>JAKFHU010000853.1:0-627557 GCA_023783475.1 Daubentonia madagascariensis | reverse complement strand
AACCCCCCAAATGGGAAATGGGGATTGGGCTCTGAAGATCTTTTTTAAAAACACATATACATCCTCTGTCCCGGCAAAGGGGGTATCTTTTGAAAGCGATATCTCCTGGCTGCTTATTCGGGATTTTTTTTTTTTCCAGGCCTTCCTAAACCCTGTTCCGCATTTTTTTCTGATTCTTTTTCGCCCCCCCCGTACAATTTAAGACAAATTCCAACCCAAAGAGATTTTTCTTGACTTTACAGCAAAAAAAGGTGGGAATCAGATTTTGTTTTTTTTCCCCATCTTTTTCTTTTAACCTCGACCATTTCAGAGTGCCAAATTTAAACGGTTTGGATTTTTAACCTTTAATTTTCCAAAATTTTTTAGTATAGCTTTGGAGCCCAAAACCCTAATTTGAATTCCATTCCGACTTTTTGGGCTGTATGACTTAGGCCATTTTTAAAATTCTCAAAGCCTCTTTTCCCCCATTTTCAATTGAGGGAAAATACTAACTTGCAATGTTTCAAAATTCTCATTGATTATTTGCAATGTTCTGAAAGAGCCGGCAATGTAATGCCACGGAATTATATTTCTTTCTTCTTCATACACACTTCATTTTAATGTCAAAAATTTTTCTGCCTTGGTTTTTAGGATTATATTGTTAACCTCCTGGCTTGTCTACTCTGACAGGTAATTTTTATCACGCTCTTCTGAATTCACTTTGGTATGTAATGTGGTAACCACTAATCATGACTACAGTAGAAGCTGAGGAGCACAGCATGAGAGCCAATCTGACCTTCAAATGGACAGTGAATTAATGACACTGGCTATTAATGTCACTGGTATTCAGAGTAGTAGAGAAAATGTCTACGTATTATGTTTATGTGAATTTCTCCAATCAGCTTATTTATTAATTCAGCTAAAGAGTCAGCACTGTTTTTGAAGGTTTATTCAGCTAGCTGCTGCTAATTGACACCGAATTATCATCCATGTGGGAAGAAAGTGTAACAGTTGTTTAGAGCCTGAAATCTAGAGAAAAGTCAGATCTTGGTCATTTACTATCTCTCTTACCTTAGACACGTTAATAATTTTCTTCAAGCTTCTGTTTCCTCATCTATAGCATCATGCTTTCAATAGAACATTATTCCCAGGGTATTTTTAAGGGGATAAAATATGTATCAAGTTACTGATAGCTAACTAAATAAAATTTAACTCTTACTTATGCAAAGAAAAAAATGCTGAGCAACTTCTATACACCAGAGCATATCCTAAGCACTGGCTTTGCAGAGGTAAACAAAGCAAAACTCCTACCCTCTTTGAGCTCACATTCTAGTGGTATTATTAACTTAGAATGGAAATATTATTCCTTTGCACCTCAGGAGACCTAAATTGGCATATGAACCTCTGCCCAGTGACTAGACTCTCCTCAGCCTTCATTTCTTCATCTGTAGAAGAATGGGCCTTCCCAGCATCACTGCCCTGTGTTCTGTGGACTCTGCTGGACTCGGCCTTGTAACTGGGGATGTGTCTAGTAGTGCTTCAGCCTCTCCTGCTGCCTAGGTCCTGCTGCCTCGGCCCACAGTAGTTGGATTCCTAGACTTTAGACAATGCCAGTTACTGACTGACAGGAGGATCAGGGCTTTGCCTTCTTACTCTAGCAGTCAGTAATAGCTTCACAGACATTCACACACTCTCCAGTTCTCTCTGAAGTTCAGTGACCTGAGCAGCATTTATGAACAATCTGGACAAGGCTAGGTTTCTATGTCAGGAAAACCTGAAGAGATGGTTAATGAAGATTGGTCTATGTCTAGGATTAGGGCTTTTCATGTGCCTGGCGAAGTTAAACAAAAACAAAAAAAGAGAAAGAAAGAAAAATAACTAAAAGAATAACAAAGAAGTCAAGGTAAGATAAGGGAAAGGAAAAGAAGATGAAAGAAAAGATGGAACATTAGTGAGAGGCCTGGAACAAAAGAGGCACGTGAGGATTGTTTAATGAAAGATCTATTCGTTAAGGGGCAGGCAAAGTTAGGTATGGCCAACGGGAATAGTGAAGATATTCTCACTCCTTAGTCTGAGGAGCAAAAAGAGCAATTACTGCAGCTCAAGGAGGTACCCTGTTGTAAAAGAAAGGTCCCCTACAACAGTTGTGGGGGACACAGAGACTGCCAACCCACAGTGCCATGGAGAAAGAACCTGAACTCTCTCTCCTCCCATACTCCTATCAATCTTAGGCACTTCCCACTGGCTGAGCCTACTAAAAAGTCCAGAGGCCAAGAATACCTGGTTGATAGAGAGGTCAGAACAGAGCAAAAAGCGTGGAACAGCTCATGTAGAATATCCAACTCGCCCAGTTTGGCTCTTGCAAGTTACACAGCAGTCACTTCACAATTCCATGTTTTTCTTTCTCATTGAAACTATGAGACTAAAAATATTTCCCTCAAAAAGATGTTTAGAGGAAGCCAGGGACCAGAGTGAAACCACCTCTGAAAGGAGCTATGCAATTTTAGGTCTATTTGATTCTAATCTTTTTTTTTTCTTTAATTTCTTCCAGGTGTAATCACTTGCATTTCCTCAATTCATTTCAGGATTTTGGAGGGAACCCAACTTCCCCCTTGTTTCTGCATACAATGACACTGGGATCCCTGGGAAACAGCAGCAGCATTTCTTCCACCTTCCTGCTGAGTGGCATTCCTGGGCTGGGGCACACGCACATCTGGATCTCCATCCCACTGAGCTTCATGTACCTCGTTTCCATCCTGGGCAATTGCACAATTCTTTTTATCATTAAAACAGAGCCCTCACTCCATGAGCCCATGTACCTCTTCCTGTCTATGCTGGCTCTGACTGACCTGGGTCTGTCCCTGTGCACCCTCCCTACAGTGCTGGGCATCTTTTGGGTTGGGGCACGGGAGATTCTTCATGATGCCTGTTTTGCCCAGCTCTTTTTCATTCACTGTTTGTCCTTCCTAGAGTCCTCTGTGCTACTGTCTATGGCCTTTGACCGCTTTGTGGCCATCTGCCGCCCCTTGCACTATGCTTCCATTCTCACCAACACCACCATTGGCAGGATCGGCCTTGCCTCTCTGGGCCGTAGTGTAGCACTCATTTTCCCATTGCCCTTTATGCTCAAAAGATTCCCCTACTGTGGCTCCCCAGTCCTCTCACATTCCTATTGTCTCCACCAAGAAGTGATGAAATTGGCCTGTGCAGACATCAAGGCCAACAGCATCTACGGCATGTTTGTCATTATTTCTACAGTGGGTGTAGACTCGCTACTCATCCTCCTCTCTTATGCCTTGATCCTGCGCACTGTACTATCCATCGCCTCCAGGGCTGAGAGACTGAAAGCTCTTAACACGTGTGTTTCCCACATCTGTGCTGTGCTCCTGTTCTACACTCCCATGGTTGGCTTATCTGTCATCCACCGCTTTGGAAAGCAGGCGCCCCACCTGGTCCAGGTGCTCATGGGTTTCGTGTATCTTCTCTTTCCTCCCCTGATGAACCCCATCGTCTACAGCGTGAAGACAAAGCAGATCCGAGATCGGGTGGCCCATGCCTTTTGTTGGTAACTGGGTCTAATACTGGAGGCACTATTACCTTAAATGTGCCCAAACTTGTTCATCCTTTATAATATCTAATGAGCATGAAATAGAGGAGACATTTATTTATCTACTAACAAACATATACAGGGATGAACAAAGTGTCACAGCTCTCAGAGCTCTCACTCTGGTCTGGCAGGGATGGGGGGAGTAGAAATACAATGTAGTACGATGTGGCAAATTGTGTTTTCCAAAATTGGCCACAGAAATAATTCTAATCTCACATTCCCTTCCATAAACTTGCCATTTCTCAAGAGGTGGTGTCTATTTCTTCTCCCCTTGCAACTGGGTAGGACTTTGTAAACGCCTCCTGCATTGAACATTGTGGAGATGACCATGTGAGACTTTTAAGGCTTGGTCATAAAAGGTGACAGGTTTTTTTTGTGCTTCTCTCTCTCTCTCTCTCTCTCTTCCCCAATTGCCAATCTATCTCTACTTCTCTCTGTCACACTCAACACTTGCTTGTGGAATCCAGCCCCCATGGTGAGAGGTAGCCCAGACCACATGGAATGGCCACATGCAGGTGTTCTATCCAGTAGGCTCGGGTGAGGCATCAGCCTTAGCTGAGTTAGTATTAACCACCACTGAGTGAATAATCCTTCAGATTATTCCAGCCCCCATCCTTCCAGCCTTTCCACCTGGGGCCCAGTGAAGCAGACAATCAAGCATTCTCTGAATTCAGTCCAAATCACAAGTTAATAAAAAATAAATAAATATTCCAAGACACTAAATTTTTGGATAATTTGTTATACAACCATATAATTATATCGCTCAAAGTATAAAAAGGTTGATATAAGAGCAGAAAAGAGCTATCTTCCCCCTAGCTGGGGGAAGAGAGTGTCAAAAAAGGTTTCACTGAGTTGACACAGTAGCTAACCTTAAGGGACATGTAGGAATTAGGCAGTTAACAACTATAAGAGGGAGGGTGCAAAAATATGTTCCAGTCTGAAAGAATAGCATGTGCAAAGCTGAGGCAGAAGTGATAGCAAGGAAAATGTATTCAGGGAAGTATCTGAGATGTTGTTTTTGTTGTCCTAGTTCTCTAGCATGTTAGTGAAGGTTTGAGGATAATGGGAGGTAAGTGGAAAGGGATGGAGGGACTGACCATATCAGAAAGATCATAAGCCTGTGAACAAAGAAGAAATAGTTCATTATACCCTCTTATATATGCATTACAATTATATCCCCACAACCCTCCAGATAAAGTTATCTTTTTGTTCTTGAAACTGCAGGGGGTTTCAATCTAGGTCCAGCTGCTTGTTGCACAAAGACTCAATTATTGAGACAGTGAAGATGGAAGAAAGGAATTACTAACATGACAGATGTCTTGTCAGGAGAATGGGAGAAGCTGCCTCAAATTTGTCTTTCATGGCCATTTAAAGGAGGAGCCATGTGCTTTGAGGCAGGTTGTGATGTATCTCACAAGCGGCTACATGCATTGGGGGAAGATTGTGGGGGATAGTGAATCTTGGCATTAGGAAGTCTACCCTGGGACCTTCAGAATCTCAGCTTGTTTGTCTTGCAGAAAATCCACCATTTCTGAGAAACAACTCAAAAGGTTAAGTAGTTAGTTAGGGGAGAGGAATATATAGGGGTCATTGAAATTAGTTCAATGGCAGGGGTTACAACTCCCCCCTTCATTTTAGTTTGTTCCTCAATCTTGGGGAATCAAGACATCAATCTGTCTGTATGCTTCCTGCTGAAATGGGACACAGTTGGGGTATGAGGAAGAATGAACATGTTGGACCTGTAACTGAAACTTTTTAGTACATGTTACTGAGTACATGTTACCCTCTCTCCTGATATATAGTAAGGTATATCAAAAGAAGTACCCATCCCCATCTGGGATCCCTCCCAGGAAATATTGGCCTATGTTCCCCAGAATCTCCATCCTAAAATTCCCCTAGTCATTTATGAAAAAGTTTTAGGTAGCTGATCCAGGAATGAGATAAATTAGCAGAAGAGGCAATAGATTGAGAGATCTTAAGTAAAGAGTCGTCTTGCCAGGCAAACAAAAATCCTCAAAGGACAAGCTAGACTTTTAAAAATTAATGGCTGCTCCCACATTGGGCCCCCTGGACTTATATAAACTGTTTGATTTGTTCATTCAAGAAAGGCAAGGAATTGGACTCATAGTAGTCCAATTTTCCGATGTCCCAGGGAGTAGGGCTTGTGCCTCAATTACCTTTTGGCCAGTAACCACAGCATACTCAGCTTTGCATTGTCCCTGTTTCCTAATGCTGCTTCCATCCATAAAGGGCTCCTCATCTAGGTCCAACGGGGGCTGATCACTCAAATCCTGGAGATTAGAATACACTTGGTCAAAAATCTGAATGTAATCATAAAACGGGAAATGAGAGTATGTAGGATGGCCAACATAGGCCAATATTTACCCATCCAGCCACTTGTTGGTAACCAAAAATTTCCATTTTGTTCTATTAGGGTAATACATAATGCATGGTGTGGACAGTCACCAGTTTCCCAAGGGTAAACTTTTCAGCTTCCTGTAAAATATCGTAAGTAACAGCTACTACTGTCAGACAAGTGGGCCATCCTTTTGTTACCACATCCAGTTTCTCAGGGAAATAGGTGCAGGTTGCTTATGACCCTCTAAAGTTTGTGTCGATACCCTAAGTCCAATTCCTTACCTTTCTTGAATGAACAAATCAAAAGGCTTATATAAGTCCAGGGGGCCCAATGTGGGGGCAGTCATTAATTTTTAAAAGCCAAGATAGCTTTGTGGCTTTCCATGATCCAAATAAGTACTTCTTTTTCTTCCCCTTTTAAGGCTTTAGGGAGGGGTTTTGTTATTAGACTGAAGTTAGGAATCTAAATCCAGAAAAACCCAACCACCCCCAAGAATCCTCACAACTGCTTACGGGTGGATGGACTGCTATTCCAATTTACATCCTCTCTCCAATCTGGAAGGAGGTTGCAAATTTCAAGATAATGAGGGCTGTGTAAACTCCCTTCCCTTCATGGCCAAGAACTCAGTTTTAAATTTTTTTCCATGGGGTCCCCTTGGCCAAGAGGGGTTCCATTCATTCAGTGGGGAGGCGTTAGTTACATTCCCACTGTTTAGGCCAGGAGTTGCCAGAGGCAGCATTAGTGGCTGAACTTTTATTTTGTCCCATCATTGCTGGGGTGATGTGGCTACCTGCCCCAGTTCCATCCTGTCCCTCCGTGGGACCCTGTGGCCAAAGGACTTAAAGTCAAAAGACATATAGCCAATTAAATGTTCTAGGCCACATGATAATGGAGGTAGACTGGCATTTATCAAACTTTAAAACCTTTTAACCAACATGAGAGTAAAAAAAAACAAATGCCAAAAGCAAGGTTATAAAATTAACTTATCTATAAGCATTGAACTAATGTCAGACTCAGGAATTCACTATACAAAACATAAGCATTTGTTAAAACCATGTGAACTAAGGATTTAGAGGGTTTTGTATCAGAACAAATAAATAACATTCTAAACAAAAAGGAAATAATCCCTGCCTATTTCTGACAATGACAGTGAAATGGGAGCTTATAGGTAGCTAAATATTCAAATTATCTAGATTTCATGGACACTTGTAAAAGACGTTAAAAGGCTCAAAACATTTGATCAAAACAGGGTCATAGGTTATTGTAAAACAGTAGCAATTCACTTAACCAAGAGAGATAATCAGAAGACATTAAAGGCAATACAGAAAAAAAAATTAACTTTTAAAGCTCAGTTTTCCCAAGTAATCAACAGCCTAATAAGGACAATATAGAAATTATCTTGATAAAACATAAAATCTTTGTGTCTTATGCCAGTTACCAAAATGTAAAGAAAAACCGTCTTTATAACATTCATCAGGTGTCAGGCAGGTGGGAGGGGGAGGAGGTGATGGGCATATTCACACCTAATGGGTGCCCTGTTCACTGTCTGGGGGAGGGGCACACTGTAGCTCTGACTTGGGCGGTGCAAAGGCAATATATGCAACCTAAATGTTTGTACCCCCGTAAAATTCTGAAATTTAAAAACAAGAAACAGACCATAAATAGATTTTAAAAACCATAAATCATTAAAAAGAAAAGAAAAAACCTTCTTTAGTTCAATTGTTTTTCTTATGGGAAACCCATTTAGGCAACTTGGAAGTCAGCCCTCTTGAAAAGGGTACCAGAACTTATCAGTTCCTATAAGAAGACTGTGTCCAGGATCCTGATTGAACATTATATTATAAAGGAAAGCAGTAAGACACAGCAAAAGCTCCAACATATAGATCTGAGAAGTTTCAAAAGAAGCAGATTATAGAAAACCTCCTGCAATTTTATTACATTTATCTCATTTACATTTGCCTAATTTATTTTAGCAGTTTACATAACCTTTTCTTAGCTTGTGAATATTAGATACATGACCAATGTGATTATTGTGCCTTCAGCAAAGCCATTTAATATCTAAAAATTGTAATATCTAAACATATTTTCAAAAACAAAATTGGAAGGTATGACAAGTAAATGAACTTTAAAACATAGACCAAGAGAAAAATCAGAGAATATAGTTTTAATTATTACTTTTAAACTTAAAAAATAACCTATCAAAATAACAAATGTAAGTATTTTAGCAAGACTTGGTATTCTGAATACTGTAACATCTTTAAGTTCTATAGATACAGGAGAAGTTTTTAGAACTTCTCTGTGTGCTCTACTGGTGGGGAAAAATGAAGTTTTGAAACACATCCTGCTTAAAGATGTTAACTAATTTGATCTTTCTAAAACACCAATATCCTAAAATAAAATGTATTGATACAACATCACCTGACTATAGACCAAATAAACCTCTAACATCAATCCTTAACATCTCAAATAATGGCACAAAGTCATAACATTTATTTTTTACATAAGGAACAAGATCAAGCTATTTTAAAAATAATCTAACTTGTCTCAAAACATTTTTCTACTTCAGTACAAATTCAATTACATGTAATACTTCTAAAGAATAAGATTGTTTCGAGCTTCTCTTTGGATTCTAAGAATAACCATTTTGCTCATTTGGAAATAAATTACTATACAAAAATTAACAGCTCAAGGATTTTTTTTACATTTTTTGTAGGCAAAGGCCTTTCTTATGGCAACACAATGTACACACAACAGGCTAGCTTGCAACCAGTGCTCAGAAAGAATGAGTCAGAAACAGATTTTGTATGTGTCTTTCCACAGACAGTAAAGTCAATGGAAGAAATATATCTGCAACTAGGATTAAGAGACCAAAACCAAAATATCTTCAGAAACCTTTGACCATAAGTTTCTGTTTTTGTGCTATCATTTACTTAAAGTTTTATTTATTCTAAGTTACTTACACTTTAAAACCAACTTGTTTACCAAAGATTGCTAAATTCACTTGAACTTGAAAAGCATTTGGTCCTATTTATTTAATTTATGAGAGTTCCTTTTATTTATAAGCCAATTTTGGTACCAGGTAGAAATATAATGTATGCACATACATAAAACACATACACATTTTACCTCAGAACTCTAGCCATGAGATCTTCTCAAGTCCCACATAAATAAATCTATCTGTCTATATTATGTCTCATTATGTTTACCATTTTCCTTCCCCTGTCCAACAGCAGGTGTCCCTGCATCTCGGCCAGGTTGCCTCTGTGGATAGAGATTTCTTTCAATCTGGATCTTAGGACAGAAATGTCTCCTAATCTCCCAGAACTTGGGATGGAAGTGTCTTTTAACCTTTTAGATCTTAGACCCTGGCACAAGAGAAACTACCATTAGAAGTGTCTTTCAACCTCAGACCTTGCACTGCTCTTATAATACCAGCAACAGCAAATTTAAATTAGGCAAAAAGAAAATAGAGACAAAGGGTTTAACAGACTCCACATTTACATGCCACATACCAATACAGATAACCACTCAATATAAAGAAAAATTCAAGAGGTTTCAAACAAAGGAACTGCAGTTTCACCTAATAGCCCAGGCGTGCCAAATCAAAGCAGTTAGGTTAGTTCCCACTCTCACAAACCAAGTGGTAGGGGGCTTATCCAACTCAAAATGGGTCAGCTTTTCTTAAAATTCAGGTGAAATTGAAGAAAAACAACATTGTAAGCAAAGCAAGTATCCTGTGAAAAAGCCAAGAGATAACAAAGACCATTACTTGTTGAGAAGCTTGTCAATCCAAGTAAATGACTGAGACAAAAAAAAAAAAAATCTCAACCAATGGAGGTTTACTAAACCAAAGTTGAGGACATGCCTGAAAAAACACAAACTGCAGATAAGCTGTGGCTGTTTTTCTGAAGAGGAAGTTGGAGACTTCAGCATTTAAAGGCATACAGAGAGAAAGGAAAATGTAGGTGGGGGGGAGCTGATGAGGCAAAATTATTACATTCTTGTGAAGCCCAGGAAATTTACATTTTACATAAAATGAAGAGAATGTTAGAAGAGAAAAAGGGAGCAAAGGAAGCATCAATTATGTAGATGTCCCTGGGTAAGTGGAAGAATATCTGATTCTTCTTGTCTCCAGTTTTGTTACCTGTAAAGATAAACTTGTAATTTGTTATTAGCATGGAATCAAACAGGCTTTAGTTTTAGGTGCTAAACATAGTTACAATTTGCATGTCCTTGGTTATGGGAGGTTAGCAAGGAATTTCCTTAATGATTGATTTGTGGGACAGTTCACAGGTGCCTGAGGGTTTTACACCTTCTCTTTTGCATAAGGAGTTGAGGGGTAGCCCTGAGACTTTGATTTCCTTTTTACAAGCTATAAGTTGTGAACTAAAATAAAATCTTAAGCCTCCACCCACAGCTGACTGAGTGGATACCCTCTTTGTCAAGGGGACCCCAGAAATACCCTAAAGCTGAGTTGCTGGCTGTGAGAAGGGAGGTCAGATATTCCTTGTCATGCCCCCCTCCCTTCTTGAGGATGTCCTTTGTAACTCATTACCAGGCCTATGGCTATACAAGACAAAGCTTAAACCACACCTGAAGGTTATCAACCTACTTAACAGATAATTTGTGTCTGAGTATATGTCTGGTGACTTGTCTCTGATTAACAGACTTCCTTATCTAAAATTAAAACATTCCAAGCCTTCAGACAAAGCTTCATTTCTTTAACCAATTACAAATCAAAGAATCCTTAAACCCACCTATAACCTGTAATGTCCCACTTCAAGATGTCCTGCCTTTTGAGGCCAAGCCAATGAATGCCTTCCATGTGTTGATTTATGACTTTGCATGTAATCCCTGTCTCCCTGCAATGTATAAAACCAAACTGTAACTCAACCACTCTAGGACCACTTGCTCAAGGCTTCTTGGGTGTGGCTCTCCAGGCGATAGTCACACATATTTGGCTCAGAATAAACCTCTTTAAATTATTTTACAGAGTTTGGGTTCTTTTCCATTGGCAGATAATTCTTGTCAAGAATACTGAAGTGGTAGACAGAGGAAAGGAGGGTGTCTTGGGGTGCAGCCAATAATACACAGAGATGAGAAATTGCAGTGACTATAGATTTAAGTAATTAATTCAACCAATATCTATTGAGTGTCTACTTTATACCAGGCAATGTTCTTGGTTTTAGGAAAGGAGCAGTGAATAGAATAGAAAAAACACTGTTCTCAGGAGCCTTTGAGTCTAATTGGGTTAGGCAGGCAATAAATTTGAAAAATAAAAAGAAGGATAGTATTTTAAAGGGAGAAAAGAAAAAAACTAAAATAGAAAGGAGGAATAAGATGTGTTTAGAAATGTTATAATTTTATGATAGTCAAAGAAAGCCTTGTTGAAAAGGCAATATTTCAAATAAGTGAAGAGGCAACACAAAGACATCTTGGGGAAAAAATTTCCAGATGGAGAGAGGAGCAACTGCATAGGTCTTGTTACCGAAAGTTCAGCATTTGTCCCCAAGGCTGTATCAGAAGAACAAGGACAAGTGGTTTGAGGAGAAGGAAGAAAAGTTTGTTAATTTGCCGGCAAATGAGGAGGATGGCAGACTCTTATCTTAAAGTACCAATGTCCTAACTATAAGCAGAAATGCAGAGCTTTTAAAGGGGAGGCATTCAGCTTGAGGCTATTGCTATTTAACTATAGCCGATGGTCTTGATCAACCCCACCTCCAGCAAAGACAATCTCATGACCTCTGCTGGGACAATTCCATTGAGCCATCTCCTGTGATACAAAGAGCAAAGGACACTCACCTGCCCCTCTGATTACTGGCCTCAGGCATGGATGCAGGTTTTAATTCCCCAAAAAGTGATGGGGGGGCAGTTAAAGAGACAACGTGTAAAACATTTTACCCTTTTCAGACCATTCTCTCTGTTACAGTCCAAAGAAGGACATTTCTGATGCATTTAATATGTGTTAAGAATGCCACTGTGTCTGCCACAGTGACAGGAGAACATCAAGAAGGAAAAAGAGACAGTGTTTACCGTATCATGTAAGTCAATAGATTTGCAATTTCAATTCAGAAAGAGATGGAAAAATCCTGGAGAATTGTGAGCAAGGATATAACATGATACAGCTGTGCTTAACAGGATGACCGCAGGAGGCAAGGAAGCCAGCAGGGGGAAGCAGGGAGACCAACTAGGAGGCTGTTGAACAATCCAGGTAAGAAAGGATGCTGGTTTGGAACACAGGATAACAGGGGAAGTGGAGGTAAGTGATTCTATTTTGAAGATTTGGATTTGGTGAAGGGTTGTGTTAACTTAAATAATAAGTGACTGAAAACAAGAGTCACACTCAATGTGATTGAGATTTATTAAACCAAAATCTGAGGATGCACCTAGGACAAGCACAGACCACAAAGCATTCTGTGCCCTGGGCTTTCCGCAGAAGGGTTTGAGAATCCCATACGTAAGCAAAAGGGTATACAGAAAAGAAGGGAGGTGGGGGGAAGTGAGCAGTGAGGCAAATGACTGCATTCTTGTGATGCTCTATTTAGTGCTCAGTAAATCTACATTTTACATGAGATATGATGGACTTTCAAAAAAATGAAGAAGTAGAGGAAATAGTCAATTTTGTAGTCTTCTCAGGGTGTGTAGAAGAGTGATTGATCTTCTCTCTTCCTTGGTCTGCATCTGTAGAGACAAGTTTGTAATAGACATTCAAGAGTTTATTTATGCTACAGTCCTAAGGTTATAATTGATGTGTGCTCATTACCCCAAAATACATTTCTTTGACATATTTTGAGATGCGTACTACCAAACAGAAATAATGCTGCATGCTGCCTTTGGTGGGGGTTGGAGAGGGGAGGGGAGTGGAGGTAGGGAAATTTGCATCTGTAGAGAATCTCCATTAATGCAGCCAGGTCCTTCTTATTCAATCTACAAAAGACTGAGAGTCTGATTCATTTAAACATTTGACCAGAAGCACCTACCATCTATTCTCCCTGAGGGCTGTCACTTTGAGGCTTATCTGCATGACAGGACCACCTTTGCTAGCCAGGCTTCCATTCTCCCTCCTATAATCTGTCCACCAAAAAATTGCTTAACACTATCCAAGCCCCCCCCGCCCCATTTCTTAAAAAAACCCTCTGTACCTCACTGAGGAGTTGAGTTTGGAGAGAGGATGGCAGTGCCTGTATAACTCAGTTCCCAGGCTCTGTTCTCCCTTTGTAATAATGAGTTTTAGGGGTTCTGAGGTTTTTTTCTCCTTCACAGTTGGATGGTAGATGTTAAGGAGCTTATGCATTACTCTGAAGGCAAAGTGTGAATTACTGGGGGAAGATAGGGGATTTTCATCTACATGGATCACTCTGGCTCTTGGGTTTAAAAAAAGAAATACTCAGAGAGAGCAAGACTGGAGAGTAAAGGAATAATTAGAAGACACTACAGGAATTTCAGTGAGAGATAATGTTATAGCCTTGAAGGAGGAGCAATGGTGACAGAGAGAAATGGACAAATCAGGAAAGTATTTGGAAAGTAAAGTTGATATAATGTTTTCAGTTATTGGATATAAATGAATTTCTTTTGTACAGTTTAAGTCAAAGTTATAAGAGTGTCCATCACCCAGATAGTGTGCATTGTACCCATTAGGTGTGAATGTGCCCATCCATTTGTCCTCCATCCTACCTGCTTGATTTCTGTCGAATTTTACTACCATATATGCACATGAGTGTTGATTAATTAGTTCCAATTTAGTAGTGAGTACGTGTGGTGTTTGTTTTTCTATTGTGATACTTTACTTAAAAGGATGGTCTCCAGTTCCATCCAGGTTGTTACAAAAGGTATTAGTTCACCATTTTTTAATGGCTGAATAATACTCCATGTTATACATATGCCACATTTTATTAATCCACTCATGTATTGATGAGCACTTGAGTTGTTTCCACATCTTTGTAATTGTGAATTGTGCTGCTATAAACATTCGAGTGCAGATGTCTTTATTACAGAATGTCTTTTTTTCCTTTGGGTAGATGCCCAGTAGTGGGATTGCTGGATCAACTGGTAGTTCTACTTTTGCTTCTTTGATGTATCTCCATCTTACTCTCCATAAAGGTTGTACCAGTTTGCAGTCCCACCAACAGCGTATAAGTGTTCACTTCTCTCCGCATCCATGCAAGCATCTGTTGTTTAGGGACTTCTTGATAAAAGCCACTGGAGTTAGGTGATATCTCATTGTGGCTTTGATTTGCATTTCCCTGATGATTAGAGACATTGAGCATTATTTCATATGTTTATTGGCCATTCATCTGTCTTCTTTTGAAAAGCTTGTGTTCATGTCTTTTGCCCAGTTTTTAATGGTGTTGTTTGATGTTTTCTTGCTGATTCACTTGAGTTCTTTGTAGACTCATGTTATTAGCCTTTTATCGGATGTATAGCATGCAAATATTTTCTCCCATTCTGTAGGTTGTGTATTAGCTCTCTTGATTGTTTCCTTGGCTGTGCAGAAGCTTTTTAATTTAATCAGGTCCCATTTATTTATATTTGTTGTTGCTATGATTGCCTTTGGTGTCTTCTTCATAAATTCTTTGCCTAGGCTGATATCTATAAGAGTTTTTTCAAACTCTTCTTCTAGGACTCTTATAGTTTCATGCCTTAGGTTTAAGTCTGATATCCATCATGAATTAATTTTTGTGAGTGGTGAGAGGTGCGGATAGTGTTTCAGTCTTCTACATGTGGCTGTCCACTTTTCCCAGCTCCATTTATTGAATAGGGATTCTTTTCCCCAGTGTATGTTTTGTCTTCTTTGTCAAAGATTAGATGACAATATAAGGATGGTTTTATATCTGGGTTCTTTGTTCTGACCCATTGGTCTATGTCTCTGTTCTTGTGCCAGTACCATGCTGCTTTGGTTACTATAGCCTTGTAGTATAGCTTGATGTCTCCCGATTTGTTCTTTTTGTGTTGGGTTGCTTTGGCTCCTTGGAGTCTTTTCTGATTTCATATAAACCATAGATGCACAAACCAGAAACAGAAAAGAAAGGACCCTAATAAGCTCAATCAGAAATGAATAAGGAGATATTATAACTGATACTATGGAAATACAAATTATTATTTCTGAATACTATAAAAATCTCTATGTGTGTAAACTTGAAAATGTTGAGGAAATGGAAAAATTCTTGGAAACAGCCTCCCTAGGCCCAATCAGAAAGAAATAGAATTCCTGAACAGACCAATATCAAGCACTGAAATTGAAGCAGCAATAAAAAATCTCCCAACAAAAAAATTTCCCAGATGATATGGTTTCACAGCCAAATTTTACCAGACCTACAAAGAAGAACTGGTGCCTATACTGCAGAAATTATTTCATAATATAGAGAAGGAAGGAATCCTCCCCAACTCATTCTTCAAAGTCAGTATCACATTGATACAAAAGCCGGGAAAGGACACAACAAAAAAAGAACTACAAATCAATATTCCTTATTAATATAGATCTAAAAATTCTCCATAAAATCTTAGCAAACCTAATTCAGCTGCACATCAAAAAAATAAACCACCATGATCAAGTGGGCTTCATCCCAGATGCAGGGATGGTTCAACATTCACAAATCTATAATGTGATTACCACATATATAGTAGCAAAAACAAAGACCATATGACCCTCTTGATAGATGCAGAAAAAGCATTTAACAAAATTCAGCACCCTTCTATGATAAGAACTCTTAACAAAATATGCATAGATGGAATGTATCTCAATATTATAAAAGCCATACACAACAAACCCACTGATAACATCATACTGAATGGGGAAAAATTAAAAGCATTCCCACTTAGAACTGGAACCAGACAAGGTTGCCCACTGTCACCACTTCTGTTAAACATAGTGCTAGAAGTTCTAGCCAGAGCAATCAGGTAAAAGGAGGAAATCAAGGGTATCCAAATGGGGAAAGTAGAGGTCAAACTATCATTCTTTGCTGATGATATGATCTTACATCTACAAAACCCCAAAAATCCTGCCAAGAGACTCCTGGAATTGACAAATAAATTCAGCAAAGAGTCAGGTTACAAAATCAATGTACACAAATCAGTAGCACTCCTATACACCAACAACAGTCAAGCTAAGAATCAAATCAAAGACTCAATAACTTTCACAATAGCAACAAAGAAAATAAAATACCTAGGAATATATTTAACCAAGGATGTGAAAGACATCTACAGGGAGAACTGTGAAACACTGAGGAAGGAAATTGCAGAGGATGTAAACAGCTGGAAAGACATATCATGCTCATGGATTGGCAGAATCAGTGTTGTTAAAATGTCTATACTATCCAAAGTGATTTACAGATTCAATGCAATCCCCATGAAAATATCAATGTCATTTTTTGCAGATCTGGTGTTGGATATAGACCATTGTTAAAAAGAATAAGCCTAGAAATCTAACTTTTGATGGTGGTGAGTATGAGCTAATATAGCAGGTGGACTTTGGCTACTTGCCTGAGCTTTGAGCCAAAGCTTAAGTCAGCTTACAATACTGGACAAAAGCTTTGAAAATGATTAACACCCAGTTTCAATATAAGGTAGTTCTACTTTCTTTAACAGGACTTGGCGACCACTGGAGCAAGGATCCACATGCCCCAGTCAAAGCCAGCACAAACTGGTTACTGCCAAGACAAAGCCCAAGGTTAACCACTCATAGACCTTTTTCCCTCATTTTCATGCTAAAAATCATGCCAAAGCATGCTAAATTTCCATGCCCAAGGGTGGAGGTTTAACATGCTAATGAGACATGTGATGTATGAAGAAGCATGATCACCAGATGGGCAGCTGCCAACAAAACTTTGCCCCTACATGCTATGATTTCAACATTGGTGTTAAACTTTCTCTCTCTCTCTACCCTTTAAAAGTTCCCCAGTGTTTTGTTAAGAGAGCCAGTCTGGTTGCTTCTTTATCAGCACTTTCTCCCTTTTGTTCAAACAAAAGTTCACATATCTCTTTGCCTGTATAAATTTCTTTTTTGATTTCCTGCCAATTTCTGTTGACTTGGGGACCAAGAATCATGAAGTCAGCAACAGGTAGAATTAGGGAAAGCTGTATAATGGGTGTTTTATGGGAAGAGAGATGATAATTTTATTGAGGAAATGTAAGTAGAATAATGATCTTATGAATTTTATGGCTCATATTAAGCTTATTTAAGCTTTAAGAATCTGAGGCCAGTAATTGTTCCTCAAATGCCTACATTTCTTCTTTTAATTCAAGAGAATTCACTTCTGGATACTATACTATTATTTTACAGCATGGTTGAGAACAAATATCTGCACAATTGGAAAATAATTCTCAGTTGTCTGGGACAAATGGGATGACATTCTCAGCCCATGGCATTGCATGCAATCAGACCTTGCCAAAAGTCATGGACGCACTGTCAAGTTGCTGTGCTTCAAGGTCTACCTGTGTCTCCAAGTCACTGCCAGGGCCCCAATACAAAATATCAGCTCTTCTAATCATACCTGCCATACATCCCTTAGATCTCTATCATCAATGCACAATTCTATCCCCCAGTGTGAAGTTGTAAATTCTTTTTAGGCAGAGAACGTGCCTTTTATGTTTCTGTGTCACTGTGATTGATTCTGTCATTTCTAACTTAGAAAGTCTCAAAGTCTCAAAGTGTTTTATGGGGCCCCCTGGGTAGCCTCTGAGACACTTCCTGAGAGTTTCTGTGGTCAAAACTATTTTATTAATAATATTAAGATGGTATTCGGTATTTAGCTTTTGTGTTTGTTGTTTTAAAGTCGTTGGCATTCTCTGCCTGGTCCAAGATATCATCACATCTCACCTAGATTACTGCAATAGCTTTCTGTCTGTTTTTCTTGATTCTCTTACTCTTCCTATTATTATTTTTAAATACAAAACTGCTTTATAATTCTGCTTAGAACCTGGATAACCTTTTATTGTTCTTATTAAATATGCTATTTTATTAAGCCTATATGTTCTAGCTTTTACTACTTATTTCTCCAGGAATTCTTGCATTATATTTTCCTGCCTCTCTACTCCAATGAACAAATGAATGAATGGATGGATGGATAGATGGATGGATGGACAGATAAAGGATATAGCAAAAGTTAATATTGTAGAAGCTGAGAGTAGAAAAGTGGTTACCAGGTATTGACTGAGCATCTTAAAATGCAAATGTAATTATTTTACCCCCTTGAATAAACACTTCACTGGTTTCTCATTATTCTAAGAGTATAGCTTCTAATCTTTGGTTTGACCTAAACACCTCATCAGTGAGCTTTTTTGTCTAACACACAGTCTAGTTTCCTGCTACTCTTTTTATTAGTTATGCTAGTGTTATTTGGGACTTACCTCAATTTTTTAAAATTTGAATATCAGTGTAAATTAATTCTGTTGATTTTTGAATTTTGATCCTGCAACTTTACTGAATTTGTTTATTAGTTCTAACAGTTTCTTGAGTCATTAGAATTTTCTATATATAAGATCATGTTGCCTGCAAACAGGAACAATTTGACTTGTTCCTTGTTAATTTGGAGGCACATTATTTCTTTCTCTTGCCTAATTGCTCATTGCTAGTACTATGTTTAATTGAAGTGGTGAAAGTGGGCATCTTTGTCTTATTTCTGATTGTAGAGAATAAACTTTCAGCTTTTTCCCATTCAGTTGTTAGTTGTGGGTTTGTCCTATATGGCATTTATTGTATTGGAGTACATCCTCCCCATATCTAATTTGTTGAGAGTTTTTTTTGACATAAAGTGATGTTGAATTTTTTCAAATGCTTTTTCTGCATCTATTGAAATAATCATATGGTTTTTAACTTTCTTTCTGTTAATGTGTTATATCACATTTATTTATTTGGATATGTTGAACCATCCATCCCTAAGATAAAACCCAACTGATCATAGTGAACAAATGTTTAATATGCTGTTCATTTTGGTTTGCTAGTATCTGGTTAAGAATTTCTGCATTAAAGTTCATCAGGAATATTGGCATATAGTTTTCTTTTATTGTTGTGTCCTTGTTGGGTTTTGGAATCAGGGTAATGATGGCTTTGAAAATTAATTTGGAAGTACTCTTTTCTCTTCAATTTCTGGAATAGTTTGAGAATTGGTATTAATCCTTTTTTACATATTTGGTAGAATTAATTAGTGAAGCAATCAGGTCCTGGGCTTTTCTTTGATGGGAGAATCTTTATTATTTATTTAATTCTCTCACTTATTATTAGTCTGGTCAAATTTTCTATTTCTTAATAATTTAATCTTAGTAGGTTGCATATCCCCAAAATTTATCTATTTCTTCTAGGCTATCAAATTTATATATACAAATTTATGTATAAAAGGCATATAGTTCTTCATAATAGTCCTTTATGGTCCTGTATATCTCTGTGGTATCAGTTGTAATGTTTCCTTTTTACCTCTGATTTAATTTTTATGTGTTTTCTCTTTTTTCTTATTTAGTCTAGCTAAATGTTTGCCAGTTTTGTTTAATTTTTCAAAAAGCAGTTCTTTATTTTGTTGATCTTTTGAATTTTTTTGTCTCTCTTTTGTTTTTTTCTGCTTTGATCTTTGTTATTTTCTTCATTCTAATAATATTAGGTTGATTTGTTCTTGTTTCTCTAGTCTTTTGAGGTACATTATTAGGTTGTTTATTAGAAATCTTTCTTCTTTTTGAAATAGGCATTCATGGCTAAAATTTTCCTCATAAAATATATTTTGCTGTGTCTCAGATGTTTTGGTATGATGTGTTTCCATTCTCATTTGTGGCAAGAAATTTTTTACATATCCTTTTAATTTCTTCATTGAGCCATTGATCATTTAGAAGTATGTTGTTTAATTTCCATGTATTTGTAAAGTTTCAAAACTTTTCTTGTCAATATCTAGTTTTATACCATTGTAGTAAGATAAGATATTTGATAAAATCTCAATATTCCTAAATTTGTTAAGGCTCTTTTTGTGGCCTTACATATGATGTATCCTGGAAAATGTTCCATGTGAAGTTGAGGAGAATGTGTATTTTGCAACTGTCACACAGAAAATTTTGTAAATGTCTGTTAGGTCCATTTGGTCTATGGTGCAGTTTAATTCCTATGTTTCTTTGTTGATTTTCAGCCTAGATAACCTGATCATTGTTGAAAGTGGGGGATGAAGTTCCCTATTATTATGGTATTGCAGTCTATCTCACTTTTTAGATCTAAGAATATTTGCTTTTTATCCTTGGGTGCCAATACATTTACAATGGTTATATGCACTTACTGATTTGATCACTTTATCATTATATAATAACCTTCTTTGTCTATTTTTAAAGTATGATATAAGTGTGGCTGTTCCTGCTCACTATTGGGTTTTATTTGCATGGAATATTTCTTCCATTCCTTCACTTTTAATTTGTTTGTCTTTAATGGTGAGGTGAGTCTCTTGTAGGCAGCATATAATTGGGTTTGTTTTCTTATCCATTCAGCCACTCTATATCTTTTAGTTAGGAAATTAATTTAATTACATACAAGGCTATTATTAAGTAAGGACTTACTCCTGAAATTTTGTTAATTGTTTATTGGTTGTTTTGTAGATCCTTTGTTCCTTTCTTTCTCTGTTGTTTACCTCTGTGCTTTGGTGGTTATCTTTTGTGCTAAGCTTTGTTTCCTTTCTCTTTCTTTTTTGTGTATCTACTGTAATCTTTCTTTATGGTTACCCTGGGGCTGATATAAAGAGTCTTGTAGTTGTAATAGACTATTTTAAGCTGATAACAACTTAACTTTGGTCACATAAAAATAGTCTAGCCTTTTTCCCTTAAGCCTAAAATTTGTATTTTTTCATAATTTACATCTTTATCTATTATGTATTCTTCAGCCACTAGCTGTAGCTACTGTTGTTTTTTGACATTAAACCTTTATACTAGAGGACTGAAAGATTTATGTAGCACTGAGCTATTCTGAGTTTGATTATGAATTTACCTCTACTAGTGAAATTTGTACTTTCAAGTGTTTTCATAATAGTAATTATCATCCTTTCATTTTAGTTGTAGTACTTTCTTAAGAATTTCTTGTAGGTCAGTCTAGTGGTTATGAATTCCCTCAGCTTTTGCTTGTCTTGGAAGGCCTTTATTTCTCCTTCATTTCTGAAGGATAACTTTGCTGGATATAGTATTCTTGAATGACACTTTTCTTTGCTTTCAGTACTTAGAATATATCACTTTATTTTCTACTGGCCTCTAAGGTTTCTGCTGACAAATTTGCTGATCACGTATGGGGATCCCTTGAATGTTACTTGACACTTTTCTCTTGCAGTTTTTAGAATTCTCTTTTTGTCTTTGACCTTTGACAGTTTGAATATTATTCAGGGATGTTATTCAGTTGAATGTAATTGGGGACCTTTTTGCTTCCTGAATCTAGATGGATATATCCTTCTCCAAACTTCGGAAGTTTTTAGGTATTATTTTGTTAAATAGGTTTCCTGTGCCTTTCTCAATCTCTTCTTTTTCTCATACTATTATAATGAAAGATTATTTGCTTAATGGTGTCCCACAATTTCTCTAAGTTTTCTTCATTATTGTTTATTATTATTTCTTTTTTTCCCTCTGAATAGATTATTTCAAAAGACTTGTCTGAAAGTTCAGAATGTTTTCTTATATTTGATCTAGTCTATTGTTGAAGTTTTCAATTGTATTTTTTATTTCATTCATTGAATTATTTAGCTGCAAGATTTCTATTTGATTCTTTTTTATGAAAGCTATCCCTTTGTTGAATTTCTCATTTATATCATGAGTTGTTTTCCTGATTTCAATAAATTTTCTGTCTGTATTCTCTTATATCTAACTGAGTTTCCTTAAGATCATTATTTTGAATTTATTTTTAGACATTTTATAAGTATTCTTTTCTTTGGAGTCTGTTACTGGAGACATTTTGTTTATTTGGGGGTATCATGTTTGCTAGCTTTTTTATGTTCCTGGTTCCCTTTGTTGATATGTGAGTATCTAGAGGAACAGTCATTTCTTCCAATTTTATGGAGTAGCTTTCATAGAGAGAGAGTTTTTCCTGTAGAGAGGTTCTAGGGTGTTGGTTGGCTATGGTGCATGGGCTTTGGTTCTAGGTGGACTCAGTTGTGTGGCCTCTGTACATTTTTCTTCAGCTGTAATCCTTGTCAACAATGTCTGTAATTGCCTCAGTGGCCTGGCCTGTAGGAATTTGTGACAGTAGTGGTGTAGTTTTGCTGGGGGCAGGAGCTCTGGGCTGGTTGTTGAGCCAGTCACATGTGGACATGGCAGGCAGGACAGCTGTGTGGCAGGCTCTCCAGGGAGGTAAGGCCACCACTGGACTGGCTGTTGATCCAGGCACAGACATGGCTTTCTGGGTAGCTGTGTGGGAGTCTTTCTGGGGAGGCATGTCTTCTGCAGAACTGACTGTTGGGCCAGTCATATGCATAGGTGTGGCAGTTTGGCCAACTGTGAGGTGGTCTCTTTGGGGAGGAAGGGCCACCACGAAAATGACTGTTGAGCCAGTGGGGGTACACATGAGTGTGATGGGCCAGCAAGTTGTATCACCCGATCACAAAGTTCATCCATCCAAGTTTTGCTTCCTTCTGCCAGTCTTAACACAAAATTAAAAGAAGATTAAATCCCAACATCTCTCTTACACCATTGTAAATAGCCTCAATTCTTTCAGCTACCATATCTGGGACCAATGCTATGATGCTCTCATTTTGGGAAGGCCTAGGAAAGAGGTTTAAGTCTGGCACTTTCTCTGACCTAATAAAATTTGTCTTCTTTCTTCTTATTGCTTTTTTACTTTTACTCACTGGATTTTTGTCTCAAGCTTTTCCTGAGCTTATAATATCTATTTTAATGGGCTGACATTAACAGTCAAAATAGATAACTTTATGGAAACTTTCTAATCTCCACTATTTTTAACAATTTCAGTTAACATTTGTTGTGTGGCCTTGAGCAAGTCACTGCATTTTTTTTGGCTCTGGTGCCTGATGCTAAATCAAGGTCTTGCAATCAATGAATTGTATGTCTCCTTCCTTCTTGCAGGAGTCTTTTTTTCTTTGGTTCTTGTCTGTTTATTCTGGCCTGGGTTCTCATCATGCCTAAATAAAAACAAGTCCAGCTGAAAACAGACCACAGGCCTGAAATAAGGCAGAGAAAAATTCGGCAGCCAGATTATAAGGATTCTTTAGGCCCATGGGCTTTGTTCTTTAGTCCCACAGTAGTAGGAAAGGATGACAGTGTTTTAAGTGAATAGGTAACTTAGCCTGTTTTACTTTTACTAAAGATCACTCTGGCTGCCAAGTGGAGAACAGATAGGAGGGTGAAATTGAAGCAACAAAACAAATTAGAGGGCTATAAAAAAAGTTCTAGCATGGGAAAATGGTGATTTGTACAAGGATTATGGCAGAACAGTTAGAGAGAACAGGATAATACTGATATACAGTTGGGAGAAAAACTTCTATAGGAATTTGTGTAACCCTGCATGTGAAAATTTAAGTGAGATAGTGAACACTAGCACAAAAACAGATTCAGATGGGGAGAAGTAACAGAGCAAGCAAGTTCTCTGGCCTTTAACAAATAAGACAGCAATATTTGGGCAGACACTATATGATTGTAGTAGGAGGAAAGGAGCAGCCTGAGGGAGTGATAATGTGTTATAATTTGAGGTAATTGACACAGTGTAATTTCAGGGATTTGCCCACAAGGGATGCTCAAGATTTTGAGCATAGGAAATGAGCAGTTATTTTATTCAATAGTTGTCACTCATGTATTTATATATTAACTGACAAATATTTATTCTTTGTCCAAATATGTGCTAAATACTAAGAGTATAAAAATAAATAGTATGTGCTGACATATGCATCTCATGGAGTTTACAGTTTGGCAGAGACAAACAACCTTTGAAATAAAGGCTAATATTTATTACAAATTATGGTGTAGAAATCAGTATATCATGAAAGGGAACAAAATCAAAGTATAAATTTTTTATACTTGGAATGAGTAGGTGTCGGCACAGGTTAACACAGTAAGTATAGTTAAGCTGGGTCCTGCTAGAGGGATAAACGGGAGAAAGAGAAACTGAGGAAGTGCATTTGTGGTAGGCAGAATTCAACCCTCCCAGTGATTTCAACATCCTAATCCCTGAAATTTGTGAATATATGACCTTACATGGCAAAAGATACTTTGCAGACAGGATTAAAGTTAAAGACCTGACATAGGGAGATTATCCTGGATTTTCCAGGTGGACCCAACATAATTATACAAATCCTTAAAAGCAGAGACCCTTTCTCAGCCATGGTCAAGAGAAGTTATTATGAAAGAAAGTCACAGGGAGATGCAATGTTTCTAGCTTTGGAGATGGAGGAAGACACTTATGAGCCAAGAATTGTGGGTTTCCTCTAGAAGCTGGAGAAAGCAAGGAAACAAATTCTCCTCTAGTGCCTCCAGAAAGCAACACAGTCTTGCCACCTTGATTTTAGCCCAGTGAGACCCATGTCAGAACTCTAGCCTACAGAATTGTGAGATGATAAATTTGTATTGTTTTAAGCCACTAAGTTTATGATAATTTGTTAGGCAGCAATAGAAAAGTAATGCAGCATTCTTGACAGAAGACACACCAAAAGCAAAAGTTTAGGTGTAAATAACAACATGATGTGTTTATATTACTGTGTTAAAGCGTTAAGGCAGAGAATGTTAACAGAGAAAGCAGTAGAGACAGGCAGGCCTTGAAGAATGTAAAGCTTTTGTGCATAGGCAGAGCCTTGCAATTATCTTGTAAATTATTGCACAGCTATTGAAGGATTTTATGTGTGGTTAAATTCACATTTTGGAAACATCTTTCAAGTAGCTAATCTGAATGTACAAGATGATTGGAGAATCCAGGGGAAGTTTTAAATCTGAACTAAGATAACAGCAGGGAAAATCAGTGAATAACAGAGCATATTAAAGATACCTTAATGAGGGAGGATCTTCACAGTTTGATGACAAAACCTTGGTTAAAATATGTGCTTAATTTCATATCTACATCTGAGTATTATTGTCTTGCAAAAAGGACCAAGGCTACTTTCCTAGTCATGACAGATAAGCAATATGTCGGTCTTCTGTTTCAACCTCTCTACAGGATGTCCATCTTTGAATGGTCACCTGTGCCAAATCCTCTCAAGATTAAAATTGATCCTCTTCAAGTGGAAGCGAAAAAAAAAAAAGATAAAATTAAACCCGTTATTCAAACCTCCAGTCCCTTTTAAAATTTTCTCCTTTTCTATTTATAACAATTCTGTTACCTCAATACCCTAGAGAGACTGTCATGTTGATCTTAACTCCTCACCATCCTTCAATTGAATTTTCAATTGTATGCTCAATCATTTGATTTTTTTCTCTAAAATATTTCTTCTGTACATGAGAAAAAATTTAAAATAAGTTTTAGTGAAAATATCATGGTACAAAATTCTGTGTACTGTAGAAGTCCAATTTTTAAAAACATATTAGAGGGACTGAATTTTTTTAAAGCACAGGGAAAAGATTAAATCACAGAAAAGACTAAGCAGCAAAATTGTAGAGTTTAAAATTATCTCTTAGTCACTTAGTGGAATTTGTGAATTTCCTATAAATTAAATGTTGGTTTTATAACAACAAAATCTAAACATTTTGTTCTTTCTATGCCCATTCGGAGAGTCATCACTTCACAGCAGGATTATTGTGCTGTCTCCTGTTAATCTCCCTTCCTCATCTCTCCCAAATTTAATCTGTCTTACTCATGCTTTCATACACACTGTTCTTAGATTTATTATGTTACGTATATGTTTAGAGTCCAATTTGGCTTTCCAATGCCTCCTGAATTTAGATTTTCAAGGCTCTTCTAGGTACTCCAAAATCTGGTTCACTCATTTTATCCAAAACTATCACTGAATATTTGCCAAATTACACTCTTTATTCCAGCCAGACTAACATCCTCCATATCTGCTATCTGCTCTACTGTTTTACTTTTCCTTGACAGTGTAGAGCTTATACTATATATATTTAATAATGGCTAATTGAATAATATCAATCTACCCAAATCTTACCCATTCCTTAAGAGCTAATTCAAATTCAACTGCTTTATCACATGTTCTCTTTCAATTTCTCTTAAAATGTTAATTAAACATCTATGAATCATATCATATATCTACTGATTATTTTTTTCTATCCTGCTTAAATTATATTCCCAACTTTATTATAAATTCTGCACTGCATAGCTTTTCACTCCCTCCCTCCAGTTGTCCATGAGATAGTGACCACCATAGCATTAAACACATAGCAAGTGCCAATAAATACTTACTGGTTGATAATTTATTACCTAGTTATTCAAGTCCTTATCTCCTGCATATGTTAAGCAACTTCCCCAAAATCTTCTCCCGGATTTGTGGAGTCTTTACACAGTACACAATGGGGTTCATCAAAGGCGGCACCAACAAGAACATATCTGCAATGAGGATTACCACAAGGGGGCTTTTGTGCTTGGCAAAGCGATGTATGGCAGCCAGGGTAATGATGGGCACATAGAAGATGAGCACAGCACAGATGTGGGAGACACAGGTATTTAGGGCCTTGAGCCTCTCTGCCAGAGATGCAATGCTGAGTACCGTCTTCAAGATCAGCACGTAAGACAAAATAATCAATGCCAAGTCCAGCATAGTACAGAGAGCAACAAAGAAACCATAGATGACATTAATCTTGTTGTCAGAGCAGGCCAGCTTCATGGTATCCTGGTGAAGACAGTACGAGTGAGAAAGAAGATTCTTTTGACAGTATTTCAATCTCCTTAGAGTGAAGGGTAATGGAAGCACTAACAGAATGCTCCTAATGGCTAAAGTTAGTCCCATTTTAGCAACCCTGTTGCTAGTAAGGATAGAACTATATCTCAGGGGATTGTGAATGGCAAGAAAACGGTCCAAAGACATAATTAGAAGCACTGAGGATTCCATGACAGTGAATCCATGGATGAAGAATTCTTGAGCAAAGCAGGCATTAGGTAAAATTTCCATGGCATTGAATAAGAAGATCCTCAGCATTGTAGGAAGGGAGGAGAGGGACAGGCCCAAGTCAGAGACAGCCAACATGGCAAGGAAATAATACATGGGCTCATGAAGTGAGGGCTCTGTCTTTACAATAAAGAGAATGGTGCAATTGCCCGTGATGGCAACCAGGTACATGAGACAAATGGGGATGGAGATCCAAATGTGGGCATGTTCCAGTCCTGGGATCCCAATCAGAAGAAAAAGCTTGACTTCGGAGTTATTGAGAACAGACATGATAAGTGGAAATACGAGCTCTTTAGCCAGATCTGAAACCACATCAAGAAAAAGCAGACATACTTTTGCATAAAACTCAGTTTTATGGGAATAAAGAGTTCATTTTTATACTATGCTCACAAGCACATTTGGCAAGTTAACCAACTGCAGTCTTCAAAATTTATCATAAGTCCTTAAACATGTTCACATTCTCCAACATGGAAAACTTACTTCTAACAATTTATCCTAAGCTGGTGACTTTTTAGCATTTTAAACAAAATAATACAACATCAAACTGAATAAAATAATATCAAAGTAGAGCTGCTTTTATTGAATCAGTAATAAGACACCCAGAATATTTTCCACTGTTTTTTCGATACAATCTTTTGTACTGTTTTCACTTAACCCTATCTGTGCAACTCCACCACCACTATGCACACTGACTGACAAATGCTAAAAGGCATAGATAGAGTTATATTTATCTTCATGTATCTGTCATCAACATAATACATGAAATATGACAGGCTCTTAGCAAATATGCAAAGAATGAATGTGAATGGATGAAATATAAGACATGTAGAATCATTTCTCAGCACCGTCTCCTTTTTGTCCTGTGACAGAAAACAAGGGATATTGATACACATTCCTCTCATTCATATTTTCCTTGGTAACCTGATTCTTATACAGAGTATGCATTTGGATATGGATGAACTTCAGAAAAATGTAGCTCAACAGAGCTGTTTATTCAGAAATATTGACATGATCGTTGGTATCTGAAATCATGAGAGTAAATGAAATGATACTGGAAAATTGTACAAATTACAAAATTTAAATCTCATAGAACCCTGAAGAGCAGCCAGATTGTTGAGAGGATGTTTGCAAAGGACTACCCAGAGAGGTAGGATGCAGCAGATGCCAAAAAAAGGAATGTTTCAAGGACAGTCCTCAGATCAAACATTGCCCAAACCACTTAGAATTTCTATTACTTAACATAAAGAGTCAGTTCTCAGGCTAATGCACAAACATATAAGCATAAATCTCAGCTTGGCAATTTACCCTGTGTGAATCTGGGCCAGCTGCTTAAGCCACCAAGCAGATGTTTTCTCTTCTGCTAATTGTTGTAAATAACAGTACCTACCTCAGAGCTGCTTTTGACAGTCTGATATAGTCTCTAACATAATGAAGATAATCAGTAAATACAAACTACTAATAACCACTTCAACAAAATATCCCTAGCCATTCCTTCCAGACATCAAGTGCTACATTGGCCAGAGAGAAATTTTAATTTTTTAAATTGACAATAAAGCTTACTTTTATTAGTTGTATTATTAAATAAATTGGACCCTACTGATATTTAGGTATTAAAAAATACCCCAATATTTAACCTTTTCTATTTAAGCTTCATATTATACCTATTTAACTTTCAGACCATACCATCCACTTTCCATTTACACAGACACACACACACACACACACACACTGAAGCCACTTCTTCTTTCTCCCCATAGACATTATTCAGACATAAGCTGTTTAACAAATCTTTAGTTTTAGGTTTCTAAAGGGAATTTTAGCTCCTTAAATTTACCAGAACCAGGTGCACGGTAAGTCCCTGAAAGATAAGAGCAAGAACTCTCCACTTTGATCTACATATTATGTAGATGTACCTACTTCTGTTTTTCTCAGGAGTGTAGACCCTTGAGAGTAATCAAGCTTACACAGAGAGTATTGGGCCCGGGGCTGGTACATTAACACTTTGGGATATTCACGTACCTCAGTAGGAGCTAGAGGCAAATCGCGAGGCAAAACAACTGGCAGACTACTCAAGGGAAAGATAAATACTTGAAATCACATTGATAGAAGAAGCTTGATATGTGGCATTCATAGAGGTTGGGAAATGTAGTTAAAATAATAAGCTGTCTATAATCAAGATACTTTAGTTCCAATTCTAAGCCATACCACTTGACTTTTCTTCACCTCAGCTTAATTATCCACAAAATGGAAATAGTAATATACAAGTATCAGATATTTTTAAAAGCATTTTACAAACTATAAAATGGTTTACCAGTAATCCCATTTATGTCTATGATCCATTTTTGGCAAATATCATTAGATTAGCATTGAAGTAGATATGACCTGTCATACTCTGTTAGATTTCTAAACAGCTATCTCAGAACTACATACCTCCTAACTTGTGTATTCCATTCACTAGAAGTTGTTCGAGGGCTATACTTTGTGTTTCATTCATATCTTTCTAATTTTTGTATCAGTCCAATAAGTGTTTAAATAAAATAATAGTTACCCAAGGCTATGAAGCAATATGAAAATTTGAAGAAAATTTAAGCAAAAAGAAAATTTATATATATAAAATAAGAAGATAGATATATACATATATATATATATAGAGAGAGAGAGAGAATTGTTTTAGGTTTTTTTTTAAAGCATATTTCTAAATTAAAAAGAAAAAGTTTGGCCAAAATAATAGAAAGTTTACATTATAATAAACAGAATTATTATTAATATGATTTTAAAAAATAACATAAAAAGACACACCAGGCTCAAATACAAGATACACATCTCTTTGAATGAGAAAAGGAACAGAAATTTAAAACAATGAGCAGGGATAAGCCTACTCATTGCCAGGTTCCACATCTGGAGAAGATAATCAACTCCCATGGGATAAGTGAGATTAAACAGTCTTGTTACAGCCCAGCCAGGTTCCTTGCCCACTGCTCAAGAGGAGGCCAATACACTGAGACAGCAGGGTTCACAGCAGAGAAAGAGTTTAATATCATAAACTCTTGCGAGGAGATGGGAGGCATTTCTCAAATCCATCTCCCTGAAGATTTGGGAGAAAGGGTTTTTGAAGACAGCTTGGCAGGCAAAAGGCTGGGCAATTGGGTCTGCTAATTGGCTGGGTTCAGGTTGGAATCACAGGGGTGTAGAAATTGTCTTCTTTGCTGAGTTGGTTCTTGTGTGGGGGTCACAAGACCAGTTGAGTCAGTTTCTTGGTATGGGCTTCTGGTCTGGGTGGGTCAGCCATTCCACTGGAATGCAGGGCCTGAAGATATCACAAAATCTAGACTTAGGTTTCAAAGGGTGATGTTATCTATGGGGAAAGTTAAGAATCTTTATGACCATCACCTACGTGACTCTTGAGTAGCAATTACAGGAACGCAAACAGGGGCACAGTGGCTGGTGATTATTTTTAGCTATGCCTGTGCCTTTATGTAAAGTTTAGGTCCTTACCACAGTTCTTGCCTTGCACCCCTTTATTAATTTGTAAAGGGCATTTGTAATCTCCCTGTGAGATCAAGTTACCTGAACCAAACTGACTTATTAAAAGTCACTGGGATATTCTATAGCCCAGATATAGCTTTGATACCCACCCTATCCTCTTGGGACTTAACATTTTATTTTAAGCCAGTTTGACTTCCAACTGCCAATATCTGCGTTTCTTTAACTTAGAACCTCCGTGAGCAGGCTTTGTCTACCCCCAGCATTCCAGCAATTCTGGAAATCTAAAACCCACGTGGAACGGCCCTTACCAATAATTAACAGATGTAAATTTATAAATATTATACCTTCCTTATTCCTAAGGAGGAATAACTTTGACACATATGTTCTAAATTGGCTCCCAGAGTCACTGGGAAGGAGTAAGATTCTTTAGTAACTTGCTCAATAACCCATTTATTGGCCACTTTCCTTTTCCTGTACAATTATTGTGGGTATTTCTTGGGATCAGCTACCAAATAATCAACTTGCTCTAAAATTATTTCCTCAGTTTCTGCTTTGAGAGGAATCAAAATTATATGCAGCCAATTCATAAAAGAAGGCTAAAAAGTGAATGATCAACATTGCTCACAAAGGCCACCAATCTTAACTGGTGGGAGAAACAGCTTCTTGTCCTGCACTTGAACCACAAGATGGTTATTGTCTAGATAGTGACAATCAATATATCTCAAAAAAGCACCAAAATGATAAGACCTAATCCTGAGTTGGCATCTTACAGGACTTTTTCAGGAAAATTTGAATAGTTACAAGAAATCAAAAAGGAAAAGTAAAGTTAAATATGAATCTGAGTTTAAGGGAAATGTCCATGAGAAAAAAATAAACAATTTTTGAAAAGCAGAATATAATTTGATCTAGCCAAAGAAAAGCAAGAAAAGGGGACAACAAAAGAAAGTACAATAAATAGAAGAAAAGAAATTAAAGGGCAGAAGAATTCTGAATAAAGAAATAACCACAGTAAATTTAAATGAATTAAACTTCCCCACTAAATGACATAGAAGTAGGTAGTAGGTTAAAAACAAACATTTAAAAAATCTTATAATATGCTTGTTTACAAAAAATACATTAAAACAAGAGTACATGCAAAGAAGGTAAAAAATGGAAGAAAAGTTATATATGAAATAAGCATAAAGTCAAAGAAAGCTAGGATAGTCATCTTAATATCATACAAAGGACAAAGAATGACAATATATACCAGCAAAAGGGAAAATAGAAACATAATTTATTTGCATCATGTTATATACAACCCAAGATGCATAGCCTCAAAATATATCAAGCAAATTAAATACAAAGTTACATGTCACATAGCATTTACATTCCTAAGTATTTACTCAAAAGGAATGAAAACATCTGTTGACACAATTATTCGTACTTAATCATGCATAGCAAATATATTAATAATAGCCCAAAACTTGAAAAAACCCAAAGGCCATTAATTGATCAATTTTAAAAATGTGGTAAGTTCTCCGAACAACACCATAATGATTGGCAAGAACAAGCACCTTACAAAAGGTGGCAAAAAGAATGAAGAACAAAGTGGTTGATATATTTTCTAAGAAAGATTGGTATAATATAAATGTACCAGCTATGCTCAGTATAAGAAATATTGGACAAACATAATCACAAAGACTGAAGCAACCAAAATTGCATCTGATGGCCTCAAGGGTTTTGTTTTGGAAATAAGCCTTATTGATCTAATGATTGATAAAGTTGCAATTAGAAAATTCAAGCTAATTACTAAAGATGTTGAAGGAAAAAACTGCCTGACCAAATTTCATGGTATGGATCTTACCTGTGACAAAATGTACTTTATGGTCAAAAAATGGTGACTTCTGATTGAAGATCATATTGATGTCAAGACTACCCATAGTTATTTACTTCCTCTGTTTTATGTTGATTTTACTAAAAAAACACGACAATCCAATTCAGGAGACCTCTTACCAACAGATCCATCAAATCTGTTTGATGGATGACAAAAATTGGAAGAAGATGACAAAAATTATGACCTGAGAGGACCAGACAAATGACTTGAAAAGAGGTGTTAAGAAATTGATTCTAGACAGCCTTAAGAAGGACATAGCAAGGCTTTCCAATCTAGTAATCCTCTTCAAGATACATTTATTAAAAAAGTTAAAATGTTGAAGAAGGCCAAGTTTGAATTCGGAACATTCACAGAGCTAAAGTTCAACAAGCTGGTAGATATGTGCCACCTGTCTAACAATATGCTTACAATTCAGATTTTAATGGTGACAAATTAAGTATTAATTATGAGAAAATGTGTTATATTCACATAATGAAATATTACCTGGTAATATAGAAGAATGAATTACCAACTCATGCAACAGGATGGGTGATTTTTTAGAACCTGATATTAACTGAAAGAAGCCAGACACAAATGATTACATAGTGTATAATTCCATTTATATGAAACTCTAGAAAATACAAATATAATCTATAATGTCAGAAAGCAAATCAGTGCTTGCTTTTGGCTATGAGGAAGAGGTAGATTTTATGGTGATGAAAATGTTCTATATCTCAATTGTGGTGGTGATTATAAAGATGTATATATTTGTCAGAACTGTGAACTCTATATTTATGATAAATACATTTTAATTTATGTAATGGGTGACTTGGCAGGACTGCATTTTTAAAAGCACAAATCATAAGGTAAAAATAAATATTATGAATTTTATTATATCAATATTAATTATTTTTTCAGTGAAAGGCAAAGATTAACAGCTGAATGGTAAAAAATACATGCAATGCCTCAAATCAGCATGAGATTAATATTCAAATATACAGAAACTAATGATAATCAAGAAGATAATGATAAGAATTATTAGATCAATCTAACACAAATTAGTAAAAAGTGTAATGTTTTAAACATATGCATGATTACTTAGCATAGTAATTATTCCCAAAAGGGATAATATATAGTTTTACAAATAAATTTGAGTGAAAAACAATGCAATAACACAATTTCTAAACACTACATCCCAAGGTAAGGCTCAATATATTTAAATTAAAATTCTCTGGATCCATTGCAAATAAATTTGAAGTAAACACTAATAGAGAAGATAGTAAAAACATATCATAAGTTATAGGTTATATATGGCACATTTATAGGGAAAAAAAAAACAAAAGGAAACAAATCTAGCCACTGAAAAAGTAGGGGCCAAATAAAATGTGTGCAATTCAACGTAGGTATGGGCAAGAAACAAATTTTCTGAAAAGTTAATGTCACAGGCTTGCTCTCATATGAACTTCATTTGGAATTTGCAGTGTTAGTAGAAACATGAAACATAGAAATTAACTTAAAGAGGCCCTGATTTGTCAGTTATCTAAAGCAACTAGCAAAAACCAATGTAAATTCTTTCTTGAAGAATATCTTCAACCCACATCTCCAGTATTTCTACAAATCAAACTCAAGCAAAATGTTTTTACATTCAAAATTATTAATAAAATCACATTAACTAGAAAACTCACAATTATTGAGAGTCATTAAAACAATGCAAAGTGGAATTGAGCTCCAAGTTCTCCAATTATTGGAGTTATCTAATAAGAGTATAAAAGTAAATATGTTTAAAATATTTTATAAATAAGGGAAGGAATAAAAATATTAATGAAAAAAATACCACTCAGAAAGATAAGGCAGATTACAAAAAGTCCAAAACAAATACCCTTAAACAAAATATAGTAACAAAAATAAAAATAAATTAGCTGAAAAGATGGGGAATAATATCAAATAATTGAAATTTCCAAAATTAAACAAGTTTAAGTAAATAAGTTGAACAGCAGATTGGAAGTAACAAATGACAGGATTAGTTAATTAGAAGACAGGTTAATTTCAACTGAAAACATTGAAATTTAATCACAGAGAAAAAAATAGATAAAGAGTAAAAACACAGGATACTGAGGGTCTGCAGAGAAACAGAAACAGCAGGATTTGTGTGTGTGCATGTGTGTGCATATTCTGTGTGTGTATATAAATGTGTGTGTATGTGTGTGTGTGCGTGTGAGAGAGAGAGACAGATTTATTTTAAGGAGTTGTGCAATTGCAGAGGTTTGGCAAGTACAGAATCTGATTAGATAGGCTATCAGGCTGGAGACCCAGGGAAGAGTTGCAGTACAAGTTTAAAGGCAGTCTGCTGGTAAAATTCCTTCTCACTCATGAGGGGTCAGTTTGTGTACTACCAAGACTTTCAAATGTTTGGACGAGGTTCACCCACATTATGGAGAGTAATCTGCTTTACTCAAAGTCTAGTGATTTAAATTTTAATTTCATCCAAGAAACACCTTCACAGAAACATCCAAAATTATGTTTGATGAAGTATCTGGAAACTGACACAGCCAAGTTGACACATAAAATTAACTATCACAGATACATGGAAACATAAGTTCTAATGTATATAAAATTGGAGTTTCAGAAGGAGAAGGAATGAGAACTTGACAATATTTAAAAGATAAAAATCCAATAATTTGGCTTAACAAACAGAAAATATCAAATCACATATTCATAGAAATCTGCAAACTTCAAGCAGGAAAGTATAAATAAAAATACATGTAAACACATCCAAGTAAGATTGCTGAAATCTTAATAAAAAAGAGAAAGCATTTCAGTTCCTTCCATGATGCTGCAAATGACAGGATTTCATTCTCTTTTATGGCTGAATAATATTCCATTGTTTATATACACCACATTTTCTTTATCCATTCATCCACTGATAAAAAGGTTGATTCCATATCTTAGCTCTTATGAATAGTGCTGCAATAAACACTGGAGTGCAGATATCTCTTTGATATACTAATTTCTTTTCTTTTGGATTTATACCTATCAGTGGGATTTCTGGCTCATATGATAGTTCTATTTTTAGTTTTTTGAGGAATCTACATATTGTTCTCCATAGTGGCTGGACTAACTTACATTCCCACTAACAGTGTACAAGGGTTACCCGTTCCCCACATCCTTTCAGAAGTGAGACACCAGCTCCCAGCTTCCAGGAGTTTTTGCTGCTATTAGAATACAGCTAAGCCCTGTTCCTGGAATTGTTTTGATTCAAATAAAGCTGCTTCATCCAGTTTATGCCTCTTGTTGGTGGAAAGACCATCTTCAGTGATTGGTTGACTTAGGGATAAAAAAGACCTTGCCTCTTTGTTTTAATTTAGGGTAACTCTGATGGGTTATTCCAGTTCCAGACTATTCTTCAGCATTGACTCAGGCCTCTGTTGTTACTGCCTAGAATGCCAAATTATCTTTTTAACCAACTAAGGATTCCTTCACACTTTTACAGGTATTTTTCTTGAAAGTACACACACACACACACACACACACACACACACATGAGAGGAGAAAAAAAGAAAAAAGAAAGAAAGAAAAAAAACCCTGCATGCTAATCTTTATCTAAGAGTCCATGTTCTAAATTCCTAATGAATGCTATCTTCCATAGTAGATCAAAACCAGTCACTTCTAGAGTAGATGGGTTTAGGGTTTCTTCCTTATGGATGAAATAAGTAAATGTCTTCTATATGTTAAAGAATATACCCATGGAAGATAAATAATGCCAGCAATAGAAATATCCATTTTTTCCTCATGATTTATTAATATAATTCAGAGATTTTTGCCCTGGTTGTAATGTGGAAGGATATGAGTTACATTAATCCCCATAGAAACTACAAGAAAGTCCTGGACAGAATAAAAGTCATAATTCTCTACAGGACAATAAAAGAATAATAGGTGCAAGACTTATTAGACTGAAACTCTGAGAGTAATTGGCCATTTATATTTGAGATGAGTGCCACAGCAGCAAATCCCAAGCAGGATAAACATAAAAAAATTGACACATCATAGTCCAATTCTGAAAACCAAAGAAAAAGAGAGAAATATTAAAAGCAGAGAAGAAAAGATATTCCTATAGAGAAATAATGATAAGAGTGACAGCCATCTTCTCACTAGAAACAATGCTATACTTAAGACAATAGGATTACATTTTGAAAGTACTGACAGAAAAATTGATCAATCTAGAATTAAAACTTCGTCAAAATTGCAAAATCCAGCATCCTTTTATGATAAGAACTCTTAACAATATGGGCATAGATGGCTCATTCCTAGAAACTATTAAAGTTTCTATGATAAACCCACAGCCAATATCATACTGAATGGGGAAAAATTGAAGGCATTCCCCCTTAAAACTGGCACCAGACAAGGGTGCCCACTATCTCCACTTCTTTTCAACATGGTGCTGGAAGTCCTGGCCACAGCAATTAGACAAGACAGAGGAATTAGGGGCATCCAGATAGGGGCAGAAGAGGTCAAACTTTCACTATTCGCAGACGATATGATATTATACATAGAAAACCCCAAAGATTCAACCAAGAGATTACTGGAATTGATAAATGAATTCAGCAAAGTCTCAGGATACAAAATTAATACACACAAATCCATAGCCTTCATATATGCTAATAACAATCAAGCCGAGAAACAAATTAAAGATGTAATACCTTTCTCAATAGCAACAAAGAAAATTAAATATTTAGGAACATATCTAACTAAGGAGGTCAAAGACCTATATAGAGAGAAATATGAAACACTGAGAAAAGAAATTGCAGAGGATGTAAATAGATGGAAAGCCCTACCATGCTCTTGGATAGGCAGAGTCAACATAGTAAAAATGGCTTTGCTACCTAAATTAATTTACAGAATCAATGTAATCCCTATCAAAATACCAACACCATTTTTTGCCGATCTAGAAAAAATAATTCTACGCTTCGTGTGGAACCAGAGAAGACCCCGTCTAGCCAAAGCAATCTTAAGCAAAAAGAACAAATTGGGAGGCATCTGTCTACCAGACTTCAAACTATACTACAAGGCTATAGTAACCAAAACTGCATGATATTGGCACAAGAACAGACACATAGACCAATGGAACAGGGCTGAGAACCCAAATATAAAACCAACCTCATACAGTCACCTGATCTTTGACAAATTCCAGAAAAATGTACACTGGGGAAAAGATTCCCTATTCAACAAATGGTGCTGGGAAAACTGGATGGCCATATGTAGAAGACTGAAAGTGGACCCACACCTCTCACCTCTCACAAAAATCAATTCACAATGGATAACAGATCTAAACCTAAGACATGAAACCATAAGAATTCTCGAAGAAAACGTTGGAAAAACTCTTGTGGACATTGGCCTAGGCAAAGAATTTATGAAGAAGACCCCCAAAGCAATCACAGCAGCAACAAAAATAAATACATGGGACCTGATCAAATTGAAAAGCTTCTGCACAGCCAAGGAAACTATCACTAGAGTGAACAGACAACCTACAGAATGGGAGAAAATATTTGCATGCTACACTCTGATAAAGGGCTGATAACCAGAATCTATACAGAACTTAGGAAAATCAACAAGAAAAATCAAACAACCCTATTAAAAAATGGGCAAAGGACATGAACAGAAACTTTTCCAAAGAAGACAGAATAATGGCCAGCAAACATATAAAAAAGTGCTCAACGTCTCTAATCATCAGGGAAATGCAAATCAAAACCACAATGAGATATCACTTAACTCCAGTGAGATTGGCTCATATCAAAAAATCCCCAAATAACAAATGTTGGCGGGGATGTGGACAGATAGGAACACTCATACACTGCTGGTGGGACTGCAAATTAGTACAACCTCTATGGAAAAGAATATGGAGATACCTCAAAGAATTAAAAGTAGAATTACCATTTGACCCAGCAATCCCACTACTGGGTATTTATCCAAAAGAAAAAAAGACATTTTATAATAAAGACATCTGCTCTCGAATGTTCATAGCAGCACAATTCACAATTGCTAAGTTGTGGAAACAACCCAGGTGCCCATCAATACACGAGTGGATCAATAAAATGTGGTGTATGTATACCATGGAGTATTACTCAGCAATAAGGAACAACAGTGAATTAACACATCTGGTATTATCCTGGTTGGAGCTAGAACCCATTCTTCGAAGCAAAGTGTCACAGGATTGGAAAAACAAGCACCACTGGTACTCACCATCAAACTGGTACTAACTGATGAACACTTACATCACACAGGGCAATAACATTCATCTGAGGGCGGGCGGGCGGGAGGGGGGTGGAGGGGATGGGAAAAACTCTCACTGAATGGATGTGGGGAGCACAGTTTGGGGGATGACCACGATTGTGGCTCTGACACGGGCAGAACAGGGGCAATGTGTATGGCCAAAGTGTTGTACCCCCATGATATTCTGAAATTAAAAAAAATAAATTAAAAAAAAATAATAAATAAAAATAAATAAATAAATAAAATTATAAGGACAAAAATTCACTTTGGAAAGTTTTTCTCTAGGTTCTCTCTCCTTGAGCTATTTAGTGGAGACAGAAGATTCTCAGAAGCCGGCGGCTGTCGGGAGTGAACTATTTTCGGTTGTCAGTTTGTGCTGGCGCTGCTGTGGATGCAGCGTTGCAGCTGCGGCTCTGGCACGTGGGATTGCAGAGGCCGGCTCTGCTCTGTTTTTGCAGGTGTGTATGATGAGCTGACCCTCTGTTAATGGGTTTTGGAACTGAACTGTCATGTCTCAGAGATCTGCTTCTTTTCAGCTCTCTCATCATTGCCTCATAAACTGCAAGTGAAGAGTTCATTGCCAGACCCACGCTTGAAACACAATCTGTGAACAGCAAAATTCTCCTTCATAAGTTTTACTTCAGCTTCCTCTCCCACGAGAAACTTGTGGAAACCCAGGCCTTTGGTTGGCCCCAGTAGTCTACAGGTGGATGACGATAAACTGAAACTGGTGAATATGAATTAATGGCTAGAAATGCCCCAAGTTTCTGCGCCACTGTTTAATACATGGGGAATATTATGCCTGTGACCTCTGAGAATGACCCTGAGGAAGTCCAGCCCTCAGGGGGCAGCGTGGAGAGGACAAAATGCTGTAGATGGAACTAGCGGGCCCCAAGCCTGCCATGAGACACCCCAGTAAAATCCTGCATCTTCCAAATACTTGCATTGTGTCTCAATATCATGCAAATTCCAAGATCACAAGCATGCAGAATTGGAAACATTATAGAAGACTGGGAAGTTTCGAATTCAAACATGTATCCTACTTCATAGAAATTAAGAAATTCAGTTATATAAGTGTTTTGAATGAATGTGTGTGCATGTATGCTTATATGCTTTTATATATTATCTCAAAATAGTATTCATCTTAAAAATTCAATCTTAAAAAAATAAAATAAAATAAAACTTCCTCAAAATTGTCTTTCAAAAGACAGTAATATATGTACATTTACAGATAAAAAAAACCTAAGAAAATTCACAGCCAACAGTCCTGTACACAATAAATGTTTAAGGAAGTTTTCCAGGCAAAAGAAAAATAAGACAAGGTGGAAACTTGGATGAGCAGGAAAAAATGAAGAATGTCAAAAGGGGTGAATATAAGAGTAAATATAAACTATTTTTTTATCTTTTTTTAATTGCTGGAAGAGATAATTTATTATTTAATAATTACAATATATTGAGAGCTTTAAAACACAAGTAGAAATATGTACTTGATGGTAATTCAATACAGGATAAAAATGAGTTAAATGGAAGTATATTGTTAAAAGTTTCTTGCCTTATATATGGAGCAATGTAATATTAATTTATAGTGAACTCTGATAAGTTAAGTTTGCTTACTTCAAGGAACAATTATTAACAAAAAAGAACAAATAGTATAGCTAAAAAGCCAATGGAGGAAATAAAATGAAATACTGAAACACACTTGATTGAATTTGTTTAAAGATTCAAAAGAAGTGAGGAATGTATAACACAGAAGAGAAAAGGATTAGAGAAAACAAATAGGACAATTATAGAAATAAAATTAAATGTATCAATAAAAATATTAAATGTAAATTGGCGAAAGACCCAATCACAAGACAGCACTTATCACAATGGAATAAAAATATATGCTGATTATATAAATTGCACATGAAATATAAGGACAGGTTAAGAGTAAAAGGATGGAAAAAGATATATCATGCATGTGAACATATATAGTCAGTGTGGCCATATTATTATTAGAGAGTATGGACTTTAAAGCAAGACATTATCACCAAGGAAAAGAAGCATTTTGCAATGATGAAAAACTCAATCTATCAAGAAGTCATAGAGATCCTAATGTATATACATGTAGTAGGAAAGCTTCAAAATATTTAAAATAACCAGTAACAGAACTAAAACTAAAAAGACAAATTCACAATCAGATTTGGAGATTTTACCACTCCTGTGGTTGAATGTTACTTGTTTGCATGTATATATAAAAATCTATTGAGCTGTACACTTCATATTTCTGCATCTTACTACATGTAAATTATATTTCATTAGTAAGGAAAGGAAAAACACCTTTCTTGACTATAAGTAAAAAGAAGAAACAAAGAATTGTGAACCTAAATAATATAGCAATTAATTTGGTGTTAAGTGATTTCTTGGTAGCCTCAACTCCTTTCCCTAATCTCTGGGCAGACTCTCCTTGATGTGTTCAGGTCTCCAAAACCTTTGGTGCTTCCTAGTCTAACTCTGCCATGGCCTTGTGGGAACCAGTGAGATAAAACTGTGGTCTTGACCCAGACTCTCTTCTGGGAATTTCTAGGAAATATTTCAGGGAAATCATTTCTTTAGAGAGAAAGGTGTCCCATGAGAGCAAAACTCAGAAGACAGCTCAAGGAATCTGTGGTGTGTACATAAAAGTCTTGGCCAGCAGATGTGGGACACTAAGGCTGAGAAGGCTCTAGCCTAAACTCATTTCTGATTCCCTAGGTGGCTAAATGGTAAGTGAAATAGGGCCAAAACATAATGTTGTCTTGCAATATGGCTTTATCTCCTGAAACGTTCCTGAAACATGAGTGCTCTAAGGACTTGGAGAGGACATAAATAAGGGTGGCTGTAGTGGAAGCTCCAAAATTTTGACATAGGAGGGGCTTAGAGGTAAAAAACCAAAATTGGAAGCAATGGGAAGTGGAAGGAGCTGTAATTGCCTGAGAAGAGGAGAGTTTCACTTAAATTTGGAGAAGATGCTATGAAAATTAAAAAGGCACTAAATTTCTGTTTAGCCATCCCTTAACACTTTTCACTTCATCTATGTATTGTTCATCCCAGAAATCATAAGATTGTTCATTCACAGCAAAACAAAATGCTAGACTCAGAACTCCATGTGGGATATGGATTAGAAAATAGGGCAACTCCTCTGATAGATGGTTAAATTACCTGACTAAGCAAAGAATAGGAAGGCCAGACATCTCACGTCCAGTAGTCAGTCCATGAATAATAGGGTCCTAGCCTCTAGACTAGAATCAGAGAAGAAGAAAGGGCAGGTGAGAAGACATTATGGTTTCACATTATTGGAAGAAGAACTTTGGAATAGAGACCAGAGAACAACCCAGTTATGCCAAATGAGTTATATGTAATTGGAAAGGAAGTAATATATGGAGCAGTATAAGGTAGTACTTGGTATTCAGCAGGGGAATGAGCAGACGAAGATTTGAAATCCAGTTCTATCCCTTACTAGTTATTTCTCTTTCCTAATTTATAAAACAGTTAAAAATAGTACCTGCCTCATAGGGATGCTCTGAGAATTAAATAGAATGATGTGTATAAAGAATTTAAGACATCCTCTAAGGGAAAGTGTCCCTGGATTTTCATTCTTCTTAGTAAAATTTTAGACTTTCTCTCAAGACAATCAATTTACTTAAAAATATTTGAGTAAATTTTCTATATAAGGCACTGTATTTATGAAACAAATGCATTGCACCCTTTCTGATTATAACTATTGCTAATAGGAGGTTTATTATGTTTTAGACTGATAAGGGCTTTGCCAACTCTATCTCTTATCCTCAAGTAATTCTTTTTTGCTATTTCTTGTTCATCAATAAGGCCATGAGGCTCCAGAGATAAATATGTATTTTCAAGTTTACATAAAAAGTAGAACAAACTGATTTTGAAAACAAGACTATTTGAATATAAAAAAATAGTCTAGCAAAATGTCTAGCACATAGTAATAGTTCCCAATGTTCTCCTTTTGCCTCTCTCTTAAAATACCTACACTCTCTTCCTTCTCCCCTCTCAACTTGTTAAGACTCAGGCCACTGCTTGCCTTTACCTTTTGATCTGGCGAGACAGATATTGACTATGTACCTTTACCTTTATTGTTTCAGAATTGGCTCCACTTGCTGGGTTTTGCTACCAACAATTGCTGTTGGTCTTTCTTCTTCTATTTGAGGTAATTTTGTCAGCAATTTGATTGAAATGACTTGTATTGATTAAAACAGCTCTGGAGGTGACTCTCTAGAGCAATGAATCTGGCCTATGATAAAGTTCAAGGCTTTGGTCTTCCTTGACACTTATATTATATATTGTATCCTAATTTGTATATTTCCTCCAGTAGAATGCAATCTACTTGAAATATACACATTTTTAAATCATATTAATCATACATATTAATTAACTTGAGATAGGAAGCATGGTATAGTTTAAAAATCTTAGAATCAAACAACATCTATTGGAATCTCATGTTTGTTCATAAAAATATGTTTCTTTGAGAAAGTAGTTAGTCTCTCTATGCTTCAGTTTTCACATTTGTAAAGCAAGAATACTATTACCATGTGAGGATTGAAGGAAATAACAGACATAAAATATTTAGCATCATGCAATAAAAATTAATCCCCACCTATCCCATTTTCCAATTTTTTCTTTCAACCTACTCTACTTTTCTGTCTTTCTTCCCCACACTTTAGCATCTGGAAATAAAATAAGCATTTAATTAATTAGTTAATTACTTTTGCAATGACATGCAAAAGCTAATGAGCAATCTTGGTAATTGCATTTTTATATTTTATGTAGTTCATTTATTAAACTCAATTGGAATTATTTTTATATTCATAAAGAACATTCATTTATGCCTATAATCCCAGTGACTCGGGAACCTGAGGTGGGAGGATCACTTGAGGCCAGAAGTTCTAGACCAGCTGGACAACATAGCGGGACCTCATCTCTAAAAAATTGAAAAAAAATTTAGCTGGGTGGGGTAGCACCCACCTGTAGTTCCAGCTACTCAGGAAGGTGAGAGGACAGTATCGCTTGAGCACAGAATTTCAAGGCTGCAGTGAGCTATGATTGCACCACTGTACTCCAGCCTGGGCAACAGAGTTAGACCCTCCATCTCTAAATAAATAAATAAATTATTATTATTATTTTAAACTAATGCTTACCCTAACCTAAAAATTTCTAATAAGATATATTTTTAAAATACAGAATTGATCTCACATCAATAAATACACTGATGTCTTAATAGAGATTATTTATTCATTTGTTTATCTAACAAATATATTGACCATCTACTATGTGCCAGAGGTACACAAAGCAATTTTGGTGCTATAAGTGAACTTACCTTCTTATGGTAAACACTACATAAAAACCATTTGAAAGAAATAAATCAGAGCAAGGGGCTAGAATATGACTAAAGCAGCTGGGTGTTCAAGGAAAGCCTTTCTTAGGATGTGACTTTTGAACAATGACCCAAACATTTGTGGAAAGAGCATTTTGAGCTGAGCTATAGCAGTACTGAGATGGAAAGATGTTGGAATGTTTGAGGGACTGCAAAAAGCAGTGTGGTCGTAGTACACTGAAGAAGTTTCTAGAGGTCTTATCCTATTGGGCCTTATCAGCTACAGTAAGATGTATAGATTTAATTATAAACATGAAGGGAAATATTGGAGGAATGAAAGATTAAATAGGTATGAAATTATTTTTCACTTATGACTTTACTTACTTTGGTGTTGATATTTAAACCTTTAAACAGGAGTTCATCTAATCCAGACTATGTTTTATATAATATATAATTATGATTTAAATAATATATAAATATATTATATTAGGTAGACTAGTTTTTGCAAACAAGCTGAGGGAAAAAAGGGGCATTAAAAATGACTTTTGCAATAGCATATAGAATGGAGTTGAGACAAAATCCCAGGGTATCAGAATGAAAGAGACAACTACCAAGAACTGAATCTTCAAAGTCAGAAGGTTAAATTCAGGCTGGAAAAAGATTGACCTTAGCAGAAGGATATTTAGAAACACAAAATGCTATGTGAGTTAAAGTAATTAGTCATAATTTATTAAAATGATATAAAATTTAAAAATAATAATAGGCATATGATTATTAATAATATTACTGATTATTATTAATTATTTATAATAAGCATAAGATTCACATTGTATGGCTCAGAGCTGCAGAGTAACCAGGTGCTATATAGTTTTTGATATCAATAAGAATGAAAATACATAAATGGACTCTGCTTCTTGGGTTAGAGGGAAAAACAATAATAAAGACCAAGCCAAAGCAAGAACCTTACCTTTCCACATTCTCTCAAATCAGAGAACATCCTCACATAGAACTTGTGGATAGTATCTGCTCCAAAAAAAGGAAACTTCAATTACCCACTCATAGGGAGAAAATAATTCCCAAGATCAGTTCAGTTAAATGGAAATCAATATAGTTTAATAAGACTCAATCAATAATGATTCTTTGCATACTATTTGCCAGGAAATGTGCTTGGTGCTGACAATATAAAGATAATTATAACACAAATTGTGCTCTTAATGATCTTATTAGCTACTTTGGAAGGCAGACACGTAAACAGCAAATCGCAGGACCATTGAGGTACTGTAATACAGTTACAATGCCAGAAATAGTAAAGGTACATGGACTTCGCTCTAGTAGTTGGGAGGAAGACTTCAAGGAGCTAGCCACTTCTGAGTTGACCTAATTAGAGTAGGTAAAGAACTAATTACACTGTCCTAATGGACCTCTGCTCACCTTTGCCCTGGAGACTTTAGAGGAGAGAGAGTGGCTGAGATCCAGATCTTTATATAACCACTACTTTGTCATTTTGGGGATACAGCCCAGGTCTCCTAGAAAAGGCTTTGTCCTTAACAACTCATGAGAGTCTCATTCTAGAAGATAAACTAGTTGAAAAGCATGTGGTTTTGTTTTTAATTGTCAAGAGTCCTCATACAAAGCCTTAGCCTCTCAATGAAACGCTAATTTTTTTAGGCCATGGAGTAGAAATTGATATGCTTTATATATCTTGGAGCCTCATTTTCCCTGATAAACATAATTCCATAAAGCAAAATAAAACTCTCAAATGTACATAGTTGACTCAGTTGTCTGAGTTAGTTGTAGAATATGTATTTATCTTATGATACCAGAAAAAAAAATGTGTCTAGACAATACCAATCCACTTCATCCACAATAGACTATGTCTCTAACTTTGACACCAATGATGGCTGGCCTATAGTGTGATTGATTGAGCCACTCTATATCTGTAAGAGTGTATGCTGAACTATAGAGAAAGTACAAGAATCCCCTCTCTCCTCCTGTGCTCAAAGATGGATAGCACTGCTAGGGATTGGTCATGTTTAAGGACATTCTATTTGCTTTCACACACAAAGGTGGGATTTTCACTTTGCTGTAAGACAGGGTTAATGTTCAAGCATACATGGCCTATTTTATGTTCTTTTTTTGGACTGCTTACTATGGAGAGCTTGTGAGCAAAAACAGCTTTTAGAAGCTCAAGGCCTGGCCTTTAAAATGTTTGCAGCAAATGACTAGAAATTGGAGAAATCCTAATTTTCTACTTTCTTTTTTTTTTTTTTTTAATTTCAGAATATCATGGGGGTGCAACACTTTGGCCATACACATTGCCCCTGTTCTGCCCGTGTCAGAGCCACAATCGTGGTCATCCCCCAAACTGTGCTCCCCGCATCCATTCAGTGAGAGTTTTTCCCATCCCTTCCACCCCCCTCCCACCCACCCGCCCTCAGATGAATGTTATTGCCCTGTGTGATGTAAGTGTTCATCAGTTAGTACCAGTTTGATGGTGAGTACCAGTGGTGCTTGTTTTTCCAATCCTGTGACACTTCGCTTCGAAGAATGGGTTCTAGCTCCAATCAGGATAATACCAGATGTGTTAATTCACTGTTGTTCCTTATTGCTGAGTAATACTCCATGGTATACATATACCACATTTTATTGATCCACTTGTGTATTGATGGGCACCTGGGTTGTTTCCACATCTTTGCAATTGTGAATTGTGCTGCTATGAACATTCGTGAGCAGATGTCTTTATTATAAAATGTCTTTTTTTTCCTTTGGATAAATACCCAGTAGTGGGATTGCTGGGTCAAATGGTAATTCTACTTTTAATTCTTTGAGGTATCTCCATATTCTTTTCCAACTTCCTGGAGTTTCCTTGTCTTTGGTTACTCTGGACCAGGAAAAAGATGTTACCCTATAGTCCAGACTGACTCTATATAATTTTTCATTGGATTGGGGTGATGAGGAACAAAGCCTGATAGTACAAGCAGAATTTATTTGCAGGTTACTGCTCTTTACATGGGTATTTTTTTCTGACGACTTAACAGAGATGTATGACTAGTCAAGACAGTATCTATATTTCTGTTTCTCCTTGTCCATTAACATTATCTGACTCTATTATAATCTGCTTAGAAGAAATACCTCACTCTTTTATTTCTTAAAATGGGAAGTCTTTCAAAATTGCATTTTTTTGTTTATTTCTCAGACAAACATGCTGAAAGGATGGAGATGAGCACAACAGATCCATGTTGAAAGTGTCATTTTAGATCTGAGAATAAATATTTTCCAACAGACTCAACATGCACATTCTCAATTCATCTGAAATTGAAATTACCACCTTCTTCCTGATTGGAATCCCAGGGCTGGAGCATGTTCAGGTGTGGATCTCCATCCCCATATGCCTCATGTACCTGGTAGCCATCCTGGGCAATTGCACCATCCTCTTTGTGATCAGGACTGAGCCATCACTCCATGCGCCCATGTATTATTTCCTTTCCATGTTGGCTGTCTCTGACCTGGGCCTGTCCCTCTCCTCCCTACCCTCCATGCTAAGGATCTTTGTATTCAATGCCACAGGAATCTCTCCAAATGCCTGTTTTGCTCAAGAATTCTTTATCCATGGATTCACAGATATGGAGTCCTCAGTGCTCCTGGTCATGTCATTTGACCGCTTTTTGGCCATACACAACCCTCTGAGATACAGCTCTATCCTCACCAGTGCCAGAGTTGCCAAATTGGGGCTGGTGTTTCTCATTAAAAGCATGCTATTAGTACTCCCATTTCCTTTCACTCTCAAAAGATTGACGTATTGTAGGAAAAGCCTACTTTCTCACTCCTACTGTCTCCATCAGGATGTTATGAAGCTGGCCTGCTCTGACAACACAGTCAACTTTTTCTATGGTTTCTTTGTTGCCCTCTGTATGATGTCAGACAGTGTGTTCATTGCTGTGTCCTATGTGTTCATCCTGAAGACTGTGATGGGAATTGGATCACATAAGGAGCGGCTCAAGGCCCTCAACACCTGTGTCTCCCACATCTGTGCTGTGCTCATCTTCTACATGCCCATCATTGCTTTGGCATCCATGCACCGCTTTGGCAAGCATAAGTCCCCAATGGCCATGATCCTCATTGCTGACATTTTCTTGCTAGTGCCACCTCTAATGAACCCCATTGTATATTGTGTGAAGACACAACAAATTCGTGAAAAGGTTTTGGGAAAACTGGGTCTAAAATAAAGATATGGGAGAAAGTGGGGCAGGGTCAGCCAGGAACAGGGAAGAAAATAATATATTTCTAAGCAAAGCATTATCAATGATTTATCATTATCTTTCTTAATCATCTTTATACAGTTGGGCCTCCATATCCATAGGTTCTGCATCTGCAGATTCAAAATATTCATGAAAAAAGGATGGTTGCATCTGTACTGAGCATGTAGAGACTTTTCTTGTCACTATTCTGTAAACAATACAGTATAACAACTATTTACATAGCATTTGTATGAGGTATTATAAGTAATCTAGAGATAAGTTAAAGTATTTGGGAGGATGTGAGGAGGTTATATGCAAATACTATGCCATTTTATATAAGGGACTTGAGCATCCTCAGATTTTGATATCCCTGGGGTCCTGGAACCAATCTTCCATGGATACTGAGGGACGATGGTAATCAGTATAGCATATAGGGCTAAGATATCTGTGAGCATAGGACTGACATGGACATTGGCAAGTGTGTATGGGACAATTATAGAATATTATTAAAATCATAAATTAACATACTGATATGTGATTTTTGTTACTTTTTTACAGCACAAAGATCAGTACATGTGGAAGTAGGGATTCTATCCCCTTGGAGACAATAAATATGAAAGAAGCTAAAGGTTAAAGGATGTTACTTCACTCCAATTGTTGGTTTTCTTTCAGGTGGCCTTCAGACACGTTGTATTTGTTGAGGGGACTTCAGTCAATTTTATGGGAATTCTTGATTTCCCATTTAAGTGGAAGAAGTCTATTGTCAAGTATGAGTTGGCTAACAATCTTTGCCCTTTATTCTTTTCCTTAACAATCAAATAGGGACAACCAGTGATTCTTTTGCTTCATAGATTTCATAGTCTCGAGTTATGACAATAAACTCTCTCATAACATTCTTTAAGAAAAACTAGCTTTTTTTCTCTATATTACGCCAAGGTTATAATAAGTTATAGCTACTAAAGGAGAATAGAGGAATGATTGTGCTATTGCTAGGAAGTAGGAAAGGTAAAAAAAAAAAAATACAGTAATTCTTCTGAAAAATGTCTATTCATGTCCTTAACCTACTCGTTACCAAGTTTTTTTTCTTTGTTATTGTTGAGTTATTTAAGTTCCTTGCAAATTCTTGATATTAATCCCCTGTCAGATGTATAGTTTACAAATATTTTCTCCCATTCTGAAGGTTGTGTGTTCACACTGTTGATTATGTCTTCTGTATTAAGTGCCATTTGTTTATTTTTGTCTTTGTTGCTTATGCTTTTTAGGTCTTAGTCATGAATGCTTTGCCTAGACCAATGTGCAGAAGAGCTTTCCCTAGGTTTTATTCTAGTATTTTTATAGTTTCATGTCTTATAGTCAAGTCTTTAATCCATCTTGAGTAGATTTTTGTATATGGTGAGAGATAGGGGTCCAATTTTATTCTTCTGCATATGGCAATCCAATTTTCCCAGCACCATTTATTGAAAAGGGTGTCCTTTCCCCAGTGTATGCTCTTGTCAACTTTGTCAAAGACTAGTTGGCTGTAAGTATGTGGCTTTAAAGCATTCATATTCTTGATTAACTATTCTAAATATATGTTCTAAAATAATGATTCTTTGCTTGTTTAGGCACTTGATATTTTAAACTCTGATATAGTCAAGTATATTAAACAAGCTAGGAATAATTTTAAACTATCAGAAAATAACTATATTATGCAATATAAAATTATATGCATGAATGAATAATTCCATATTTTAAAAAGATAAATAACCAACTGAAGATGATCATATACCTCTAATTATTTTCTGTAAAATTCATTTATTTTTTGTCCATCTTTCATTTGTGAGTACTTAGTAGTAGACAATGGTATAAATCATAAAATTTAGAATAAATCAATTCTTAACAATTTTGTACTATGAATTGGGGGAAAACTATTTCAACTAATAGATTTCAATATTTTACTGCCTACATTGAACTCACAAATAATTAACATTATTTCTGTTTCAAAGAATTATTTTGAAGTTTCAACTATTCTTGTATTTTAAATGGCTAAATACTCTTATATATTCTGTATCCCCAGGTGAGTTTAGATAAGTTCTTATTTTTCTATAGCTGATCCTGACAAGATGTCCATAGCCTAATCAAGGAAGGGAGAGACGACCTTGTTTGCATCCTTCCAGGGTGCAGTATTCAATTATTTTTCTGTGGCCCCAACCATTCTCCAATTGTGTTATAATTATTAGTTCACATGTCTGTCTCTTCTACTTGTATTTTGTTTCCTCAAAGGAATTATATTAATCAAATTCATTGGCCTTGGCATATCTCCATTACTTGTAGAGTGTATATAAAATGGCATCTGACTAGTAGTCTGACATACTTCCCAATTTGTTTTGAAAAAAAATCAAAACAACAAAATAGTCTTTGACAACTAGGAATATGATGACAAATTACAAGTGCACTGAACATCTGGAATGATAGAAAACTTATTGTCGAAATAGTAAGGGATAACTATAAATTTCAAGTCAATGAAGCTGTCCTGTGAAATAGTTCATGTCTGTTAAACCACAAGGAAAAGCAAACATATTGTCATGAAAGACACAAAGATGAAGGTTTATCCCCCTTTTAGTGTTTGCCCTCCATTCAGAAATTCATATCTGTACTAGACAGAAATGACTCAAGTCATAAAATGTCAATAAATGTTGTTTCTAGATCAGAAGAATTAATAGGCTAAAAATTGTTTCTCTCAATTATCAGGCAGGTTTAATATATTTCTAATCAAGCTTCCAGTAATATTTCTTTGGTAATCACCAATATAATTCTAAAAATAGAGTTATAAGAGTAAACTGGAGAATATATGATAAAATAAATACAATACAAACTATAATAAAGCTAAATATAATAAAATTCATTAAACAGCTTTTGTTGTTTAACAGCATTTGTTATTTACTCAACAAATCAACGGCCAGAACAAAGAAATAGAATAAACACACTGCAATACACCTTATAAGTCCTGAAAATGTAACATACAATCAAGGAATGTCAGCACATTATAAAAAATAGATTGATTAATCAAATAATACAGGTAGGAAAAAATGACAACCTATTGAAAATTTCATATTTGTGTGTGTTATGTTTTATCACACACAAAAATAAATTAAGAGTTAAGTGCAAAGATAGCTTAAAAATCTACTTAAATAAAAGTAAATACATCATTTTTGGATGGGAATGATCTTCTAATTAAATAACTACAATGGAAAAGTTAAAAGAAAAAGTGTTACATGTTTTTATTGAAAAATGATTAGTTACATGAATAAAATTAAAATAGTCATAATTGAGAATATAATAACAACAGGATATATCCAGCGCTTACCAGGTGCCAGGCATTGGGCTATGTGTTTAACGGAATTAACACCATTAACTTTAGCAAGAACACGGAAAGGTAGATCTTATTAATTCTCCCTCTTTTCTGGATTAGGAAGTTAAATATTTAAGTTAAACAACTCTCTTCCAAGGATATAGGGCTGTAAAGTATTAAGAGATGGAATCTAAACTCATGCAGTATGATTCCAGAGCCTACAACCTCAGCCACTACACTAGACCAGCAGATATTTTGCCTCCTCTTAAATTTAATAATTTACATTTCTAGAAATCTAAGAACATAATCAGAGGTAGGATTAAATATATATTTATAAGAATATATACCAAGGGTTACTGAAATGTTAAATAATAAGAAATAACAACATAATCCATCATATACAAATATGATTAAATGTTATTCCCCAATGCAGCACAGCATGAACAACTAAGTGGTTTTGCTAAACCCTATATTAGGAGTTAAGGATTAAATGAAAGATAAGACATAGGCCTACTATCAAGGAGCTTACAGTCTGGTGGTGGGAAGAAGTAAATAAATAACTAAATATGCTGAGTGAAGTATGGTAAGTTTAATTACACATCTAAGAAAGCACACATAAAAGAATGACAATGTGCCTATTTTGGTGGAGAATCAAAGGAAACCTTCCTAGACGTGAAATCTAATATATAACATTACAATTTAATAGGGAATGATGAATAAAATCAAGCAAACAAGTAAGATATACATTTGGGTATAAACTATTACCTCAATTTATAAATTTACACATGCGTGCACATGTGTTAGCTTATTAAAAAAAAGATTATGTCCTATACAATCATGAGTTGCTTAACAATGGGGATTCGTTCTGAGGAATGCATCATAGTGGGAACATCACATAGTGCACTTATACAAACCTAGATGGTATAGCCTATTGCTCCTAGGCTACAAAACTGTACAGCATGTTACTGTATTAAATACTGTAGGCAGTTGTAACACAATGGTAAGTATTTGTGTATGTAAATATATCTAATTATAGAAAAGGTACAATAAAATACTGGAATTATAATCTTATGGGACCATAGTCATATTTGCAGTCTGTTGTTAACTAAAATGTCATTGTGGAGTGTATGAATGTATTATATAATCTCTCAGTAGGGTTGTAAATAACTTTATTGTATTTTTAATGTTTTTTAATAATTTTCTCTATTTCTCAATATATTCACAAATTTAGTTATATGTAATATATATGACATTTATAATCAGAAGAAAACTCCAAATACATTAAATACATTGCTTGAAATAACAATAAAACACAAATTCATATCCTATTAACAATTACTATAGGGATGAAGTACACTGATGAAAATGTTTTTGGTGTTGAGTAAGCAGGTTGCATTTTGAGTCAGGTATGAAAAGTAGGTTTGAAGTAGTCAAAGATTAACACTCACAGGGCAGACTGCCTTAGGTACTAACTGTCATAAAAACGAAAGAATTATTGCACGTTTTCACAATTTTTCATCCAAAACCTTTGAAATTCAGGGTTTTTAATACATTAGAAGAGCCATACAGCCTTTGAGGCATTACCCTGCAATCAAACATAACAATATTTCTGAATTGAAATGTATAGAATAAATAATAACCTATATATATGTTCATATCATTTCCCATTAGGTTTTTCAGCCAATAATTTTTGGCACCAGTCTTAAGATAATTTTAAAAAATGTTTTTTTTACATGTCTTAAAATTTCTGAATTGTAAATAGAGAATTGTAGATCTACCAAGAAAAACTTTTAGAGAATTCTTCAAATGAAGCAATTATAAGAGCAGAGACGTCTGAAACAACTGATGTAGAAGAGTCTGGATGGTGAGATTATGGTGTGATCTGGATTGTCTACTCTGCCACAGGCTAACTCCAGGGTCACAGCCTCTGCCACAGTGTGACACTCCCTAAGGAAAATGGTTTCTTGTTTCCCAGCTTATAGATCCTCATCCCCACTGTCCTTTTCAGCTGCTGTATAAGCCCTCTCCATCTCCAGGCACACTGATGTCTGGGTTCAAAAACATGAATGTTAAAAAATATTGTTTGGCATTTTATATCATTTCCTGAAGTCCTCAGATAATACCAAGTGACCTCACCTAGCACATGCCCAACTCTGTGACAGTTTTATCTGCCCCAGCCCCAATCCTCGAATTCTTGTTTAAACTCACAAAGTCCTTATAGATAATCCTTAAGGTTGTGGTTTTACTCTGGGTTTACTAATAGGCAGTCTGTCTTAAAGGAATCCTTCTGTCCTTAATTCTTATTCTGAAACAAATGTCTAGAAATTAAATATATCCTGAGATTCTTATACTTTTGCATAATAGCTATATTTTTTTCCTTTTGATGAGGAGAAAACCAGAGAGACATTTATTTGGAAGCAATAAGACAATGAAATATTGAAAAGTAAAATACTGAATTTTGGTACCATTGGAATACAAAGACTTCTTTTAGAGTGCACAAGGCCAAGAGCCATTTTTGCTGTAATGCTGGGCTTGGAGCCTGAAAAACTGAATTTTATTTCCAATTATACTACTTTATAGGATGGCCATGCACTTTCTTTTCTGAACTTAACATAATGGCTTCTGCCAATCTTGTGTGATCTAAATCACCTGAATATGCTGTATAAAAAGGAAATCATACAAATAATTTCAATTATAAAAAATATGTGAATATTATTGGTAATGATTAGAGAAAAGGACATTAGGGTTTGAGCAAAGCAGAGTCACAAAGTTGTTGTTGCTTGAGCTGAACAACGCAACTTGAAAGAAAACTGCGGCAAACAAACCAAAGATTGGCATGAGTATTACCTGTCTGCCAAGGAGTAGGAAGTTGACATAGGGGGAGGAGACAGGTGGCTCAAATCAGAATATCTTCTTGGTCCTCTGTTCTCAGACATGAATTATCCTAGGTGGAACTAAATTATCAAAATTCTGTTTGTGAAAGAAAACTTTGGAGATTTCTCTGCAACACCCTAGCAACCCTGAACCTGAGGTTACTTCTTCACAAAACAAATATTGTTAATAAAGTTAATCCAGAGATTTCTTATTTAAAAGCATCAAAGTTACTGTGCAATTCTACAGTGACAAGTACACCAGGAGGTAGAGGCAGCTAACAGCTGTTCGGTAGAAAATTAACAACCCAAGAAACAAGGGCAATTTTTTTTAAAAAGCTGCAGTCATGAGAAAGAGCCAGCACTGAAGAGGGGCTACGAAATCAGAGTGGAGGACCTACAGCCTCGGGGCCACATGTGGCCTTCTGATCCTTGAATGCAGCCTTTTGACTGAACCCAAATTTTATAGAACAAATCCTTAAAATAATAATTGACTGAGTCAATGTGTAATTTTATATATTGGACTGATTGGAGGTATACAAAGTAGCAATTAGGACTGAAAAAAGTATCATTTCCACTAGGGAAAAAAGGATTAAAGAAAAGATAGAAGTACAGAGAGCACATCTGTAAGGATATAGCACTCTCCAGAAGTGACTCTAGGCACTGAAACCAATATGGAAGATTTTCCTGGAGATTTTAATTACAAATGTCTATGCGTATGCCTTGGTACACACATGTAAATTTTCCTTTTACCAGCTCAAGGAACAATCTTCATTGCCCTGTGGGGAAAATGAAGGGGGAAAAAATTTATGTTTAGCTGAATCCAAAAATAAAATTGTAATTTTTTTCTGGTCTAAAAATTACTGCTTTAAAGCAGATAATTAAATTGTTCCACTAAATTAAAGTGATTTTATTGTGCTTTTATCATGCACAAGAGTCCATGTCATTGTTTTAAATGTTTGAGGGACATATACACAATTGATTTAGTTTTTAATTGTGGTATTTAAAAATAAAAATAATTTGATAAGTTCAGGGAAAAATTACTTTCTTCTTCCTACTGCTATAATTCGATTGGAAAGGCTTCAGGACCAAAATGCCTATGGATGACACTGCCCCAAATCCCTTTATTACCTACACATTATTTATGTCCCAACAACTTTCTCCCTTCAATCACAACTTTCTCTAAGACCCCTCACATGAAGGCCCCGTGAACACTTGGATCGGAGCAACTGGAACATAGCCTGACGGATGGTCTTGGTCTTCAAGCTGTAAATGATAGGGTTCAGGACAGGTGGTAAGAGCAGATAAATATTGGCCAAAGTGCTACAGAGCACCCTTGGGGTGGAACGGAAGAGACGGTGTGCCAAAGACAGGCTGATCATTGGCACGTAGAAAACAGTGACAGCACAAATGTGACAGACACAAGTGCTAAGAGCTTTTTGTTGTTTCTTTGGGGTCACGGTGCTCAGAACAGTACGGAGGATCAGGACATAGGAGAAAAGAATAAACAGTAAGTCAGTACCATTCATGTAGAGCTGAAGAAACATGCCACAAAAACTGCTGATCCAGGAGTTGAAACGTGTGTGTTTGATCACATCTGGGTGGTAACAGAATGGGTGGGAAAGCTCTTGACCCCCATAAAAAGACAGAGTCTGTATGGCTACAACAATAGGACTTGAGAAAAGTACCTGTCGTATGCAGACAACCAGTACAATGACGAGGACCATCATGTCTGTGAGGACAGCAGCATACTTCAGTGGGTTACAGATAGCCATGAAGCGATCAAAGGCCATGGCTACCAGCACCGAGGACTCCAGGCAGGAGAAGGCATGCACAAAGAACATTTGAATGAGGCAAGCTTTGAAGCTGATCTCCCGGGCATGAAACCAGAGAACACCAAGCACACTGGGAAGAGTTGTGATAGTCAGACACAGATCAACAACTGAGAGCATGGAGAGGAAATAGTACATGGGTTTGTGCAGACTCCGCTCAATAATGGTGACAAAAAAGATCATGCTATTTCCCAAGAGGGCAATGATGTAGAGACAGCAGACGGGAATGGAGATCCAGACATGAGCACGTTCCAGCCCAGGGAATGCAGTGAGGAGAAAGTTTGAGGAGGAGGATGTGGTATTATTGAAAATTAGCATGGTGGGTTGAGGACACACCCTGGAAGAAAAATAAGAAGAATAATATCTGTTATTATGATCCTTTTTTTAAGTCCTAACTCTTTCATAAACCTTTCTCAAATTACACAGTCATTTCCCTTTATTCAAAACCCCCAATCTAGTTACTGTACCTATCACATAATTCTACGGCTTCCTGGATTTTTCTTGTTAGAAACTGGCCCCATTCTCCTGCCTCTACTGTCTCCTGATTATAGCTATCGATCTCCCTAGATTTATCCCCACACAATTGCTCAGACTAGCTCTGGACTGAAGTAGAAAATGCTTATAGACTTAGGTCACACACATGCACACATACTAACAAAACAGCAACAGTCACAATTACAACCTGATGGGTCATTGTATTAAGTCTCCAAGTTATATAAGTTGTTCCACAATTAATGGAAAATCACATAAGAATCACTCTGGGCACCTGTGATGACGTATTCCATGGTGTCCTTGCTAGAAGTTGGCCTAGAATATTGTATCCAGAGGTATCCTTCTACCTGAGTTATGGGCAACCCTTCCCTCATAGTCTTTTATTAGAAGTCTCCTTTTAGTATCAGGGCTTCTCTATTCCATTTCCTATATTGGAATAATTCCTGTAATTCTTCCCTTCTCTACTCCACATATGTATGGGACTCAGATTCATCTTGTCCTCTATTTCTGTTTCTCTGTATAGTTTTCCAGGTCTACCAAAATAACTGGGTCCTATTCTTTTCTCCATCTTACTCTTTGGGGTTCTTATTTCTACTCCTTTCCATGGATATCCACCATGTGACTTTGAACCCACTCACTGTGAGTAGGCTGCCCTAGTGAATCCTGTCAAGATTTCCAAACATTATTCTGGAATATATAACTTCAGGTATCCTGATCTAGGCTTAGTAGGTAAGCCTAGGCAAAACACCCTGCCATATCAGATTCTACCTCAGTTCTGATATTTTGTTAATTCATGACTATAATTCAATGAGGCACTGTGGAGACTATGTCTTACTTCATTGGTTATGTTATGATGGAGCCATGACTCATGTACCATTTTATGTTATCGGGAGGATCCAAAACCAAATTCTGCATTCCTTCATCCTTGTTTTGCTTCTACTGTGAGTAAACTAATTGTTCCAATATAGAAAATTATCCTAACTAAGTTAGCAAAATTCTCTCTTTTAGGGCCTGGCTTTGTCCAACATGAAATGTACTTTAGATCACTTACAGATAGACGTAAGGAAAGGCTTGGGAGGCACTCAGCAACATGTAATGAATGGCTTTGGAAAAATCATGGACAGGATGAAGGTAGGGACCAATGAAAAGGGAGTAACTCGGGGACAGGCAGGCTGAGGTGCCATCACAAATTAAAATGTCAAGTCGTTCAATGGGTGAGAAAGTCCATAGAATGACAGCAGCAAAGAAAACAGAAACAGTGTCATAAGGAAGGCAGGAACTGTGATCTATTTTAAGGTGACCATTGCAATTCTATTCAGGACTTGTTTACTGGCTGCTAGTCAAAAAAAAAAATCACCATCACTAATTTTTAAATTTTCACTTAGGCCAAGTAGTCATCAGCAAAGAGCTAACAAGGAGTGAGTGATATACTTGGCCAAGTTGTTGTGTGGACATTGCCATCACCAATTGTCTTCATCTTTCAGTAGTCTATGCTTCCTGCATTGGTGACAGAATAGATACAAGGAATGTTCTGCTGTCAATGCTTGCCCATTTTTATATAAGGATAAATATGAAGGAATATTAATTATTTTTCTCATCCGCCAGTTTACTGAGGATGGTGATAGAAATAGTTACTTGTTATGCCAATGGGGGGTGGAAATCTAAGTGCTATTACCGCTATAACTTTCAGTATTATTATATTATACATGTTCACAATTTAGTGGGGAAAAAGCACTAAGAATCAGGAAAACAGGTGCCAAATGAGATATAGATTACAAACATGCTGAATTAAATCAGATACTCAGACTCTGAATGACAGTTGTAATGCCAGTGGCTGTGCTGAGGGTAAGGGAGACAGAAATGAATAAAGGACAGTTTCTGTATTCAAAAGTCTCTCAAACTAGTAGAATGGAAAGGGGCAAGAAGCCAAGGCAAAGCATTCATGGAGGGCTACTACTTCATGGGGAAATGAGGGGAGATCAAATAGCCAGTCAGGAAAACAGAAGGCTGTTGAGATTTGTTTCATTCTTCTTCTTCTCAGCCTGATAAACACAGACAGTGAGAATGAATCTCTTTCTCTGAGATAATCAAGAGGAATCTTTCTGCAATAAAAAATCTATTGACTGCAACAGTACTTTATGTATGCTTTTTATAACATGTTTTCTTGCTTGATCACATTTCTTTTCCCCACTAGAATGCTGGCTCTTTCGAAAAACAAAACATATGCTGTTCATCTTATATTTTATCTAGAGACAAGCATAGTGATTGGCACATGGTAACTCAAATAGTCTAATTAACATTAGATACATTGACACATTGATAAATGGTAGATGATAGAGAGATGGATGAAGCATAGATGAATGAAGTAGAGATTGAGCCTGGAAGTTTTGAGAGAAAAATAAACCCTGGGGAAATTACTTCCCTAGACACCATAAGGAGAGTGATCATCCTCTCTCCCTAATTGGGAGGGTAGGCTAAGAGAAAAGGAAAATAATTAATATTATTTGTATAAGTAATACATATGGCTAGCTACTTTATATAAAATTTGACATAGATATTTTTCTCCTATTTTAAGGAAATAAAATGAACCCATGAAGGTTAAATAATATATCCAAGGTAAAATAGATAGATACAGATTTAAAATTGAAAACCAGATTTACTAACTTCAAAGTCCATTAATTTTTACTAAACTTCAGACTATCAGAGAGCACAGGTTAATGAGACAATATGGATAGTTGGACATTGTAATTTCCTTCTTTTAAAATACAAAAATTGTAATCACCTATTATGTATCTATATGATACAGAGAAGGGATAGAGATGTGACATAAGTAAAACAGAGAACTGGAGAACTGTGTCCTCAAGATTCATCTAAAGAAGAATGTTTGTGGAGTCCAATGTATTTTAAAATGTGTGTCAGTATGTGCATATGTTTGTGTTGTGTGTGTCTCCGTGTGCTGATGTATGTAGAGGGGAGTTTTGTGTGGAAGAGCAAATGAGAGGTAAGATGCCCGCAAAGCATATACTATTAATCTTCTGTTCTTTGAATGATATTTCATAAAGCCCAAAAAAGTGACACAGGATAATGTGAGGGGGGTAGAAGGATAGGATACAGTGGCTCATTTTGCTGCTGGGGAAATTTTTCTGGCAGAATGGAAGAAGCAGCAGAGGGCTTTCTCTCTGTGAGCTCATACACTCTGGAGCCAGTTGTAGGTCAAAGTTTAGTGCCTAAGTTCATCGAGGTTTTCTCTGCATTGCCCACTAACCAGAGGAACAGAGTAGTGCTTTCTATCTTCAAGTACAAGTCTGCACCTGACCATCCAGGCAGAAAGTAATATCTGCCCATTCATATACAAAAAGGCTACGTGAGATGACTTAGATAACCCAGCTCAATAATGTAGTGATCCAAAGGTTTTTTGGATCCAAAGGATCCAAAAGTGATCCCTGTTTTCTGGCATCAGTAATGATATATACCCATCTTTTTCATTTACCAGCCCCTATCTTCTGTCTATTTCTTAGCACTGAATTCTATTTCCTTCATGATTCAGAACCCACCCTGACAGATCCAGGACATATTAAACTGAAACTATCCTCTGCTTCTAAATCTTTGCACCACTTAATTTTTGGACCTTTCATTTGATTCTCAATGATGACGCACAGCTGGTATTGGTAATTTATAGATGCAAATATCATCTTTTTCTGCTAGGAGTGTGAGTTCCTTGAAAGTTTTAGGTGTGCATGTTTTTCATCTCTCAATACCGGCTACTAAAGCAGGATCTGGAACAATAGAAAGCTTCATTTAACAATGTTGATTGATTCCTGAGCAATTATGGCCACAGAAAAAGAGTTCTAAGCACTATCTCCATTTGTCTTTCCCCCTTCTTTTCCCTCCTGTGCTCTATCTCCTATCTCAATTTCCTCCAGTATCGATTACATCTCTCCATTTCTTTACCCTTTGCCATCAATCCATTGCTTTGTCTCCCTTCCATCCTTCTCCTACAATTCCTCATTCTTTAATTCCTTCCCTTTGGTCTCTTCCCACATATTCACTCTACTTACCTGGTCACATCAGCGGGAAACACCACCAACTTCTCTTCAGCCCTAACACAGAGCAGGTACTAAACCAGCTCCCAAGGGTGGGGGCTTTATAGGTAGCCTAATAGAGTTCCCAGGCAACAGAGCGCTTTCGCTTGATTAGTAAGTGTACTGATTGGAGTAAGAGTGATGGGACCCATATGCATATGTTCCTCTACAGCAGCCAAGACACATCTCCCAGACATGCTTCAAACCATGCTCCCAGGCCCAAGCAAAACGCATCTATCAGGGGCTGGGAGCATAGCCCTGGCCCTGGGGGCTGACAGTAATGGGTATCTGTACAAACTGTCTGCCTGGGTCGGATACTACAACCATTCCTCTTCCCCCAGCCTTAGGCTACAGATTTTCAGCCAGAGAGGCTCCCTGAATGTCAGAGCTGGATTAAGAGAGGGCAGAAGGACTCATCCTTCTGTTTGCAATATGTACTCTTTCTAACAGGTCTCATTATCCCCCTAGCCATTCCCAAGTGCCTCCTCTGACATAGGAGCCTCTAAGAAGCCTTCCTATTTAAGTCATATCTGCAGCCCACCTACCTTCTAAGCGTAAGTAACCTAACATTTGACGAACACATGTTATGTGACAGAAACTGCACTATACCCTTTAAATACATTGTCTTATTTATTCACGATCAACCTTATGGGTTAAGTGTCATTATCCATTATTTCACAGCTGAGAAAATTGAAATCAGAAGGGTTTTGAATAACTTTACCCATCTAAAAATTAGCAAGTTACAGAGTTGGTATTCAAGACCATGTCTATCTTACTTCAAAGCTCTTGATCTTAACCAGTATCTTATACTACCTCCTACAGTCAACTCTTGCTTTTTATGCTCTTGAAACATTTTCCCATCTATGTTCTCACTATATCTGTATGAGGCACACTGAGTGAAAGCGCTTATCCTAATGAGTATCTAGAAATATAAAATAATTCCATAAAGTTACACATTAAGTAGTGCTCATATTCATACTTAAACACAACCCTTTTCCCCCATGAGCTAAGATGAGTGACTCTGAAAATTTCAAATGATATTTATGAATATTAAATAAGAACAGAAAGAATAGGAAGCATGAAATCAACATTGATATAGTACAGTTTTCATTAATTCAAAAAAACATATATTGAGTGTCCACCATATGTTTTAAACTACATTAAGCACATGGGATACAATGAAGTGGAATAAAAGTGTCCCTGTTCCTACAGAGCATACAGAATAGCAGGGAAGATACGTTGTTAGATAATCATAGTACAATGTGAGAAACTGTAACATATTAAAAGGCAGATCAGAAAAGCCCTCTGGACAGAAGTGAGGTTGAAATTGACATCTAAAGCATACAAGGAATTCCTTATTTTTCCAACTCACTGAATGCACCATGCTGTCATACTTTGCACATGATATTTTCTTTATAATATTTTTCTTTCCTATTTCCAACCCCTTATATTTACATGCTCACCTTATATTTATAAAATCTATAAATAAATATATAAATAAAAGCAAAAGAAAATAGATGCCCTATGTTCTGCACTAAATACCAAAATGATTATAATGGAGCAAGAACAATCTGGAAATATTTTTCAAAAAAGTTATTAAACAATGGCATACAACAGAAAACTACTCAGCAATAAAAAGGAATAAACCACCAATACATGCAACAACATGAGTGAATCTCAGATGCATCATATTGAGAAGCCAGACACAAAAGACTGTATATTGCAAGGTTCCATTTGCATGACACTGAAAAAAGAATAATTATAGGGAAGGAGAACCGCGTAGTGCTTGCAAGAGGCTGGGTGTAGATGGAGGGGCTGGCTACAAAGGGGCAACATGAAGAAATTTGAGAGAGTGATAAAACTGTTCTATAACTCGGTTTAGGTGGTGATTACGTGACTGTATGTATTTGTCAAAACTTATAGAACTATATACCAAAACGAGTGAATTTTATTGTGCATAAATATTTAAAAACTTCTTATATACCATTTTGAAGTATAAAAGTTATATTTTTATCAAGCTGCAATAATTTATTGCTTTCATCAAAACCATTTGGCAATGTCATTTCATAATCCATTGTATTTGTACTGTTCAATACAGTAGCTACTAGCCACATATGACTATTTAAACTTACATTTAAATTAACTAAAAGTAAATAAATTTAAAATTCAGTTCCTCACTTTTACTAGCAAAGTTTCAAGTGCTCAAAAGCCATGTGTGGCTCCTGGTTACTGTACTAAACAGCAGAGATATAGAACATTTCCATTTCTGCAGGAATTTCCATAGGACAGTGCTGCATTTGATACTCTTCTCTGACTTGATTGCATTTACACAGAAATCGTAGCAGTTAAGGGCCAACTCTGCCTCCACAGAACACCTGGACGATGTGCCGCCGGATCTGCTTGGTCCTAACACTGTACACAATGGGATTAAGCACAGGAGGGAGCAGCAGGTAGACATTGGCCATGAATGTGTGTATTACTGGTGACAGATGCTTCCCATAGCGATGAACCAGGGTCATGCCAATGAGAGGCACATAGAAAAGCAGCACTGCACACATATGAGAAAGACAGGTGTTGATAGCCTTGAGCCTCTCTTCCAGGGAAGCAATGCCCAATACTGCCTGAAAGATTAGAATATAAGAGACCAAGAGGATCAAGGCATCTAATACAATGATGACGATCACAGCCAGCAGGCCATAGATGCTATTGACACTTGTGTCAGCACAGGCAAGCCTCATGGCATCCTGATGGAGGCAATACGCGTGGGAGAGGACATTGGAGTGGCAGAAAGGTAGCCTTTTGATGAGGAAAGGCACAGGGAGCACAGCCCCCACGCTCCGCAGCAGGACTGCTGCTCCAATTTTGCCAGTGACGCCATGAGTAAGAATGGTAGCATAGTGCAAAGGGAAGCGGATGGCCACAAAGCGATCAAAGGCCATGGCCACCAGAACACCTGATTCCACTCCCCCAAAGGTGTGGATGAAGAACATCTGGGTGATACAGGCATTAAAAGTTACTGAACGCCAGCTGAACCAGTGAACACTGACCATGGTGGGCATGGAAGATAGTGAAAGGCTGAGGTCAGTGGCAGCTAACATGGCCAGAAAATAATACATGGGCTCATGGAGACTTCGTTCAACTTTGATCACAACAAGGATGGTGACATTGCCCAGGAATGTGGTGCTGTACAGAAGACAGAGGGGCAAGGCCATCCACAAGTCCTTCTCTGGCATTCCTGGAATCCCAGTCAGGGTGAAGAAGGTCTGGTGGTTATCAGTAGTTTGGTTGAACAGTGACATAGTGGAACAGAGGTTGACTAGACAAAAAGAGAAGAGCTCATTAAGTCAAACATCCTTCAGTGGAATCAGTGACAATAAGTATTGAGATGGTAACCATAAGAGAGAGTAACTAAAGTATTATTTGAACACATCCACGTTCACAGCTTGATACAGAAACTGACGGATATGCCCCATGAGGCGCAAATTTTGTTACTGATCATAAAATGCTAAAATACTTAGTAGAAAGGAGAGAAAAAATAAACTTCCATCAACATTTGCCCCCAGTAGGGATATAAATCATTTGGAAACATCAAGGATTTAGCTGTCTTGCAAACTGCAATACTTAAGAAAAATTTGGCATTGTGCATTTATGTGGATAATAAACACGGACATCAATAACCATAAAGAAAATGTTAGTAAGTACAAACCTAACATAAGGGCTGTTCCTAAACACAGATGTGCAAATGTATACATGTGTGTATATATATGTGTCTTGGTTGTGATCTTAAATTGTTGTGACTTAGATATGCTTCTTTCCCTCTTTGATATTCTATTTCTCCACCAGCATGATGTGGGATGGAGAAGAAAATATACCCTTTAAGGAATTTAAAGCTCTGACCTTCTGCATTCCTGAGTCTATGGGTATTAAAAGGACCTGAGCTTGCAGCACGTGAGGGAGGGAGAAGTAACCTTGGCTCCCAAGGAACTTTAGAAAGACCACCTAATGTGGTTGGCAGAAGGATGTCCACATTGGAATCCTTGAAACCTGTGAATATGTTACCTTGCATGCCAAAAAGGAATTTGCATATGTAATTAAAGTCAAGGACCTTGAGATGAAAACTTATTCTGGATTATCCACGTGGACAAAATCTAATTACATGAGTACTTAAAGGTGAAGAACCTTTCCCAGTTGCAGAAAACCAGACAGATGGCAGCATGAGAAGGACTGGACATTAGTTGTTGGCTTTGAAGATGAAGGAAGGGAACCCGAAGGAAGGGAACCCAAAGTCAGGGAATGAGTGTCCTCTCGAAGCTGGAAAAGACAAGAGAACAGTATTTTCCCCAGAGTCTCCAGAAAGGATTGCAGAAAGGAATTCCTAAAACCTTGGTTTTAGCCCAGTGAGACCCATGTTGGACTTCTGACCTACAGAATTGTTAGATAATAAATATATGTTATTTTAAGCCACTAAGTTTGTGGTAATTTCTTACAGCAGTAGCAGAAAATGAATACCTGGGAGACAGAGAAGAGTTGTTTTAGTCCCTTTTCTGAAACATCCCAAGTCTTCCTATTGCTGGTCTCGTTTACTCAGGCCCTGTCTTTTTCTTCAGTTTGTTATTTATTGCAATTAGATTTTTCTGTCCTAAGGTGAATCTGGAAAGGGATTCTGAGATCCATTTTTCTCCTCCTTAGGGAACAGAATAACCTCTTAATATTGTAAGTTTTGCACTTAACAGCTGGTTCAGCTAGATGAAATCCATCCATAAAGAGTTTCCCAAAAGATAGGTTCAAACATTGTTTAGATTAGCAAAGTCAATGCCTCTGGACTTGTTTCCTTGTCCCTCCATAGGGAACCCTCATTCTCTTCATTCCATGCTACTATGTGGCTGCTTTAATAAACTCCACCTTGAGTTAGCAGCAACTACATTTCTCACTGCAACTCCAAGTAAGGCCTATATAAGATCTACAGGCCATTCTAGACGTTAATACCCACTGCTTACAGTGACAAATATCAAGATTAAAATCTTAGTACCACAAAATCAATTCTCTTTCATTCCAATTTTGTGCTGTTTTCTTTAAGAATATATATTCAAATGTGCATCTGAGACAATCACCTTTTTAGGCGAGTTTTAGCCAGGGCAGATTCTCCCTTCAGAGAATCTCATAAAGAGTCTCCCAAGTAAGAATGTGCACACACACACATACACACACACACAAGCAAAGTTCTGCACAAAAATTAAGTGAATGTACATATTGTTGAACCATAACAGACTCAAGTTAAGAACTCCTACTTTGAGGATTTCTTTTTAAAAAAATAGAATAGAAACCTGAGTGACAGAAAGGAACAAAACCACTAGACAAAATCCAGAGCTGACATAAAAGACAGAAAGCTCTGAATGCTTGGGAATGAATGGAGACACAAAAGAGTTACTCCATATTCCCTGGGAGGCCGTAGTTTACTGCTGTGTTGTCCAATATGGTAATGCCTATTTAAATTTAAATTAGTTAAATTAAATTAAAATTTCACCCTAGTTGTACTAGCTACATTTTAAGTGTTCAATAGCCACATGTGGCTAGTGGCTACCGTATTGGACAGTACAGATGTAGAATATTTTTATCACAGAAGAAAATTCTATTGAAACTTGAAAAGTTGGGGCTATAGACTGCAGAGTTAAAGGATAACAACATCCTAGCTGACCTCTTGACAAATTTTTGATAGAATTGGATTTGAGGGTCTTTCACTTATATAGTGCATAATCTCTGTCTCTCTTTACCTGTATCTCTCTGTCTTTGTCTCTCTTTTGGAAATTTGAGGGGGAAAATAGCTTTAAAACTAAGGCCCTGGAGAGAGACCAGTTGGGTTTGACTCCTGGCTGTATGACCTTGAACAAGTTACTTAATAATCTGTGTGTTCATTACTCACCTCTTTATAATGAAAATGAAAATAATAGGGGTTGTTAAGAGTATTCATTAGGAATATTGATAGGGCACTTAGATAAGCATCAAGCAAATAACAAATACTCAATAAAGTTTAGTTATAATCAATGTTCATCTGCTATCCATAACTTTGGTAATGTTTCCTTAACTATAAAAATTATCTTTCAAAATATTTATGTTCTGAAATCTGTTTATATGTTGGTAAATTTATCTACCTACCTACCCATATATTATTTGCATATTTCCATCAAATTCTGTATTGCTAATATCTCTCCATCCCTCACCAATTTATCTCAACACTGAAATCCGTGGCTTGCAAGTGGTGGCCGTTGCAAGGCTCAAGATGGTGGATTCTATAGATCTGTCTCGGTGACTTTGAACTTAACTATTAATGCTTACCATAAAAATTTTAGAGGAAGTGGATCCTGAATAAATCAGAGATGAAAGGATGGTACATGAGTAGGAGTCATAGGTAGTAAAAAAATCAATAATAAGAAGAGAATAAGAAGGAAAATTGATTCTGAAGAACCACAAAAGAAACACTGCGCTGGCAATCTAAGGTGCTTAATCCCAAAGACCAGCGCCACTCTTCCAGGATTTAGGATGAGAACAGATAACTAGGCTCTTGATTACTTAAGATCTCATGAGCTCAGAAAAAACTTTTCATGTTTAATTAATGTATTGATTAATTACTTCATATTTATTGAATGCCTACTAAGTACCAGACTCAGCATGATTAAACAGAAGACCAAAAAGAGCAACTGGTTTTTTTTTCCCCTTCCAAGACCCCTTAGCAAAGAACACATTGAAAGCAAGATCAGCAACATGAATGTACCGTATGCCTAGGGTTGAACAAAGGCATGCTTTATAGATGGGTCAATATGTCCAGCTTGTCTTCTCAGCCGGACTTAGCTTAATTCTATCTCCCTCCATAACAGTGATATACCATGGAGAAGGTCGGGCCTGAGCTTTCCTCACAGCAAAAGGGCAGAAGCCTCTGTAGCTTTAGAAGGGTATGTGGGGGTGGAGGTGGAGGAGGGGTGGGCACTGAGAGTCATTCCCTTTCATCTACTATGGAACTACCATTCCATACTTTTTCCACACAGCCAGGCAGGCGGAATGGCTGCTCTCTGAGGGACAGGCACCAGCATCCTATGCTCTCAAAGTATCTGAGTTGCAGAGTAAAGAGACGGCCCTTTGGATTTGTCTTATGTGGGAACTTTGGATTGATCTCTCACTTGGGGAAGGAATATATTTGCTATTGGCCTTGATCTGGGACTTAGGAGGAAAGGGTGACAATCTACAGGGTTCTTGTTTCACTAATTAGCCTTTGGCAGAATAAGATAGTCCCCTTTCCACTTACTTCCCACATCTACAGTTAGAAGTGTTATTTCTATTTTAATGAAAAAAGAGAATGAAATGGAAAAATAATGCTTCCTGAGCACTGTGGTCATTCTGTGCTCTTTACAAATATGTAGAAAGCACAAGCAATAGCCTTATATGATAAACAATGGGCAAAATAATGGATAGCCATTTTTAAACTATTTTAGTCCTTTAATTATAAACACATCTAATATTTATGGATTACTTATTTTTTACTTATTTTTGTTGCAGGCTCTGTTCTTAGCCCTTTACATGTCCTATCTCATTTAATGATACAAAAAGCTTAGGGAAAAAGGACTATTATTATTGCTGCTGCATACATTAGGAAAGCAAAGGTAAGAGAAGTTAATTTGACCCAAATCTCCAAACTAAAAGTTAAATCCAGGTACTCTGATCATGGTGCTTTGAAGTTCTGGTTTGTTCTAAAGAAGAGGATCAACTTTTAGCCACAGGGGAAATTTCTCCCATTAAATTCAAATTCCAGACAAAACAGTGGACTGAGCTTAGCCAACATGACCTCCTTAACTCCTACCACTCAATGCTGATCTTTACATTTTTCTATGAACTGTCCATACTGCAGTCCCCTACATTCTGTGACAGAACCCTCAAAGAGAGCACTTCCCAGGACTCAGAATTTTTCCCCAACTCACCCAAAGCCTGGTCTAGGCAACTGGAATCTTTTCTGATGCTGACACCCACAGCAGTACAGAGATTTAAAACCAGTAACACAAGGGCAGATCCCAGTTTCCTCTGGAGTGATCCTATGGAGACATGAGCCTGTGGTTTCCTGGAGATGCCCCTAGGGCCAAAGTCCAGACAGACCAGGCTTCTGAGTGAGTCTTCTTTGTCATGGTCTCAGAGGACCTGGTTTTCCCCAGTGCAAACCTGTGATGGCAACCCATGCAAACACAATTAATCTCGGTCCTGTGTGAATGGTGCTTCACTAGCTATATCAACATACTCTTATACTCTAGTGCTTAATGTTTAAAATTCTCTCTTAAGAAAAGGTTAAAAGAATAGTTTACCCTTTTTTCACATGCCTTCTAGTTATCTCCCCATTCTTTTCTCCGCTTCACAGCAAAGTCTTTCAACATCGTATTACAGATTTCACAAATGGCCTGCTTATTGCTAGAGGCAGAGATTATTCTTCATCTTACTCTCCTTTTCAGCAGGATTCAATACAGTGGAAAATTGTAATGTCGAATTACATTCTTTTCTTGGTTTGTGTGAAACCATTTGCTTGATATTTCCTCCTACTTTAATTTCCACTCTTCAATATCCAGTGGTAATTTATCTTCTTCCTAGATCACTAAATGTTGGTGTGTCTTTTATTTGGTTTTTTTCCCTATACTTTATTTTTTATTTTATTTTATTTTATTTATTTATTTATTTTATTTCACAGTATTACAGGGGTACAAACACTTTGGTTACATAAATTGCCTTTGCACAGCCTGACAAGTGTGCCCATCCCCCAGACAGTGTGAACCATATCCATTAGGTATAGATTTACCCATCTGCCCTTCCCCCTTCCCTCCTGCCTGACACCCTGTGAATGTTACTTCCCATATGTGCACATTAGTGTTGATCAATTAGTACCAATTTAATGGTGAGTACATGTGGTGTTTGTTTTTCCATTCTTGTGATACTCCACTTAGAAGAATGGGCTCCACCTCCATCCAGGATAATACAAGAGCCAGTTCACCATTTTTTTTTAATGGCTAGTAGTACTCCATGGTATACATAGACCACATTTTATTAATCCACTCATGTATTGATGGGCACTTGGGTTGTTTCCACATCTTTGCAATTATGAATTGTGCTGCTATAAACATTTGAGTGCAGATGTCTTTTTTATAGAATGTCTTTTTTCCCTTTGGGTAGATACCCAGTAGTGGGACTTCTGGATCAAATGGTAGTTCTACTTTTAGTTCTTTGAGATATCTCCATACTACTTTCCACAGAGGTTGTACTAGTTTGCAGTCCCACCAGCAGTGTATGAGTCTTCCTATCTCTCCATGTCCTCACCAACATTAGTTGTTTTGGGACTTTTTGACAAAAGCCATTCTCACTGGAGTTAAATGATTTCTCATTGTGGTTTTGATTTGCATCTCCCTGATGATTAGAGATGTTGAGCATTTTTTCATATGTTTCTTGGCCATTAGTCTATCTTCTTTTGAAAAGTTTCTGTTCATGTCCTTTACCCAGTTTTTCATGAGGTTGTTTGATATTTTTCTTGCTGATTTTCTTGAGTTCTGTATAGATTCTGGCTATCAGCCCTTTATCCAATGTATCGCATGCAAATATTTTCCCCATTCTGTAGGTTGTCTATTTGCTCTAGTGATAGTTTCCTTAACTCTACTTTCTCACAGAGTAATATTTTCAAACACTATTGCTTTAAATATCATCTATATGCTTATTACCTGTAAGTGTATATTTTCAGGCCAGAATTCTGCTTTTATCTCCCCTATCGACTTCCTATTTGGTAACTCCACTTGGATATCAAATAGGAAACTCCAACTTAACATGGAAAATACTGTAAAACAAAAACAAAAAAACTTTTTCTTCCTATGTGCTTATGGTTAGTTTCAATAAATCACACTTATTATATCACAATCCTCCTAGGTGCCCAAACCAAAATTCAGGTCCTGCCCTTTTTCTCAAAATCTAATCCATTACCATTGTACCAGTCATTGCAAAGTTTTAATTCCTCTATTAATACGTCATTAGCTATATTTTGAGTTATTTTCTTAGTAATTACCCTAAAAATTGTAAAATGCATCTTTAACTTTTTTCTTTCCACTTCACAGTAAAATATTTCAAATTTTCTATAATATACCTCCATTTTATCCCCTCCTTTATGAAATTATTTTATACCTATTGCATTTACACATCATAAACCAAGTAATTCAATATTACCATTATTTACTTAAACAACTTGTGTTTTTAAATAAATTTAAAAAGATAATACATTATTTACTCAAGCAGTCTTTTCTATTACCTGTACATTTGTCATTTTCAGAGCTGTTTATTTCTTCTTTGGATTCAAGATAATGCCTTGTGTCATTTCCATTCACCACGAGCACATCTTTTACCATTTCTTGTAAGGTAGATTTTCTAGCAATAAAGTCTTTAGATTTGTATTTATTAGGAGATTTATTTATTTTAAATTTGTTTTTTAATTTTTAATTATAATGGGTACATAATAATAGTATATCTTTAGAAGGTATATGTGATATTTTGATACAGGCATACAATATGAACTAATCAAATCAGGGTAATTAGGGTATCCATCACCTCAGGTATTTATAATTTCTTTGTGTTAAGAACAATCCTATTCTATTCTTTTAGTTATTTTAAGGTATACCCTAACTTATTGTTGAATATAGTCACTTTCTTATTGCGATCAAATATTGTTCATTCAGGTCATTAAATATGAAATGTCTGATTTCAAATCAAAAGTTTATTTCTTCTATCTCAAACAAGAAGCAGAAAAATTAATCAAAATATGTGCCTAAACTATTGACACAGTTTTTGCATCTTAACGGTAGCTGGTTTATGCCAGCAGGGAAGAAGCCTGGAGACCGAGTGATGATGAAATCATGAAAGGTGTTTTCCACACCTTGTTGAGAATTGAATATTTTTCCTTGCAAGAAGTGGTCAAAAGCCTGGAAGAAGTGGCAGTCAGTTGGTGCAAGATTTGGTGAATACGGTGGATGACAGAGAGTTTCCAAGTCCAGCCTCTGTAGTTTGAGCAGTGTTGTTTGTGTGGCATGTGGTCAAGCGTTGTCTTGCAAGAGGATTGGCCTGTCTCCACTGACCAATCTCGGTGTTTAATCTCAAGCATCCTCATCATTTCATCCAATTGGTTGCAGTAGACATCCCTTGTAATTGACTGACCAGGTTTTGTGAAGCTGCAGTGGATAATACCAGTGCTGGACCACCAAACAGACACCATTAACTTTTTTGATGACTATTCAGTTTTGGACTGTGTTTTGGCACTTCATCTTTATCCAACCATTGTGCCAAATTCTTGCGATTGTCAAAATGAATCCATTTTTTAAAAGTGGGCAAAAGACATGAACAGAAGCTTGAGTGGTGTGGTCTAAGTCTCTGGTCACTGCAGCCCTACCGGCACTGGGGGTGCTCCAATCCCAGTAATGCTGTGACTCTTACAGACTCCTGGTGGTACTGCCTTGGTGAGCTTGGGTAAGGTACAAGAGAATTCCCTGGATTACCAGGCAACAACTCTCACTCTCATCCCTCACTCTCTGTGCTGGGCTGCCCGAGTTGGGGGAGAAGTGACATGGGCACTCCATCATGGCCACAAGTGCCAGGTTCCACTTGAAGCCAGCCCAGTCTCACCAAAAGTCCATGGTGACTTTTGCCTGGTTACCTCTGATGTTAATTCAAAGCCCAAGAGCTCTTTAGTCAGCAGGTGATGGTGCATCCTGCCAGGACTGGGTCATTCCTTTCAAGGCAGCATATTTCTTTCTGGCCCAGGATGGGTCCAGAAATGCCTTCCAGGAACTAAGGCCTGGACTCAGGGACTTCAGGAGTTTGCTTGGTACTTTATTCTACTGTAGCTGAGCTGATACCTAAGTTACAAAACAAAGTCCTCTGAACTTTACCCTTTTCCTTCCCCAAGTGGAAGAAGACTTTCCCTGAACCACACTGCCTGTAGCTGGGGGAGGGGTGACACAGGTACTGACTTGGCCATAGTGGCTGGCCTCTCACTGGGTCACATGCCACCCAAGTCCACTGGCTCTGAATCTGCGCAGCTACAGAAATTGCCCAAGGACTGAAGCCTTTGTGGCCTGACTGCCTTAGGAATTTAGTCTAGGCCCCAGGCTGTTTTTTGTCAGCTGGTGGTAGGGCTAGGTGGAACTCAGGTTTTGGCATGGAGGATTTTCCTCTGGCCAGACTGGTCTAAATGCTCTCTCCACGGGCACCAGCAGAGTTCTGCTCTGTGCCATGTTCCCTCGTGCCAGAGCAACCCTGAGTTTCAATGCAAATTCCCACAATAACTTCACTGTCCTTCCCCCAGGCACACAAAATCCCTCTCCACTTGGCATGCTGGTGTGGCACGGCCAGGGGGTAGGGGAGGGGTTGCGTAGGCAATGCAAGATTGTCTTTTCTGCCCTCTTCAGTGCCTCTTTCCTTGATATAATGTTAAAGCCAGGTACTATGATCACTCACCTGATTTCTGGTTCTTCTTTGAAGGTGCTTACTTGTGTGGATAGTTCTTTAATTTGGTGTTCATACAGAGATATGATCCCTGGAGGTTTCTATTCAGAGATCTTGCTCTTCCCCCTCTCCCTTTATTTTTGAAGGAGAGTTTCACTGAATATAGAATTCTTATTTCAGTATTTTTTTTCCTTTCAGAACTTTGTCTATGCCAATCCAATGCCTTCTAGCCTCCATTTTTTTTCAGATGAAAGATCAGGCATTGATTCCATATTTTTTACCCTATAAGTTGATGAGTCACTTTTCTTTTGCTGTTATCAGTCTTGGACTTTCAGCAGTTTTATTATGATGTTTTTATGTGTTAACATCTTTCTATTCTAATTTAGGTTTCTTGAACTTATTGAATCTGTAGACTATTTTTTTGGTGTTAAATTTAGATTATTTTCAACATTATATTCTCAAACATTGCTTCTGCCACTTTAATCTTTCCTCTGGAACTCCCATGACACAGATGTTGGTACGCTGATGTTGTCCCACAAATGCCTGACACTGTTTATTTGCCTTCAATATTTTTCTCTATATTATTTTGTTTTATTACTTTTTTATTTATCCATCTTCAAGTTCTTAGATTCTTATTTCTGTCTTCTCAAATCTGCTATTGAGTCCATCTAGTGATTATTTTTTAATTTCAGGTCATTGTAATTTTCAACTTAAATTTCCAGTTGGTTCTTTTTTTATACTTTCTTTTTCTCTATGGAGATTACCTATTGTTCAATCATCATCATCATTTCTTTTAATTATTTAAATATAAGTTTTTAAAAATTCTCTGGACACATTTATAATATATTCTTTGAATTATTTGTCCATCAAAATTAACACATGGGCCATTTCAGAGTCAAGTTCTATTAATTGTTATTTTTCTTGATTATAATTCACACTTTCTTATTTCTTTAAAAGTCTCATAGATTTTTGTTGAAAACTGGGTACCTTAGATACAATAGCATAGAAACTGTAGGTACTTAACTGTTTTTAAGATAGTTGTTGTGTTTTTGTAATCATTTTCTTTTGTTTGTTTATTTTTTAGTAATTTGTCTGAATTTAAACTATAAAATCTTGTCTTCTCACAATAAATCTCTCCCACTAAGTACTGATGTATACTCTCAGATTATTTTTATTTTTATTCCATTTTTTAGCCTGTCTTCCTAGGTTTTGTCTATGAGTCTACACATCTTGGTGGTGTGCCAATAATTTGGGCAGAAATTGTTACCGAGAACCTCGAGTCAGAAACACTGGGCTGATGGGTCTGTGAGTTGTGTGGGGAATACATTTAATATTCAACCAGTTCTCACATCCCCTTTGTTTTCACTTTCCAGCAGGTTCTCTTGAGTTTCCCCCACATGTTTAAATAGTTTCTTAGAAATCAAGGGATGCATGGAGAGCTCATTTGGCCCTTTCATAACTGTAATTTCCAGGTTCTCCCTGTTAAATTTTTCAGTGATCCCCTGCTTACAAACTCAGGCTCCTAAAACTGTGGATTTTGCCTGCTTATTTCCTACTGAGCTTTCCAATTTTAGTTGACTAAACCTTGTTTTTTTTTTTTCCTCCGCCTCAAGTTGAGTCTGTACTCTCTGGCAGCATAGCTGCTGGTTTGTCAGCCAGCCCAAACCTGGTAAAACTATTTTTGATTTTATTATTCTTATTATTGACCTGGTCAAAGAGTAGTATTCTTGCCAGAAGCTGTAAAAGTTTTTCAATATGTTTCTCAGTATGTTGCCTGTCTTGGGTCAGTTTCTAGAGCATTCGATTTTTTAAAAACATAAATTGGCCAGTTTTATATCTTTTTTTACAGAGAATTCACCAACCTATTCCTCTGGAGTAAGCAGAACATCTTCTTTTTCTACTAATATACATATATATGTATATATACATGCACACACATACACACATGCACACACACACACACACATATATATATATACTTTAGAATTTTTATATTAAAAAACAAAGAAATGAGACAAACACTGGCAGGACACTTTTATTTCTGATGAAAAACCTGAAGGATGTTTGATGCTGGTAGAAATAATCACGTACAGGATAAAAACTGTATGATAAGAAACAGTCATAAACAGAATTGCTGAAGTCATGTTCCTGATCAAACAATAAGGGGATAGAATCTGATGTAAAGACAAGAGAGTTAGTTTTTAGAAAGGAATATGAGTATTTCATCTCATTTGTATAATATAAAGTAACAGAAAAATCGGTGTATATTTGACACTGTTAGTAGGTGAATAAATGTAGTGTGGGCTGCTGGATGTTGTTTTCTGATTGTCTCAATTTTCTTAATGAAGTAAGAATCAAAGTCATTAACAAAGAATAAGTGTTTGGGTAAGATGGTGGGTGTCTGAGGAGAAAGAATAGGTAAGAAATAGTTATCTAAGGGAGGAGAAAAGTTATAAAGCCTGATTGTCTGAAAGCATTGAAGGAGTATGTGAGGACTTTGGTAATAAAGTTACAAATTTATTAATAAATAAATACATTTAAAGTAGGAGTAGTCAACGTGGTTGTGTGATTTCCTCTAGGCATATTGGGCTGTTTGAATGCTGATGGGGAGGAGAAGGAATAGCTGTACTTATCCAGGAGAAGTTGTTTAATAATGGATAACAAGGAAATGCTGAATGAATGACAGGTTAAATAATTTTCCCTAAGATCAAAGAGCTGAAAAATTAAAACTATGATTTCAAACAAGACATATCAGACTTTACAGACTCTACTCTTTCTACTGACTTGCCATTTTAGACATGGAGAGACAGAACTTTGTAAGAGTAGAGTTCCAAATGATTGGAAATTCTGACTGTTAGAATAATCTGAAGTCTCTCTGGAGGAGGTTATGCTAGAGGTGGCATCAGTTTCTGTACACATGGATGAGGCAAGTCCTGTTGTCATCAGTGGAGGCCAAGCCACCAGTTAAGTACTCAGAAACTTTGCATCAAGCACTTTGTGTGTGTTTAATTCTGTCCCCACTAAGCACTCTTACAAGCTCAGAACTCCTTGAGATTAAAGACCTTGTCATTTAACTCCTTGCCCTTAATGACCAGGGTTGCTTAAAGATAGTTTAAAAAATTGAAAGCTAATCTATAGAAATATATATAGTATATAGTATAAATATGTATAATATAGCAGCATTATATGTTGTATTTATTATACATAGTATATAGCATATATTAAATGTATTATAATGTATACCACATATAGAATTATGTAAAACCATAATACACAGAAAAATCATAGGTTTCTAGACATATTCACAATCTCTTATTCAAAAATATATAGATCCACTTATTTTAAGGCACTACTCCTTAATGGTTATGGTGTACATTGTCTCCTTTAGGTTGTAATACACACTGGGAAAGAAATGGGTTTAGAAATTAAAAATAGATTAACTTCTGCCATATACTCTCAATCATGAATGAACTAAAGTATCACCAAAATAATGTTTTATATCTGACTTCTGTTTTCTGCTGTGATAATGTGAATATGCCTGTGAAGGAAAATAAATGAGGTCAGAAGGGGCATAAGGATGTGGTAGAAAGGGTCTGTGGACAATTTAAGGACTGACCACAAAAAGGTACAGACTGAAGTAATCAGCTGGTCCTATAATTTTCAAAATTACCTCATTGATGAAAAAAATCATTCTAGAAAAATGCATTAAAACAAATGAAAGAAATCATATGTGATATGTTGGAACAGCAACCCAGGAAACCAAGGAAGTACAGTAAATTCAAAGAACCTTGCCTCTGTGTTCCTGATGGGCAGAATCCAGGCAGTCATTCTTTCTATCCAGAAACAACAGTAGACTCTCGCCATATTGCAGGGCAAATTACAACACTATTTCATCACATAGCGTGAGACTGGCTTTGGAGGCAGAAGCCCTGGACCAAAATTCAGCTAGAATGTTAAAACTTAGTGATTTAACGTGAGGCAAATTAGTGTGTGTGCATGTGTGTGTGCCTGTGCCTGTGTGTGTGTGTTCACACCTGGCTGAGAGGATGCAAATAAAATCAAAATGAAGAAAATTTTGAGATAAGTATTGGCTAAAGAAATGGCAGTCTGACAAATAAAGGAAGGGTTGGAGTTCGTAGGGAAATCAGGATGGAATAGGGAATAGCCCCGGTGGCACACTGACTGTATAACACCCCCACGAGGGATTTTTTCCACAGAAGTTGTGAGATCCATCATGTGAATCATGATGGCTCCAGACACCACCAGAGGTTTGAGTAGTCTTCATAAGGGCTCTGCATGCTAGTCTCAGGGAAGGGAAGAAGCCCAGTTAATTCTGAACTGGAACACAGAGGTTGATACAGGTAAAAAATTAACCTTAACGTGGTTTTTATGTCCTCTACAAAAAAGCAAACACTGTGTTGGACTATTTATGTAAAATTTTTCATTAAATCCTCACAGAAATTCTAGTGAAGGATAAAGACAGATGATAATAGTCTGTGCAGTGTCATGCAGTGCTGGAAAGCAAAGATGAAAAGAAAAAGTAAAGTGCAGGTGTTATTTTTAGGAATAAGAGAAGGCATATACTGTGGGGGAAGACATATGCATGGATAAATATAAAATAAAGATGGGATGAAAGAATATGTAGGGGTTTCCTTGGACGATAGAGAAGGAGGGAGCTGAAAAGTTAAGGAAGATGAAAAGGAGAAGAAAGATGAAGAATAGAGATCAGAATGAAGGGAAAAAGGAGAAGATAGGGAAAGACACATTCAGGTAAAGAAAAGCAGAGTCAAAAGCAGTATCACAGAAGGGGAAAACAAGACTCAACTATTTGCGTAGAAGAACAGTGCTTCAGCAGGTCCTGGGGATCCAACCAAAGAACATTAAAGATTTTTCAAGAAAACCTCCAGTAGGGATAAGCCAATGGATTCTTCCTAAGTGAAAGCCATCAGAAGTTTTGGGATGAGGGGTCAGCAGACCCAAGCAAGTGAAGGGCTTTCACATAACTTGAAAGTATATTTTTTTTGAAAGAGGTTGGGTTCTGTTAGGAAGACACAACACAACATTTATAAGTGGACTTCACTACCTTTCAAAGACCCTTCTGTGTCTAAGAAACCAGACTCTACAAAATAACTTATTTGTATTCATGTTTCCCAAAACCGAAAATTCTCATCCTACAGCAGAGAAACAGGAAACAAAATGAGCAGGGAAACCCACCTGGTCTTGTGTGCGTAACCCTACCCCAAGCTCAGAGTTCTCAGACCAGGTATTGAGATATCCTTCTCCTTTCTCACAAATACCTAGATGAGAACAAAGACACCCATAGTACCTCTTGCAGACTCCCTATTTGAGCTTTTGTTCGTGGCCTCATAGAAAAATAGATTCTTTTCTTGGTTAAATATTTTTAATCTACATGCTGAAGACCAGAAAGGGGTTTGAGGGTGTGCAAGACAGCCTGAAAGAAGATTGACATTCAATCTTTCCTATTTACTCATTCATTGTTTTATTTCTTCATTCAACTCATATGGAAAAGTTAAACTATGCCTTGCGTGTGTTCAATGAGGTGATGAAGAAGAAAATATTCCTTTATGTCAGGGAGTTTAATGTCTGGTAGGAGAGATAGACATTTAAAAGTACTTATGCAATGTGTGATTAACTGTACTGACTTAAAAGAAGGAAAAGAACAGAAATGTGAAGACAGCATATCAAAGAGTCTTAAGCTACCATGGGTATTTGGAAAAGGCTTACTTGGGAAGGATAGAAAGGTTTTGGTCAGGCAAAGAGGGACTTTATGGGGGGTGAGGAAAAGCATAAAGAAGAACAAATGTAGAAATTTATATCAGGAAATATTTCAGTGATATCCAGGAATTTAGACTGCAAATTTGGCTGGATTAAAAAGACCCAAGGTAAGAGTAAATGGCCTAAGTTGGTCCTAGAGAGGTAGGGGCTGGATCTTGCTGTACCTTGAAGGCTAAGATAAGAATTTTGAACTTTAAGTACAATGGGATCCATTAATGCCATTTTGCTTCTCATAAATAAATAGGTTTCTATTCTTTGAAAAAAAGTCTATTCTGACTGCAGAATGAAGAATGTATTGGAATGGGGCACTAGTGGTTGCAGAAAGATCAATTAGGGAAACTGGAAGAAACAGGATACATGATTTATTGGCTCAAAGAAGAGGAAGAAAGGAGATTTTTTTTTTTCATATTTTAGGGCTAAGTTTGGAAATTGGTCAAGTGTTGATTTGATGAAGGAAGAGTTTTTAAATATAGCTCCAATATTTCTGGTATTTTAGGAGACTAATGAAAAGTCCTACCTGTGGCTATTCTCTTATACCTTATGTATGTTTTTTATGAGCCAATAACCTCTATTCTCTGCTCCTTTCTACCTTAAAGTGAGGTTATAGAAAATTCATAAGTTGTCGAAATTTGTGAAGATTAAATTTTAATATGAGCAAATTTAGCCACTAATGTGTCTATTTTGCACATGTAGCTCATTACATATACAGTGGAATAGATACCTAGGCAGGTGATATATATGTGTGTGAGTATGTGTGTGGTGATGGTAGTGTGAATTTGGTGTTTTTTTGTTTGCTTATTTAGCAAAATGCTCTATGTTATTAAGTCCTTGTTTGTGGCTGCTTCTTTTCTGCCAAACTTTGAAAGCTATCAAAGGAGAAAAGAGTCTAATTCTCTACTCTCTAATGTTTAGTCTTGTCCCCATTTTTCAGATAAAAAAATTAAATCAAAGAGAAGGGAGGTCATCACATGTGACTTTCTAGGGAGCAAAAAAAAACCACTTAGATGCTAGTTTTTAGTATTACTCTTCCCTCTGCCATTCTACTTATGCATTCATAAAGCCATTTACCTGTTTATGTGAGAATATATTTTCAACCTAGGAGCTGTGAGCTAAGTGGGAGAGTCCAGCCTCACCCAATGGTGAGAACACCATGAACTTGAATTCATCACATGCCAACCACCACAGTTTCATTCTGACAGGTATCCCAGAGATGCCAGACAAGAACTCATGGATGGCTTTTCCTCTGGGATTTATTTATGCACTAACACTCCTGGGAAATGGTACCATCCTAGCTCTCATCAAGGTGGAGCAGAGTCTCCATGAACCCATGTACTACTTCCTCTCTATCTTGGCCATCACTGACTTTAGTCTCTCCATGTCCACCTTGCCCTCCATGCTCAGTGTTTTCTGGTTCAATGCCCCTGAGATTTCCTTTGATGCATGTATTACACAGATGTTCTTCATCCATGTATTTGGAATAGCAGAATCAGGAGTCCTAGTGTCCATGGCCTTTGACAGATTTGTGGCCATCCAAGACCCACTACACTATGCTTCCATCCTCACCCATGATGTTATTGGAAAGATTGGAATAGCTGTCCTCACCCGGGCAATCTGTGTGGTCCTCCCTGTGCCTTTCCTTATAAAGCGGCTACCCTTCTGCCATTCCAATGTCTTGTCTCATTCTTACTGTCTTCACCAAGACATAATGAGGCTGGCCTGTGCTAGCACCCGCATCAATAGCCTATATGGCCTCATCGTCGTCATCTTCACACTGGGGCTCGATGCCCTCATCATTCTCTTGTCTTACATACTCATCCTGAAGACTGTGCTGGGCATCGCCTCCAGTGCTGAAAGGCTCAAAGCCCTCAATACCTGCCTCTCTCACATTTGTGCTGTTCTCCTCTTCTATGTTCCTTTTATTGGTGCCTCCATGATCCACAGATTTGGGACGCATTTACCACCAGTAGTGCACACACTCATGGCCAATAGCTACCTGCTACTCCCGCCTGTGCTAAACCCCATTGTCTATAGTGTAAAGAACAAACAGATACGAAGACGGATCATCCAAATTTTCCAGGAGAGAAAGAACAGGGCCTAGTGGAATGGAATCACATATAAGATGCAGAATAAGTAGCCACTGGAAGAATTAATATTAATATTTCAATTTTGAACAGTTATGGTGCAAATTTTACACATCTAGAAAAATGCAAAGGTGGGCAAAGCTTGTGAGTGAAGATACAAAATAGGTTATTCTTGTTCTGTATATACTTTATTTTGGAATGTATGCATTTTGGTATTAGTATAACAAACAATATCTAACTTAATTAAATAACATCATATGCTTCTTTGAAACTGGAGATGAGCATCAGTGAGAAAAAAATTATCACCTGTTTATCCAAATAATACTTATGAAAGTTTACTCTCATAATATTAATAATAATTTCCATAGTTATTAATTAAATAATAATTACAGTAAGAAGGATTCAAGAAGTTCTATAGCATTGCCTGCCAAAGGACAGGCTATCTGAATTTTTTTTTCTTAAAATAGAGGAAAGAAAACTGTTATAAGACCAAAAACATTTATCTTTATGTTTAGGTATTTATTGGGTGAAGGATAGCTACACTGAAATTAAAGCAGACACATCTGTGGTTCCTTGATACATACCTTTTCATTTAAGTGATATTACTCCTTTACAGGGTTATCATAGTCTAATTTTATGCCACATACTTAGCAGACTAATAGGTACTTTGCCTTTTCACTTTTGACCCAGTAAAAATGACATCAATTTTCCTGTGTACTACAGGATCTGGTAAAACTTTACTGAATAAAGTTACTCCTAGGCTTGTATAAGGCAAGTGGAAATTCTCAGAACAGGGAGGAGGTTCAAGAATGTAGTGTACATAGGTGTGGGGTAAATACGTCAAAAGCAATATGCTTTTGCATTGAGGACATCTGTTTTAAGAATTGTGATAATCAGTGTTCCAGGGAAATGGCAGTCTGGTAGAAACCTCCCACCTCACCACTCCCAGGGAAGGAGGTGAAAATCGCCATCGGCTGCCTGTGCATGGATTGCTCACTCCAAAAACAGCACTGTGAATTTACAGAGAAATGTCATGGGCCAATCAGCCCAAGAAAACAGGTGACTGGGAGGTATATTCACAAATATTGGAGAGCATAGGGAATACAATAGAGACCAGAGAACGGGAAGGATGCACTCGCCAGGTCAGCACAGTGTGACCTGACCTACAGGTGGTCACACACCATCCCCACAGACTTCCCATCCACTCAGTCAGGGATAAGCCCAGAGTTGGTGCAAAGCTGTTGCTTGAGACAGCAGGTTCTGTGGAGAGGAAGCAATTGTGGGAACCATACAGAACTCTCGGGTGCACTGTACAGGGACTGCGCAGGGCCAGGTAGGGAATGGGCTGAGATACACCTTCCCGGAACAGTACACAGGAATCTGGAGACAGGCACCCTGCCACTGGAAGTCAGTGGGACCAGGGCATAGGAGTTGAACAGAGAGCAATGGGATATGCCCTTAGGGGCTGCCAGCAATTGCCTCCATGGGACCCAGGCAGGTTGAGAAAAGCTGCATTCACGGCATGATCTGAACCCTGCTATATGCCAGGCTGGCAGTGGGCAGCCATCTTTAAGGTCTTCCGCCTATAGCTGACTGTTAGATAGATCTCTAGCTTCACCCCACCCCTGGCCCAGGGGCTCTTCTGCCTGGGCGCAACAGGCTACACCCTTGGTGGCCATAGACAGCTGCCTCCATGGGGTCCAGGTGGGTTGAGATCCCTGATCTGTATCAGTGGGACCTTTGTGTATTGGAAACAGTTTGCAGTCCATCCATCCGGTCCTGCCTCCCCGGCTCTGGCCTCCTATGTGCCCACTATGTGCTGGTCCTAGTGCCCGCTCTTCAGGTCCCAGCCCTCCTGGTCATTTTGAAGGTTGCTTGCCATAGTGACTCATTTTGAATAAGTACCAGTTCTCATGGTAACCAAATGCCTCAAGTGCCACTGGCTGAACCAGAGCAGCTCCCCCTAACCCTGCCCCCTTTATTAGGGAATTTCACTCTATCCAAGAGTTACTCTGGCTGCCACTATTCCCCCCAGTGGGAACGTCCCCTTGGCGGAGACTTCTGGGGATAGAAATGTGCACCTACCTCGCCTTGGGGTCTAGTGATGGAAAAGAGGTGGACAGTTGGAGATCCCCCCATCAGACATGACGATGCTCGTCAGAGGCCCAGACACATGAACTGTGGAAAACTCAAGAGCCCACAAGTGGTCCTATCGGAGGGGAAAGTGCCCAAGGTTGTGGACAGGGAAGAAAAAACCTGGTTAGAGACCTCAGCAATCCTATCAGCTGGCCCCTCCCGTCAGAAGCAACTCTCCAAGCCCAGAGAGAGAGAGCTCTGAACTCCATAGCAATGCCGCCCCCCAGCAGCCAGATAAGCAAGCTCTGAACTGTGTAGAATTTACCCAATCTAGCTCTCCCACTGCAGCTGCAAACTATTTTGCTTCTCCCCCCACCTCAGGAGAGGCAGAGTCAAAGTAACCCCAGGGAGCTACAAGGCCCCTCCCAAAGCTTGGGGCTTACATATACCCCACCTGGAGGACCAGAGCCCTCCATGGGCACAACAGAATACCTAGGTAACTGGCTACTCCACACAAACTACAATCAACGACAGCAGAAACAACCCCACAGCTAAAAGTATTGCCTTTCATCTCAAGCTATTAGGGAGCAGTGGATTCATACCCTCAAGTACAACCCACCAGCTTTGAGCTCAAGCTGGGAGAACAAACTCACTACACTCCACCGGGAAGAGGTGAAGACAACAGGTCAGAGGTAACCCAAGAGGTCCACCAAACTTGCAAAAATACACCTCAGGCAATACAGACCAATACTCTTCTCCCTGGTTCTGCCACAGGATGATCCTTGGGGGCTTGGAGACAAGGCCATAAAGTAGCCCTAATACCCCCAGCTCTTGACCAAGAGGACAGATGAGAAAGAATCAGTGAAAGAACACAGGAACCATGAAAAATCAGAGCAAGAAGTCACACCCAAAGAAATCATTAGTTCTTCAGCAACAGGTACCAACTTAAATGAAATGGGTAGAATGAGAGAAAAGGAATTTTGTTTATGAAGTATAAGAAATCTCTATCAAATTCAAGAGAAAATTGAGTCCCAGCACAAAGAAACCACAAGAAATATGCAAGAAATGAATGAAAAATTTTTCTAAAGAAAGTGAAGTATTACAGAAAAATCAAACGGAAGTACTAGAAATGAAAGAGGCATTCAAGGATCTACAAAACACAGTGGAAAGCCTTAAGAATAGCCTGGATCACAAAAAGGAAAGAATCTCAGAGCTGGAAGATAACAGATATGTGCTAAATAAATCAGTCAAAGAGAAAGAACACAAAAACAAGAGGCATGAACAAAGCATACAAGAAATGTAGTATTATGTAAACAGGCCAAACATAAGAATCATAGGCATCCCTGAGGGTGAGAAAGGAAATTCACAAGGACTGGAAAATCTATTTGAAAGAATAATAGAGGAAAATTTCCATGGCCTAGCCAGAAATCTCGATAGCCAGGTAAAAGAAGCACACAGGACTCCTGGGAGACTCAACGTGAAAAGGCATTCACCACACCACATAATTATTAGGCTAGCCAATGTAAACATGAAAGAGACATTGCTTGAGCAGTAAGGTGAAAACAGCAGGTAACCTAGAGAGGGAAACCTATCAGATTAACTGCAGATTTCTCAACTGAAACCTTACAAGCCAGAAGGGACTGGGGACCCATCCTCAGTCTTCTAAAACAAAATAATGGCCAACCCAGAATTGTTTATCCTGCAAAACTAATCTTCTTATATGAGGGAGAAATAAAGACTTTTCCAGACAAGCAATCACTGATGTAATTTGCAAAGACCAGACCTGCTCAACAAGAAGTACTTAGACCTGCATTGTACACTAACCAGTGCAACAGACACCCCCCAGTGCAAAATTACCCAAAAGCTAAAAGGGCAGAACCCAGATTTCACAATGGCTCTAGAGGTAAAACAAAACAAGAGACTACCCAACAGGATGAACAGAAAGCCACCCCAAATATCAATTCGCTCAGTAAATGTGAATGGCTTAAATTTCTCATTGAAGAGACATAGGCTGGCTAAATGGATTAAAAAATACAAGCCAAGTATCTGCTGTCTCCAGGAAATGCATCTTGCACACAAGGACTCCTTCAGACTCAAGGTGAAAGGATGGCATACAATTTTCCAGGCAAATGGAAACCAAAAGAAATCTGGGGTAGCCATTCTTATATCAGATATTATAAGCTTTAAAGCAACAAAAGTAAAGAAAGACAAAGATGGTCACTATATAGTGGTGAAGGGAAAAATCTTACAAGAAGATTTAACAATCCCAAATATTTATGCACCCAACATAGGAGTGCCCAGGTAAATAAAGCAAATACTGCTAGATCTAGACAACATAATAAATAGCAATGCCATAATAGCTGGGGACTTCAACACCCCACTGACAGAACTGGACAAATCCTCCAAACAGAAAATAAGCAAAGAAACAATGCACCTAAACAGGACTCTAGAACATTTGGGCCTAACAGACATCTATAGGACACTCCACCCAAATAACACTGAATATACATTCTTCTCATTGGCTCATGGAACTATCTCTAAAATTGATCACACCCTAGGCCACAAAACAGATCTCAACAAATTAAAAAAAAAATAGAAATCATACCATGTATCTTTTAAGAACACAGTGGAATAACATTATAAATCAATTCCAACAGAAACACACATCTCTATCCAAAAACATGGAAATTAAACAATCTATTGCTCAATGACTATTGGGTCAAGGAGGAGATTAAGAGATATCAAAAGTTTCTTCAAACTAAATGATAATGGGGGCACAAGTTATCAAAGTCTGTGTGATACAGAAAAAGCAGTCCTGAGTGGAAAACTTATCACCTTAAATGCCCATATCCAAAAGACAGGAAGTTCACAAATCAGTAAACTAATGAATCATCTCAAGGAAATGGAAAAGGAAGAGCAAACCAACCCTAAACCTAGCAGAAGAAAAGAAATAACCAAGATCAGGGCAGAACTAAATGAAATTGAGAAGAAAGAACTATACAGAAGATTAATAAAATGAAAAGTAGGTTCTTTGAAAAGATAAACAAAATAGAGAGGCCACTTGCCAGGTTGACCAGAAGCAGAAAGGAAAGGACTCTAATAAGCTCAATTAGAAATGAAAAAGGAGAGATCACAACTGATATCATGAAAATACAAAACATCATCTTCAAATACTATAAGAATCTCTATGCTCAAAAACATGAAAACATGGAGGAAATGGACAAATTCTTAGAAACACACTACCTCCCTAGGCTCAATCAGGAAGAAATAGAATTCCTAAACAGACAAATATCAAGCACTGAAATTTAAGCAGTAATAAAAATCTTCCAACAAAAAAAAGTCCTGGACCACATGGGTCCACACCAGAATTCTACCAAACCTACAAAGAAGAACTGGTGCCTATAGTGCAGAAATTATTTCATAACATCAAGAAGGGTGGAATCCTCCCAAACTCACTCTAGGAAGCCAATATCACCTTGATACCAAAGCCAGGAAAGGACACAACAAAAAAAGAAAATTACAGACCAATATCCCTTATGAATATACATGCAAAAATTCTCAATAAAACCCTAGCAAACCAAATTCAAATGTACATAAAAAAAAATTCATCATGATCAGGTGGGCTTCATTCCCAAGATGCAGTGATGGTTCAACATACACAAATCTATAAATGTAATTCACCATATAAATAAAAGCAAGAACAAAGACTATACGATCCTCTCAATAGATGCAGAAAAGGCTTTTGACAAAATTCAGCACCCTTTTATGATAAGAACTCTTAACAATATTGGCATAGATGGCTCATACCTCAAAATTATTAAAGCCATATATGATAAACCCACAGCCAATATCATTCTGAACAGGGAAAAATTGAAAGCATTCCCCTTTGAAACTGGAACCAGACAAGGCTGCCCACTATCTCCACTTCTATTCAACATAGTGCTGGAAGTCCATGCCAGAGCAATCAGGCAAGAGAAAGGAAGCAAGTGTATCCAACTGGGGGCAGAAGAGATCAAACTTTCACTCTTTGTGCATGATATGATATTATATCTAGAAAACCCCAAAGATTCAACCGAGAGACTACTGGAATTGATAAATGAATTCAGCAAAGTCTCAGGATACAAAATCGATGCATACAAATCAGTAGCCTTCATATATGCCAATAACAGTCGAGGCAAGAAACAAATCAAAGATGCAATACCTTTCACAATAGCACCAGGGAATATTAAACATTTAGGAACATATCTACCTAAGGAGGTGAGAGACGTATATAGCGAGAACTATGAAACATTAAGAAAAGAAATTGCAGAGGATGTAAACAGATGGAAAACTCTACCATGCTCTTGGATAGGTAGAATCAACATTATTAAAATGTCTATACTACCTAAAGTGATTTACAGAATCAGTGCCGTCCTTATCAAAATAACAACATCATTTTTTGCAGATCTAGAAAAAATAATTCTACGCTTCGTGTGGAACCAGAGAAGACCCCATCTAGCCAAAGCAATCTTAAGCAAAAAGAACAAATTGGGAGACATCAATCTACCAGACTTCAAACTATACTGCAAGGCTATAGTAACCAAAACAGCATGGTACCAGCACAAGAACAGAGACGTAGACCAATGGAACAGGACTGAGAACCCAGATACAAAACCATCCTCATACTTTCATCTGATCTTTGACAAAGTAGACAAAAACATACACTGGGGAAAAGAATCCCTAGTCAATAAATGGTGCTGGGAAAATTGGATAGCCACACGTAGAAGACTGAAATTAGATCCACACTTCTCACATCTCACAAAAATCAACTCACAATGGATAACAGACTTAAACCTAAGATGTGAAACCATAAAATTCTGGAAGAAAACGTTGGAAAAACTCTTACAGACATTGGCCTAGGCAAAGAATTTATGAAGAAGACCCCCAAGGCAATCACAGCAACAACCAAAATAAATAAATGGGACCTGATCAAATTAAAAATCTTCTGCACAGCCAAGGAAACTATCACTAGAGTGAACAGACAACCTACAGAATGGGAGAAAATATTTGCATGCTACATATCTGATAAAGGGCTGATAACCAGAATCTACACAGAACTTAGGAAAATCAACAAGAAAAAATCAAACAACCCTATTAAAAAATGGGCAAAGGACATGAACAGAAACTTTTCAAAAGAAGACAGAATAATGGCCAGCAAACATTTAAAAAATTGCTCAACTTCTCTAATCATCAGGGAAATGCAAATCAAAACCACAATGAGATATCACTTAACTCCAGTGAGATTGGCTTATACCAAAAATTCCCAAAACAACAAATGTTGGCAGGGATGCGGACAGATAGGAACACTCACGCTGCTGGTGGGACCGCAAATTAGTACAACTTCTATAGAAAGTAATATGGCAATACCTTATTACTCAAAGAACTAAAAGTAGAACTACCATTTGATCCAGCAATCCCACTACTGGGTATTTACCCAAAAGAAAAAAAGACATTCTATAATAAAGACATCTGTACTAGAATGTTTATAGCAGCACAATTCACAATTGCACAGATGTGGAAACAACCCAGGTTCCCCTCAATACACGAGTGGATTAATAAAATGTCGTATATGTATACCATGGAGTACTACTCAGCAATAAAAAATAACAGTGAATTAACACATCTGGGATTATCCTGGATGGAGCTAGAGCCCATTCTTTGAAGCGAAGTATCACAAGAATGGAAAAACAAGCACCACTGGTACTCACCATCAGATTGGTACTAACTGATCAATACTTATGTGCACACATGGCAATAATATTTATCAGAGGTCGAGCAGGTGTGAGGGTCATGGAGGGGATGGGAAAACTCCCACCTAATGGGTGCAGTGTGCACAGTTTGGGGGATGTCTACAATTGTAGCTCTGACTTGGGCAGTGCATAGGCAATATATATAACCAAAGGGTTGTAGCCCCATTATATTCTGAAATTTAAAAAATAAAATTAAATTAAAAATTAAAAAAATAAAAGAATTGTGATAATCATTATATGACCAAGTTGCTAGTGTGGTTATTTATTCATTCAGTACATATACATTGAACACAGATGAAATGCCAGTCATGATGCTAGACTGTGGGGATACAGAAAAAAATACAGCAATTTTCTGATCAATCTTCAAATATTTCTCTGTAAAGAAACATGCATACAGACAATAACAAGGTAAGCAGGTATTACATCGGAATATCATTTATTTTGTTAATACTAACTAAAAATGCTGGCAATTCACTGATATAGGTTGTATTAGTAAATTCTCTCAACAACTCTTTTTTTCTTTTTTTTTTTTGAGACAGAGTCTTGCTCTATCACCCCAGATAGAGTGCAGTGGCATCATCATAGCTCACTGCAACCTCAAACTTCTGGGCTTAAGCCATCTGATCTTCCTGCCTCAGCTTCCGGAGTAGCTGGTACTTCAGGCACGAGCCAGGACGCCCAGCTAATTTTTCTATTTTTAGTAGAGACAGGGTCTCACTCTTGCTCAGGCTGGTCTCGAACTCCTGAGCTCAAGCAATCCTCCCGCCTCAGATTCCCAGATTGCTAGGATTACAGGCATGAGTCACCGCACCTGGCCTCGCAACAAATTTTAATTATAGGTGTTATCAACATTTTACACATGAGGAAAATGAGATTTAGAGCAGTCAATCAATTTGCTCAAGATCTTACAGTTTCTAAGTGGCAGAGCTAGATTCAAAAAATTTTTTTGATTTATTATTTGGACCACATGTATGGCATTTCTATTTTTTTTTTCAAGTCTATCTTACCTGACTATACTGTAAGGATTGAGTTCAATGTCATGTTCTGTGTCTTCCCAATGCCCAACATGGGTGTATTCTGGGTGTTTCAGGCCACTTGTCAATAAATCTCTGCCCTCAATCTCCCTGCCAACAGGGAATTCATAAATATATTCACTTCCTTGTGTACACATAAATACATTCTCTGTGTTGGGAATGAGGCAGGTCTGATCAGTGATTGTGGTTTCATTCTGAGAGGTGAGGAAATGGAGACAAAGTTGCTGGGCAGAGAAGGGTAGAAACTTCTCCAATCACACACTGAGGAAAGGCCTGTGCGGGGACTAGATCCCAGGTCTCCTCACTCTGCAGTGCTCCTCTTCCTCCTTTGCTATTCCTAGGGTGATCTCAGGCCTAATGTCTGGGAACCTTGGGAAAAAGCATGATGCATGGGGCTAGTATTCTCAGTAGCTGCTGCTGGAAGCATCACCACTGCCACTGAGTCCACGAACCAACACTGCAGTTCAGGCTAAGGTGCTCACTTGCCTTGTGAGGGTGAGAGCTCCCAGGAAACCTGTACAGTGGCTCACTAACTTTTTAAATCCCACATGAGACCTCTTTAGAACAGTATTCATCGTTCACATGTTTGTTCATTTAAAAAGTGAACTTGTCCTATTTAAGCTCTTACCCTCCTTACCCTACTCCAAGCCCCTATCTACCTGTTGAGCATGTGCCCATAAGAATGGCTGCTTTTCTTTCCTACACCTCCATGCCCTAAATTAAAAGTTCATGAGAATATAATTTTCAACGTAGAATTACTTAACTTCAGAAATGGAAGGAATCCAGGAGTCCAGACAATGCAATGAACACCCAGCCTCTGCTCTCATGAATGTTTATCACAGCATTAATAGGGACGGCCTGCCAACTACCTCTCTAGACCACCTGTCCTGTTATTCAACAAATCTTGATTTGTCAGGAAGCCCATTAAAATGGGGAGATCTGGTGAGAGGTATCCTATCCCTATCTGCTTCCCCTAGACCTCCATCCTCTTTTCAAACCATTAGGTTTCAATGGAGCTGGCACATTCAAGAAGCAGAAATTGACACAAGTAAAATTTATTTTTTAATCTCTCCCTGAAGTGCAGTTTTGTACAACTTTAGAGGCATCTTTAATTTGGATTACAATGTAAATTTCTTCTCCAAATTAGGTAATAATTATAAGCCCTTAATTATAAATTTCTCTAAGACTTCTAGCTGATTTCTTAGAAAAAACCAATTTCCACCTAGGATCTCTGATTTTTGTTTATTTGTTTGCTTATTGTTTTTCTTCTTTCTGCCTCTTTTCTACTTTCTGGCTCAGAAATAAACCCAAAGTTGTTACTTATATTCTTCTGTTTCTGTTTCCTCATCTACATAATGTAACTGGATGATCACATTTACTTACACACACCGAAGTGCAGCATTGCAAAGACCTACAGGATATATTAGGGCTAGCATCTGAAGGACTTCTAAAAACTAAAGAATTCCAAATCTTTCCCATGAAGGTCCATACTTAAAATAGGCACATTGAGAACTGGAAACCAAAGACTGAGAGTCCAGCTTCACCTGGCTTGCGGGTGGAGTGAAGGGAAGGGCCATGCTCTGCAAAGTCAGGCATCACATCTCCTGGGCCTTTCTTTCTTTCCCCCTCTGGACTCAGAAGACAGAGCAGGCTCAGCCAGTGACTTCAGGGTCAGGAGACTGAGAGTGAACATTAAAATGTGCCACATCAAGGTGGGACAACAGGACCTCATATGCCTGCAGCCTTCAGCCTCATCATCTTCTAGGGGAGGTCTGGACCATGGGCCTGCCCACACAGCATAAATGCCCACAATAGTCAACAAGGGGAGTATTGAAAGTATGTATTTAGTTCCTAATTGGCATTCCTGTGATCTCTATTGAATAGAAATATACTGGTTTCCACATACTTATTGATGCCTGATCTGTGTTAGTATTTGCTGAAATCTGAGGTAAGTAAAGCACCACTTCTCCTCCTGAAGAGTAAAGTATGGGTGCAGACACAGAACCAGGTCACTGGGGTGCAGAGGATGGAGTGGGCATGTTGACAGCAGAATAGATAAGGTACGGTGGGAGCACAGGGCTGGGTTCTAAAGAAGCCCTGTAGACTTTTTTCTCTATATCCCAGGCACCAAGCAGTGCACTGGGTACATATTAATTGATCAGAAAATGCTATTTTTTTGGGTATTAAATGTCAGCATACTAATAACACTATGTTTGGCTCTGTGCAGAGTAGACAATACTAAAGAAGAACTTCCCTTTTGAAAGTAGTCTAGAAATGAGTCCTGAGATCAAAGGTTGGCTCTGAGTAACATTTACTAATCTACAAGAAGCTGACTTGTCAGGGCTGCCTTTGCTAAGACTCTGTCTGGCCTGTCTTAGTCTGTATGATTATATGTTTGTGTTGCTTGAGGGGAGAGAGGAACTGTGATGACTCTGCCCATGTACAAATGGGAAATCGAGTCCCTCACTCAAAGTGCCCACTTGATAGCTTCTTTAAATGACTGTAGGCACATTTGAGTTTAGTCACATATTTGATTTCATGGACACAAGGATTCTCCACGAAATGAGAACCATCTATTTCATTGATTCAGAACACTTAAGGTTGCTTACAATCATGATAGAGCTGTACAGTTTAAATAATTAGTTTCTATACTGGAGCTAGAATTATAGGTATTCAGTGTTTTGGTTTTGGATGAAAATCATGCAAATTAGGTGCTCTGCCTGTCAGTTTCTATGGTTTCCTATTCTATCCCCATCCTCCAGCAGAATGCTGGGTAAAAAGTAATTGCTTAATACATTGTTTAAACAGAAATTTAAAATGTTACAAATATCTTAATTTTTACAAAAAGAAGTGAGTGAGAGACAATTTGCTATTTGTATAACAAATTTATTTTATTTCATGTCATCCTTCAAAATTTTAATTTTGTGCAGATAATGAAAGGAGTCCTTAGGACTGAGAGGTCTGGTACTGTATTTAGTTTCAGAGGAATGAGGCAAAAATGGACCTACACATGCCATCTTTTGGACAGTATTGGAATTGTTGCAGCAATGGTATCAGACATAGTAAACTTTCAAATGTATTCATTCATTATGTGGCTTTTTTTTTGGTTGTGTGCTAGGTTTTAGGACAGATGAGTGAACAACTACACTACACTTTCATGGAAGTCATACTTAAGTTATAGGGACAGATGATAAATAAGTAATAAAATATTAACAATTATATATTATGGTAAGTGATAGGGAAGAAACAAAGTATTTGAATTGATGGAATAAATATGTGGCTCAGGATCTAGTTAAGACAGGTAGAGTAAAAAACATCTCCATGGGAAAATAGCATTTTTTGAGACCTGGAGAATGATGACAAGGAGCCAGAATGCCCTGCAGAAGAACCACTGGAAAAGTGAGAAGGGTAAGAGAAACCTCTAAGAGAGACCAGAATTCAGTGCATTTGAAAGTATAAGACTAGAAGGGCTGGAGCAATAGAGAGAGGACTCAATATACTAGTGGAGGTATGTTCAAAACACTACTCAGAAAAAATAGGAAATATACTACTAATATACACAACAGCATAGGTGAAACATACTAAGCAAAATATGACAGATTCAAAATAATATATCATTTATTCTTATATTTGTATATAATTCTAAGGCCATCAAAATCAGTATATAGTGAAAAATATCAGATCAGGGTTTCCTGATTATGGTAGAGGGGAGCTGATTCACTGCAAAGGGGCAAGATAAATGTTTATGAAGTGATGGAAACATTCTTTATCTTGACTGAGGAGCTGTTGACTATGTAGACATTAAAACTCATCAAATTATGTATTAAAATCTTACATTTTATTGTTGCAAGTTATATAGTAATAAAGCTAATTTTGAAAAGAGAAAGAATCTCACATTCATTAACCAATTTGCTGATAAAAGGATCGTGGTCCTTTGAACTCTGACATTTGGGAAGAATAAAAATTCTCCTTCAGAACACCCATTCTTTTCTTGGGGCATTTTCAGGCTCTAATAATCTGTTTCTTCTGGAAGAAGCGAACATGTTCCTGATTCCTCTCAAAGAGCCTTTATCTAACGTTGGTTTTAGTAATATAAGACCCTGAATTCTAGAACCTTTTTCACTGTTGGCTTTGGTAGAAAAAAGCAGTAAAGAGGTTATCAACTCAAGTGCAATGATTTGAAAGGAATCATGCTTTTAAAAGCAGCGTAAAATGTTAATTCAAAAGAAAATTACTATTAAAATATGCTATTAAAATATAATATATTATCTTCAGATGAGAATCTTCTTCCTCATTCTTTTCCAAAAACTTTATTCTGAAATTCATTGTCTTCAGGGAATCAGCAAGTTTTGGAGAAGAGAGACCAAAACTTCAGTCCCCCTAATCCTTATTGATAACATTCTCTAAAATCTGTGGTCTGGCAGCAGTTTTACATCTAAATTTTTAAGCTTCTGTGGACCTTCATCTTCTCCCTTGTCCTCTCATACTGCCCACTCCACCACCCTCGCTTTTGGCACTGAATTACCTTCTCCTGTTTGCATTCATTGTTATTTTAATTACTTTTTTCTCATACTAAAAAGTCCTCAGTCCAGAATAATTTCTAAAAATATACTGAGGTTCAAAAAGAAAATAAAAATATCACAAGCCTCATTACTCCAAGTAGCTATTACTAGCATTTGTATGTATTTCCTGAATCTCTTTCTATGCACATGTTTTTGGTTTTAGAATTGGCATGAAACCTTATAAGCAATTGTTCTTCCTTTTTATTTAATATTATATCTTGACCATTTTTCTCATCTTCAGATACTTATTGCAAATACAACAGATACAGGGCACCTGATAATTCATTTGCCCATTGCTGCTTCTGGTGTCTTATAGGACAATATATAAATTTTTTTGTTGTTTTTATAAATAATGATTTTATGCATGACATTATACAAATTTTTTGCTTCTAAAATTTGATTTCTATGTGGATTCTCAGATGGGAAAAATACATATACTTTTTAACTACTGGATGCAAATTTCTAAATTTCTTTTAAGCAAAGTCTACCAACTTATACTGCTATCAATAATGTAAAAATAATATTTTTGCTTTATTTTTTTACATTAATTGTTTGTGGAAGATGACATTCTTTTAAAATATTCACTGATATAATAGGTAAAAATATTTTTATTGCTTTCTTGTGATGATAAACATAGGTCAACTAAGTTATCCATCATGACTCCCAGAGACCTTTTGTTCTGGATATCCTAAAAATGGTTCCTCTTACCTCTGCACCAGTGGTTTACAGTGTTGGCTTTGTGATGACATGTAACGGTTTGTCAAACTGGTTTCATTTACATCTCCAGATCAGTGGTGCAATAGCAGTGGTGGTAATGTTGTGACCCTTGGCTCAGGGGTCTTTTCCACAATATCCTTGGACAATCCTGTCCCTGATCTGTTTGGTTCTAACTCCATAGATGATGGGGTTGAGCATGGGAGGCACCAGGAGATAGAGATTAGCAAACATGATGTGAACCACCTGGGGCACATGGTGGCCAAAACGATGGGTGAGGAAAGTAAAAAGGGCTGGGATATAAAAAGCCAAGATAACACAGATATGGGAGGCACATGTGCCAAAAGCCTTGAGGGAGGCTTCACCTGAGGGCAACCGAAGCACAGTTCTCAAAATCATCACATATGACAAACTGATGACAATCATATCAAAGCCAACAACAGAGAAGGCCACAAAGAGCCCATATCCACGATTCACTCTAGTATCAGCACACACCAACTTCAGCACAGCCATGTGCTCACAGTATGACTGGGGAATGACCTGGCTGTGGCAGAAGGGCATCCTGGAGACCATGAAGCAGAAGGGGCTCACCAAGACCAGCCCTCTCATCAGCACGATAGCCCCCAGTTTGATCACTACTGATGGGGTCAGGATGCTGGAGTGCCGGAGTGGGAAGCAGATTGCCACATAGCGGTCCAAGGCCATAGCCATGAGCACACCAGACTCTACCGAAGAAAAGGTATGGATGAAGAACACCTGGATGAGGCAGGCATGATACTCAATCTTATGGGCATGGAACCAGAATATGGCCAACATCTTAGGCTGGGTGGAGGAGGAGAGGAAAAGGTCAGTGATCGCCAGCATGGCCAGAAAGAGGTACATGGGCTCATGCAGGGTGTGGTCAATTCGGATTATATGGAGGAGAGTGATATTCCCAAGTACAGCCACAATATACGTGGCACAGAATGGAAAGGCAATCCAAAATTGGGCACTCTCCAGTCCTGGCATTCCAAGCAGGATGAAGGACACAGGATGAGAAGAGCTGTTCCTTGAAGACAACACCATAGGGTGGCTAATATGTTCTCCGTTGGGAAGGTAATCTACTCTCTGCGGATGACAACAATCAAAGCAAGTATTGTTATTATTTATAAGTCTTTTAAATGGGGCAATTAGGTAATAGGGCCATTGGGTTTAAAGATAAACTGGAACACTTTCCACTGTATTTATAAATAAAATTCTGCAACATTAAAGGATGATACTCCTCATTCTTTATTCATATTTATGTCCTCAAAATGGGGTAGATCATACTAGTGGCAAGTGTAATTATTTTTCAAGAATCAGCACTTTTCTTGAAAGTAGAATCTGCTAGGCGAAAACTGTCTTGACAAATAATGTCATAGTAATTCTTGCCCTTCTATTCTTTATAACTAACAACTGATTTGTTCAACCTTTCCCACAGGTCCTTTTTATCCTTCTGTTAAGCTGTGTGGGCAACTTCTCAGGGTAGGAAGCTAGTAGGGCAATTTATGTGTTGATGCTGAGTTATCTTTGACTTTAGGTTAGTTACCATGAGGTTTGGGGCTAGAAAATAACTGAGTGACCGATTGCACACCTGCAATTAAATGTATTGTCTTTAGTGTAGGCTCCTCCTAGATTAAGGGTTAGCAAACTTTTTATCTGTAAAAAGTCAGATCATAAAAATTTGAGGAATTGTAGGTCATACCATCTCTTTTGCAACTAGTTAATTTAGCCATTGTGGTGTTAATTTATATTGTTCCTCTTTTTCCTACTTTTCCAGGCAGAAAGGGATAGAGCAGAGCCCCTGGACCCCAGATAAAGTGCGTTTTTTAATTTTCACCATAATCAAGGTAGCAGTAGTTGTTTTGAGCAAACCTATAGCTATTATGCAGGTAGGGAAAAGGGAGGAGTCTCTAAAAGGTAGGAAAAAGAAGAACAATATAATTTCCCTTCTTGCCCAATACTCCTTCCTTCCCTAAACTGCTACTAAACATGTTCTTTTTTATTATTTCATAAGCTAGAACCTTATGAACATAAAGCATACTAAAAACTAAAGTTGTCATGTCCTTTTCAAACATTATAGCTAGGGTCATCAAACTTTTAACTTTAGATTCCGTTTTTCTGTTCCCCAAAATAAAATCAAACTTGTAAAACCAGTGCTTCACTTTTGGTTCAGAAAAATGTTTACAAGAATCATTTTCTCCCATTGAGTGGAGTTCAGCTTTTATCTGTGAGGATAGGTTTGAGTGAGTGATACTACTCACTGGCTCTGTTGGACTTCAATTATTCTACCCACTATGTGGAAATAGTTAATAAGTTCATCAGTCAGCTGTGTTGCTCAAACCAGTGAAGGGATAAAAAATAAAATGGGTTAAGATCTTACTAAGGAATAGCTTCAGAGAAATTCAGAGTCTCCTTTCTCATGATGGGGTATCTAAAAATAAGCGGTAGAGCAATACAGCTGGAGCAGGGTGGGATTCAGTGCCAACCTCCTCCACAGAGGGGTTGTGTGTGGAGGCAGTCTTCTTAACTTCCTAGGGTCTCCTGGAGTCTTCTCCCCATCTCAGAACAAAGCTCCCTGGTCCTAGATCCCTTGACCTGAAGCTACAGTGAGTCAGGCCATTCCACACAGTGCATTTCCTGGCCTTCCTGCTTCTCGAAGCCTATGTGAGTCCTGTTGCTCTGGGAAGGGAAGAAGTGACTGAGGCACAGGGAATCACTCACCCTGTGCTCTTCTCTATCTTTGACCAAGCAGAGCATGACCATAGCAGTTCTAACAAGCTCCTGAAATTCAGCCTTTGGCAGAGGCTTCAGATCAGGGTCTATTTAAAGGACTGCCTAGCCTTTCCCTTCCTCCAAGCATTAGTTCTCACACTCCCCCTGAGCCCCACTGCCTCATATGCACACTGGCTTCCTCTGAGACTGGAGACTAAAGCTGGATGCATTAACCCCTAACTTTCCTTTCTCTTCTGTATACAGAAATGAGAAGGCAGGGGATTTGAATGCTTGTGCAAGAAGGTGTATTGTTGAAATTACATGAGTGTGAGCTCATCTGTCTGCATATATTTTTGTTAGTCAGAGTATGTATATTTATAGTTGAAGTGATATTTTGTGCAATATAAAAGTATGTTGATATATTATATAAGTTGATGTGTATATCTGAGAGGTGTATTAATAAGTACATGCATAAGGGATGAGGTGGATTTGCATTTGAATTTGAGTATGTGGTTGTATAAGCATGTGTATATGTGAAAGTATAAATAATCATTTACTTTAAGTATGTGTAATTAGTGTGCTACCATCATGCTATGAGTGAAAGGTCATTGAATACACATGCTTTGTGAAGGCCCATGCCTTGCTACATACCTGAAAGTGTGAGGTTGCTTATCAGTGTGTATACATAGGAGTATGTATATACAAGTTGTGTGGGTTTGATGAGGATATTGACCTTCTATTGGTGCTTCAGTGTTTACTGATATAGGTATGGTTCCAAGGCCCCCCACTTTTGAGTGGGTGATTATCCAAAGAGGCAAAAGAATTCCAATGGAGATGGTGCCACAGTCATTTCTGAGACATTGTGAGGCTGGAAGGCCCTCTTCTCTCAACCTGAACAGTGAAAGCCTACACAGAGCTGCCTCTTTCTCAGTCTCTATATAGGGTCCTGCTGGTATTCTCTCAATTATTTTTTCTCAGCACTTCCTGATTTTTTTATCTGATGTTTGATGAGATGTCAAAGGAAGATTTGAGAAAAAAGCATTTAAAAATGGAAATAAAGATTTATTTGAACAGAGTGAGAAGCTGTCAAAACTTCGGAAGATATGTCTCACAAAATACAAAAACTGACACATTTAAAAGGAGAAAAATAACACAAAAATCACCAAGGTTATCACATTTACATTGATGTGTTTATGGTAGACTGTGATCATTGTAGTCACTAGGTCATGATTTATGTTTAGATATCAGCCTTACAAAATCAGAAGTACAATTATTTTTGTTAAGGAGTCCAGGTTTACAGGAAATATTCAAGATTTTATTATTTTGGGGATTAGGCTGACATTGCACATTGAAATTTTGGTTTCATCTCAGGTTGCATACTTTTTTTCTTTGTTCCTTCTAACTTGGGTTGGTGATGTGCTCAGCATAATGTAAGCAGATCAGACTTCAGGTCCTCTAGCTTTCATTTTTTTCTTGTTCTTTTTTTAGAGGCACTTTTCTCCCCACATAGAATGTGCAATCCAGGGTAGGACCTGTATTTCCTCATCTATGACTCTTCAACAGTCCCAAGTGACTCAGTGGCTCAGCAGACATGACACGAAGGCTCTTGAAGAAAGCACTTCTCAGGCCAACCACACTACTTTTCAAGTTTAATGGAGGATGGCAGACTGAAAGAAGTGTGTAGTAGAAAGGTCAGTACTTTCCTGATTGACCTTCGAGAGGCTCCTCATCATTTGATTCTTTCCAAAGCTGGTACCTCTGCAGGAAACATTAAAAACTTAGGAACATGGCTCACATCCCTCCTCTGAAGCCCTGTTTCCATTAGAATGTACAAGGATTTCTGGGCTATATTGGGAGCCCAGATAAGGTTTGTTATAATAAACTTGTAGGCACACCAATCTTTAATTGTAAGGTTACAAGGGTTGGGCAAGAAGGACGTTTAGAAAGGAAGTTTTAGTGGAAGAGCAGGTTGTCAGGGATATTGACATGACATTCTGGGACACTTCAATATATCTAGGTAGAAAGCTGGGCCACATCGATACTTCACTGTTCACCTTTATCTCTGCAATGTCTCAGTCAATCACATGGACATAGCCTGGACCTTGTCACAGCTCAGAGATACTAGACCACTAATTTTTTGATCCTGCCCTTTAACTATAACATCCATCTTTCTAGCTCTTTTACTCATCCCATGTCCCATGTTCTTTCATGTCATTGATTCCACACATATGGGTGTTTATATATATAAATATATATACTACATGAACCTAATATAAAGATCATTAATCTATTATATGTTCCCTTACTTTCTGTATCTTCTGTGGAAGCAAAACTTCCAGAACTGATGGTGAAGATTAAAGCTTCTCATTTTTGACCTGTGGAAGAGGACATGGGGTGGCTTTTGCCTGCCTCTTTGCTTCTTATTCACCTAAGCATCTTGCTCTCTCCATCATCTTCTCCAACATCAAAGGTTTGTTACCACATTCAATTAGGGAATCAAGTCTAGTTAGAGGGGAAATATCTAGGTCTGTTCTCTGTCTTGTTCCTATTTTGGAAAGAATATTATTGATATCAATATTGTAATGACGGTCTTAGTCCCTACAACAACAAAAAGCAAAAAAAAAAAAAAAAGAAGAAAATGTGTGTGCCCTGATTGGACAATTAATATGGGTTAAATTGTGTCCCCCTCAATGTTCATATGGTGAAGCCTTAACCCCCAGCACCTAAGAATGTGGTCTTATTTAGAAATAGGGTCATTGCAGATATTAGTATTTAAATTAAGATGAGTTCATACTGGAATATGATGGGATCATAATCCAGTGTGACTGAAGTCCTTATCTAAAGAGGAAATTTGATCACAGAGATTCACACATAGTGAGAATGCCATGTGGACATGAAGGCAGAGATCAAGGTGGTGCATCTGTATGCCAAGGGTTCCAGCAAACCACCAGAAGCTAAGAGACGCACATGGAAGAGATTCTTCCTCACGGCCAACAAAAACAGAACCACAGCACAACAAATTTCTGTTATTTAACCCACTCAGTTTATGGTAGTCTAGTATGGCAGTCCTAGAAAATTAATAAAACAAAACATATCTATCCATTATTCTAAAACTTCATCCATAATTATACCTTTCATGGGCTAGTGGAATTTTAAATAGTTTTAATGAAATTGTTTATCTAGATAGGGAACCTACAAAATGTATTTGTGAAGTGTCCCTGGTACCCTAAGGGTGGCCTTGTATTTATGTAAAGATAGATCAATATATTACTGAAAAAATGATGAAGAAACCATAAATAGCTCCACACATATAATTAACTGATTCTCAATAGAGGAATCAATACAATTCAGTGACAGAAAAATGTCTTTATGGTGCTAGAATAACCAGATATCTGTCTGAAAAATACTAAATGAACCTGACCTTCTACCTCTATGTAAAAAAGAATAAATCTCTATTTGAAATGTAACATAAGCCTAAATTTGAAATCTACAATTATAAAGCTTCCAAAAAAAAATAGGATAATACTTTCATGAACTTGGACAAAACAAAGATTTCTTAAACTGGACACAAAAGGCATTAGCCATTGAAGAAAAGAGTATCAACAATTGCATTTTAAAAAAACAAAACTACTTCAAAAGATACCATTACAAAAGTGAAAAGGCAAGCCACAGATAGAAAAAATATTCAAGATACATACACCTAACAAAGAAAGCCCCAACATCAATTAATATAAAAACAAATAACTCTCTAAAACTACAAGCAAATGTATCAAACAGGCACTTCACAAAAGGAGGTGGGTGAGTGGCCAATGCTTATTAAGCGGATATGGACGGTGTGTTACCACTTTTCTCCCTGTGTCTGAATCCCACTTTTCTGACGAGGACACTGTCAGCTACACTATTAGAGCTTTCTTGGTGTAGTGCTCTTGAAAGGAGAGTTACCCAAGTTGTCAGTGATGCTGACACCAAGAGTATGAGCAGGATCAAACCCAAATAACAGAGATAAGAGCCTTCCTTGGTGACAGATCTGAAGGGCAGACACAGGGAAGCCAAGAGCACTGGGAAAGGAATCCAAGAACAGGGAGAGAAGGGAAAGAGCTGTGACCACTTTGAGCAGGGCCAGTAGCAATTGCACGGAAAGGTTGTGATTGCTTTAAACACATACAAATGGCGGTTGTGGTATGTCAAGAAAGCATTAACCACATTTGAAAAACTGAGACACTCAGTACTATAAGGATAAAGTGTTTTCTCCTCATCCAGCCTTATCACTTCTCCCCTCCCTATGACATGTCCATACGTACCACTAAAACTCCTCCTTAACTCCTAATTCAGGTCAACTTGAGGCAAAGATCCATTCAAAATTTTGGCAGTGGAGAGAATAGCTACTGTTTCCCCTCTCCTTCACTACTTTCTATTTCCACCCATTACCCTTTAATTTCTTATCTGAATGCAACCTCCTCTTTATCTATTCTTGCCTAGAAGTACTCAGAAGTTATCCATGACAAAGGACAAATGCTCACGCATGACCATCCCTTTCACCACTTGCCATGGTCTTGCTAGCGGCTGGCCACCTAGGTAAGGACAGGTGGTGTCAGAGGAGCCCTTCCTCTTCTCCCCAAGGTGCTGCACTCACTCACACTGCCCTGCCTCAGGCTACTGTCTAGTCTGACAGTTGGTGTTTGGTACTGGGGACTCTTCTAAGGTTTGGAGCCTATGGTTCTGGGGGTGGTGCTCTGTAAGACAAATGAGATGAGAGAATTAAAATAATGTAGAAAAGTACTAAGAGTAACACTTGTGTTTGCACGACTTTGATGGACAAATTTAAACACTTCTGTGTTTGCTTTATGTGTTTTAGTTTTTGTGTTTTTTATGGAAAAAGTAAAACATTTTTCCTGAATTTTAATATCCTGTTGACCCAGTCCTACCATACTCATCTCTACTACCATGATTGTGTGTAAGTGTGTGTTGTGCTTGCATGTATAATTTTTTTAATCTAGCAGTCAACAACCTTTTTCTGTATATCACCAGAAAGCAAATATTTCGTAATTTTCAGGTACATACCCTCTCTATGCTTTTTCTTCTCTCCCTTTTTATTTTTAATACAACCCTTTAAAAATATTTTTTAAAAGCCCACAGGTTTGTGCAAAATCAGGCTGTGGGCTGAATTTGACTCTATATGTAGTTTGCACATATATATGAATATACAGTGTGTAGATAGAGTTATATGGATCTAAGTACATGTAATACTATGAGATTGTAAGTGTGTTAAAAATTATCTGGGTTGGTATATATAAAAGTGAATGTGTCAACATTTGAGTAATAAAAGTATATGCACAAAGTATTTAGAGATGTGTGAATTTATTTCCATTGCTGTGTAGAGGTGTGATTATGTATATCTCTGTGTGCATACACATATATTTGTATAGGTTTATATGGAAGTGCATGCATACATGAAAGTGGATACACATTCATGTTCATATGTCTATATGTGCATTTTTCAAATGCCCACTGATGTGTGACGCTTACCTATAAAAATACATTATAGAGACATAAGAGGGATGGCATCACATCCTAAAGCCTGTTGCAATACATTTTGGGACCATATGTCATTTTGGATTTCCTGTATCTCTTTCCACCTCTAAATAATGATTTCTATTTTCTAAAGTTATGCCTTTTTTTAAATAAAACAGTGGGTGTTACATTTTGAACAGTAGAGAATCGTTTCTACCTGAGGTAACTGCCTAGAATCTAAGGATGAATTCAAATAGAAAGAATTAGGAGGTGAGTTTAGAAGTGTTTTTGTAAGTGCACAAATCCCACCTCTATTTCTTTATTTTCAACATCAACCCTTATATTAGTTTCTTATTGCTATTATAACAAATCATCACAAACTTGATGGTTTAAAACAATACAAATATATTATCTTACTGTCTCGGAAGTCAGAAGTCTGAAATGGGTCTCCCTGGGCTAAAATGAAGGTGTCAGCAGGGATGTATTTCAAGAGGTCCTGTAGGAGAACATTTCCTTACCTTTTTCCAGCTCTAGAGGCTTCCTACATTGCTTGGCTCGTAGCTCCCTTCAAAGCCAACAATGGCGGGTCAACTCAATCTTCTATCACATAACATCACTCTGTGACTCCATCTTTCACATTTAAATGACTGTTTGATTACATTAGGTTCACACAAGTAATCTAGGATAATTTCCTTATCTTAAAGTACCTTAAACCACAAAAACACCAGTTTCTGTGGCTAGTAGATGGTACCGTAGCTATTACTAATACTTCTGATGCTGCTACTGCTGCAACTACCATCTTCACCTTTAAAGGGGACAGTGGAGAAGGCAGAAAGGGGATATAGGGAAACACAAGCTTTTTCACCATTATTCTTGTTTCTGAGGCCACCTTAATGTACTTAAGGCACCAAAGATAGCAGCTATGGAGGAACATGTCTATTTGTCTCTAAGACATGGAATATGATTTAGAATACTTCTAAATTTCATCACCCAAATTTCAAGCACCCCATATGGGTGAAAACACCCAAGATCTAAAAGTCCTCAAAGAGTCTTGTTCATCCCTTGAGAATGTTGGCCACATTATACTGCTTCTAGGACCTTTCCCCCCAAGTTGGAGAAAGTAGCTCTAGGTGCAGCCTCTTAACAACAGCAGGGACAGCTCTGGGGTTGTATTCCTTGCTCGGGGCTGTGATAGGGTTGGCAAACTCTTAACAAGTCCATCCAGGCATGGCAGAGCTCAAGTCTCCCCACAAAGTCTAGAAAATTTAAATTATATTTTATGCTTATATTATTTTGAGGTGTCTGAAATGTGTTTTTGTTTCTTATAGAATTAAGAAAAGAATGATAAAGTTTATTTTTATGAATCTGTCTAAGAAAGTACCTATCCAAATAAAGTCAGTCAGGTCTCATATGCACATAAGCAGTATTTAAATGGAAATAGTTTTTTCTTGTGCACAAAATCTTACTGAATTAGTCTTACAAACTTCTAAAATAGTCACTGGTTTGAGTAATAGATAATGACGCTCAAGTCTCAAGAATCTATTGTGTTAGATTTCAAAAAAATATAAATACTTTAGGAAAATCATTCCAACCATGTAAACGGATACAGGTAGCTCAGTTTATACATGTACCTTTTTTTTTTTCTCTTCCTATACTTAGTTTGCCTTCAAGTAAAATTGATTATAATTCTTTAAACCACTCCTATGAGTTTCTTCACTACCATTTTGCCTAACACATCTATATATCTATCTTCTATGGTATAGATGGTGTCCAACATCCTCCAGGAAATCTGCCTGGCTGAGCCTTGGCCAACAAATCAGTTGCTTTGTGCATTGATATAGTCATCTGAAAACAGTACATAACACTCTCCCTCATAAGGATGCCGTAATTATTTAATAAGCTAACATGTGAAGAGTTCTGGCACTGTGTCCTTTACTTAGTGGATAGTCCATAAATATAAGTTCTCTTACTCTCTTACATTCAATGTTCTTGAACACTTTCTATAGTTGCACAGCACTATCAAATTTATGATTAAATTTAATTTCATAATAATGCTAAGAGAAATTAAGAGAATACGCAGCATCACATAGCTCCCATATGGAAGAGCTTTCATCCTCAGTCTTTGTTCAACAACAGGGCTGGCCCCATGCTCATTTGTACACATTTATATTCTTAATTCTGGCTTTTTAAAAATTTTCTGATTCATTTTTTATTTTTGTTTCATATTTTATTTTTTTTTAAATGTACATTAATTTAATGTATTCTCCCTAGGTGTTCTCTTGTTATTTAGTAAGTATAGTTTGTTTCTCTCCTACTAGGTTCACAGAGGTCACACCTAACTCTTAAACTGGAATATTAAATTAAATTAATTTAATGAACTTTAATTTAAAGGCACTAAGAACCCATGGTCTATTTCTGTTCAAAAGAGTTATTTAAAAATGTAATTAGTAATGTTCCCTGCCTTCAGCTGTTATATGCCAAGTCTTAAATGTATAGTTACAAGACAGAACATCGAACAATTCTTACAGATGCCACACTTTCTATACTAGGCAAAGGACAATTTGGCACAAGGAAAGAAAGTATTCTCTGCGAGCAGGGAAATCTTTTTTGCCCAATTCAAATCACACAGAAAATGTAAAAAATAAATAAATCTTTATTTCTCATGTTCATAATTGAGCTTTTACAGAATAGATTCTTCCTCTCTCAAACTGGCCAACTCTAACCTTCTGCAGTAATCTTGGTCTGAACAAATATCTGGATGATCTTTCTTCGTATTTCCTTGGTCTTCACAGTATAGACTATGGGGTTTAACATAGGGGGTACAAGAAGGTAGGCATTTGCCATGAGGGCATGAGTTAGTGGTGACAGGTGCTTTCCAAAACGATGAATGACGGTCACCCCAATGAGTGGCACGTAGAAGATGAGCACAGCACAAGTGTGTGAAACACAGGTGTTGAGTGCCTTGAGCCGGCCCTCCCCCGAAGCAATAGCCATCACTGTTCGGAGTATGAACACATAGGAGAGGAGGATGGAGAAGGAGTCAGAGCCCTTGGTGAAGATGACAGCGATGAGGCCATAGAGACTGTTGACGCGGGTGCTGGCACAGGCAAGGCGCATGACATCTTGGTGGAGGCAGAAGGAGTGAGACAAGATGTTAGAGTGGTAGAAGGGGAGCCGCTTGATGAGGAAGGGCACAGGGAAGACGACACAGACTGCCCTTGACAAGATGACCACCCCCGTTTTGCAGACCACACCATTGGTTAGGATGGTGCTGTACCTGAGGGGGCTCCAGATTGCTACAACCCGATCAAAAGCCATCGCCACCAGCACACCAGACTCGATGGCTGAGAAGGTGTGGATGAAGTACATCTGAACGAGACAGGCATCAAAAGCAATGGACTTGTAGTTAAACCAGAATATGCCTAGCATAGAGGGCAAAGTACAAAGGACAAGTCCCATGTCTGCCAATGCCAGCATGCACAGAAAGTAGTACATGGGGATATGCAGGGACGATTCAGACTTGATGGTAGAGATGATGACACCATTGCCAAAGAGGGCAATGGCATATACAGCACCCAGCGGAAATGCCATCCAGTAATACTTTTGCTCAAGTCCTGGAATTCCAGTCAAGAGAAAGTAAAGCTGTTGGAAGTGGGAGTGGTTATTATCCGCCATGACACCAGTGTGAAGTAGGTATGGGAAGGGAGCTTGTGGGAGCCTGATGAGTGGCTTCCTAAAAATACAGTGGCAGAGATTAACAGTATGTTAGACTCTGACTTCCCTAGGGGTGGAGCCATTCTATTTCCACATGGGTGTGCTTGTAAGGTGGGGGGAGGAGCAAAGTGTAAGAGAGGACAGAATCCCTCAAATTCCTACTCCATGGTGTATCCTGTTGAGAAAGTTTCCACTGACCAGGGGGAAAATTACTCACCCAAGTAAAAATAAGTCATATTTAGTTGAAAGCACACACTGTAGTACCAACCCATTAGATAAAACATCTTCTGCCTCTCCTGTCCTTCCTTCCCTCTTTCTAATCAATATTTTATAAGTTGCTGAGTCAGAGGCTGAGGACATAATAACGCAGTCAATATAAATATGAGTTAACATAAAATATTAATTATTTGATTACCCACAAAGGATGCCATCCGCACCCATCATACTCCTTATGCCCAGCACTGTCATGAAGGTGACAGATCGTGTATCTGGGGCAGGGGAGGCAACACCCAGTGCACAGGCCTATGCCTCTGTTTGAGTGTGATGCTTTTTCACTCTCGCTGAGGCTGGATGTAGCCTTAGAATCATTCTCAACCGAAGAACTGCAGACAGCCACTTCAATCACGTAAAACAAAATGTGTTTATCATTTCTACATTAGTGAAATCTTAGTACAAGGGGAAGTAAATTATACCTGGGAAAGCAACAACAGCAATTCTTTTTAGAGTAACCCATTCTGTCCTAAAAGAAAGTGAGATACCAAAGGCTTACCTGAAGACTTTTTCAGGATGAGGATTATCAGCCTATCTCTTATTGCTAAGGCACAGTGATCATGTTACACCCTGACTGAGTCAGCAAGGAAGGCTCTGGGGATCTGGAAGGTTTGCTCATGCTGCCAGGACCAGTAACTGTATTTACTCCCAAAGGCCCCTTGATGGAGTCATTCAACTTTGGACATGATTGCCAGTCACAGGTAGAACATACTCTTTTTGAAAACCCCTCAAACATAAGACACTTATCAGTTCCTTTTATAAACTGATAGGAATCAAGTTGACTAAGAGGCGATGTAGTGTTAAGAGTACGGACTGCATATCCACACATCCCGTCTTCAATCCCAACTCCCCGGGTCTTCAGTATAGCCCCTGCATAAGCAATATACAGACCAAAGAACACTTACACCACAGGATCAGTGTGTGGATTAAAGTGTAAAAGCCCTAGGGAAAAAATGTGTTCTTATTATGGTTACTTGGAATAAAAAAGTTCTGCTATTCACATACTCTCAGTATTGATATTGGATTTTTTGTTTGTTTGGGTTTTTTAGTCAGAGTTCTTGTAATCACTGAAAGTGAAAACTGATAGGTTCTCTTCTTTTACAAAAAATCACATTTAATTCTGTATCCTTTGTAATTTTTTTTAAAAAATTTACCTTCTGCTCTGTAAGTATCAAGCATCCTACCCCCAGGCTATATATATATATATATATATATATATTCCTCTTCTGTGCCTTACTCTCTCTCTATATATATATATATATGTATTCAAAAATCATATTATAACTGTTTTTAAATCTCCCAAAAATCCTCTTTGAAAGATTTCTGATCACGATTCCTCTAGCATTAGCCAGGGTATTTTATCTGTTTCTGTAAAATATCCATTTCCTTTCATTACTCTTATGGAAGACATAAGATTTATCTTATATTGTCTTTTACTAAGACAGCTGTTAGTTCAAATATGTGGCCTATTAAATTGCCAAGACACATTTTCTGTCCTTCCAATAAACTGTTGTTTTAGTTTTTTTGTGTGTGTCATAGTGAATTTTGAGGAAAAAAGTGCTTAAGTTTTCCAAATAATTGTAATAAACAATGGGAATGAAGAAAAATTTTAAGAAGTGAGGAAGTGAGAGGAGGGAGAATAAAATAAGGTAGGAGGAGGGAAAGAGAGAAGAGAAAATGAATTAAAAAAACAAATTTAAAAATTGGCAGAAGTAAAAATTGATCTGTTTCACATTTTACTAATAAAAACCTGAAGCCTCAATAAAGAAAATAACTTTTCCTGAGTCAAATACCTTGTTAGTTGCAAAACATGAGAAAAAGTGGGTGAGGTGAGGAGAGTGCATAGCATCCTTGAGGAAAACCACAACTGAGTGCAGTGGGAGTTTGGGAGCTCACTTAGGGAATACAAAGTCAAAATTGCAACTCCTGGCCAAGACCCTTACTTCCTGATATGGGTCTTCAGATTTCATTATTTATCTATGTTGGCCAGCATCTAGAAAATAGGTGGAGTTCAAGTCTATCCCATGCGACTTGAGTATTTGACCCCAAGTTCTGCCTTTGAAAGTCTTCTCTGGTCTGGGCCCTCTGCTGTTTACACTGCCACACTTAGGGGAAAAAAGACTGCATAAGTGTAAGTGTGCTGTATCTGCCCCTAGGTTCCCACAAGTCATGTGGCCTCATTATAGATCCTAGATTGAAGGAGCAGGTGGAAAATAAAATAAATTATAACATCTCTCTATTGCAGGAATAGCAGAAACAAAGAAACAAAAAACAAACTTTCATTTACTATAAGTAGTAGGAAAACCTCCAGGTTTCCAGGCATTCTAGGACATTTGGGGATACTACAATAAGATTGGGACTGGTCTTAAAAAAAGAATTTTACCCTTCATCACGCTGGGACATATGATGGGCAGTGAGGACCCAAGGAAACAGGGATAAAAGCCTTCCTGATGTAGAGATTAACTGTAAACACCCCTCACCTGATGATAAAGGTACAAATTCTTCTCTCAAGAGCACCACTCCCAACTTCAATCATTCTAAGTTCTAGATGAAGGGATTTTAAAGATTCAATGTCTAACCAGCATAGAGATACACATGCAGTATTCTATAGGTGACACTTACCTTCTGCCTACATTAGTTCCAGTGACTGGGATCCCCCACCTTCGAAGGCAATGCATTCACTGTAGAGGATCAGATACCTGCCCACCTCTTAGGAAGGGGTTACCTATACACCATTACATTTAAGAAGGTGGTTGATTTCACATCTTTCTCTTAAAGCAGATGTGAGGGAGAAAGACGACAAGACAGAAGACAGAGGTGCTTGGGGTGGGGAATGAAGGACAAGGAAGATAAGGGGCACAGAAGGGAGTTGTTGAGAGCCAATTAGAGACTTCAGTAATGATATCTGAATATTTTCCGTCCACAGACCAACCTTATCCTCTGGTTTTATTCTAAAACTTACCTGTTGCTGAGAGGAACCCAACTAGAAGAAGATTCTTAAGAAGGCTGAGGCTCACATGGTAAAACCATTGTCACTACCCCTTGAGGACTTTTATGCCCTGAGCCTCTCCAGCATTCCTCTCCTCACTGTGCCATGGGGAATTTCACAGATCCACAAACAGGGTTATTCCCAGGGGTTCAAGACCCAGGAGGTCTTTCTAGGGTTGTCAAATCACTCCCTAGATTCTCAGTTCTGGGAAATGAGATAGTATTAAGGAGGCTATTAGGAAAGTGTGTGTGTGTGTGTGAGTGAGTGTGTGTGTGTTTGTGTGTGTTTGAGGGGTTGGGAAGTTCCAGCTGGTTACTGCTCAATCACAATCTTTTAGCCATCTCACTGTTTCTATGCCCTGAATACATGATATTTGCCCTTATTTTTCTCAAAACACAAGAAAACTAACAAAACAAATCTCAAGGAAAAGTAATTCCATGATTTTCCCATTCAAAAGGAATTCTAAAGTTGAAACAATTCCCTAATAAATACATTTCTTCTGATATTTCACCTGCATTTTTCAGTCTTCAATATCAATCTAATAAATCTAGTCATGAGTCATGCCCTGTGTAAAAGGAAAGCAAAAGTTCCTTCAGGGAGTCATTAACCAATGTCCCAATCAGGAGGCAATACATATGCCATGATATCTAATTATCATCTTCAGAACCTACTGTTCCCACCTGTCCTATTAGTAATAATAAGATCAGCAGCAATAAAAAATATCCTATATTAATGCTTAGCTTTATTAGTTACAATTATTACATTCATTTCATAATATAATCATTATAACATTCATAAATCCTCGTAAATGTATTTCTTCTGTGAAGTGGCTGTGGTAATTAACATCCTCAGTGTTCAGAAGAGAAAAGAGGATCACATTGGAAATTGGCCCAGGTTCCTGATGTAATTGTAAGAATTAGATTGTAGAAATTACTTAGTATAGAAATAAAAGAGCAGGGGCTCCTCCCTGCCCTAGACGTGTTCTAGACTTCCCGGACCTTGAAGGTCACCGTGGCTAGGCAAGGAAGAAATGCTCATATAGAATGAGGCTCGTATCCTAAAGCTTTCTCATTCACTTATCATTCAGCTACATAGTCCCAGAGTAATTCAATACTCATACAGATCACTCTTCCAATGTCATAGTCTCTCACAATGTTGAATTCCTTAAGTTAAATAAAATTCATCCTTATATCACATAATCACTCTTTCAGTACTGTTTCAGATAATTAACATGTGGAACTGCTCTACTTGCAATATCTTAACCTCTATATTTCACTGCTTATAATAAATATGTCACCTTGCAGCTCAGCCATGTTCTTATTCATATTTTTCTTCTCTGTCGACACACGGGGTACCTAAATAATTGAATCACTTTGATTATATTGTAGTTGCTCAGCCAACATTGTTTTATCACTTATCCAGTTTGATTATTTGTATCTCACATAGATGCTGATTTATTTACCTTAACCCTCTGTCGTACACTGCCAGCTCAAGTATAAAACTGAACAAATGTTAGCACATGTCTTTTTTTAAATTTAACAACTTGAAAACCGAAAATGGCTAGAGGATGCTGACTCTGCAATAGGTCAGATTTCATGGTCCTATAAATTTGGGGAATCTATCTTTAATTAATGAGTTGAACTTTCTTTGATTGATAATTATCTCATTCCTTTTAAAAGCAATTTCAAATATTCACCACATATCTGAATCCCCTCAATTCCATCTTTTCCTATCAATTTCTATAGAAAAACCTTTACCACACTTATGCAAAATGTTGTGATGATTTAACCTAATTTCTCTCAATTTCCCCCCTCTCTTAGCAACTTACTGAAACACATTCACACCTACCCTTCCCTTCCCAGAGTAAATTCCCTCAGTAACTCTAGTCCACTATTGTCTTGTAACTCTATTTCCTACCACCACTTGCTTTTGTCATTCTACCCTCTGCCTTGGTAATTGAATTTATGCTTATGTATTTTTAACTCCCATGTAAAAGCAGATTCTTTCCAAATCTATATCTCTGATAATAATCCCTGTCTTGAATTTCAGACAGTTACCTGTCTCTGCCTGGTAGTCATCTTCATCTCTGGATCACAAGGATTTCCCCCAATCAGCATGACCATAACTTTAAAAAGAAACTTTATGTCTTTGCCTATACTTTAATTGGTTATTTCTTTAACTTTATATCTGAGGTAATAGTACAATCCAACCAGTCATGTAAAATAGTAAAATATAAGTCATCCACTAAATTACATATCCTGACAATTTTATTTCTTAAATGCTTCTAATTTTTTTTTTCTTTCTATCTCTAACAATGTTCTATCATTCCAGGCCCTCTATATCTCTTATATGGACTTCTTCAACAAAACCCTAACTTTCTTATTCACAAAAAATTAATTGCTATCTTATTTTTATTTTTTTCTGTTCTTTATTTCCCTTAGCTGTAAGTGAGAAATAAAGCTGCTCATGTTTCTTGTCAATTTCTTTAGAAAATATTACTCTAATAATATTTGGCACTAACCACGTTTGAATCTGATAAATGTCTTATTACATCAAGTTAAATGATTTCATTGCTACATTAATCAATTTTTGTGAAGGACTCACAAAAAATCACAATCATAAAAAGTTGAAAATACATTTGCAAGTAATTTGTAGGTATATATAATATATGTTGCCTATCCTTAAGCAGTTTTCATAACATCAAGATATTTTTAGTATTTATGAATGTATATATTTTTCCCCAAACATGTTCTTTCTTATTGACTCATTCTTAACCCTTTCTGAGGCATTAAAAAAACTGAATTACTCGAATTTATCAATCACAATGTGCTTCAATCCATAACCCAGGCTAGCACATACTGCATGATCAAGGCCACCAAAAAATATTTGCTGTACAAAACAATGACAGGATAGAAGGGTATGAGAAAGAAAGAAGGGAAAGAAGCAGGAAATGAAGAAAGGAAGATATGGTGGGAGAAAGGAAGGGAGGACATACATGGATGAACCCTGAAAGATAAATTTTAAAGTACTGAAATCGCCAAATATTCTTATCAGAATTTATATTTTTAATTGCTTTTTAAATTTACATACACTGAAATTCACTCTCTTTGTTGTACAATTATATGAGTTTTGACAAATATGTGTAGTCACATAACCACCACCCTAGTCTAGATACAGAAGTGTTCCATGAACCCAAAACTTTCCCTCAAGCTACACCTTTGCAGTTAATCCCTCCACCCACCACCAGCCCCTGACAATCCCCGATCCATTCTCTGACTCTACAGTTTGGGCTCATCCACAATGTCATATAAATGGAATTATACTCTATGTAATCTTTTGAATCTGGATTCTTTCACTTAGCATAATGATTTGAGATTTATCCATGTTATTGCTGAACAGTGTTCCATTATATGGATGTACCATTTTCTGTTCATCTCTTCAGCAGTTAAACAACATTTAGTTATGAATAAAGCTGCTATAAATATTCATGTGTAAGTTTTTATATGCATATAAATATTCCTTTCTCTTAATTAAATAACTAGGAGTAGATTGCCCAATCATATGTTAAGTATATATTTAACTTTATAAGAAAGTGCCAAATTGTTTTTAAAGTCGCTGTGCCATTTTGCATTTCCACCACCACTGTGTGAGTGTCCTAGTTATTCTGCAGCCCAGTCAAAACCTTAAATTGCCTTTTTTTTTGGTCATTCTAATAGGTGTATTGTGACATCTCATAATAGTGGTTTTAATTTGCATTTTCTTAATGACTAATAATGTTTAGCCTATTTTAAAAGTTAATTTTTCTATTAACAAGTAATAATTGTACCTATTCATGGGGTACATAGTGATGTTTTGATACATTTAAAGTATAGTGATCAGATCAGGGTAATCAGCATATCCATCATCTCAAATGTTTATCATTTCTTTATGTTGTGAGCATTCAATATAATTTTTTAAAGCTATTTGAACATATTATTGTTTTCTGTGTTTATTTGCCATATATAGCTTCTTTGGAGAAGTACCTGTTCAAATATTTTGTCCATTATATTTTATTGGGTTACATTTTGTTTTTTGTTTTGTTATTGAGTTTTTAGAGTTCTTATTTTAATATATATTCTGGATAAAAAGACTTTGTTGTTTATATGATTTGCAAATAGTTTCCCTAGTCTGTCTTATTTATACATTCTCTTTCATTAGACACTTTTATAATAATTTTGATGCTATCCATTTCATCTTTTTCTCGCTTTTATGATTTGTGCTTCTGGAGATTAAAATAAACATAATAAAAGGTCTCAAAGATTTTCTTCTATGTTCTCTTCTAGAAGTTTTATAGTGTTAGGATTTGCATTTAGGTTTATGATCATTTTGTAGGTAACTTTTAGATAAGGTATGAACTATAGCTTAACTTTTTTGTTTGTTTGTTTCAGCAAAATTTGTTGAAGAAGCTATGCTTTCTCCATAATTTCCTTTTTTCCCCTTGTTGGTAATTAGTTGACTGCATTTCTGTGAGTCTATTCCTAGTTTCTCTATTCTATTTCACTGATTTATGTGTCTATCCCTTTGCCAAAATCACATTCTTATGATTAGTATAGCTTTATAGAAAGTCCAGGAGTCAAGTAGTATGTGTCATCCAAATTTGCTATTTTTCAAAATTGTTTTTTGCTATATCAGATCCATTGACTTTCCATACACATTTTAGACTCAGCTGTTGATATATGCAAAAATATTGCAGGATTTTATTTGTAATTGCATTAAATTGGAACAATTTATGAAGAATTGACATCTTAAACAATGTTCAGTATTATGATCATGAACATGGTGTATCTCTGCATTTATTTAGGTTATCTTTGATTTTTTTTCAGCAATAGTTTACAGTTTTCAACATAATGATTCTGCACAAATTTTGTTAGATATACACCCAATTGTGTCATTTGGTGCTATTGTAAATGGTACTTTCTAAAACCAGTCAATTTTCAATTATTCTTTGCTACTGTGTAGAAATACCATTGACTTTTTTTATATTGACCTTCTATTCTATGATCTTGCCAAACTCACCTCTTAGTTCTAGAATTTTTTTGTAGATTTATTGGGATTTTTTTTTTATGGACTATCATGCTATCTATGAATAAACAGTTTTATTTCTTCCTTTGCAATCTCTGTCTGAATGTCTTCCATTTTTATTATCTCATACTGACTAGAACTTCCTGTACAATACTGTTTAAGAGTATTATACAGTATAAATACAGCCAGTCTGTATTTCCATAATAAACCCCAAGTAGTCACAGCATATCTTTTAAATATATTCTTGGATTCAATTTGCTAAAAGGTTCGTGTCTATGTCTTCAGTGATACTCATTTGCAGATTTTTTTTCTTTAAAACATCCTCGTCTTATTTTGGTATAAGGGAAATGCTAGTCTTACTGGAATTTATCCACTTTATTTAAGTTGTTGAATTTTGGCGTGTGGAGTTGTTAGTAGTGTTACTATCTATTTAATAACTGCAGTGTCTGTAAAGATAACTATTTTACTCCTGATATTGATAATTTGTGTTTTCTCATTTTATTTGTCTCTCTGGCTAGAAGAATATTATGGACATGTTTTAAAATACCTCCATGACCTTTGTCATCATGTATTACTCCCATGATTATGTTATGTCATATAGCAAAAAAAGATGACTATTCAGGTGAGCCTAATCACTTGAGGGAAAAAGAGAGAGAGAGAGAGAGAGCTTTCTGTATGAGCTTAGAAGCAGATTCTTCCCCAGAGCCTAAGGTAAGAGCCCAGCCCAGCTGACACCTTGATTTGGGCTTTGGAAGATCCTCAGCAGAGAACCTAGTTGAGCTGCCCTGATTTCTGATCTATAGACCTGGAACTAACATCTGTTGTTTTAAGCCATTAAGTTTGTGATAATTTGTACAACAGTAATAGAAAACTCATGTGAAGAATATCAATTTTGTTGTTCTTAAAAAAGGTTTTGGTTTATTGATTTTCACTACTGTTTTTCTGTATAAATTTCATCATTTTCTGTTCTTATCTTTATTAATTCCTTCTTTCTGATTGCTCTGGGTTTAATTTGCTCATTTCTTTTTGATTTATTGAGATGGAAGACTAGATTATGGATTTCAGACCTTTTTTTTTCTTTTTTTCTTTTCCAATATAAGGTTTCAATGCTACATATTTTCCTCTCAGCTCTGACTTATGACATCCTGCAGATTTTGTTATGTTGCATTCTTATTTTCATAAGTTTAATACTTTCTAATTTTCCTTCAATTATTGATATATAATTTTGTTTCCAGGTATTTGGGTTGGTTATATATATGTATTTCTATAATTTCCAGTTTAATTCCTATATGGTAAGAGAAAACAACACCAGACAGAGAAGCCAGAGGATTTTTTCTAAAATCATTTTAATATATAAAATGGAATTATTTTAATTATCCTGTGTACATTTTGAGCAATGTAATAATTTATTAACCTATAAATGTTCTCATGCCAATGACATGTAAAAATAAGTTTTTGTTCTTAGAAGAAATTATTGTTTTTCACTATATTCACCATAATCTGGGCTTATATTTATATCCAATTCTCCACCATAGGTGACAAAGTCCTTATTAACAAATTAGGGTATCAGATATTCCATTGATAATGAGGAAAGGAGATATAACCAAAAGTAGCTTTCAGCAACAAAAAATCAAATAACACAATTCAAAAATGGGCAAAATACTTGAGTGAATATGTCTCCAAATAAATGACTGACAAGCATATGAAAAGGTGTTTGACATCACTAATCATGAGAGAAATGCAAACCAAAACCACAATAAGATATGTCTTCACATCTATTAGGATGGCGACTATAAAAAACCACCACTGCAACCACCACAACAACCACCATTGGCAAGGATGTGGAGAAATTGGAACCCTTGTGTGCTTTTGGTGGGATATTTGTAATTGGTTCAACTACTATGAAAAAAAGAATGGATTTTCCTAAAAAATTAAAATAGAATTACCATATGATCCACCGGTTCCACTGCTGGGTGTATATCCAAAAGAATTGAAATCAGGGTTTCAAAGAGATATTTGCATACCTATGTTCATAGTAGTACTATTCATAGTAGTCAAGAGGTGAGAGCAATGCAAACACCTATCAACAAATGAATGGATAAATGAAAGCCATATATATATAATGGAACATTATTCAGCCTTTTAAAAAGGAATTAAACATTGTCAACTGCTACGGCATAGGTGAACTTTGAGGACATTATGCTCAGTGAAATGAGCTAGTCACAAAAATACAAATACTGTATGGTTCCACTGATTTGAGGTATCTAAAGTAGTCAAGTTCATAGAAACAGAAGTATGGTTGTTAACAGGGCTAGGGGGAAGTGGATGATGGGAGCTGTTGTTTATTGGGTATAGAATTTCAGATTTGCAAGATGAAAGTTTTGGAGCTCTGATTCATAACAATATGAATATACTTCACACTACTTAAATGTACAATTAAAAGCAGTTAAGACAGTAAAATTTATGCTATGTGCTTTTGTTAATCACAATTTTTAAAAACTCTATAAAATATTTGGAGAAAAAATAAAACAAACGTTAAAATAACCACAAGAAATGTTCAATGTGTTATTGGCTATATAAGGAGATCAGACAAAAGATTGGCCATTTAAAATTAGGAGAATCATTGTTATCTGGTAGAGGACAATGAGGACTGAAAAAATTAATGTAAGAAATGAAAGTTAAGTGACGTCTCAGGGAATCATTAGGATTTTAGATCAAGGAGCTGTTAGAATATTTTGGGTGGAACAAAGGACACACGTGAAAGTACGTGGGTGAGAAGGCGCAGGACATTTTCAGGAGACAACACAGTAGCCCTTCATAGCTGGACAACAGGATGAGGGAAGGATAGTGATAAGTAGAAAATATTGGAACTAGAGTGTTCCTTGAACGCCTTAATAATTTGAAGTTTATCCAAGGGACGGGGAATGAACAACTGAAAAATTCTGCAGAAGAAAATAAAATGATTAGATATATTCTTTAGAAGAGGAGGAGGCAATGGAGAATAGGAGACAAAATGAGGTTAACACAGCATAAATGAAGATCAGGCTACAGGGACTCAGCGGAACTTGGTGAATATTTAGTGACTGCTCAGAAAATATAATTTTGTAATTTCTTCCCTGGTAGAAGGATGGTGGTGTCACATACAAATGCAGAAATATAGTTGGTTTGAGAGGCAAAAAGAGTCACTTTTCCTCCACTCTTAACTGCTTTGAAAGGTTTCCATTAAATGGTCTTCTTGCTTCCATTTTTGTCTGCCAAAGTCCATTCTTACTCTACATGGCAGGTAGAAGTAGCTTTCTAAAATCACAACTCACATCTTCACACCCGTCTGCTTTTAATACACCCTGATGTTTTCTCATGTACTTAGAATAAAAATTCCTAGCCATGTCTCATGACAACACATAGTATAGCCCTGCAAATATTTCCAATTACTTCTTATTGTAATCTTTCCCTCCTTCCTTCAACTCCAAGTACATTGTCACCCTCTTACTCCTCAGAAACACCAAGCTTAGTCTTGCTTCACTGCCTCAGTACTTCCCTGGAACACATTTTCTCTGTATCTCCACATAGTCTGTTCATTATCAGTATTTAGGTCTCAGCTTAAATATTACCTCTCCAGACATGTTACTGTTTCTATAAAATTCAGCAGCTCCCCACTTATTATCCCATCAGCCTTTCTGTTTACTTCATAGACTTTATATAGAGCCATCTGGAATTACCATCATTGATTATTCATTTATTTTCTGTCACTCCCTTCTGGAATGATATATCCACAAAAGAAGCCTTATCTCCCTTGTTTACTGCTGCAGCCTAGAACAATACCTGGCATATATCAGGTGCTCAGAAATGATTTGTTGAGTGAAAGCCATTTTAAACAGCAAAGGGAAGATACTAGAAAACTGATATTGATGAGCAAATATTGTAAATAATAGGAGTTAGGCATTGTGCTAAACATTCCACTAACAGTACATTTGAGCTCTTTTACTGATGAGGAAACTGAAGCTGATCGATGTGGAGTAGCTTGTCTACAGCCTTATAGTGAAAAAGTGGCAAAGTTGATATTTTCACCAAGATTGGTCTATATCTGAAAGCCACAGAACCATATTGTGGCCTCCTGAAATATAATACCAAAGGACACACTTGCTGGTCTGAGAAAAGGAGGGACCTAGGGATAGTTTAATTCTGCCCCTCCCTCTAACCTATTAGGATAGATTTATTTCTCACATTAATAAGTTACCAACCTGGATGTCAAGGACACCATAGACCAGATAGATTTGGGTGCCCTTTCTACTGTTTAGAGGTTGGAGGAGAGAAAGCCTTGGATCCCAGCGTGATGAAGGGACAGGGAATGGTACATAGAATAGAACAGGGAGCCTAAGACAGGACCTGAATATGGGATTGTGGAGGTTCTGCGGAGGTAACGTCAAAAGTGCAAGGGGGTTTAGGTCTAGGTCCATTTGCTCGTCACATAAAGATCCAATGATTAAGACAATGAGGATTGTCAAGGAAAAAAGGAATTTTTAATAGTTGTCAGGAGAACAGAAGAAGCTGCCTCAAGTCCATCTCCCTGACTAAAGGGAGATGAGGGGCTTTTAAAGGAGGGACCATGTGCTTTGGGCAGGTCTTAATGTCTATGGTACATTGGGGGCAGGTTGTCAGGGATGGTGAATCTTGTCAGGAATCTTAGCTCCTTTGTCTTGCATAAAATCTGCCATTTTGGGGAAACAACTCAAAAAGTCAAGTAGTTAGTGAAGGGAGAGGTTTATATACGGGTCATTGAAATGTGTTCAATGGGAAGCCAGTTACACTAAGGCCAATTTTATCAATGTCCACTGCCCCATTAACCATGGGGTTAAATTTCAGTTGGTAAGTTTGAGGGCAGCTTCCAGGTCCAATAGATTACACCAGCTGCAATTGTCAGAAGGAAGTGGGAGGAGGGATACAGTAACCTGAGTCCAGGAGACATTTGGCTATACCCTGGGGATAGAAAGATTAATGCACCATTTCCTGAAAGGGAGTATGGACGTGACAGGGATGAGCCAGGGTAAATCTGTGATCTGGGATCTGGTTACCCAGGTCTGCTGCAGGGATTACAGGAACAATCCCCCCCCACGCAGAGGTCTGAGGGAGGGGAGGAGCAGTGGGTGGCATGGCACACAAGGAACGCCCACGCTGTTTGCAGAGATTTGGGCTGATTATGTCCAGGGTGTGACAAAAAAGCCACAAGCCGGGATGGTGAGTGGGGGTGTCTGGTGATACTTGATCCATCAGAAAATAGGGTATTTATTAAGAACACAATATAGGAAGAAAAATGCGAAAGTGCAAAGTACAAGGAAGAGAGACAAAGAAGGAGTCAAAACGAGTGGGCCAAGAGAGTGAGGGACTCTCACTCGTTAGCTAGCTGGTTTCTGAGAGATCCGACTACATGTAACAGTGCACACACGTGGCCAGATACGGAGATTGAATCATAACAAGGATAAGCGCTCATTCTGAAGCCCAGGTAGTCCTTGAGTTATATCAGGCCGTAGCCTGAGGGTACAAAGCAAAATGACTAAGTGATCTCTGCAGAGATGAAACCTGTGACCTTAGTGCTAATAGCTGATGGCAATTAGTGAAAACAAAGATAAGCTTCAAAACCAGAAGGTGTCCCAGAGGCCTGGGGCACCCTCTGGGGCTCATTATCTACTCTCTGAACAAAAGCCTAGGGAGGAGTTGTAATGGCCCAAGAGCAGACAGGTCAGGGCATAACAGAGCATTAGGGTCTACCAGGTCTATGAATTCAAGACCAGTGTGGGGTGGAGGGGGATCTGTTTCATGGGCTGTAAGAGCAGAACTGGATGCTAGAGATGGAGGGATTTTTCCATTCCTGCTGCAGTTCAAAGGTCATCATGGTCCTTCTGCTGGACAGAAAAACAGGCTTTTAACTATTCTCATTGAGGCTGCCCCATGAGGCTCTGGCAATGAGAGGCTGGACACCTGTGCTCACCTTTCCTGTACCCCACGCCCCTCCCACACCCCCAGACACGGTACAACCAGAGTAACATAAAGAATACAGCCGAGGCAATTCACTACAACACCGAAGTGTGTGAGAGTCGCTGGGAGAAACCAGGTGTGGTGAGTGGACTGCGCAAAGGGAGACGCAGCCGTGGGACAGCAGACTAAGACTGGGAGTCAGAGTGATGAAATAAACAGGGCGGGGGTAGGACACGGGGAGACGAAGCAGGAAAGGAAGGAAAGAACAGGGAGAAACAGGTGTGGAAATTCCTGTTTCTGAGACTATAAAGAAAGAGAAGAGAAGGGACAAAGAATTTGAACTTTCTCAGAAAGATACTTCAATTTCTGAAAAGTTAAAAGGTAGACTGAGGCTGAGGAATTAGGATGGAGCAGGTGGAGAGATGAGGAAAGCACAGTGCGTTTTGGAGAAGACAGACAGATGTGAAGCTCAGAATCTGGGCAATGAGAGGATGCTTTGTCTAAGCAGGCTCTTCGAAACAACTCATGGAACTCACCACATTTACTTCAGGTATAAAGGATAGATGTTATAGAAATGAAAAATACAAAATATAAAAGATAGTATTTGTCTTCAAGTAGCTCACAATATAGTAGGAAGGCACAGAAAGAGTTACAATAGTGAGCTAGTTTATGCTACACCGATGTGCAGAGTTCACGTATAGAGACAGTAGCCAGGGAGTGATTCATTTGAAGGGGAGTAATAAATTGGAAGGGCTGTGGGAGCTGGTAGCATGAATTCTAGTAAGGATAAATTGGTTCCTGAGATGGAAAATGGAGAGAAGGCAGACATAACCACAGGTGCAAAGGCAAGGGCTATGAAGCAGCATGCAGGATTTGGAATTGGGTAAAAGACTAATACTACTAGAGATAAAGGACTCTATAATTTATAAACACCATACTTTAGAGCTAGGAAGTCACTTGGAGAAGACTTTGCTGATCAAACTTATACCTGAGAGATGTCTCAAAATTGTGTAGTGCAGTTCTAAACTTACTGGCGACCAAAAATTCTAGATGGAGGTAAGCCTTGGGAAATCTTGCAGATTCAATGGTGGTATCTTCTATCCCTCATATATGGTCTGACTTGCTGCCTACCTTGCCCCAGTGATAATCCACTGGGGTCCTCATCGCCAGGTTCTTCAGGGCAAAGATGAATCCCATAGGAATTTTCATGAAGACAAGTATGAGAAATCATCTGAATACAGGGAGCAATTGACTATTGCCTTATATTCCAACTACCCACAAAGATTTGAAACTGAGGCTATCGGAGTTTATTATCTAAATTTAGGAGCTATAACTTACCTAATAATGTTTCTTCCCTATATTGTTTTATTTCTCAACCCTAGATGTTGTGCGTGTTTCTCTTTTTTAGTTGTCATTGTTATTTTTTTAGTCCCTATATACTTAGGTCTCTTATCATATCCATATTTTATAATGTACCTGATTTGATCTTTTACTTTATTAGGCAATTTATCCAGGGGATATACCACCTTTCTCCAGCAGATTGCCTGGTGCTCAGCCCTGAAGATATCTCTCTTAGTACATTCAGGGCTAACGTGGAGAAAATTGGGGGTCTTTCAAGATATGGATGGGGCAATAATTGCCTCGGTGATAAGTTCATTCTCTTAGCTATTTCTCCCTACTCCGGTTTATCCCTATGGCCCAAGTCCTGGAGAGTTGATGCTGTAAATTTTCTCACATTTCCCATTTCTTGAACCTATTCTAATACTGCAGTATTTATCTGCAACCAATGGCCCTGTCTGACCCACACTCTTCAATGCTGGTCCGATAAGTACTAGGGAGAATTTTGAAGAGAACCCTGTTAGCCAGGATTAGGACTGAACACAAGTGTAAAGAGACCAAATGTGTTCATAGTGTCTGCCGACCCTATGTGCCTGCCCAGATTTCTCCATTTCATCAGCATCCAATCACCCTTATAACTAAATATCCCACATTCCATCCCTTTAGTAATCTGAGCAGGAACTAATCTGGTAATGAATAAAAATATTTGTAAATGTCTTTTGGTGACAATGTCCCCACTTATAATTTTGAATCCAAAAAATTAAATTTATAGAAAGGAAGATTTCAACAAGAGAAAGATTTACTTGTCTTTGCAGCAATCTACCAAATATTTGGAGTAAAATAAGAATGATCTAATAGTAAGTGTGATGTGAGATGTGATCACAAGAGATATGTTTATGATCAACTTCATTTCTAATGGGTATAAATGCATGCGTGTGTGCTTCATATTGAAGGAATGTTTGTGAATATGTGTGTATGTGAAGGAATAGGAGTTATTCATTGTCTGCATATGTGTGTTTATGGAAAAATGATTGAGTCTTTGCATTTACCTGTCTATAATTGTGTGAGGTAACAAGAAATTGGTTAAGAACACTTGCTGCTCAGGATTTGTAGAGATAAATGTATATATGATAACATATATGCATGTACAGGAATTTTTGTTGCCACATTTTTTTTGTGACCACATGCACATACATATATATATATAAAATGTCAGTACACATACAGAAGTGCTTCTAAGAGAATAAGCATTTGTTTGTATATTTCTGCATCCCTGACAATATATATGAGTATGAATGTACATTTTTATTTGAATACCTATTAATTTGACATGGATCTGCCTCATAAATATTTCTGTCTGCAAATATAAATCGTTTTTACATGTGTGTATGAGTGTGTATTTGTTTCTGTGCATCAATTTAGATGTGTGTCTGTGCATGTGTGTATGTCTATGTTATGGGCGGTTATGTACATTGCTTACTAAATGTTGAGTATCCTTTTGTGGATGAATAGTGTACATGAGAGAAGACGTATGTGATTCTTGTATGCTAGTTAGGTATGTATGAAAGGGCTTTCAAAATTCTGGGAAGGGGCATATTTGTCGAATATAAAGGTACCATTCGGTGGCTTAAATATCCCCACAAAGTTTCAAAGGCTTTTCTCAACAGGCACCTGTTCCAAACTTCTTCTACTTTATCTTCTATCAAACACACCTGCTACCCGACCTGTTTTTAATGAGCAGGGACATTCTATGAAATGCATGATATGCATCAGAAACCTCTGTTTTCCTGATTACAAGCCTGGCCACTGAGCAGCTCCATCTAGAGAGGCAGAGACTCTAAGAGTCATGAGGAGAGGGGAGGACTAGAAATATGTTGGGAAGGAACATATTTTAGGGAAACTTATATGAGTTGTGTATGAGGGGTGGATGGGAAATTTTTGAGAAAGGAATAAGAAAGCTAAACGGACATTTCAGAAAGAGGGTCAAATCCAGGAGAAAAATTTACAGAGACAGAATTGAATAAGTACAAAATAGAAATGTAAAAGACTTATGAAACACATTTTCTGATGCTTAATATAAGTCAGGAACTGGATTTACAATAATAGATAAATAAACCTTCTTTTGAGGATATAACAGTCCATTAAGAAGAAAGACAGAGGAAGAAATATATTAATAATTGAGAATGACAGGGACTACATCACACTATGTGCCATTGTGTGATAGGAGGGGGTAAATAATCCATCTCAGATGTGTATTTGAAGAAAGGTGGTCAGCAGAAGTTCAGGGAAAAGAAAAGCAATGTTTGAGTTGGAATTTCATGACACATACAAGGTATGATGATGCAAAGAGGAAGAAGGATATTTCATTTATAAAATGTATTTTTTGAAAGTTTAAAAGCAAATGAAATATATGAGGAATCACAGTAGTTCTGGGAGGCTCAAGTGCATGGGTGGAAATTGAATAGAAATGGGGTAAGAAGTAAAGGTTGTCTAGGGCCAGATGGTGATGAGGTTTTTTGTGACAAAGATGTGGCCTTTATTTTAAAGCAGTGAAAAATCAAAGGATTTTAAGGAAAGACACCACAGCCACATTATCAGACTGTAAATTAAAAATAATACTGGGAGCTCTATATAGAGGAAAGAATTAGAAGACAGAGAATTTGCAGCAGGGAAACTGATGAGGATAATGCAAATGACAGCCTTAGCAAATACCACCTCACTGTTAATGAGTAAAAGGATTGCATATAAGAGAAAATTTTGAGGAGAGACAATGGAGCTTACTGAATAATTGGTACTTACTCATTTGATACAAGAACATGTCTTACCAAGGAAAGAAAAAATATTAGGTTAAGGCCAAAGTCATCTTTGAACCCTACCTCCATTCAGTATTTGCCCCTGTCCCCAGTCATTACAATTTTGATCAAATCAATTTAATACATATCTTTCCAGGACTATCTCTGGACGTTTACATACAAATGTAGCTATCTGGGAAATATAGAATATTTTGGAAGTTTTTAAAACTTACATGATACTACAAAGCATAAATTATTCTGCAACTTTATTTAACTCAGAAATGTTTTCATTCTTAACCATTGAGACTACTATGTTTCATTACCATATCTCTGATCAATTAATTGTCCCCCTATGAAAAACTCTACTTTCTTTTCTCTTGAAAACCACAATCTTTTTTATGCCTCTTTATGCATGAGAATCTTTCTGTCTGATAGACACATTAAGAACTACAATTGCCAAATCAAATTGATTTCCTATTTATAGAGTCTGTCAAATTGCTCCCAGAGGACCTACAAAATTTCACAATCTTGGCAGCTTGATTCAAAGTAGTCCTTTAATACCCTTTCCAACACACAATTTTATAAACTTTTATAGTTTTATCCAATATAATGGGTAGAGAATGTCTTATTTTTAATATGAATTCTCTCAGTAACCACTGAGATTGATTTTATTATACATTTATCATTTATATTTATTCTTAATTGAATCACCATTCATATTTTACCAGATTTTATATTAGATTACCCATCTCTTTCTTATATATTTGTAGTTCTTTATGCATTCCAAATTTTAAACTCTCATCAGTAATGTAAATTGCAAATATTGTCCCATTCTTGGACATTCTGTTTCATTCTGCCCCTTATCTTTTAACTTCAAATGTGGTACCCATTGTCATACTAGATGTTTTAATTTTGACGTCATCACATTTATTGTTATTTTAATTTATAGTGTGAACATATTGTGTCTAATTTTTGGAAAATATTTATGTTTCAATATTATAAAATTTCCTATGTTTTTATCTAAATATAATAATATTTTTCTCTTCATATCCAGTCTTTGTTTTATTTAGAATTTATTTTCAATGCATACTACAAGACTGAGATCTAAATTAAATTTTAAAAAATACAGTTCTCAAAATTTATCTTTGCCCCATAGATTTTAAATGATACATATATAATTTCTATATATCAAAAGATCTATTTCTAGATTTTTTAGTCTATCTGTGATGAGATCACATTGCTTTAGAATTACAATGAGATTTGGTATTTCAGATGATGAGTGTCCCCTCTTGATTTCTAAAAAATTGCCTCATACACTTTTTAATCATTTATTATTACATAGAAAATTAAGAATGAGATGGCCAAGTTTCGGGGGCAATTTTGTTGAGATTTACAATAGACTTACAATTTAATCTGCATATATTAATTTTTTATCATTGAATTTGCCCCTTCAATCAACACTTCAATCAGTGTTGTACTTTTCTCATTACAGAAATGAAAATGTTATATTAGGTTTTATTATTAAACTTTTTAGTTTGTTTGTTTGACTGTTTTATTCCTTTGCTTAGTATTAGTGTGATGATGACTTCTAAACTTTAATTTTCTTATGTACTATTTTAATATGTTTTGAAGAGCAAAAGTTTTTAATTTTAAAGAGCCCTAAATATCAATTATCTTTTATGACTTGGGTCAATGGTGTCTTATCTAAGAACTCTTTCCCTAACCCCAGGTTATGAGGTTTCTATTTTGTGTTTTCTTCTAAATATTTAATAGTGTCAGCTCTTACATTTAGGCTCATGATCCATTTTAAGTTAATGTTTGTGTACTATATGTGATGAGGGTCTAACTTTACCTTTTTTGCATATGAACATCCAGTTGCCTCAGTACCATTTGTTGGAGAGATTATCCTCTTCCTATTTAATGTCTTGGCAACTTTCCTTTTTCTGTGCCAATTGAAATGACCATGCAATTTGTGTCCTTTATTCTATTAATATGTTATATTACTTTAGTTGATGTTGAAATATAAAACCAACTTTGCATTTTGGCATAAGTCTCACTTAATCATAGTATATAATTCTTTTTACATGTAGCTGAATTTGATGCTAATATTAAGAATGTGTATGTCTATTTAATTGAGAGATATTTGTCTGTCATTTTCTTTTTCATGATATCTTTGGCTTTAGAATCAAGATCACACTATCCTCCTGGATTTAGTAGGATTTTATAAAATCCCCCTCTATTTTTTAAAACAGTTTGAGAAGCATTTGGTAGTATTTCTTCTTTTAATATATGATCTAAATCACCAGTGAAGCCATCTGGGCCTTGGCTTTTTTTGGAGGGGAATATTTTTAGTCAGTAATTGACTTTATTTGGTATAAGTCTGTTCAGAATTCCTATTTCTTTTTGAATCAGTTTGGTAACGTCCTTCTAGGATTTTTTTTAAATTCCATCTAAGTTGTCTAATTTGTTAGCATATAGTTGTTTATATTAATAATATAATAATATTGCCTTATAATCATTTATTTCTGTAAGGTCAGTAGTGTTGTCTCCGATTTCATTCCTGATCTTGGTAAGTTGAATCTTTTCTCTCTCACTTTCTTTTGAAGTTCTGCTAAGGGCTGCCGATTTTTTGACCTTTAATCATTTCATCTGTACTTATTTTGTTCTTATTTTATTATTTTCACCTTTATTGATGTATAATTGACAAATAAAAATTGTATATATTCAAGTTATGCAATGTGATGTTTTGATATATGTATATATGTATACATTGTGAAATATTTACCACAATCAAGCTAATTAACATATTTATCACCTCACATAGTTACCATGGTGTGTGTGTGTAAGTGTGTGTTGTGAGAATACCTAAGATCTATTCTAGCAAATGTCAAGTATACAATGCATTATTATTAACTATAGTCACAACACTGTACATTAGGTCTCCAGAACTTGATTCACCTTATAATTGTAAGTTTGTATCCTTTGACCAACATCTCTCCATTTCCCTCGACACCTCCTTAAACCCTGGTAACCACCCTTATACTCTGTTTCCACAAGTTTTACTTTGATAGATTTCACATAAAAGTGTGATCATGCAGTATTTTTCTTACTGTGTCTGGCCTATTTCACTTTGCATAATGCCCTCCAGGTTCATCCATGTTGTTGCAAATGGCAGGATTCTATTCTTCAAGGCTGAATAATATTTAATTATAATCCACATACACTTATATAATCACATTTTATCTATGCATACATCAATGGACACTTAGGTTGTTTCCATATCTTGGCTATTGTGACTAATGCTTCAATGAACATGGGAGTGCAGGTATCTCTTTGAGATAGTGGGGTTTTTTTCTTTCTATTTATAATAATACATACCCAGAAGTAGGATTGCTGAATAATATGGTAGTTTTATTTTTAATTTTTTGAGGAATTTCCATACTGTTTTCCATAATGGCTATACCAATTTACATTCCCATTAACAATGTATAAGGGATGCCTTTTCTCCAAGTCCTCACCAATACTTGTGTACTTTGGATTTTGATTATTCTTTGTTTTGTAACTACTTAAGGTACAAGCTTAAGTTATTGATTTGAGACCTTCATTTCTGATATAGAAATCTTGAGCTGTAAATTCTCCTCAAAGTCCTGCTGTAGCTGCATACCATAGTTTTTGATACATTGTGTATTCTTTTTCATTTTAGTTCAAAATAGTTTTTAGTTTTCCTGATTACTTCTTTGACTCATTGGTTATTGAGAAGTGTGTTGTTTGAAGCCCAAATTTCTTGCTGTTTTGGTTCTCTAATCTAATTCTCTTTTAGCCAGAAACATGCTTTGTATGATTTCAATATTTTAAAATTTATTAAGGTTTATTTTGCATCCTAACCTATAGTCTCTCATACAGAAGATCCCATATGAGCTTGAAAAGAATGTGCATTCTGATGTTGTTGTGGAGAGTATTATATAGATGTCATTTTTGATTCACAGTGTTTTTCAGAATTTCTATTTCCTTGCTGATTTTTTTGTATAATTATCAATTATTAAGATTGTGATATTAAAATCTCCAACTTTAATTGCTGAAGTGCATATTTCTCTTTTTAATTTTGCCAGTTTTATTTCATGTGTTTTAGGGATCTATTTTTATTTGTATGTGCATTTATAATTGTTATATCTTCTTGATATTGACCATTTTTTATTATGAAATGTCCCTCTTTGTCTCATAATATTTCCTGTCTTGAAGTCTATTTTGTCTGATATTGATATAGCCACTCCATTTGTCATATGGTTTTTTGCAGGGTATATATTTTTCCATCTTTTACTTTCATCCTATATATGCCTTCGAATCTGAGATGTATCTCTTCTATACAGAATATAGTTATAACTTGCTTTTTTATTCTGCATAACAATGTGAGCTTTTTGTATGGCATATTTAGTCCATTCATTTTGTGATTATTGATATGATTGAAATTCCACCTGCCATTTTGCTACTTGTTTTCTGTTAGTCTTGTGTCTTTTCTGTTCCTCTGTTCTTCCATTCCTTCCTTTTTAAAAATTTATGAAACTTTTTTTATTCTTTGATTTTTTTTTACTTTTTTAAACTATTTTATTCATGGTTGCTCTATAGACTATGACATGCACATTAACATATAATTTTCTTCCAAACAATATTAACCTAGCTCTAGTAAAATTTGAAAATTTTATTTCAATATATTTCCATTCCCTCCTTTTTTGAATAATTATTATAATATATACATATACACACATTATATATATATGTGTATATAATTAGTCCAACAATACAGAATTATAATTGTTTCTTCACATAATCTATGTCTTTCAAGGAAATTTAGAGAACATTAAGAAAAGCATGTCTAGAGTCCTTTATATTTGCCCACATATCAACTATGTCCAGTACTCTTCAGTCCTTCCTGTAAATTCTACTTGCCATCTGGCTTTATTTCCTTTCAACCAGAACTTCATGTTAAATACTCAGCTAGTCTTCTGGCAGATGGACTGCCCCCAAGAGGACCACAATGTTAGGCTAGTAGAACTGCTAGCCCTCCCTATTCACCTGCCGCCAAAATTGGCATGCTAACGGACTATGCTCAGAATAAAGGATGCTGACTCAGGCAGCCAGAACAAAGCTGTTGGCTTTCCCTGTCACAGCACTGTAGACAAAGCTGGAGGCATTGGGGGTAAGGACAGAAGTCCCAGGCCAGAACGCCAGAAGCAGTAGCTGTAATACGTAGGCTGATGTCCTTGATGGATCTCCAGAGTGCTGAAGTGGATGTTGTTGATGGTTTGCCAGCTTTGTAGATGCTTTGCAGGGGAGAGGATTTGTCAGCCTCCTTACTCCACCACACCAGAAATGAATGTCTGTTTCTATTTATTCCTTTCTTAACATTTTCTGTGGGATCAGTTAAGCTTTTGTTGCATTTATTTTCCTTATTTAGTTCGAAAATTATTAATTAGTATTTAAAATTTTTAATTTCATGTTTTAGGACATATACATTTAGAATTGTGTAATAAATGTTTAGGGTTAATTTGTATCTATGTCATTCCCCTGAGAACATAAGTTTTTATTTTACTTTTCCCTAGATCTCAATTTTCATGGTCATTTTATCTGGAATTTCCCACTTTTTTTGGGCTTTTGGCTGAGGGAAGGAGATAAGACTATAATGTGTGCCCAGTCCTTCTTGTTGAAATTATAAATAATATCCTATGTGAGAAGAGGGTACTTCTGAGGCTTTCATTTCTGTAAATTGATGAGTGGTGACACCATCAACTGACTTAGGGAACCAAGATATGTCTCACTGATTTTACTATTGTTGTAGTTTTCCCTTCACTGTTTCCTAACTAAGGACTCTGCGAGAGGTTTCAAGATGCATTTGTTAAGATCTGTTTTGTATTACTTATTTAAAATGCATGGAACATCCAAGTAGAGATTTCCCGAGTAAGATGAATATGGAATGATCTGGGGAAATATATTTCTGATTCATCAGAGTTTAGTTGAAGTCATGAAAGTAGATAAGACCACTGATGAAAAAGAAGAGGACCAAGTAGAGATTCCTCAAAAATACCAATGTAAAAATTGTAGGGACACAGCAAGGTGAACTAAAAAGTTAAATTCTAAGAAGTAAAATTAAAAAGAAAAGAAAAAAATGGACTCCTAGCAGCCAAAGCTCATTAAGAAATAAATCAAGGTTGGATGTGGACAGATAGGAACACTCATATACTGCTGGTGGGACTGCAAATTAGCACAACCTCTATGGAAAGTAATATGGAGATACCTCAAAGAATTAAAAGTAGAATTACCATTTGACCCAGCAATCCCACTACTGGGTATTTACCCAAAGGAAAAAAAGACATTTTATAATAAAAACATCTGCTCTCGAATGTTCATAGCAGCACAATTCACAATTGCAAAGTTGTGGAAACAACCCAGGTGCCCATCAATACACGAGTGGATCAATAAAATGTGGTATATGTATACCATGGAGTATTACTCAGCAATAAGGAACAACAGTGAATTAACACATCTGGTATTATCCTGGTTGGAGCTAGAACCCATTCTTCGAAGCGAAGTGTCACAGGAATGGAAAAACAAGCATCACTGGTACTCACCATCAAACTGGTACTAACTGATGAACACTTACATCACACAGGGCAATAACATTCATCTGAGGGTGGGCGGGCGGGAGGGGGGTGGAAGGGATGGGAAAAACTCTCACTGAATGGATGTGGGGAGCACAGTTTGGGGGATGACCACGATTGTGGCTCTGACACGGGCAGTGCATGGGCAATATATATAGCCAAAGTGTTGTACCCCCATAATATTCTGAAAAAAAAAAGTCAAGGTTGGAAAAAATGAGTGTCCCTTGATTTAGAAAAAAAGGAGTAATTGGTGACTTAATAAAAGCAGTTTAAGTGTACGAAAATGTGAATGTGTTAAGGTAGCACAGAAGTCACATTGTCTGGAATTGGAAGTACAAAAAAAAATCAATATAGAGTATAGACCCTTTTTTCAGGAGTTTGTCTCTAAGGGAGGAAGATAAATTAGAAAAACGCTACAGGGAGAGGCACGGTTAAAGGAAAATGGGAAAACAATTTAAGGAAAGAAACAGAGCCACAGAGCTTTGAGGACAGCTATAGAAAAAGCTCCAAGACAAGGGATGAATACTTCATAGACTATCAAATGAATGTGTGTGTAAGGAGGAAATGTGTATGTGTATGAGTGTGTGAGTCAGGAGAGGGAAGAGGCAGGCCAACCATCATGTAAATTTGACATAAAATTAAGTAAGTTTTTCTAATCAGTTTTCAGGTTCCAGAGTTCAAAGTGGAATGCTGAACTATGTCAACATTCTGGACCCTGGCAACCCCCAATAGCAGCACTTCAATGGCCCCCACCTTCTTGCTGGTGGGCATGCCAGGCCTGTCAGCTGCACCCTCCTGGTGGGCTATGCCCCTCCTCGCTGTCTACCTGCTGTCTGCCCTGAGCAATGGTACTGTCCTCTGGATCATTGCTCTGGAACCTGCCCTACACCGCCCAATGCACTTCTTCCTCTTCTTGCTCAGCATATCTGACATTGGCTTAGCCACAGCCCTGATGCCTACACTGCTGAGCCTTGCCCTTGCTGATGCACACACTGTCCCTGCCTCAGCCTGCCTTCTACAGATGTTCTTTGTCCACGTCTTTTCTGTCATGGAGTCCTCTGTCTTGCTCACCATGGCTGTCGACCGGGCACTAGCCATCTGCTGCCCTCTCCACTACCCAGCACTCCTGACCAACGGTGTCATCAGCAAGATTAGCCTGGCCATTCTTTTCCGATGCTTTGGTCTCCATCTGCCCCTGCCATTCCTCCTGGCCCGCATGCCCTACTGCCATCCACAGGTCCTGACCCATTCTTATTGCTTGCACCCCGATGTGGCCCGTTTGGCCTGCCCAGGAGCTTGGGGTGCACTCTACAGCCTCTTTGTGGTTCTATCAGCCATGGGATTGGACCCCCTGCTTATTTTCCTCTCCTATGGCCTGATTGGCAGAGCATTGCAAGGCGCGGGGTCCAAGGAAGATCATTGGAAGGCTGGTCAAACCTGTGCTGCCCACCTGTCTGCTGTGCTCCTCTTCTATATCCCTATGATCCTCCTGGCACTCATTAACCGTCTAAAGCTGCCAATCCCTCAGCATGCCCACAGTCTTCTCTCCTATGTCCACTTCCTGCTTCCTCCACTGATGAACCCTGTTCTCTACAGTGTCAAGATGAAGGAGATTAGAGAGAGAATACTCAAGAGGTTACAGCCCAGGAAGGTGGGTTGTACTCAGTGAGGAGGATATCCCTCTGTGTTTCGTGGTACAGGGCTCCTGAAACAAAAGTTTCTATGAGTGAGGACTCAGTTCACCACGCATGAAATGGTCATGCAGGTACACATAAGGACACATGCTTGGATGTATCTGCCTGTCCCTAGAAGTGTACATGTGTATAGCAGTGAAAAGTGACAAGCCCCAGAGAATGGAGGTGATCCACCCACTGTTACACTACATGTCAATGGCATAGAAAGGGCCAGAGTCCAGACATTGTCACAACCATTTAAGTGTGTGGCTGTTGTTTTATGGTAGTTAATTCCCTCACTATAGCTGAATAACGGAGAAAGCTGAGGAGTTAAACAGCCACATGGCAAAGGAAAGAGAAGACAGAAACTCCACTTAACTGGATAGAAGACCTTCCACTGGTTTTGGACCCACATAAGAAGTAAAAATTCTGACAGATCCTTAGGGATTAGGTAAAGGAAAACAACGCAAGTAAATCTCTCATTTAGGATTCTCACACCGTGATCTAGGCTGTTTAACTCTGATCAGGCCAGGAAAAAGAAGAGGGGAAGTAGTATTTTTTCTTCCTTTAGTTTTCAAACATTAGTATAATTTTTGAATATATATGCATATTGCATGTTCCCAACACAAGGAAATGATAAATGTTTGAGATGATAGATATGCTAATTACCCTGATCTGATTGCTATACGTTATATGTATGGAAGCATCACTATGTACCTTATGAATCTGTACAATTATTATTTGTCCATTAAATAAATTAAATTAAATTTTAAAAATTTCACATAATTCAGAAAAACAGAATAAATAAAAAATACCTTAAATTATCTCATCAAAACTTAACTGCAATTACCTTTTTTAGTAAACACTTATAATTTTCATATAAATAGAATCTTATGTGTGGTATATGGAATTATTGATCTCAATTCTTTACTTCCTAGGTGTTGTATTACACATCCACACCCACATAATGAGGGTCAGAATGTGCAGATTGTATTTTCCATCACTCTGATTTTGAGCTCAGACACATGATTTTCTCTGGTCAGTGTAGTGCTCATAACTTGTTTTGGTCAATAGGATGTTAGTGGATGTGGTAAGAGCAGGGGCTTGATTGTAACTTTACAATGGGGTTTGACTTCTTATACCAGGGCACTGCTTCCCTCAGGGACTTAATTGTGATTTTACAATAGGGTTTGACTTCTTATACTAGGGTAGTGCTTCCCTAGGAAGTGCTTCCCCTTCAACCTGTTTTCCAGAATGAGATACATGGTGCAGACCTGAGCCAAATCCACAGTCCCTGGTGCCTGGAGAACTGAAGCAGAGCCACAGAGTCAAAGCAGCCTAGATCAAGAGGACTTCTATCAATCTAATGACCAAAAAGCTTTACAACAAATGCTGTAGTTGTAAGCCACCAAGATTTTGTGGTTGGTATGCAGCAAAAGTGGACTACAGTTTTAGTCTATAAACATGGTTAATTTCTTATTTTTTTATTTATGTCAATACAATTATTAGTACATATATATGAGGAGCTTGCCTCATTTGTAGCACAATGGTTGAATAACTTTCTATATGCCTTTCTGTATCTTGTTTTTCTTTTGGCAGAACTCCCTCTAAGTCAATTGGTATGGATTGAACTCATTTAAGCAACTACATAATATTCCATAATATGAATGCACTGCTATTTATTCAACTGTTTTCTATTAATGGGTATTAGAGTTGTCTTCAGTTTTACGCCACTTGAAACAATGCTGTAATAAACATTCTTATACAGCTACCCGTGTGTGCTTATGCTGTTATTTCTTTAAGACTGATCTCCAGGGCATAACTGGTGGCTTTAAAGGCTAGTACATTTTAAAAATTTAAACACGTATTGGTAGTGTTGACCCAAAATAAATGACTAAGGCAAAAGTCTCAATCGATGGAGGCTTATTAAGCCAAAGCTGAGGACGTGCCTAGGAAAAACACGAACCACAGACAAAACTGTGGCCGTTTTTCTGAAAGGGAATTTGGAAGTTTCAGCATTTAAAGGCATACAGAAGAAAAAAAAAAGGCAGGGGGCTGGAGGTAGTGAGACAAAATGGTTATATTCTTGTGAGACTCAGGAATATCTACATTCTTACATAAGATAAGGAGAATTTTGGAAAAGAAAAAGAGAGTCTTTTGTGTAAGGAGTTGAGGGGTGGTCTTGAGATTTTATTTTCTTTTTATAATAGATTCCTTTCCCAAAAGGCTATAATAGATTTATACTTCTATAATACGTAGGAGAATGCCTTTTTCTTGAATATACACCAAAATTGACTGCTCTACTATTTTTAAAATTTTTATCAGTTTTACTAGTGAGAATTATCTCATTTTACTTATTTTGAATTTTCCTAATTATATAAATGAATGTCTTTCACATGTCTATTGATTATTGTTTCCTCTTCCATGAATGGCCTATTCAAATAATCATCATCCATTTTTCTATTGTGTTGTTTATGTTTTAAATATAAATTTACAAAATATCTTAGTTTTATGCTTTTCCCAATCTTGTATTTGTCTTTGACCTTTATTGGCAACCAACTCACAAGCAAATATAGATAGTTTTATATAGCAAATCTACCTTTACTTTTCTTAAAAATTTTTGTGTTTAATATATTGCTTTAAAAAAGTTATCTTTGACCCCTATATTCTACATATAGTTTCTTATGCTTTTGTTCTAAAATGGTCATGATAGCTTTTGCTTTTAAGTCTTCCTGTGTCAGAAGTGCAAATATGTATTTATCAAGGAGAATATGTACTAATGGCAGAATCATCTGTTAAATACATTCTCTCTTTCTTACTGATATAAAATACTATGTAAATCATCTTATTAATTATATATATACACACAAGTATATGTGTATGCACTTTACTTTTGCTTTATAAATCTTTTTATGGATGATGACATATCACTGATCTATTCTACTAGATTCATAGTATTATTTACTTAATATGTGATGTAAAGTAATCCCTTTCTCACAAAACAAACAAAAGCTTTAAATTTCTAAGAAGAATTACACTCTATTTATGGGTTACATATAAGAAAATAAGCATTAATGATAAGTTTTCACATCCAGGAATACATGATAAGTGGTTCAATTATTAATAGCTTTTTTATATTTCCAATGAAAGCATTTACTTAGGTTAAGTTTATTTCTGTGTATTTCATAGATGTGTGGTTTCTGTTGCTATTATAAATAAAATATTTCTTATCTTGCATTAAAACATGTTACCAAATTATCATATGCATTATGGTAGGTTTTTTTAATGTTTGTATTTTATTTGCATACAGCATATATAAGTAAAAATAAATGATTGTTAACTTTTCCCCAGTAGTTATACATATTATTTCATTTTCATTTTCATTTAATTCACTAGAATCATCAAAACAATTATGAAAGATAATAGTGAAAGTGAATATTTAAATGTCATTTCTGATTTTAATAGAAACGGCAGCTTTCACCTATTAAAATGATGGTTTTCTGCTAGATCTTTAGGTAAACTTTATAATGTATAAATATTTAATTTATATTTCAATTTTATTTACTTTTTTTTTTTTTGAGACAGAGTCTCACTCTGTCACCCTGAGTAGAGTGCAGTGGAGTCATCATAGCTCACTTCAACCTCAAACTTCTGGGCTCAAGTGATCCTCCTGTCTGAGCTTCCCAAGTAGCTGGGACTACAGGTGCCTGCCACGACACATGACTAAGTTTTCTATTTTTGGTAGAAATGGGGTCTCGCTCTTGCTCAGGGTGGTCTTGAACTCTTGAGCTCAAGCAATCCTCCCACCTCAGCCTCCCAGAGTGCTAGGATTACAGGCTTACAGGCGTGAGCCACGGCGCCTGGCTTTATTTGCTTTTTAATAGGCTTACCTTCCTAATACTATGAAATGCTTTTTCAGCATCCACTGATAAATTTGTAATTGTCTGTTTTAACACATTGATAAATTTTTTGATATCGTAACATTCTTGTTCCCTTGTGATTATGTAAGAATGTATTTTAAATGAAAAGTAGTAAATGAAATTTACTCAGTGACAAAACAACACAAAATGACACATTAAGTAAGATACATTCCAGGAAAATCCTCATATTATATCAAGCTCTCCTGCAAGGGATGTATTCTCTTATTAAACAAGTTAAATGAGTTGATTTCTCCACCTCACAAATGAGAATAATGAGGCTAAGAATTTAAGAATGCTCCACATCCATAAAATTAGTTACAGAGACAACATTTATTTTAAGATTTGCCTTAATTCAAAGCCTCTGCTCTTTTAAAAATGTTGGGTAGAGAAGCAGCTTGGTATTAAAGCAACAGTGAGGAGGTATCTGAGAAATCCTGCTTTCCCAAAGTCTATCTCTTCCTCCTACCCGGGACACCCAACTCCAGCGTCACGTTTATTTTCCAGTAGTAGAATGATGTAAATTTAGGATTTGGAATCACAGCAGCCTGGGTTTGAATTCTCTCTCTACTACTTCCTATGTGATGTGGCATCAGTTGTTCCCACACTTGTGAAATAGGTGTAATGAGGTCTGCATGGAACCAAGTCCCTGCACCTTAATGTCTGAACATAAGAGATATTCAAGCAACGGTAGCTATTTGGAATTAATGATGAAAATAACAATAACTATACTTAAACTTGTATGCATGTTCAATCTGAGTAAAGAGCTTTACAGCTGGAAGGTTCTTTAAGCTTTCACCACCTCATTGTATAGACAGAAAATAGCAACTTGAGCCTGTTGAAAGGTCCATTATTAAGTCAATGATAGACGTTGAACTAAGACCCAGCACCTCTGGCTGCCTCCATGTGTTTATTACTCTTCTAAATCAGGGTAGCAGGGAACTTTCTTTCTATCACAGCAGAGCCTCAATTGCTGTCCTGGTTCTCACTCCCTTCTGAACACTGGCCAAATCCACACCAATTCTGCCAAAACCTTCAAGTGTATGATGGTTGCTGTTATCACCCATGGCTAGTCAAGGACACTATTCACCTTTTGCAAATCACATCAACTTGACTGATGAATTTGAGGGAAAAATTATTTTTATCAATACACAAGGGGATGGAAGTACTAGCAAGGACACTTACAATCATAAACAAAATGTAATAGTGATACATAGCAGTTGAACAAAACTGCAGACCAGGGAAAACTTTTCAAAACTCAGATCCCTGGGTTGGTCCAATTGCTAAAATAGCCCTCCAGGCTAGCAACAAGAATTTAATTGTGTGTGTGTGTGTGTGTGAGAGAGAGAGTGGGGGGAGAGAGAGAGACAGAGAGAGAGAACGGGGTCCTAAGTTCAAATGCCTAGAAGATTCAGGCAGATAATATAAATTAATAAAATAATTACATATTCAGACTATGAGTAGTGGGAACTGTATTAACTAAAGGGCCAGCAACTTCTCTGTGGGTTCCTACTGAATGTTTCCATGTGGAAATATAGGCCTAGTATTGCCATATCTTTACAATTTTAGATAACTTATAAATCTACATTTTTATATGAAATCATCTAAATAGTATCTTGTCCAAACAAACATGTCTGAAGACTATATTGGGATCTTATAACTTTTAAACACCTTCATTTATTTAATCCCTACAATGCATAGAGAAGGAACTATGTTCTTAATTTTAAAGTACGTATAAAATATATCATAATACATAATACATAAAAAGTAATTTTGACAAGACCACACGGCCAGGAGATGGCAGAGCTGAGACCAGAGGACTTTTTCCTGACTGAGTCTGAGTTTTACACTCATTTTGTCTCCACCCTGGCAGGACTGAGCTATCACAGTAGAGAGTTTAGAAGACATGTAATCCCTGAGGGGGGCAATTTACTCTAGCTTCTAAATCCTCAGTCTGGAGCTACATTATATCTTATTGTTTTCTTGTAATCTTTGACCTGGATGCCCTAGAGAAGGATGGCATAGTCTTAGTGGCTCCTAAAATTTCCTTGCTGACCCATGCTCATTAGGAGATCCTTCGACCTTTTTATGTCTAGCTCCTTTGCAAGGTATATATTCTCTCATTAACTAGTTAAATGAGTTGGTTTCTCCATTTCACAAATGAGAATAGTGAGGCTGAGAATTATAACAGGGAGTGACAAATGCATCGAGGGAGGTTCAGGTTTCAAAGTTATTTGGGAGTCTGCTCGGCCAGAGTGGTGCAGATTCTGTGCTGTGGCTCACAGTCATTATTGACTAACACTGTTATGGGGCTCCCCTAAATTCAGAAGGTAGCACCCAAGGGAAGAATCACTATGCCCCACCAAGGCTCCTTAAGTAACCTGCAATGCTAACAACTCACTGTGAGGTGTGGACAGGAGAAAGTGCTGAGCCGTGCCTAAGATGACTTCTCTGATTCACCCTAGAATTAGTAAAACCTAAGGGACTATTGTCCTTGGCTTCATTATATATTGAGTGCCTTTGGTATTTCGAAAAGGTTTTCCCTTTTCACAGAAATTTCTGGAATTATTATTTGTTCTCCAGTATTTATCACACCTCTTTATGCCAGCCATTTACCAGATGCTGCCTATTTTTCTTTAGACTATTCCTTTAATTCAAATTGATATACACCTTCCAAGCAAATTACTTTTTGTCAGGAGACTTGAAGTTGAATAATCCACAGCTCTTACTGTGTAGAAATTTACAATATAGCTGGTGAGAGGCATATACATAATGTTAGAAATGCATCTGGGCCTGCAGCCATTGAGCTCCAAGGATTCAGCCCCTTATCTTTACTATAAATGCTACCAAGTGTCATAGCCATTCTATAACTTCCTCCCCTAAAACGGACTTCCACTAACAGTGGCTTCAGCAGATAACATAATCTTTCTAGATTCTCCTTTCACATTGCCCCAGAAAAGTGTGCCTCAAACATTAATGCACATGCCAACGACCTGGGCTCTTGCTAAAGTGCAGATTCCAACTCAACAGGGTTGCAGCAGGACATGAGATTCTACAATTTTAACAATTTTCTTTGTGACACTGTTGCTGGTTATCAGTAGACCACACTTTGAATAGCAAAGTGGAGAACATATTTAGACAAACTGAGACATGTTGTAAAGAGTTTAATATAAATAACAATGAGGAATAAAATAAAAGGAGGCAAATAAAGGATGTTCCAGAATCTTGCAGGGTTCTCCTAGTCACAGTTCAGGGCTACTTTTCCTAACTTCTTCTTAGAAGATTCTCGGGATTCTTATTCTTCATTCTTGTGCCTGAGGATAGATGTCCTCCATCACCCAAAGAATAACTACTAAAGGATTAATAACATCTTAATAAAATATAAGCCTCTTCTTCCTCAAAAGCAGAAAAGATGTGGTGTATTAGATGACTGATGGAGATTAATTAATTTATTGACTAATTATTATAATTCATGTTAATTTAGAGAGTATGAAGTAAATGAAACCATCTCCTATTTGGATGAAACACTGTCCTGCTCCTAAGACAATTTATTTTAGATAAAATGGAACTTCCACCTTTGCCCCATCATTTGGACTTCAGACACAGTTTTTCCAAGACCTTTACTCTAATCTGTCGAGTTTTTACACAATACACAATGGGATTCATCAAAGGTGGTACCAGCAAGAATGCATCTGCTATCAGAATCATAGCTAAAGGGGATTTATGCTTAGCAAAGCATGCATGGTAGCCAAGGTGATGATGGGCACATAGAAGATTAGCACAGCACAGATGTGGGAGACACAGGTGTTAAGAGCTTTGAGACGCTCCCCATGGGATGCAATACCCAATACAGTCTTCAGGATGAACACATAGGAGATAGCAATGAAAACACTGTCTGACATCATGCAAAGTGCAACAAACAGACCATAGTAAAAGTTAACCCTATTGTCAGAGCAGGCCAGCTTCATGACGTCTTGGTGGAGGCAGTAGGAATGAGATAATAGGCGTTTATTACAGTATCTGAGTCTCTTTAAAGTAAAAGGAAGGGGAAGCACCAAGAGAATGCTTTTAATAGCAAATGCCAGCCCAATTTGCACAACTCTGGAGCTGGTGAGGATGGAGCTATATCTCAGGGGGTTGTGAATGGCTACAAAGCGATCAAAGGACATGATTAGGAGGACAGAAGACTCCATGTCTGTGAATCCATGGATGAAGAATTCTTGAGCAATGCATGCATCAGCAGAAATCCCCACGGTGTTGAACAAGAAGATTCTCAGCATAGTTGGGAGGGAGGAGAAAGACAGGCCCAAGTCAGATAGGGCCAGCATGGAGAGGAAATAGTACATTGGCGCATGCAGAGAAGTCTCTGATCTGATGACAGCTAGGATGGTGCAGTTGCCCAGGATGGCCATGAGGTACATGAGGCAGATAGGGATGGAGATCCAAATGGGTGCACGCTCAAGCCCTGGGATCCCAATCAATAGGAAAGTGGAGACTTCAACTTCTGAGGTATTGAGAAGAAACATCATAAATCGGTCTCTGATTTTTCTGTTCCTGGATCAGACATAACATCAACAATAGACAGAAATTTTTAGCTGTATTTATTGAACATAACTAAGTTCAATTGTTGGTTAAATTAAATATAGCTCAATCTTAGGTGTCAAGAAATATTGTAATATAACTTTTCCTATATAAAAAAATGAAGTATATTTAAACAGGTTCTTCATAGTATTCATTTCAGACCTTTATGCTCTACTTCAAATATATTTTTATTTTCTGATACAGTTCTGAAAAGCTTTACTGCTCAGAAGAAACAGGGAGTTTTGACATCTTCTTCTGAAATTACCATCTTTTGAGATTTATACATCAAGTAAACTAAGTGGAATATGTTACAATCTAATATCGTGAGTGTGGCCGGTAGTCATGTACCCACATAAAACACAGACATAATAACAGGAATTAAAGGAGGCTTAAATCTTATATTATTTTTCATGGTACATGTATGTAAAAATATAAAATTGGTCTACCAGGGAGGTTGGCAAACTACAATGCAGAGGCAAACTCAGCCCACTGCCTACTTTTATACAAGCTGTGGGCTTATTGTATTTTTAAAGAATTTTGTTTAAAAAAGAGAGGAAAAAGCATACATAATAGAGATGGCATGTACCTGCCTGAAATTATGAAAATTATAAAATATTTTTCCTGTCCATTTACAGAAAAAATTTGTTGACACCTAGACTAAAAAATTATGCATGCAAGCGTGCACACATGCGCGCACACACTCACGATTCTAGTAGCATAAATGAGTGTAGAAGGACTGGACTGTGGGTCAATAGGAGCTTCAAGTTTAAGAGTAATTTTTTATTTCTTTCATTCAAAAAACAAAAACACATGAAGCAAATACACAAATGTTTAAATTTGTCCATCAGAATAATGCTAACACAGGTGTTACTCTCTGTATTTTTCTAAATACTTTTAATTCTCTCTTTATCTCAATTGTCTTACTGAGCATCACTCCCAGAACCATAGGCCCCAAACCTCAGAGAGATCCCCAGTACCAAACACCATTTGTCAGACTGGACAGTAGCCTGAGGGAGGGCAGTGTGAGTGGGTGCAGCACCTCAGGGGGCAGAGGAAGGGCTCCTCTGACATCAGCTGTTATTACTTAGGTGGCCAGCTGCCAGCAAGAAGATCACTGTAAGTGGCGAAAACAAATGACCATGCATGAGCCTTTGTCCTTTCATGAAAAACCTCTGAGCATTTCTTGGCAAGGGTATAGAGGCGGTTGAATCCAGATGGAAGAAATTAGAGGGTGAGGGGTGGAAATAGAAAGGTATGAAGGAGAAGGGAAACAGTAGCTAGATTTTCTTTCTACTGCCAATATTTTGAAAAGACTTTTGCCTCAAGTTGACCTGAGTAAGGAGTTATGAAGGAGGTTTAGTGGTATGTATGGACACATCATAGGGAGGAGAGAAGTGGTAAGGCCGGATGAGAAGAACATATTTCCTACTCACGGTATTGAGTGTGCATTTTGTCTCAGCCTTTCAAATGCGGTCCCTGCTCCCTTGACACACACCACACACCACAGCTGCCATTGGTATGTGTTTAAAGCAATCATAACCTTTCTGCGCAGTTGCTACTGACCTTGCTCACAATGGTCACAGCTCTTTCCTTTCTCTCCCTGTTCTTGGATTCCCTTCCCAGTGCTCTTGGTTTCTCTGTGTCTACCCTTCAGATCTGTGACCAAGGCAGGCTCTTATATGTGGTGTTTGGATTTGATCCTGCTCACACTCCTGGTGCCAGCATCACTGACAACTTGGGTAACGCTCCTTTTAAGAGCTCTAGACCAAAAAAAAGCTCCAATAGTGCAGCTGACAGTCTTTCCTTGTCAGAGGGGTGGGATTCAGACAGAGGAAGAGAGGCAACAAGGCACTGTACATCCCCATGCAATGAGTCCCCTCCAAATGGGCTATTTCCCAGGGTCCATGCCTGAGGACTTTCTGGACAAGCTCCCAACCTGCCTCATGGGATTGAATAAATGAGTTATTGTTGACAACTTTGTTTTTCCAACTGTATTCATCGTGCAAATACAAATAAGTACTCCATCCCACATGTGAATCCTAATGTTTTTAGCCATAAATCCTGACCAAAATGTAGCTTGATCCTTACATTGGACAACCCATGAGGCATTTTTACCTGCAACTCTCTGAAAGACACAGAGTTGATCTCTATAAACTGCAATACTGTCATTGGGAAAGACAAAATCATCCTAAGGAAATTAAATTTGAGTCTCCATGACACCTACCAGGCTTCTGGCTGCCTTATTCCAGATAGCGTGTGGAAAGGCTTCAAATTCTACAGCATCTGCAGCTTCTCTGTGCTAGCACACTGTTGAGAATCCACAACTTTATTTATATCCTCCTATTCTTTCTTCTTTAGCATAGGAATATCCTCCTGAGAATTAACAGACACCTATTCCCCTGGGAACAATGACCCTTATTTGTTTCATCTCTACCAATAAGGGGCTTTCCTAAGGGAATGCAGAGAGCAAGCTCTGATTGACATTCATGCCTTTAACTCTTGCAATCCTGTTCCCACATCAGGCACAGGCTTTGGGGACAGCCAGTCTCAGACATTGGTAAAGGCAGCCTATGTCCAGCTGTGACCAAGATGTGGCTCTACCTAAGATTTCATGTATGCCTTTAAAGCCTCACCATAAGGCTATCAAACATGTCAGAGCCAGGCAGAACTGAGGTGGAATCTTACCTGCAGATGTGCTCTGTTCGTTCATCACAATGTCTAAATTTATTTGTAAAGTGAATGGCTTTAGGTAGGTTACAAGCTCTCAAATTTATCATAGATTCTTCCTTTCCTCATTGTCTTATATCCTGCCCCTTCACATTTATTGCTCCCTGAAGGCACTTAATCTCACAGAACAGAAAGGAATGCCTGGTATCATGGACCCTCAAGTTTAGAAGAGGACATCGATTTTTATTCAGCCCACTACTGTGAAAACTGGAAATAAATAAAAGGTATAATTCTGGTGGCATGTTTGATGGGGACATATTATCTTCAGACAAAGAGAATAGAAAATAAGATATAGCAAAATACCCTTGGCCTGAAACAAAGTATATTGGATAAATAAGCCAACTTAGATAAGCTAACAATGATGACTTCAGATCAATACAAGAGGGGATGTGCTGGAGGTAGGAGCTATATCATCAAGTAGGGCAGGCAGAGGATTTGAGAAAAGAAGCCGATGAACCAGCAGCCAGATTTTATTGCATGGTTCTTGTTGGCTTAATACTTCTGAAGGTTTACTAATATGTGGAGCCTTAATAAAGCTGTGAACCCTACTTAAATTCAGAATTTCTTGGTATTTGGTAGGCTTTTACCACAAGATTATGGCAGTAGAAATACAGTTGTGGCCATGACACCTAATCTCCTGCCTCTAGGAAGCTCTCAATCCTAGTCAACCATTGCATGCTCTAAACCTTAGGTTCCCCTAAATGCAAGGCTTCACTAGACTTGGTAGGCCAACTCAGCGATGGAACTCCCGGGCAGATGGATGACTCAAACCAGATTTGTTAGACACTGCAGTTACTTAGGTAAGGTTGCTGAGGGTGACAGACAGGAGGGCATGCAGGACCTTCAGAATGGTCCTCTTAGTATCACCATGTGAACAAAAATTCTTTTGCAATGATAGTCCTATGTGGCCTAGGTGGACCCGGATCCATGACACTGAGATAATTCCAGCGAGGTACCAGATGACAGTACCAGTAATCGGGAAGAAACAGCTTGACTATTTGGGGGAATATTAAAAATAGGGTGTGATTATGGTATCATTATGGAGGACAGAAGATCCAGAAAATCCTCCATTGACCAGGATTCCCAAGAGAGCTCAGAGAAAGGTATATGAAGAGACACCAAAGTAAGTCTGTCATTTCTAACAAGCTATGACAGAACTAGAGAGAGCTAGGCTGGATTCCATGGAGGATTTCACCTCTTTACCATTATGGGACCAGAACAAAATAGCCCTAAAAGCCCACTCTAATTGCACCCAAAATATCCAGCCTAGATTTCTAAACTAGCTACAGTAGTGTCTGTAAAAGGAAAAATACAGTGTTCTAAATAATGAATGGGAAGAAAAGTAGATTTTCCTAGCCAGAAAGGAGAATTCCAAAGGGGCCAAGACCTCTGTTCACTCAAACTTTAATTTTCATTTAAAGCTCTACCATCAGGAAAATACTTTTATCAATCAAAAATTTCTCCCCTCCTTTCTAAAACAGACAGGAAAAGTACATTTTATTCCTTACCAACATCAACCTATATATTACTTACCATCATCAGCATATCTATTGCCATCACCATTCATTTATTCAAGGTAAATTTCTCAACAACTTATTATATACAATGCTCTGTGTACAAGCTGTTGAGATACACAGATGACCAAGATAGATACATGGCTTTTATTAAGCTTATAGTTTAGAGTACAACTGTATGTACTATATGTAATAAGTCAGTGAGTATGGTAACCAATATTGAAAAATGACAATATAGAGGTAAATTTCCAGAAATCCTTGAGCCTAAACTCAAAGCAGTTTTTACCAGATGGTGAGGGGTGCCTACTCAGTTTAGAATGGCTGAGAAAAATAAGAAGAACTATTAATACTTCCTCCCATCCCTATTCTTACACACAAAATAGGAGACTTAATTCAACTTGATTTTCCACATTCAAAAAAATGTATATCCCAGTTAGAGTATTTAATAAGGTAGTACAAATTTCTAACCTTAATGTACTTATTCCAGCATCAGCCCAGGTTCGTAATGGAATTATATGGCTCATGTTTGTCTTATATTACATCCTCCCATTATTCCCTGACACATATTTGCATCATTTTGAGTTAAAAATTCATTGGTGTCCAGGTCCAGAAAAGGGTAAAAGGTCACCAGGAGGAAAAACAACTAGAACTAGAAAAAAAAACTAGTTTTATTTTCAGGGAGTAAAGCAATGACAACTCTGATCTTAGAAGGGCCAAATGTAGGTAATATAGGTAATGGTAGGTAACAGATGAAATAAAATGTATTATCTTCCTTCTATGTTCTCCCCCAGTTCAAATTGCTGCCTCAGCCCCTCCTCCTCCACTTCTCCTTTCCCTTATTCCTCTTTTCAATTTTATTGTCAATATTATCATCTTAATGTAAAAGGTTATGAACTTAGCAATGATGAATATTCCCTTCAAAAAGAGCTTTCTCTCAGCAGCAGCCTTCCGAAGGCCACTTCTGTGTACTTTATGTGCTCATAGCACTTTCCTCGTTGCCCTGGGGCCACCCTCACCTTTTCTAAAAGACTTGGCCCATGAGCAGCCTTTTCTGCATCATTTCTTTTCTCTACTTGAGGTTTAAAAAAGGAACAAAAGTTGGTAAGCACATCATTTTATTAATAATTGACCTATGGGATTAAATAGGTAAACAGAACTTGCACCAAAAACAGCAACAACAATAAAAAGGGTGGATTTTCAGTACAGCAGGAGAAATGGCTCAAACCTCATTCTGAGGAGACCACATCGTCTGTGAACCTACAATCTCTCTAGGCCAGAACATGAAGGTTCGAGTTGACCTCGTGAACTAGCTATTTCTAGGGCTTCACTGCAAATCTTTCAGCCTCATTTTCCAATCACCATTGCAGCAACCAGACCCATCCAACCATTGGCTGGCTTGACACAGAGAGAACCTCAAAACACCTCACCTTAAGCCTGTACCATGCACCTCTTGCTTTTTGCCCCAGGGCTGACACTAAGCCATGAGATACCAGATACTCACTTGGTATTCATGCATGTACAACCCAGAATTATGGGGGAATTAAGAACTCCTTGGGTATACTTTGACCAATGGGAAATGGGTTTCAATGGATACATTGTTTCCTTCTTTATTTTCTGTGGTGGACTATCCTGAGACATATTTGACAGAGGGTTCACAGACAGTCCTGCAGGATTGGGCAATATGATGCTGGCATTGGGCTCTGTAAATATTTCTTTTGCCAGCTAGTACAGTGTTAACACTTGTCAGTAGAGGGTGGTGGAGGAACACTGACAGGAAAAGAGGTTTTCTCTTCCTGGTTTCACTGTGATTTGCTGGCCAGACTCCTACAGAACATGCTTTCTCCCCATTGCTCAGCCCTGTGTGGTTTCTCCAGGGCTCAGTTCCAGCAGTGCATAGCTTTCTTCAGCACTGAGCCACTGAGCTTGTTCTCCAGCTCTCCACCAGGACACAGTGGCATAACCAGGAGCCCCAGGCAGAATGGACCATCACTGCAGCTGAGGTAGCTTCTTCTATATGTTCTCCTTAGCCCTGCATATATGTGTACATATCAGGGGCCCATGCAACCAGCCTTCTAGCAAGGTGGCCACCCAACTCTCATCCTGGGAAGGCAGCCTGGAGCACCCAGCCTAAGCCACACATGGAGATGTACTATATGCCTACTGAGAGCAGTCTTTCCAGCTTCCAGGTACAGCAGTCCCCAGCAGCCAGCAGCTTCCCTGGCTCCTAGAGAGTTCTTCAGCTCAGCTCCTCCCTATGGAAGGCCTTCCCTGGGGCTTTCAGTGGGCAGATCTATGGCAGGCCTCACTAATAAAACACCTTAGTGACTTCACAGGCAAAGAGGAAGGAAAGAAGTTCTCCTCCTTGGTCACTTTATCTCAACCCTTTAGGTAGTGGTTGCTCCTTATACCTGTTTCTACCAGATTCTTTATAATAATTTTTAGCCAGTTTCCCCACTACTTTAGCTCCCTATTAATAATCCTTTATATTACACTTTTTCTGTTCAAATAATTGCATGGTTTCTGTCTTCTGATTGGACCCTGATGAACATAGCATCAAACTCAATAAGGCATTTGCATCATCTTATCCACCTACCTCTTTGACTTCAGTTGTCCCTCATTTACATTATCAGTAGCACAGTCAATTGACAGCTAAGACCCTATTGCCAGTGGTCAGAGGACTGACAATGATCCTTGAAATGACCTCATAATTACTAAGACACTCACTTATGATTGAGTGGATGAGATTCAGGTGGAAGATAAGGTGTTGGTTATATGGTGACTGTGGATCTTGAATCTAGTCGTCCATTTGTACCTAAAAACATTAATTCTAAAGGTTATGGAATGGGCTACTTTTATTATCTGCATTGAAAACCTTGGAATAAGAACTGATTAGATTAAGATATCCAGCTCACAATGCTTAGAATGCTATGAAAATTAAAGGACTTCTATCAAATAAATTTAAGGAAACCCTCATCTCCTTTAGCCATGAACATATCTCTCTAAAACTCAGGCAGAGAATTTAAGTGAAGGGGCTGCAGAGCTGCAAGACAGACTGGATGCTCAGTTTGACAGATCTTCTATGATAAAGTCAGAGCACTGAAGAAGACTGGAAACAAAACAATGGGAAAATGGTGAGATCCACACTCCTGGAATGTTGGCATTTGAGTGAATACGCCTGCAAATCATGAAAACTTTGAATATTCCATGCCAGCAGAAGCAACTCCCTTCTCACTTTTCAGAGGAGATTCATTTATTCCTGTCTGGACACCTTACACAAACCACACCTGAGTAGGCTGCCTCACAAGTGATACCTTCCCTCTACAAGAACTGCCCCATCACTTCTCACTGTGCCCAAGACAATAACCCATCAGGCCTCAGCAAAGCCTGAGAAGGGAAATATTAACATTCTGGGAGGAAATAGCTTATCCATTGAAGGTACTACAGAACCTACCTAATTTTACGACTAGAATCAAATGAATACTAGTAGGAGTTAATCTTGAAAGTATTAGATCCAGGCAGCAGAGGAAATAGGTGGTGGTATGAATATTAATTGACATAAAAGAAAATGTATTGACAGGAAGACACTCATGCATGATTTGGGGTTAAATATAATTTCAAGGATACCTGGAAATTGTGCAAATGCACTGCTGACATGGATGTTTGAAGCTTGACATGATGGTGACCTGCAGCAAATTAGGTGGTGCTATAATATGGTTGGCATAATATAGACTTATAGAATTATCAGGGAGGTGGACATGTTAGAACGAATTTAACATATAGGACCAGAGAATTTACCACATGATTATTTTCTCTGTGAGGGAAGAGAGGACACTTCTTCACTAAGATAATAAAGGATGAATGTGTAAGAAGAAATCAGGTACATTTTAAAGTTCATCAGTTGCTATACTCTGTAGGCTGGACATAGCAATGAAATATGTTTCTATGGAACCGGGCTCCCTACTTACAATGAGGATGAAGGTATTTTGAGACCACATGTCAGTATTTAACAATCAGATGGAAGGTGGATGTGATTACTGAAAGGACAGCAAGGCTAGAATGGGAATCAGTGTGACGGGACCCATAGTGATCTGTTGCAATAGATGCAATAGATGACATTCTTCCTGGAGACAAGTTAAGTGGAAAGCCGACTAGGATGTTACTCAGCATACATTTAAAATAGAGAACTGCTGAGCACCAGCCTTACATCAACCATGTAAAGGGAAGTTGTAGTCGCTTAGCCTGTTTTAATATTTAAGTCACTTCAAGTATACAGAGCCCATTAATTGAACATAAGTCTTGTTCTCCTCCCTGATGTACCCTGCAAAGCCACTGCCAGTATGCAATAAAAATTATCCACATTTTTGCCCAAGTCAACCTATGGCCATTTATAAATGTAAGTAATCATTGGAGAAAGAATGTCCAGACTCTTTGGGGACTATTAGATACAGGCTATATCTTACTGATAATAGGCACCCAAATATACCATCATGATATTTTTGGTTAACTTATTAAATTATTGAGACAATAATAACAGACTCTGAACAAAGTTCAGAGTCAGTTCATAGTCAGCTCAATAATTTTTCAGCTTTACCTGTGGTTACTCTTTAGATTATACAGATTAACTATATAATTGGGGATAATATATACTTAGTAGCTGGAAAAATTCTACTGTTGTTACCAGATCTGAGACATTCAAACAATTGTGGTGGGATGAATGATGTGCTAGGTCAACAAAGCACAAATAAATTATGTGAATGGTTGGCGCAGAATCCCATGGCACCTGTCACTGTTACATAGATGTCTCTGCATTAACCACATCCATGGCCTCATTGAGGGTTACTGATAAGACATTGGAAAAGGAGGAAAATATTCAGGCTTTGTTAGTGGGTGAATTAGTGTACAACTTGGTACTGACTGAAAATGGAATACAGCAGCACAACAGCCTTACACTTGGATGGTCATACAGAAGAGTGGGGAAGGAACATACTTCTAATAGGCATTGTCTTGAGTAGTACCCTTGGTTGTTAACTTTGTATGGAAGGAGAGTTTATCTGAGGTCTGTGGAGATTCATGGACTATTGGACGTTGCTGAGAGGGTTGGATAGTTGGTCAAGGGATGCAACTAGCAACTTTGGGAGAATTTGGAAGACAAGGAAGTCTATATGTGGCATGTATATTGAAGTGGGCACAAAGGATGAATATCTTTCAATCTCATATTAGTACTCACTGGGCAGTACCCACTTCATAGGAGGAACTCAACAACCAAGTAGAAAGTGCCTATGTGGGGATATCAGCCAGACTTTTCTCCACCATTTTGAGTCCAGTGGTACCATAAATGGTGTCATAAAGGCAGAATTAGAGACAAACATGAGCCAAAAGTATGGGTCCCCTTTTACCAAAACTAATCTTAGTAAAAGATTTGGAAAATAGCATTGTCCTCATTCCTAAACTGTTAGCAATGTTATTGCCAACTTTTACTCTTTAGCTAACAGCCACAGTAACTGATGCTGAGCACTTGATATAGTATTTTGCATTTACATTGGATAACCCCTGCACATAATAAAGGGCAAAATATTTCCATCTACATAAGACCCAAGGTTGAATTACACTGATATGCATTTTAGGATTCACACTATGGAATGTCTATTTTGGAAGCATGTGGAGAATCAAGAGTTTAAAGAAAAAACCCAACTAATTAAAGTGTTTCTGAGTGTAATTCAGAAAATAACAACTAGCTTATTGAGAAAGTTTTCCACATTAGATCTGGACTTTTATAATTTTATGCTGAGTCTGAATTAACATTATATGTAGTTTTCACACCGCTTGTAAATATTAATACTTGTTTATATATGTTATCTCACTTTATATTGAAAACAAAATCATAATTTAGTTGGCACTGGTATGGATTTGCTGACAAAGAAACTGAGTAAGCAAGTATCATACAACCTATAAGTTACATAATTTGGACTGTTGGAGGCATGTCTAGGCACTTTGGATATAATTCATATTCTAGCAAAGCACTTATTCATAAATGGCTTTATCTCTACTCTGATGATTAGATTTGGAGCTGCTTCTGAATTAAAACCTTGATAATAGCCTTTCGAATCTGCTTAGTCTTCACACTGTAGATGATAGGGTTGAGCACAGGAGGGATGAGCAGGAAGACATTGGCCGTGATGGTGTGGACAAACGGAGGTGCTGAATGGCCATAGCGGTGGACAAGAGACAAGCTGATGAGAGGGATGTAGAATATGGCAACAGCACTGATATGGGATATACAGGTATTGAAGGCTTTGTGTTGCTCTTCTGAGGAAGCAATGCTGAGGACAGATCGGATGATCAGGATGTAGGAGAGCAAGATGCAAGGGCAGTCAAACCCTGCAGTGGAGAAGAGTGCAAACAGACCCAGGATGCTGTTGATTCTGTTGTCTGTGCAGGAGAGTTGGATGAGATCCACATGGTAGCAGTAAGAATGTGAAAGGACCACAGAACTGCAGAAGGAGAGCCTCCTGACAAAAAGCACAACTGGCAACATGACAGTAACATTCCGTATCAACATGCTCACCCCGATCTGGGCAATCCTGGCATTGGTGAGGATGGTGGTGTATCTCAGTGGGTCACAAATGGCCACAAAACGATCAAAGGCCATGGCCAGCAGAACTCCAGACTCCATGAAAGTAAATCCGTGGAGAAAGAACATCTGGGCAATGCAAGCATTTAAGTTGATCTCTTGGGCTTCAAACCAGAAGACACCAAGGGTAGTAGAAAGTGTGCAAAGGGACAAACTCAGGTCTGTGGCTGAAAGCATAGAGAGGAAGTAATACATAGGCTCATGGAGGCTCTGCTCACGGAGGACCACAAACAGGATCATACTGTTTCCAGAGAGAGCGATGACATACAAAAGACAAAAGGGGATGGAGATCCAGACCTGGGCTGCTTTCAGGCCTGGAATGCCCGTCAGGAAGAAGGTCAGAGGCTGAGTATTGGTATTATTGAGGACCAACATAGTGAAGGACTGAGAAGACAGGGATATTTGAGTAATTGAACACAACACATAATATATAGCTTATCACTTATAACATCTTTCTGGCATTCCAAGATTCACTGAATTATTATTAATATTTCTAATTCTCTAAAAACTTTAGCATTTTCTGAGTTTCCTGGAGCTTCAAACTTCTCTCTCATTCTCTCAATGTTTCGCATTTATTGAGAAAAGAGAATTCCCTGAATTGTGCCATATCAAATTTTCTTAAGTACATTAAGCTTATAATTTTCTTTAGTAGCAAAAAACATCACAATTAAATCACCCCTGCCAATAAAAGTCTCTGGTAGAATACCTAAACAATTTATCATAACTTTGGTTTCTAATACTTGTTGAAAATAAACTATTAATTCTGTAATAAAACACTGAACAAACTAATTCATATTTGAAATGTGAACGTCATTAGGCTTCCCTAGGAAATATTCAGAAGACTGCCAAACATCCCTGAGACACACATGTCTATATATGCAATAATAGGGCTGTCTATAAAACCACCCTAAGAAAAATAAGTATTAATCCTATTTGTTGAGAGCTCCTTGTGTTGCTAATATTTTATATGCATTATATCATTTCATCCATACATCAGCTCCAGGATGTAGATAGTACATTAACTCAATTAATCACCCACTGTTATCTTTATGAAGCAGTGCCTACCTGTTGAGACAAACCACAAATATACGAAATTCGGATAAAAGAGACAGAGAGAGAGAGAGGAAGGAGGAGCAGGAGGAGGAAGAGAGGAAGAGAAGGAGGGAAGGAGGAAGGAAGAAAGGAAGAAAGAAAAGAAGGAACAAAGGAAGGAAGGAAAGGAAGAAAGCATGAAGTATGAAAACAATAACAAAACTATGGGTAGAGAAATATAACTGTAAATATAATGGAGCACTATGTAAAAATATGATAATATATTTATGACATATATAAAATAGATAATTTTACAGGAAAACATCAATCACCAAGCTAGCCAAAGAAATAAAATACAGCAGATAAGAAATTGTAATGACAGAAAGCAAACTTAACCAACGAAGTGAATAAGAGCTTGTGTTTTGATTTGTGAGTTCTGCCAAACTTCAAGTAAAAAATAAATGAGTATTTCTACCTTTTACACATTTATCTAGCCAAGAAAAGAGGGAATTTTGCCCCCTAGGGGTCCCTTGGCAATGTCTGGATACATTTTTGGATGCCACAGCTGGGGAGGGAGTGTTACTGACACCTAATAGGCAGAGGCCAGGGGTGCTGCTAAACATCCTAAAATGCTCAAGACAGCCCCTCATGGCAAAGAATTTTCCAGCCCAAAATGTCTATAGTGTCAAGGTTAAGAAGTCCTATTCTAGAGCATATGAAAAGATGGAAAGTTATTCAACTAATTACTTATGAAGACAGATGCAAACATTATAATTAACTTATTAGCAAGTCAAATACAACCATGCTTTGAAAGAATATTGCATTTTAACACTGTTGACCTTGTCTTATGAATAAAAAATAATTAAATTAAGACATCTATCAATAGTATGATTCTATTAATAGATTAAAAAAGAGAAAACATGATTTTCCCCAGAAATAAGAAAAAATATTCAGAAAATTCAATGGGAATTTATGATAAAATGTTTAGGAAGAAAATAAAAAATAAAAGTTTCCTAATGAAAAATATCTTCCATAAATTCAGAGCAAACATGTTTACAGGTGACCTATTAAAAGCATTTTCATTAAAATCAGTGACAAGTTACCACATTTATTATCACAGTACCAGTAACATTTTATGGAACAGTATTAGCAAATAAAAAAGTAAATAGAAGAAAAATTATGTCACTTTCAAAAAGAAACAAAAAAAGTCTTAAGGTTTTAGTTTATTTTTCCCTGAAAAATTCAAAAGAATAGACTGCAAATTCTTAAAATAGGGTTTACCAAAATAACCAGATAAATAAATATCACAAATTAATAGATTTTTCTGTTCACAAAATTAACCACTAAGAAAATTTTATAAAAATAAGGCTTTGTTTTTGTATTTGTACATGTTCATGGAGTACAAGTGCAATTTTGCTACATTGACATATTGTATTGTGGTGAATTCAGGACCTTCAGTGCATCATTCCCTGCAGGAAGGCACATTGTACCCACCAAGCAACCTCCCTTCATCCATTCCCCGCCCCATTCTTCCTTAATTCCTTTCCCGCAGATAAGAATCTTCAATAGTGAACAGATGTGAAATCTCCCATTAACTAACACATAAATTGAAAGCATTATTAATAAATAACATGAAATAATTCTTAATGAATCATGACAGATAGATCCCAAAATATATACTACAAATGTGCAAGTATGTTGAGTACAATATTGAGAACAACAAAGAGGGGTACTTTTCCTTTGATGTATCAAATGGTAATATATAGCTATTCTCATTAATGAAGTGTAATATTGCCTAGTCATAAAAATGTATATCCTGGAAAATAAAGGTATTTTCTAAAAATATGAACGAGGATAACAAATATGGCAATGGTATCTTAATATCACTTAGAAAAAGAACTAATGATGTGATAAATAAGGATCAGCCAATTTGCTAACAATTTTTAAAAACATAAAGACCCCTAGTTTATACATTCCTGCATTTAGAGTAAAGATTTCAATACAAAAAAGTCATATAATAATATGAAAATAAATACAGGAAAATACACTTCGACTTTTTTAAGGATTAAAGACACTAAAATAAAATATTTATATAGAACACTCCTCAAACTCAAATACAACTGATTACAAACGATATATGTAAACAAAATTAGAAATACAGTATGTCATACATGTAGTAGAAGGCCAAGACCAAAGAACACTTACATGTCTAGTTTAAAATGACAGTCTGAATAAAAGTATAGAAAATGAGATGGAAACAGAGATTTGAACATATTTTGGAAAAAAGAATTAACAAGACTTATTTCCCAGGGTAAAACTGGGTATAATGGCTAGATGAGGAATTGAAGAAATAAAAACAACCTGATTTATGATTTTGAATGGGACAGTAGAGGAAATGAAAGGTGTAGGTAAAGACATGGTATAATCTCCCTCTACCAGAAGGTAAGAAAATATCCCCCACAAACTCATCAACCTGGCTATTTTTGTAATGAAGCAAGCATCAAAATACCTGGAATTTGATCTTGGCTATTTTATTTAACACATATTTGTTATCAACTCAATGCACAGCATCTGCTCTGTGGACTTTTTTTAAAAACTTTTCAATAAAATTGGTGGACTAGATTAGTGCTTGTAAGGCATGCTTGCACATTAGAATCATTAGGGAAGCTTTTAAACAATGTGAAGCCAAGATCTCAGCCCAGATCAAATAAATCCAAATATCTGGGGATAGTGCCAATGAACCTGCTTTAAACTGCATTGTGTGTCTGTTTTGTTTGTGTGTGTGTGTGTGTGTGTGTGTGTGTGTGATGTTCTGTGGTTTGACTGATGGTGAGTAAGTTAGAAACAGAAAGCAATAACCCCAAATATAGATTTCTGTGTCTGGGAGTTTTGGTTATGGAGGAAATGGTGGATGTTGGGATGTACAGTCATTCTGGCTAGACAGAATAATAAAGATGAAGATAGAAGTCCTTGCTCCTCCACTGATGGAGGTAGAACCTTGGTAACCCATTTCCATCTATGTTCCCTCATCTGTAAACCTTGGACTTTAAAAATATCCTTGATCTGCCTATTTCCAGTTGTTTCTATTTTGGTCAAAATGCCAAGATGTATTTGAAGTACTTCTTTCTAAATACAAATGGTTACAATTAAGAAAGCTAGAAGGGAACTCAGAAAAGGAGGATCCCATAATAACGTGAGTTGATGCCAAGACTCAAAAAACTTTATCTCCTAATAAATAGGGGAACAGAAATCAGTCAAATTTAAAAGCTGAGTGAAACAGCAATACAACATACAGTAATGTCACATAGGGCCATACAGAATCACAGTAATTCTGCTCCATTTCCTTGACATAAAAACATTTGTTTGCAAACGTCTTTCTGATATCTCACTAATTGCCACACCCCTCAGTTCGAGGCTGTTACTCTGAACCTCTCTTCCCAGCACTTATACCCTTCTACCTCTGATTTACAGCCCTTCATCCCTGAGCACCTGCCTCTCCACTCCCCATCCCTCCCTCTCTGCTCTATCCCGTGCCCACCAGTTTAGACCTCAACAGTCCCTGTCTTCTTGGCCTGCTCTTTCCTGAACTAGCATCTTACCTGGCTCCCAAGAAAAAAAGAGGTGCCCTTTCCACTCACTGCCCAGCCAAGTGTGCGTGTGGATGGCTCTTGGACCTGGCCCTCTATAAGGATCCCAGCATATAACCCAACCCTGCTGCCAAGAGACACTGGGGACATGACCCTAGGGGTGACGACTAGAATTTCCCAGGAGGCTCCTCACACTAGACTGAAGCAAATGCAAATAATATGTTTGCATCTCCCTTTTAATTACTTTAATTATATTTATAATATTTTAAATGAATATAAATGTTTTCTTCCTTCTTTAACTTTAGATCCTACTTCCTGCTATGTAGAGAGCAGGGAATAAATGCCCTTGCACTTTCCTCTTTCTCTTCTCCCTCCTTTCCCAAATTTAGTCACCTATAGCATAATGCTTCCCTGGACGAGATATATAAATTTAAATACAGTCTTATAGCTATGATTTCATATGTGTGTCTAGGTTTTTCAAACTTTAAAAGCAACAAAGTTTTGACTAAAATATTAACTAAATATTCAACACAGAATACATAATATATGGCAAGATTAGAAAAAGAACACATCATCCCATGTCACTAAACACATCACTATAAGACAAGGCACCATTTATTAGAAGAAAAAGAATTCTTTCCTTTAATACCAATTCAATTGCTCATAATTATGTCAAATTTCTGTTTAATTTATTTTGGACCATGGATTTTCCAGGAAAACCTTACATTTTCTCTGGAATTTAAATTATCTTTCATTTTGTCTGATTGCAAGATAAAGAAAAGGTTTGTTCATCATCTCACTAATGACTTAAAGGGAGAGAAAGACTGCAATACAATGATGCTAGGGGACTTCAATACCCCACTTTCAGCAATGGACAGATCATCCGGACAGAAAACCAACAAAGAAACATTGGATTTAAACTACACTCCAGACCAAATGGATCTAACTGGCATTTATAGAACATCCAATCCAACAGCTGTAGAATGCACATTCTTCTTGACTGCACATGTAACATTCGTCAGGATAAATCATATGTTAGGCCATAAAACAAGACTTAAGGAATTTAAGAAGAACAAAATCATATCAAGTATCTTTTCTTAAAACAGTGCTATAAAACTAGAAATTAATACTGGGGAAACCTTGGAAACTTTATGGAAATAAAACGACATGCTCCTAAACAACCAATGGGCTGATGAAAAAATTAAAAAAGAAAACTGGCCAGATGCGGGGGCTCACGCCTGTAATCCTAGCACTCTGGGAGGCTGAGGTGGGAGGATTGCTTGAGCTCAGGAGTTTGAGACCAGCCTGAGCAAGAGCGAGATCCCATCTCTACTAAAAACAGAAAGATTAACTGGGCATGGTGGTGCACACCTATAGTCCCAGCTACTTGGGAGGCTGAGGCAGGACAATCGCTTGAGCCCAGGAATTTGAGGTTGCAATGAGCTATGATGATGCCACTGCACTCTAGTTCAGGTGACAGAGCGAGACTCTGTCACAAAAAAAAAAAAAAAAAAAAAAAACTCTTAAGACAAATGAAAATGGAAACACAACATACCAAAAGCCTACGGGGTATGGCAAACGCAGTTACGAGGGAAGTTTATAGCAATAAATGCCTACATCAAAAAAGAAGAAAGATCTCAAATTATGGCTATTTCTTCATAAGGAAAATTAAATGCCTGAAAAATTTAGTGAGCGTACAAAGATCCTCAGGATCTTGTTAAAATGAAAATTCTGATTCTTTAGGACTGGAATGGGGCCTGAACTGTGAATTTCTGACATCACTCCTGCTCTGAGGCCATATTTTGTGCAAGATTCTAGTACGTTCTCCTTCTTTTGAGGAATGTGGGATTATGCATTCCTGGGATTATTTTACATGGCATCCCTGAGTAATTTTAATAATACTTGATTATCAATTGTTGAACTTTATTATATACCTATTTCATTTGGTAAAACATATACTCCAGGGTTTTTTTTTTCAGAAAAAAATACACATAAATGATAAATTTGCTGTCTCCCTGCCTATCTAAAATATCTCTTTTTTTTCCTGTTATACTTCATTGATAGATTGGCTGTATACAGAATTATTATGCTTTAAATAATTTTCTCTAAACACTTTTAAGGCTTCCTTTAATATAGTAGACAAGATTTCTGGCTCTTCTTGCTGGCTACAGAGCCAGTAGTCTTACCCACTATATTAGGCTAAACCTTAAAGATGTTCAGAGAAAATTATGTAGAGCATAACAACCCTTAGAATCCAACCTGACATGTAGAAACTATTTGAAACCCTCACCAATTCACTGCTAGGCCTGTGTACACTAAAACGAATCTCATCTGGCTTCCTTTGTAGGTCATCTTTCTCCCACTGTTTTAGACTCTACTCTAAATTTCGTGCTTTGAAATTTCACAATACTATTTCTATATACTTTTTTTCAGTTCTTCATTCTTTTTTCATCTTGATGAGTAGTATTCTGTTGGATAAATGTAGCAAATTTTGTTTAATCATTGACAGATATTTGGGTGGTTTCCACATTTTAGATGCCATGAATATAGCTGCTATAAACATTCTTAGACATTTTTGGTGGCTATATAGACCGTGTCTTTGGAGTATGAAATGAGGAGAAGTGGAATTGCTTGGTCAAAAGGAGGTGTAATTTTCTTAGAAATTGCCAAAAGGATTCAATTTATGCGTGCTTCAATTACCCCTCATTCTCACCAATACTTAGTGTTGTCAGATAATTTAATTTTAACTTTTCTAATGAGTTTATATTGTTACCTCTTTGTGGTTTAAACTTTCATTTCCCTAATGAATAATAATGTTCAGCTCTTTTCATACACGCGTTGGCCATTCATATACCTTCTGTTGTGAAGGGCCTATTTAAATCTTTGGCTTATTTTTTCATGAGTTGTTTGTTCTTCTGTTAATGAATTCTGGAGCCTTCTTTGCCAGAAATACACATTGTCAATATTTTCTCTTTCTGTAACTTGCCTTTTCTCTTTAGTAATCATATCTTTTGAAATATATTTTCTTTTCTTTTCTTTCTTTCTTTCTTCATTTATTTATTTTTGTAGACAGAGTCTTGTTCTGTTGCCCCAGCTAAAGTGCAGTGGCATCATCATAGCTCACAGCAACATCAAATTCCCGGGCTCAAGCCATCCTCCTGCCTCAGCCTCCAGAGTAGCTGGGACTACAGGTGCGCACCACCATGCCCAGCTAATTTTTCTATTTTTTTGTAGAGACTGGGTCTCGCTCTTGCTCAGGCTTGTCTCAAACTCCTGAGCTCAAGAGATCCTCCTGTCTTGGCCTCCCAGAGTGCTAGGATTACAGGCGTGAGCCACCACGCTGGTCCTTATTTTCTTTTACTTTGATGAAAATCAATTGTTGATTTTTTTTCTACTATGGCTAATGAGTTTTGTGTCCTGTATAAGAAATCTGCTCTCCCCAAGTTCACAGAAACATTACTATACTTTTTACTTCTTTCATAAGCTTTATAGTTTCAGCTTTCAAATTTAGGTTTATGCTACATCTCAAATAAAGATTTTTTATTTTGCGGTAGAAGGAAATGAGATTCATTTTGTTTTTTCATGTAGATATTCAGTTGTTCTAGTACCATAAACATATTTCTGTCACTGAATTGCATAGATTCTTCTACTGAGAATCAATTACTTATATGTTTGGAGCTATCTCTGGGTTTTTTTTTTATTTTTTCAATAATGTATTGATCTATCCTCACATAAATACAAGGCCACCCCTAGGGTACAAGAGACACTTGGAAAATATGCTTCATAAGGTTCCTGTTTAAATAAATAATTTCATTAAAATTAATTTAAAAGTCCACCAGCCCATGTGAAGTATAATTATTTATAGATGAAGTTATAGAATAATAGATAAAAACACATTTATTTTTGTATTAGTTTTCTAGGACTACCGCAATAGAGTACCACAAACTAAGTGGGTTAAACAACAGACATTTGTTGTGTTGCAGTTTTGGAGGATAGCAGCCCAGGGTCAAGCTCTCTGCAAAATTGACTCCTTTTGTTGGCTGTGAGGGAGAATCTGTTCCATGTGTCTCGCCTACTTTCTGGTGGTTTGCTGCAAACCTTGCTTTATAGATGCATCAGAGATTCGCACTAAGTGTATATGTCTGTATTCAAAATTTCCTTTATAGAAGGACTCCAGGTGTTTTGATTTAGGAACCCATCGTACTCCAGTATGACCACATCTTAATTTAACTAATAACATAAGCAATTACCCTATTTTTAATTAAGGTCACATTCTGCGGTACTGGGAGCTTGGGTATCAACATATGAATTTTGTGGGGACACAATTCAAAGGCAACAGTTGTCCAATCATGGCACATACATTTTCTAGATATCTTGCAGTGCCTAGGACCTTCACTACAATGTTGACATTTCATTTTTCCTAAAATTAGAGGAAGGCAGAGCATAGACCTAGATATTTCCCCTCTAACCAGATTTGATTCACTTACGTGAATGTGGTAAAGCACCCTTGATGTGGGAGAGGATGATGGTGGGAGCAGGATGCTTAGGTGAGTAAGAAGCAGTGACGCAAGCAAAAACCATCCCACGTCCCCCTTCCATAGGTCAAAAATGAGGAGCTTTAATCTTCAACATCAGACCTGGAAGTTCTGCTTCCCAAGGAAAAGCTCTTTTACTAAAGCTTAGGGGACAGAGTCTGAGCAATATACTTAGCCAGGAAGGTAGGTATATTGTTATTATAATTACTATAAACTTCTAATGTCATGCCCCTGAACCATTAAAGAGAGAGAAATGTAAATGCGTTTTGTGATATTTTGAACACCCAGATAAAGTTGGTTACCATGAACTTGCGACAGTAACAACCTGATCATCTGTGTTATTGTTTCTAGCAGTTGCTTGGTACCACAGGGATAGGAGGAGATGATGTTTTGAATGGTAGCTGTGATGGACAAATAGTTAATGAGGTTATTCACATTAGTATAGTTGAAATGATGGACTTTAAGGACTAGATTTATGCAAAGGACTCAAAAGAAGGTTGAAGATATATACAAATATAGATAGATATAGGTATGTGTGTATTATATCTATCCCTTTATATATGATATATACATTATATATGTCTACATAAAAATTTTCATATTATATATCATATACTATATATGCATTTATACACACATATATAAAGAATTGATGATGTAGAAGAACATGAGATGAATACAAGAACTAGAAAGATAGATTCTGTAGTTAAAGGGCATGATGCTCTAAAACAATAGTATTCTAGTGTCTCTGAGCTGTGGCAAGGTCCAGGTCATGTTCATATGTGATTAACTGGGGTACTGTGAAGATAAAAGTCAACATAAGTGAGCATATAAGAACTATGAGGCTATGGATGCTCCTTAGGTTTCAACAAAGATACATTGAAGACACCTACAATTCTCATGTCAATATTGCCACAAACATTTCTTTCATCAAAACTTCCATTCTAACCATCATTCTTGCCCCAGACTTGTGACCCTGAAATTGCAGATTGGTGTGACTACAAATTTATTACAACCACCTTTTATTAGGCTTTCAATATTGTCCAGAAATCTTTGTACATACTGATGGAGACTGGGCTTCAGAGAAGGGCTGTGAGTCAGGTTTTTAAGTCTTTAGTTGAGTCCTGCAGAGATACCAGCTTTGGAAAGATTCAAATAAAGAGGGGCCTCTAGCAGCATCATCCAGGAGAATTCAGACCTTTCTTTTATAGGCTGCCTTCAGCCTGCCATGTCCTATAAACTTGCAAAGCCATGTGATTGGCCCGAGATGTGCTTTCCACAAGAGCCGGGGTCATGTCTGCTTGGAGCCAGGTGGCATTTGGGACTGTGGAAGGGTCAGAGATGAAGAAATGCAGGTCCTACCCTAAATGGTGCATTTTGCTTGGAGAGAAAAGTGCCTCTAAAATCAAAGTAGAGAAAAAGAATGCAAAAGCACCTGAACTTGGTTCCACTTTCATTGTGCTGAGCACTATAGAAAACGATAATAATTTGCAACCTGAGATAAAACCAAAATTGCAATGCACAATGTCAGCCTGAGCCCCAAAATAATAAAACTTTGAATGTTCCCTGTAAACCTGGACTCTCTAACAAAAACAACTGTATTTCTCATTTTGTGAGGCTGATATCTAAAAATAAATCATGTACTTTGTGACTAGGATGACCACAATTTATCAGAAACACATCAGTGTAAACCTGATAACCTTGACAATGTTTGTGTTATTTTTCTCTCTTTAAATATATGTTGGGTTTTGTATTTTGTGAGATATATCTTCTGAAGTTTGGCTGCTTTGTACTCTGTTCAAATAATATTTTATTTTTGTTCTTAAATGCTTTTTTCTCTCAAATCTTCCTTTGACATCTCATCAAATATGAGATAAATAAAAATATCAGGGAGTGCTGAGAAAAAAATAAATAAGGTAATAAAAGCAGGGCCCTGTGTTGGGATAAACAGAAAGAAAGCTCTGCGTAGGCTTTAGCTGCTCAGGTTGAGTGAGAAGGGCCTTCCAGCCCCATAAAGTTTCAGAAATGACTATGGCACCGTCTCCATTGCAATTTCTTTTGCCTCTTCTAATAATCACTGACTCAGAAGTTGGGGGTCTTGGAACTACACCTACTTCAGTAACACTGAAGTAATAGATAGTCAAACATCCTCATCAAGCCCACGCTACTTGTATATACACACACTCCTGTGTATACACCCTGATTTGCAACCTCACACTATCAGGTACGTAGCTAGCCGCATAGCTTCACAAAGCATGTGCATTCAGTGACCTTGTACTCACAGCATGATGGCAGCACACTAATTACACATACATAAAGCAATAGATTATTCATACTTTCACATATATGCATGCTTTTACACACACTTACTTACACTCGCTTGCAAATCCAGTCCCTGGTGCACTTACCTCCCAGATACACACATCAACTTACATAAGAACACACTTCCTTTTGCACAAAATATCCCTTCAATTATAAATGTACATACTCTGACTAACAAAAATACATGCAGACAGATGAGTTCGCACTCACGTAATTTCAACAATATACCTTCTTGCACAAGCATTCAAATCCCCTGCCTTCCCATTTGTGCATACAGAGGAGAAAGAAAAGTTAGGGGTTAATGCTTCCAGCTTTAGTCTCCAGTCTCAGAGGAAGCCAGTGTGCATATAAGGCAGTGGGGCTCAGGGGGAGTAGGAGAACTAATGCTCCAGGAAGGGAAAGGCTAGATATGATCTGGTCCTTTAAATAGGCCCTCATTTGAGGCTTCTGCCAAAGGCTGAATCCCAGGAGCTTTTTAGAACTGTTTATGGTCACACCCTGCTTGGTCAAAGATAAAGAAGAGCACAGGGTGAGGGATTTCCTGTGCCTCAATCACCTCTTCCCTTTCCAGAGAGCAGCAGGACTCACAGCGGCTGCAAGAAGCAGGAAGGCCAGGCCAACTGTGCAGAATGGCCTGACTCAATGGGAGCTTCAGGTCCGGGTATCCATGACCAGGGAGCTTCGTTCTGAGATGAGGGGAAGACTCAGTGCTCCTACTGTGTCCTCCAGGAAACCCCAGAAAGGTAGGAAGACTGCCTCCACACACACCAACTCCATGAGGGAGGTTGGCTCCGAAACCCACCCTGCTCCAGTTGTGTTGCTCTAAGGCTTAGTTTCTGATCCCCCAATGAGAGAAAAAAAGAGTCTGAATTTCCCTAAGCTGTTCCTTAGCAAGATCTCAGTGGATTTTACCCTTCCTCCTTTCACTGGCTTGAGTAACACAGCTCACTGATGGAGTTACCTATTTCCACATAACGGGTGGAGGAACTCAAGTCCTCCAGAGCCTGTGAGTAGTATCTCTAGACTCAAACCCATTCTTACACATAACATTTGCACTCTACTCAGTGGTAGAAAAACCTACATGGTGTTTCACAAGTTAAATTTTATTTTGGGAAACAGAATAATTGAATCTGAAGTTCAAAGTGCAATCTCCCTAGGTATAGTGTTTGAAAAGGGTATAATTTTATTTTAGCATTTAGTATTTACTATGTTCACAAGAATTCTAGCCTGTGGAAAAAAAAGAAGAATAAAACATATTTAATGGCACGGTAAGAAAGAGGAAGAAGTATTAGGGAAGAAGAGAAATTGTATGGTTCTTCTTTTTCCAACCTTTTAAGGGATGCACATTCCCATCCCTCCTCCTAGCAGCTAGCTGAGAACCAGTGCTTCCCATATTAAAAACATGACACACTGGACAAAAATGACTAAGGATTGGCTAACTCCCTGTCTGAACCACATGACACGTAGTGTTAACTCTGCCCATTTTAAGTTTATAAATCTATGAGGGAAAAAAGACCAGGGTTCTTCTGACAGTGAAGTCTGTAGATACAACGAGTCAGAAGAAGAAAGTGCAGAGAGACAAATGAGGCATCTGTCAAGGGTCCCCTTCACCTGAGTCAGTCTTGGGTTCCAGGTCTTGTGTCTCTCAACAGTCCATCAAAGAAAGAAAATCTGAACAGAAAATCAGAGCCAGAATGGAATGAGGAAGGCTGAGAGGCATCACTTAATGGAGAAGCCCTGGCAGGAGAAAAGTACACTGGAGAGTCTGGGGTATGAATGGAGGGAAGAGAGAAACTAGATTTTGAAAGGGCTGTAGAATGTGGGTAAGCTGAAACATGGCTGGGGACAGAGTTGTCAGCCCCTAAAGAGTGTGTAGGACAGGAGAGTTCTCCATGAAGGCTCATGGGCAGACGCCAATGAAGATGACATCCCAGAGAATGTAGCACATGCCCAGGAGGCCAAACTGGCGCCTGCTGTAGAGACCCCAGTCCAAGGAAGTAACAGGAGTCCTGGGTTCTAATGCAGACCTGCCTCTGATTCAGTATACAGCTGTGTAAGCACCTGTCATATCTGTGTTTGTCAAGATAAGGCAACCATCTCTGCTTCACCCAAATAGAGTGGGAGTCCCAATCAATCATTATCTAGCACAGGTGACATGTGTACCACCAAGAGCCCTGGCTGTGCAATCGTGCACCCTGACACTTATTCATTTTGTGATCTTGGGCAAATCAGGTAACTTTTCTGAACTCTATTTTTCTCACTGTAAAATGAAGATGCAGAGATTTTGTGTGAATTAGAAACAGAATTGTAAAAGTTGTACTTTACTGCTACATCTCAAAAAATAACAATCTCTTCCACAATTAATCAGAGATAATTATATCCTTTGAGAAACTGTACTGTTAGCCGGCACCTCTTCCAATGCCTGGTGCCACAATGACGATGGTCTGAGCATGTTTTTCTAGGTGCCTCTGAGCCTGGGGACTGTGTCCCCACAAGTGGAGTGTGACATACAAGGCAAGAGGCAGGTAGGGAGGAAGAGGATATCTCAAACAGAATATACAAGACAGTTTGGGGAGACCAGGCCAGGCAGAGGGGAATAAAGTGGAGCTCCTGGGCCCCAGATAAAGTGTACTTTTGAATTTTGACCATACTCCGAGTAGGAGGATTAGCAAACTTACAGCTGTTACCTAGGTAGGATTGTCAAATTTCCCATTTAAAGAAAGATATAAAGTATGAACCCCATTTCCCTCATACCATTATAAATCTAGGGGAAATTAGAAAAAGCCTAGGCCTATTTGGGATCTTGAAGAAACCCTTTTCAGGATCCATTTGTTGTAGTTGAATGAAACATTTGTTAGTTCCCACAGGTGATTTGTTAAGGGGGATTTGAAAGGTTACTCTTCTTGCCCAGTTCTTTCTGTTATGAAGGAGGTGAAAACTGAGGCTTTCAAACCTAAGCACAGGACAATTCAGGTTAAACAGTGAAAAGGTGTTGGGCAAAAACCAAGTGAGCTTTGTGACATGGATTCTGAGGTAGGTAGTGGTCAGCAGAGGGATCAGAGAGTAGACTCAATCCAGGTAAGGCAAAAAGAGAAGATGCAGGGAAAGGATGCCATTCACACAGTATTTGCTGGCCACAGGCCAAGCTCTAGTATGAGAAATGGACATTACTGACTAGAAGGCACAGTATCAAGGTAGAGTTAAGAGGAGTCTATTAGAACATTTAGGATATCGTTTATCAGTTAATGAGTCTGTGGCCACTGATTAATGACAGTTATTTGTTACCTTCTTCAGCAATGTTTTATTAAACCCCTTCTCTGGACCAAGCACAGAGGTGCTAGGTGTAGTGTGAGGTTCTGGCCTGACCTCATGAAAAATTTATCATCTAGGACAGGGCTTGGCAAACTAAGGTCTGCAGACCAAACCCTGCTTGCAGTCCTTTTTTGTAAATAAAGTTTTATTGTAATTCGGCCACACTTATGCTTTTATTTAAGGACTATGGCTGCATTTAACACTACAATGGCTAAATTGACTAGTTGCAACAGAGAATGTATAGCCACAATTCCTCAAATTTTTATGCTCTTATTGCTAACCCTTAATCTAGTCGGAGTCTGCACTAAAGACAATAAATTAAATTGTCAGTGCACAGTTGGTCAGTTAGTAATCTTCCAGCCCAAACCCTCATAGTAACTGACCCAGAGACAATGCTAACTCAAAATCAGCACATAAATTGCTGTAGGCCTGTAAGCCCTACCAGTGTCCTACCCTACGAAGTTGCCCAAGTGGCTTAACAGAGGGATAAATAGGACCTGTGGGAAAGTTCGAACAAATCAGCTGTTAGTTCCACAGAATTGAAAGACAAGAATTACTATGCCATCATTCGTCATGATAGTTTTGTTTTAGCAGATTCTAATTTCAAGAAAAATAGTGATTCTTAAAAAATAATTACACTTGCCACTAGTATGATCTGCCTCATTTTGAGTGATGAAAATATGAATAAGAATAAAAAGTAATATCATTTTATGTTGCAAAATTTTATATATTAAAACAGTTGAAGTTATTCCAGTTTATAATTAAAGCCAATTGCCCTACTGCCCAATTGTCCCATACAAAAAGTTTATAAGTAATAATAATACTTGTTTTGATTGTTGTCATCTGCAGAGAGTAGATTACCTTCCCAACGGAGAACATATTAGCCAATCTATGGTATTGTCTTCAAGGAACAGCTCTTCTCATCCTGTGTCCTTCATCCTGCTTGGAATGCCAGGACTGGAGAGTGCCCAATTTTGGATTGCCTTTCCATTCTGTGCCACGTATATTGTGGCTGTACTTGGGAATATCACTCTCCTCCATATAATCCGAATTGACCACACCCTGCATGAGCCCATGTACCTCTTTCTGGCCATGCTGGCGATCACTGACCTTGTCCTCTCCTCCTCCACCCAGCCTAAGATGTTGGCCATATTCTGGTTCCATGCCCATAAGATTGAGTATCATGCCTGCCTCATCCAGGTGTTCTTCATCCATACCTTTTCTTCGGTAGAGTCTGGTGTGCTCATGGCTATGGCCTTGGACCGCTATGTGGCAATCTGCTTCCCACTCCGGCACTCCAGCATCCTGACCCCATCAGTAGTGATCAAACTGGGGGCTATCGTGCTGATGAGAGGGCTGGTCTTGGTGAGCCCCTTCTGCTTCATGGTCTCCAGGATGCCCTTCTGCCACAGCCAGGTCATTCCCCAGTCATACTGTGAGCACATGGCTGTGCTGAAGTTGGTGTGTGCTGATACTAGAGTGAATCGTGGATATGGGCTCTTTGTGGCCTTCTCTGTTGTTGGCTTTGATATTGTTGTTATCAGTATATCGTATGTGATGATTTTGAGAGCTGTGTTTCGGTTGCCCTCAGGTGAAGCCTCCCTCAAGGCTTTTGGCACATGTGCCTCCCATATCTGTGTTATCTTGGCTTTATATATCCCAGCCCTTTTTACTTTCCTCACCCACCGTTTTGGCCACCATGTGCCCCAGGTGGTTCACATCATGTTTGCTAATCTCTATCTCCTGGTGCCTCCCATGCTCAACCCCATCATCTATGGAGTTAGAACCAAACAGATCAGGGACAGGGTTGTCCAAGGATGTTGTGGAAAAGACCCCTGAGCCAAGGGTCACAACATTACCACCACTGCCATTGCACCACTGATCTGGAGATGTAAATGAAACCAGTTTGACAAACCGTTACATGTCATCACAAAGCCAACTCTGTAAAGCCCTGGCCCAGAGATGGGCAACCCTCCATAAGCAAGGGGAACAATTTTCAGGATACACAGAAAAAGAATTCTCTGAGAGATGTGATAAATAATAACAACTTAGTCGACCTATGTATATCATCAGGAAAAATAAATAAATAAAAATATTTTAACCTATTCAATCAGTAAATATTTTCAAAGAATGTCATATTCTATAAGCAATTATGGTAAAAATATTATTTTTACACTTTGGGTAGAAGTATAAGTTGGTACACTTTGTTTGAAAGAATTTGCATCAGTTAAGTACCTATATATTTCCCACCTGGGAATCTCTTTGTAGAAACAGAATTTTAGAAATAAAACATTCATAAAAACATGAATAAAATCATGCCTTATAAAAAGAAAACAGAAAACCATTCTAATATTGTTCTATAAGAAACCAGATGAAGCAATGGACAATTACATATCACATGCCATTTAACTGTGCTATTTGCAAAAAATTATCTAAAGATGTGAAAAATGATGAAGATAAAATATTAAAAAGAAAAAAAGAGAAAAACAATTGCCCAGAAGTCTTTATGCTAATTCTTAAAAGAAACACATATGCATAGAAAAAGATTCAGGAATACATACAAATGTTAATAATAGATGCTTATAGTAGAGAGGCTTGTGGGATTTTAATTTTCTTTTCACACCTTAGGATATTTCAAAATTTAATTTTATTTTATTATGTTTTTATTCACATGAAAATGTCACATATTTAAGGGATATAGTTTGATGTGTACATACATGTATGCACCGTGTAAAATTCAAATCATGGTATTTAGCATATCTATCACCTCATATTAATAACAAGATGGCATTTCAGGTCCATTTTTTCTCGTTCCTCCAGAACTGAATACAGTAACACACCTTTCAGTCCTAAGCACTCCTTTTATTAACCCCATGGAATTAAATTTTTGAAGTATGTTGTCAAATAAGTTAAATTTGTCATACAAATAATAATTGTCTCACCTCTTTTTACAAAAATTAAAATATTTGTAACATTTAAAATTTCTATTCAAGCAATATATAGAGCAATGACCCTTCACTCAGCCTCCTGCCATTCTGCCAGAGGATGGGGATAAAGTAGGGAACAGTTGAAACTGACAAGCAGAGCATTTAATTTGCATAGTTTCCACTCCAAACCAAAACACTGAATACTTATAATTCCAGCCCCAGTTTAGAAAATAATTACTTAAGATGTATACCTCTACCATGATTATAAGCAAACTTAAGTATTCCGAACCAATGAAAATAGATGATTAACTTCATTACAACTTGGAGAATTCCTGTGCCCACGACATCGAATGTGTCGGTAGACAATATTGTGTCTGTAGTCATTTACAGAAGCCATCAAGTGAGCACTTTGAGTGAGGGACCCAATTTCCCATTTGTAGATGGGCAGAGCTATGTCAGTGCCTCTCCTCCCTCAAGTAACACAAATCTATAATCAGAGTTACTAAGAGAGGCCAGACGGAATCTTATTAAAGGCAAGCCCTGCTATGTCAGTCTCCAAGTAATGTTGGAACCAAGCTGTGATTTCAGGACTTAGTTCTAGAGTTATTTCAAAAGGGAAATCCCTCTTCAGTATTGTCTATTCTTCACAGAGCCAAATATAGTGTTATCAGCTTGCTGAAATTGCATACTCAAATCAACAGCATTTGTGGATCAACTAACACCTACCCAATGCACTGTTTGGTGCCTGGGATATACAGATAAAAGTCCATAGCGCTTCCTTAGGACCCAGCCCTGTGCTCCCACAGCACCTGCTCCATTCTGCTCTCAACATCCCACTCCATCCTCTGCACTCCAGTAACCTGGCTCTGTGTCTGCATCCATTCTTTCCCCTCCTCAAGGAAAAATGGTGCTTTCGTTACCTCAGATCTTAGCAAATCCTAACACAGAGCAGACATCAATAAATATGTGGAAACCAGTACTTGTCCACTCAAAGGAGATTAGAAACATGCCAATAAGGAACTGAAATGTGTGCTTTCAATATTCTGTATGTTGACTATTGTGGGCATTTATGCTGTGTGGGCAGGTCCATGGTCCAGACCTCCCCTAGAAGATGGTGAAGCTGAAGGCTGCAGGCACGTGAGGTCCTGTTGTCCCACCTTGATGTGGCACATTTTAATGTTCACTCTCAGTCTCCTGACCCTAAAGTCGCTGGCTGAGCCTGCTCTGTCTTCTGAGGCCAGAGGGAGCAGGAAAGAAAGGCCCAGGAGATGTGATGCCCGACTTTGCAGAGCATGGCCCTTCCCTTCACCCCACCCCCAAGCCAGGTGAAGCTGGAATCTCAGTCTTTAGTTTCCAGTCCTCAACGTGTCTATCTTAAGTATGGACCATCATGGGAAATATTTGGAGTTCTCTAGTCTTTAGAAGTCCTTCAGATGCTAGCCCTAATATATCCTGTAGGTCTTTGCAATGCTGCATTTTGGTATGTGTAAGTAAATGTGATCATTGAATTACACTTTGTAGATGACAAAACAGAAACCAAAGAATGTAAATAATACCCTTGGGTTTGTTTCTGAGCCAAGAAGTAGAATGGTGGCACAGAGTGGGGGAAAAATAAACAAACAAATCAACAAAAATCAGAACACCAAAACGAAAATGGGTTTTTTCCCAAGAAGCCAGCTAGAAGTCTTAGAGAAACTTCTAAATAAAGGGCTGTGTATTACATAATTCACAGGAGAAATTCACATTGTAATCCACATGAATGATGCCCCTGAAGTTGTGCAAAACTGTGCCTTAGGGAGAGATTAAAAATTAATTTTACCTTTGCCAATTTCTGTTTCTTGGATGTTCCAGCTCCATTGAAACCTTGTGTTTTGAAAACAGGATCAAGGTCCATAGGAAGGGGATAGGGACAGGAAACATTCTCCCTTGCCTCTGCATTTTAATTGGCTCCCTAACTAAGTAGAAAGAGCTCACTGGATGTTGAAAACTGGACTTGCAGCAGCAGTTCTCACCATCACAAACAGAGCCCTAACAGTGCATGGTCTCTGCAACAGAAAGGTGTGGGCAAGACGTTAAGAAGGGAAGGTCTGCTGAGGCAGGAATAAATGTTGATCTGGGGGAAAAGGAGTAGAGAAGTCTGACGTGGTAACCTGGACTCTGGACGTATTTCGATGGTGGCTTGAATTACCAACAAATCTTCTTTTTGAGGCTAGTTTTATTAAATTCACATGGGAGAAGGAGCCATTCATTTACTCATTCATTTATTTAGTAACTGCAATGAACAACCATTTTTTTAAAACTCATTTCCCAACTAATTGTAAGTTGTTTGTGAGAGCAGACATTCTTACCGCTGCATGCCCAACACTTAGCAGCCTGGAAGAGGGTAAGTGTTTAAATAGGACAAGTTCATTTGTTAATTGAACAAATATGTGAATAATGAATATTGTGTTCTAAAGAGGTCTCATGTGGGATTTAAAAAGTTAGTGAGCCATTGTACAGGTTTCCTGGGAGCTCTCACCCTCACAAGGCAAGTGAGCACCTTAGCCTGAACTGCAGTGTTGGTTCGTGGACTCATTGGCAATGGTGATGCTTCCAGCAGCAGCTACTGAGAACACTAGCCCTAAGGCATCATGCTTTTTCCCAAAGTTCCCAGACATTAGGCCTGAGATCACCCTAGGAATAGCAAAGGAGGAAGAGGAGCACTGCAGAGTGGGGAGACCCGGGATCTAGTCCCTGCACAGGCCTTTCCTCAGTGTGTGACTGGAGAAGTTTCTACCCTTCCCTGCCCAGCAACTTTGTCTCCATTTCCTCACCTCTCAGAATGAAACCACAATCACTGATGAGACCTGCCTCCTTCCCAACACAGAGAACATATTTATGTGTACACAAGGAAGTGTGTAGTATATTTATGAATTTTCCTGTTGGCAGTAAGACTATAAGTCAGGGATTTATTGATAAGTGGCCTGAAACACCCAGAATGCACCCATATTAGGCAGGAAGAGACATAGTCTGACATTGAACCCAGACCTTACAATCTAGTCAGGAGAGAGAGACTTGAAAAAAAATAGAAATGCCATGCATGTAATCCAAATAACACAATGACTCTGTGAATAGGGTACAAACGAGGAAAGGTCATTCTATCTGAGCGTCAGAAAAGATATCAGTAAGGAAGTGATGATTATTCTGTGTCTTAAATTGAGTAGTTTTAGTTCATCAGATGGAAAAAATGGGGAGAAAATTCAAAGCAGTGGTATCAGCCTTTGTAAAGACAAGGAACCATAAGAGATCTAGAAGAAACAGCCAAGTGGTTACAGTGACAAATGATGCTAGAGCTCAAAATCCAGACTATCTTTCCAAAGAGCTTAGGTTTTAGCTTACAAGGCATAGAAATCCCCCACTGTGTGTTTTAACCAAGGAACCCTGGGCAAATTCAGAGTAGGGACATGTCCTGTTGGAAGTCTTAGGGAAAATAATGGGTTCCAAAGGAAAAAAGGGAACTCTTGAAAGGTATAGCTGGCCTCAGAACAAGGAGGCAAAATCATGGAAATAGTCTTTTGAGTGCTGTAAATAATTTAAAAGTGTACAAGAAGAATGGGCAAGATTCTGATTATTAGTTCTCTCTCTCTCTCTCTCTCTCTCTCTCTCTCTCTCTCCCCCTCTCCACTTTCCCTCCCCACCCCTTGTCCCAACATCTTCCTGATTTTTCTAATTTATCTTAATTTGATGTGTATAAAAGAGAAGAGTGTTTAGACCTGCCCACAGGCATAATGAAAACTAATTTCTTTCTTTAGATGCAATTGACTTTTATGTGGAAGCAAAGGACAAGGGCTAATGTAGCATTTACTGTAACTCATTTCTGTTTGGAGAATTAACATTTGAAGTGCTTATTCTTCATTCTATAAAATTGGGCCTGTGATTTCTGAAGACTGTCATTAGGTGAAATTGGATACAGCCCAATTTTGTTAGGTTTAATTTAGAAAAAAATATTTGTGATTATTAATATATAATAAGTGGTTTCATGTTCACATAATTTTCTAATCACTTGGCTCTCATAATTGCCAACCTTCTCAGAAATAATATTTCTCTATTATGTGGTTAGTCTCTTCAGGGGTAGATTCCTCCCTCAAATGTTAGGGCAGGAGTTGTCCTCTGGTGGTACCACTGGAGAATAACACCCCCACCCCGCCACAACATACACCTGCTTCCTGTGCTTTCCCAGGATGGCAGGATTCCCAATTCTGAATCTGTCTCTTGTTCTTTATCAGCTATGTTTTGGCTCCTGTGAGAAGTATTACCTCAAGGAAGGTAGAAAGAAGCTCTTGCTTCTACCTAACCTAAGATGTTATCAATTTTATTGGTTCTAAGCCCATAAAATCAAGTTCTATAGCTGCCTCGACCATGCCAGGTCTGATTCTTCCATATATTCTCCTGTGTTTATCAGAGGTGGTCACTAGATATGGCCATCTAAACACTAGATGTGGCCACTGTGCCACTTTGCTCCAGTCATTGGCAATCAAGGAAAGAACAGCTGTGGTGACACAAAGCGTGCTGTGAGTGAGCCCTTTTGCTTCATGTTCCCCTAGATTCTCTTCTGCCTCAACCAGATCCTCCCCTAGACCTATTGTGAGCACGTGGTCAGGCTAAATCTGTGGTCTCATGTGGACTTCTCTATGGTTGGATTTGGTATATTTGTCATTACAACCATAGATGTCATGACACTGCAGGCTATACTGTAGTTACCCCACAGAGAATCCCTGCCCAAGGTATTTAGCACATATGCCTCTCACATTTGTGTCATCATATCCCTGCCCACCTCAGCACTATATACCATATATTAAGAGTGAATGTACCATATATTCAGAGTGATTCTCCCCTCTTTGCTCAATGTCCACCGACATTGAGACTTCCATGTTCAAAACCATCATTTGTGGGGTAAAGACTATGCATATGCAGGAAAGCATGGTACAGAGATTTTGTGGGAAAATTTTCTACCATGGAAATACCAACTGGATTTTCTTCAATTCTGTCAGGCAAGGACAAAAGAGGTATAAATAACCAAATTCATCTCAATATGTTATTGATTTTCATCTAAAAAAATTTATGAAATTATTTAAGTGAGTAAATTCTCACGATGCAAACTCTTGAAGAGCAAGGATCCAGGAATTTTCTGGATGATGCTGTTTTGAAAATGTTGTTTAATTTATCATGATTTAACATAGACATAGAACTGTTCTTAGGACAAGTGATGGAATAACTTTGCCTTGTAGATTTCCCCAAGACTATCTTGACTCTTTTATTTATATTCATTAAAGCAAGCAAAATTATATGTTATTTATTTGTAAATGTGTCATTTGGAATCAATTTGTAAAAGCCATAAGTTTTCATGGATATGAGAAAACATGGAAATATTGAAGGGTTTGGTTGCTTTTGTATTCCACAAGGGCATTTGCTCCTGAGAGCCTGTGTTCTCACACTAAGGACCCTAGAGATACTTATCCATTGACATGACAGGGGAGATGTGATCTCAGTTTAGTTATAATACCTGGAAAGAATGGTGCCTATAGTGACATGAAAGAGTGATTGTAAAACTAAATGAGATAACTCACTTAAAAGTAGGAAGGCAAATAATCTTGTTGTACATACCGTCTCTACACACACCAGCCCACGAAAAGAGATTACTAGAAAAATTTAAATCTGGCTCTGCAATTTGTTAGCTGTTTCACTTGGGACAGTCACTCTACTTCTTTCATTAGAGTCTCTTGTTTTTGCTGATACAAAGAAGGTATGTGACGTGCGCATTTTATAGAGTAATGAAGTAAAACGTATTAAAGAAACTGCACATTGCCTGGCCCATCGCAAGTATCCAGTGAATTCTGATGCAATAAATAAAAGCACCACATATAACTCCTATTCCTTCCTCTTCTTTCCTCTGCGTGTCCATCTAAAGACCTGTGACCCCGCCTCACACACTTAAAGGACCACTTCTTTCCAAGCCATGGAGTGATAGAGAAATTAATGTTCAACTAAGACACCAGAATTGTTTTCAGTTTATTGATTTTTAACCCCCCATCTGATTTCCTTATGTTTTCTAATGACCCACGTTCTGCCGATAACTAGACCACTCTTCTGAAGAGTGTGTGTCCCTTATTCTGACCAGACAGAGTGAGAGTGGTCACTGCTTCCCTCATTCTCCCCTCGGGACAACAGAGAAAATCTGCACAACTCTCAGGCCGGCCCCTTCCCCCTCAGTGTCACTTGAGATTAGTTTAGTAAACTGGGCATTGGAGTGACCTGCTTGCCCTTGTTCTAGAAAACCTACTGAGAGAGTGTTTGTCAAAAATATCTTTCCCTAAACATGTTGCTAAGGGTTGGTGAGGGCCTGGAGGCAGGGCAGTAGGGTGGTGGTATATTAGAGCCCATTAAACCTCTTCCTCTTTAAGAGAAAAATTGCTTCCTAAGAAAATAGTTCCATAATTATCATTATTATCTGTGTTTTCTTTCAAGCTGTACCTGTCTTTGTGAACTGAGGTGTGGGTATGTATTAGTATGTGCACATACTTTAAAAAGTGTAGCCATCTGCGTGAATGTGTTTAGACATCTATTCTCAGAGTCAAATGATTCTTCTATTGTATTCTTCTTGTTTAATCAAAAACACTTGTCTAGACATGCGTAAGGGGAAAAGGGGTAGGAAACACTGCTCAACTGTAATGAGTCAAAGAACATTTTTATTACCTCATATTAATAACCAAAAAGAAGGTACGAGAAAGTTAATATTCTTAGTAGAATACCTAAATATTGTCTCTGTCCAATGAGACAGAGACACTTTCCAAGTAGAAGCCACGTTTTGATAAGTGCAATTTTCACCATCCCTTTTTCTCAATCTCAGTGTCCTCTGCTCCCAGATGCCCAGCTCCTATACTCCCAGGAAGAATAAACCACAAGGTTTTTACAGTTTGGATCAAATTAGAGCCAACACAATTTAATAATGATACAATGCAAGACAATTTAAGCAGGAGACAGAAAGCTAACCGATGGAACTAATGTGTAGAACAAAGCAAATTATGACCCAAAGTCCATTTGTCAATTTCCCCCCGTATTTGTTCAAGAATTATCTAGATCTACAAAACTTCTGAGAATAAATCCCAAGTGTAACAGTGGCCATTTCCATCCACAACAAGTATGTTAAGCTGGATCAATCTTTCCATGGATATTGCACACAGAGGCAAAGAACTAGAAAAATATCTCATTATGAAGAAAGATCCAATGATAGTTAAAAAAATAATAATTCTATTGAAGACCTACTTTGTGCCAGCTGGGCACCAGAGATACAATGGAAATTAGACACGATTCTTCCCTTAAGGAGTATGTAGTCTAGCAAACAAGTCAATGGACAAACTGCTAATTATAGCATGCCCTGATACATACAGTATTGGAGTAATAATAATAATAGCCAAACACTTGCATTACACTTATCAAGTACAGACACTATTATTACATTAATACGTATACTAATTTATTTAACCCTCTTGTCAATTCTACACAGTAGCACTATTATCTTCCTTATACCAATCAGATGAGGAATATGAAGCATTAATTAATTAACTTGCCCATGTTCACAGCTAGTTCATGGAATCCAGGATTTGAACTCGGGCTATAAAATCTCAGAATCCACCACACTCTGCTTTTCTAACAACCCGGAGAAAGCCTAAACAATTGGATAGGGTGATTGCTAAGAAAACAAAAAGTAGAGGCAGAAGTCTAAGCTGGGAAGGACTCTGGGAGGGTGTTCCATACTAGGCTGCAGGAATCTGAGATAGGAAATACCTGGAACTCAACACTGGGGAAACTTTTTATGATATGCTTAATTCATTATTCATTATTTTGTGTCTTGCACTTTTCTAAGAATTGTATTCATAGACAAATGGAGAACTCTACTTTTAAGAAACTCACAAGAGAAATAAGACAAAAATAAACTGTAACAATAAGAGCAAAATCTAGTAAAGGTAACAAGGTAGGAACAATTTGTTCTGAGAATATTAAAAATATAATGATCCAAGAGAGTGATCTAAAGTGCAGAGAAATAAGGCAGCTGCTTTGTACTGGACCTAGGGTACACAGAGCTGGATTTGGAGACATAAGGATAAGACTTCAACACTCCAACAAGGGATCAAGGTCCAAGCACAACTAAGTCAGTAAAAGTCTCTTAAATGATGGGTTGTAGAGTCCTCTACTAGGAAGATAATTGATTCCAGACCTGAATAAAGGTTGGTTCTGCAGTTGTCAATCAGCAGTCTTACTGGAATCTAATGGGTTAATTCAAAGAACGAGCCCAGCTGTATAAGTTGGAATAAGTCCCACTTTTACACCTCCAACGTAGCGCATAGCTGCAGCTATCAGAACGCTTACTTGAGCGTATTTCAGGCATTTACATCTATTTCATCTTCTGGCGTAGAATCTAAGCTGTTAGAAGCACAAATTGTGCCTCATTCATTCATGCAGCTCTCACATTTTACAGGGCTAGGCACCTAGTGGGTGCTTAAAAAGTGATTGTTGAATTGTGAGATGAAAAGATTGAGTATACCTGGTAAAACAAGCAAGATGTTAAAATACTAGCTTTTAAAATTTAAGGTTTATGCATGCAGCATAATGTCGTACTTTGGAGGTGGTAGATTAACTACAATTAGAAACATAAGGGAAATCTGTATACAAAGTTCTGAATGTAGACCTGGTCATGAGATACACTGGAGACCTGAGCACATTTATTTTTAAATGTCAGGAATTATTAAGCTATGATCATCACAATAAATGTGGTGTGCATAAGGGAAGTATTAATAATAAAAACTGGTGCAGGAAAGTGGACCCCAAAACTGGGGTCCAGCCTGAAGGCCAAGGGGGTTCTTGGCTTCATACAGGAAAGAATTCAAGATCCAGCCAACAGAGCAAGGCAAAAGCAAGTTTATTGAAGGAAGCAAAAAAAAAAAAGGGAGGCTGCCCCATAGGAAGAGCCCCAGCTATCCCTCAGAGCAACAGAGACTAGCCCTTTGTGAATTTCCGGGGACTTATTTTATGCCTTCTACTTAATTTTATGTTAAGCAGAAGGAGGATTATTCATAAGATTTCTGGGAAAGCAGTGGGGAGTTCCCATAACTGAGGGTCCCTATCCTTTCTAAATCATATAGGGTAACTTCTTCTTTTGACAATTCCAAATGTGTTGTAATTGCTGTTTCTGTAGCTGACCCTACCAAATGTTGAAAGAAGTAATAATGAGGGAAATGAGGGGTTTAGTGCTATTTGGACACATATACAAACACTATTTTCTTCTGTACAGTTATCTACATGGACATAAATAAAAATATTAGGTAGGTGATTGGACAAGCAATGCCAATACTGACAAAAATGCTGCTGTGGCTGAGCCTCTGCCTCCTACAAGCCACTTCCCTTACTTAAATATGAATTGTGTATATAACAGCATCTCACTACTCCAGCAACAGAACCCTATCTTCCTCCAAAGGTCAGAGAAATGTCACTCCACAGAGGGGGTTCAAGGCCTGTGGCATGTCTCTTTAGAATCTATTCTACTCAGAAATAAATATCTCTGTTAGGACAACCGTTCTGAGGAAGAAGAAAGAATAAAGAAGATTGAAGAAGGATAAGGTCATAGCGTCCTTTCTTCAAAAATTTTCCAGTGTTCTGTGTGCCTGTTAAGTATTCAGGGAACAGAATTGAACATCCAGGTATCCTTAAACAGTGGCATTAACTGTATCTTCTGCACTTAGAAGAAGTACGATATCCAGGAAGAATGCGGGATTTTGAGTCATTAGACCTGGATTCGAACTCCAGATTTTTTATCTTAAGCAAGTCATCTTATATTCTAGTTTCTTAATTTCTTTATTTGTAAATTGCAATTATGGTTACCCATTTCAAAGAACTGTGGTTCAAGCTGAATAAAAGAAAACATGTACTTAAAGGAGCCAAAAGCAAAACTTGAATATAGTAGGTACTCAGTGAACATCACTGCTGCTATTGTTGTTTTGTTGCTAGAGAAGAAATATGGGTTGGTGTTGGGAAAAAAGCATCAGAGAGTACAACTGGATCAGGTAGATCCCAGCAGGAAGGGAAGTTCCCATCAAATCTTTTTTGACATTTTTTGGAAGAGCTTGAGGATAGCTCTGCGGATTTGTTTAGTCTTCACACTATATATGATGGGGTTCAGCACAGGAGGGCCAAGGAAATGGAGGTTGGACAATAGTGGGTGGACACATGGTGGAGCCTTGTGGAAAAATCTGTGGACAACTGAAAGCACAACCCAGGGAATGTAGAAGACCACAACAGCTCCAATGTGGGAGCCACAAGTGCTGAAGGCCTTACTCCGTCCCTCTGAGGAGGAGATGTTTAGTACAGAGCGGATGATTAGGATGTAGGAGAGGGCAATACATGGCATATCAACCCCTGTGACCAGAACGAGAACAGCTAAGCCTCCATAGCTGTTCAACCTTGAATCAGAACATGCCACCTTAAGCACATCAGGGTGGAAACAATAAGAATGGGAAAGGACATTGACTTTGCAAAATGACAACCTCTTAATGAGAAAGAGGGATGGACAGAGGCTGATCAACATCCTGAGGACAATTGCTACACCCATCTTTAGCATCCTGGAGTCAGTCAGAATGGTGGCATATCTGAGGGGTCTGCAGATGGCGACAAAGCGGTCAAAAGCCATGGCCATCAGTACTGAGGATTCCATAAAGCCCGAGCTGTGGAGGAAAAAGAGCTGGATGATACACGCATCTAGGGTGATTTCACGGGCATTGAACCAGAGGACACCGAGGGTTGTGGGCATTGTGGAGAGGGTCAGCCCCAGGTCGGTGGTAGATAGCATGAAGAGAAAATAGTACATGGGCTCATGGAGGCTGGGCTCCAGAATCACCACTAACAGGATCATGCTGTTCCCTAAGAGAGCAACTGAGCTCAGAAGGAAGGAGGGAATTGAGATCCAGATATGGAAGGCCTCCAGCCCAGGGAAGCCTGTGAGGAGGAAGATTGGGAACTCAGACGTGGTGTTGCCGAGAAAAGGCATGGTGACTGCTAAGGTAGCAGCCACCTTCATGGAACACCCACACTGCTCAGGAGAACCAAATTCCAAATCTATCTATGCCTGAGAGTTTGCCGAACAGGTTCTCCTCCAGATCTGTGCAGCCAGCCTAAGGAGAGAAAAATCCAATTGTCCTCATTGATTCAGTCATTGGGTTTCTAATGCACATTTCACGCTCACAATACTGCCTCATCCTGTATCACAAAGATTTTTAGTGAAAAAAGATCAGCAGGTCTTACTACCTTGAATTGATGGATAATCTGAGGGAGGAAAACTGGTTGAGATAATGGTACCCTGTCTAAAGATCCCATCCTACTCTTGTCTCTGACTCTCATAATTGATGAAAACACAGCTCATCAATTATGAGAGCCAGAGACAAGAACCAGGCAAAGTCCTGAAGATTTTCAAAAGAGGATTGACACTAAATTCCGAGTTGGGCCTGGCACAGTGACTCACACCTGTAATCCCAGTGCTTTGGAGGCCAAGGCAGAGGATCCCTTAATGCCAGGAGGCCAAGACAAACCCAGGCAACATGATGAGACCCTGTCTCTACAAAAAAATTAAATAAAAATAGCCTAATATGGTGGTGCACGCCTATGGTCCCAGCCAATCAGGAGGCTGAGGCAGGAGAATCTCTTGAGCCCAGGAGTTTCAGGCTGCAGTGAGCTATGATCCCACAAATGCACTCCAGTCTGGGTGACAGAATGAGATCTTGTCTCAAAAAAAAAGAAAGAAAGAAAGAAAGCAAAAACACCCAAATTCTAAGTTGTCAGTTATTCCTATTTGCCCAAATAACTGTCCATCCTACTAGACAGACCCAGAAAGCAGGAAGTATCTCCATTTGCTTTCTTCTTTCTTGAGTCTCAGCTCTCATCTTCCCTGAAGCCTGGATCTGCAGCAGCCCCTTACCTGGTCTAGGGTCCTGTGCTCCCATACACACCCAGGTGGGAAGAGGAGATACAAGTAATCTTCAGCTATAGCTTTATATTGAATCCCAAGGAGCCTTGTCTATTTCCCCAAGTCCCTGGGTGCCGGAGGAGAGGGAGGACTTTGAGAAAAAAAAAATTTAAGTACTTTTTGCCGACTAGGCAGGGGATTGTCATCTGAGCAAGGTTTCCCCAGGTAAAACCCTAGTCCCCCGCCAATGGGATGGGGCCCTTGAACCAGAGACATGTTCCTGAACAGATCTATTAGAAAGTAAAGGATAGTTTGACCTCTTCTGCCCCCATCTGGACGCCCCTGATTCCTCTGTCTTGTCTGATTGCTCTGGCCAGGACTTCCAGCACCACGTTGAATAGAAGTGGAGATAGTGGGCAACCTTGTCTAGTTCCTGTTTTAAGGGGAAATGCTTTCAATTTTTCCCCATTCAGTATGATATTGGCTGTGGGTTTATCTTATATGGCTTTAATAGTTTCGAGGTATGAGCCGTCTATGCCTATATTGTTAAGAATTCTTATCATAAAAGGATGCTGGATTTTGTCAAAAGCCTTTTCTGCATCTATTGAAAGGATCATATAATCTTTGTTCTTGCTTTTATTTATATGGTAAATTACATTTATAGATTTGCGTATGTTGAACCACAGGGCAATAATATTCATCAGGGGGCAGGCAGGCGGAAGTGGGGTGGAGGGGATGGGAAAACTCTCACTGAATGGATGTGGGGAGCACAGTTTGGGGGATGATCACGATTGTAGCTCTGACACAGGCAGTGCATGGGCAATATATATAGCCAAAGTGTTGTACCCCCATAATATTCTGAAATAAAAAAAAAAGAAAGTAAAGGATACTAAGACATTGTGAAAACAAATCCCAAGAGAGTAGGGAATGATCTTGCAATTTTTACTGAAGTTAGGAGAACTCTATCTGGTGATAATTATGGTTATCTCTTGCTTCAGTTATTTGCCACCTCATGAAGGTGTTTGTTTAAGGTGACATTCTATTTGCAGAATTGGGAAGGAAAAATATTTGGTAAAGGAGTTGTATGTACTGAAGGTTTTATACATAGCCATTAGAGATTTATAATGATAATTATTAAAATGATAATAAAAGAATGGAATCTGGCTGATATCATGTATAATAGCTGGGAATTTTAAAAGTCATGTAGGTAAAGTCTATTACCAGAAATAAAAAAAATATTAGCAATCAGAAACACACACTAACTCTAGAGGATGGTACAAAATATCGCTAATTTATCTCCTGAGTCACCTTTTAGCTAATGAGGCAGTGACAATAGGTATACAGAGCAAAAGAAATAGTAATCAATGATCTGTGCCCAAGAAACCTTAGCTATAGACTTTCATCCTCAGGTAGATGTGATTTGGGGGAAAAGATCTTGAATTTCAAGCTTATACCATAATGAGATGAGAGACTTGGAGTACTTGGAAGAAAGGATGAACTTTTTTTTTATTTTTCAGCAACATAAATTATGGCCAGTACAATAAACAGCTGTCCATGTTTCCCAGAATTGAAGCTTTCATAAAACATGAGACTTTTCAGTGACAATTCTGGGAAAACTGGGATGGTTGGCCACCTTACTAGAGGGCTGGAGATAGCAGATTGCATTTTCCAGAGATGAACACACCAATGTATATCAACCCACACGCCTTTCTTACAATGCAACATTGACACGTGCCCATCAAGAGGTGAAGTCTATATTATCTCGCCTTGAATCTGAATGGGCCTGTGACCCTAGCATAATTGATGCTATGGGACCACATTCAAAATCTCTTCTAGTTATCTTGCAATATACAATACATTGTTATTTGCTATAGTTTTATTTGGTCATCATACTATTGACACATACATTGAAATATCATGTTTTACCCCATAAATATGTACAATTACTATTTGTCAATTAAAATAAAAAATTAAGTTTAAAAAATGAAAAAATTATGCTAAGTGTCTGTATTAGTTTCCTAGAACCTCCTTAATAAATTACCACAAACTTGATGGTTTAAAACAAGTTATATTTATTCACTCAGTTCTAGAGGCCAGAGTCTGAAATTAAGGTGTCAACAGGGTCACACTCTTCCCAAAGGCTCTAGCAGAGAATCCTTTCTTCCCTCTTCCAGCTTCTGATGGCTCAGGGGTTTTTTTTTTTTTTTTTTTTTTTTTTTTTTTTTTTTTTTTTTTTTTTTTTTTTTTTATCTGCAAAGACCCCTTTTCCAAATAAGGTTATATTCACAGGCACTTAGGGTCTAGACTTGGGCATATCTTTTTGAGAGACACCATTCAATTCATCATTAAGAAAATGGCAGATAATCTTGAGGAAAAACAGATGAAAGTTTTTAACAAAAACTTTACAAAAGAAGATATTCCTAAATCCAATACACACATGAAAATGTGCCAAACTTTATTACTCACAAAGGAAATACAAATTTAAAACATAATGTAAAATCACTGCACATATACCAGAATGGCTAAAATTAGAGACAACACCAAGTGTTGGTAAGGATGCAAAGTGCCTAAAATTCCCATGCACTGCTTGTGGATATTTGATATATCTGTATCAAAACTTCTTTGGTGATATCTGTTAAATCTGCATACCTTATGAACTAGATATTTTATTTCTTGGTAAAACCCAACATAAATGTATTCATATGCTTATCAAAAGGAATATGCAAAAAAGTTTGTAACAATATTATTTGTAATAACTCCAAATTGGAAAATAAAAATAAAACGATTATCAATAGTAGAAAAAATAAGTTGATGTATACCCATAAATAGAATTCTATGCAATGATGACAATGAAAAAAAAAACTACTACATGCAACAACATGGATGAATATACAATCACTCATTTCAGTATTGAGTAAAAAAATCTCAAGAAGCAAAAATGTATATACTGTTTAATTAAATTTATACAAAGTTTAGTTACTGGAAAAAATATGGTGTTAAATTTAGGAAACTAGTTGCCCCTGTGGAGGTTTTGACTTGAAAAGTAAATTATAGTAATGCTCTGGGTTTTGATCTGAGTGCTGGTTAATGAGTCTGTTCAGTTTGTTAAGATTTATTAAGTTGAACACTCATGATTTGTGCATTTTTCTGTATGCATGTTATAGTTAATTTTTAAAGTTTACATTAAAATGTTTTAAAAATAGAATATATTGAATAACTTGATAATAATAAATTTGACAACTTAGATGAAATTTGACATTTTCCTCAAGATAGTACTTGGCAAAATTAACGTAAGGAAGAAAGAAATTAAAAGTTTAATTCAAAAGGTTTTCTGAAAAAAAATATTCAACTCCAGAGTTGTTAACTAATGAATTCTTCTAAGAATGTAAGGGAAAAAGAGAAAAGAAAAAGAAATTAAATATTTTAATTTTACAAACTCGTCCAAGGATGGGGGGAAAAAGAACACTTCTTAACTTACTTTGTGAAGCCACAAAACCTTGAAAGGATATAACAAAATAAGAAAAATTAAGATCAAATCTCTCAGTAACATAAAGGCAAAAATCCCAAACAAAATATTATCAAAAATAACTCATTAAGAATATTTAAAAATCATTCAATGCATTTTATCACATTAATAAAAATAAGGAGAAAAACTATGTTATTCTCCATATGAAAAGAATTAATGAATTTCAACTGATACTCATATTAACTTAGTAAATGAGGAACAGACAGAAACTTCCTCTTCAAAAATCATAGTTAGAAACCATTCCCTCTGAATATGGTCACAGGATAATGATGCCTACCATCACCACTTCGACTTAACTCTGTATCAGAGACCTTAAGAAGTGCAATGAGGCAAAAAAGTAAAAGACCTCAGCAGTTTAAAGGAAAAGAAAATAAAACTGAAATTATTCACAGATGATAAGACTGTGCATTTACATTATCAGAAGAACAAAGAAGCATAGCATTAGATAAGATAATTGACATGAATTAATAAATGATTATTAGTAGTTAGTATCATTAAGCAAGATAACTGGATACAAAACAGTATTAAAATATCAGTTATGTTTCTATAAAACCAAAAACAACTAATTAGAAAATAATGTTCTAACATGATATCATTTAAAATAGCATCAGGAATCATACAACTGGGAATCAAATAAAATATGTGAAAGGTATTTACAGAAAAAACTATTAATCATCAGTTAGAGAAATTAAAGAAGATACATAAATACAGGGATTTATTATATTTATGAATTATAAGCTTCTACATTTTACATTAGTAAGTTCTTCCAAAAATGGTCTATAGATCCTATTCAATACCAATCAACATCCTAGAAGATTTTTCTGTAGAAGTTATTCTAAAATTTATATGGAAATGTGAAGGATCTAGAATTGCCAAGGCACTGTACCAAAAAAATAAAGTTGAAAGGCTTATGCCACTAGGCATCAAAACATGTTAAAGAGACAATGTAATATTGGTGCAAGAAGAGAAAAATGGACAGATGGGACACAACAGAAAATCTAGAAACAAGTCCTATTATAGACAGGCATTTGAAATACATCAAAAGTGATATCACAGTGCAATGGCAAAAGAACGTTTACCTCAATAACTGGTTCCAGATCTGGTGGATATCCATGTAGAAATAAAAGACATAAAAGAGTAAAGAAGAAGGTAAAAGAACACAACTCAATAGAATATAGGCAAAAGACTTGGAAAGGCATTTCCAAACAGCATAAAATATACCAAGAGTTGTTCCACTTTAGTAGTCACAAGGAAAATTAAAATTAAAACTCCATAAGAATTCTAGAAGAAAGTGTTGGAAAAACTCTTATAGACATTGGCCTAGGCAAAGAATTTATGAAGAAGACCCCAAAAGCAATCACAGCAACAACAAAAATAAATAAATGGGACCTGATCAAATTAAAAACTTCTGCACAGCCAAGGAAATTATCATTAGAGCAAATAGACAACCTACAGAATGGGAGAAAATATTTGCATCCAATAAAGGCCTGATAACTAGAATCCATATAGAACTCAGGAAAATCAGCAAGAAAAAATAAACCACCACCATTAAAAAGTAGGCAAAGGACATGAACAGAAAATTTTCAAAGTAAGATAGACTAATGGCTAACAAACACATGAAAAAATGCTCAAGATCTCTGATCATCATGGAAATGCAAATCAAAACCACAATGAGGTATCACTTAACTCCAGTGAGAATGGCTTATATCAAAAAGTCCCAAAACAACAAATGTTGGCATGGATGCGGAGAGATAGGAACATTCATACACTGCTGGAGGGACTGCAAACTAGTACCACCTCTATGGAAAGTACTATGGAGATACCTCAAAGAACTAAAAGTAGAACTAACATTTGATCCAGCAATCCCACTACTGGATATCTACCCAAAGGAAAAGAAGACATTCTATAATAAAGACATCTGCACTCGAATGTTTATAGCAGCACAATTCTCAATTGTATAGATGTGGAAACAACCCAAGTGCTCATCAATACATGAGTGGATTAATAAAATGTGGTATATGTATGCCATGGAGTACTACTCAACCATAAAAAAAAATGGTGAACTAATACCTCTTGTATTAACCCTGGATGGAACTGGAGACCATTCTTCTAAGTGAAGTACCACACGAATGGAAAAACAAACACCACATGTACTCACCATTAAATTGGAACAAATTGATCAATACTTATGTGCACATATGGAAATAACATTCATCGGAAATCAAGCAGGTGGTGGGGGGAGGAGGAGATGGGTAAATTCGCACCTAACAGGTACAATGCACACTATCTGGGGGATGGGCACGCTTATAACTTAGACTCAAATGGCACAAAAGCAATTTATGTAACCAAAACATTTGTACCCCTGTAATATTCTGAAATAAAAAAGAAACACAATATGGATTAAGATATATACCATCTGCACAGAAGTTATGTGTAATAAATCATTAAGCACTATACTAATGAAATGCATAATTTGCTGAATATAAGTTATTACCTTTGTATTAAAGTTTTATTTACAATTCAAGAAATCATTATTGTCTCCTACTGTGTATGCAGATGTGTCCTGGGTGTTTTAGATGATGCACAAACGGTAAAAAGCAGTCTTTGTTCTCAATAACTTCAAAATCCCAATAAAGAGTCATGACATACACTTGGGACAGAAGTAAATCTCACTCTGCATGTTAGTGTTTCTATACCCATTAGGAACCAGGGATAGTAGAGTAGTGAGTAACAACCAAAATAGATTTCTTTAGCCTTTAAGTAGCGGCTTAAAATAACAAACATTTTATCTCTCAGTCTTCGTAAATCAGGAGTCTAAGCACAGTTTTGCTGAGTCCTCTGTAAAAGGTCAAGTCTCATTTGAGGCTTTACTGGGGAAGGATATCCTTCCAAACTCACATGATTGTTGCAGGATTCCATTAGTTCCTTGTGGCCTGTTAGACTGAGGAACTCAGGTTTTTGATACATAGGTTTTTGCTAGAGAAGGCTATATTCAGTTTCTAATTGGTTGCTGGCGGGAGACCACCCTCAGTTCTTTGCCATGTCAGCATGCCCAACATGGAATCTTGCTTCATCAAAGCGAGATCTTAATAAGTGTGATAACAATATCCTGTCACCTTTGCCATGGTCCATTAGTTAGAAGCAAATCATAAGCCCTGTCCACACTGAAGAGCAGAGGATCACACAAGAGCTTGAGTCCAAGGAGGCAGGGATGATCAGAGACTATTTTCTTATTTTATAATATGACCACCACAGAAGGATTTGGGTGAACACCCTAATTAGATTGTTTGCTCTTTGTAGGCAATGGTGGTGAAACTTTTAATTTTTTTCCCACTGACTCATAAAATTTACACAATGATTTGCTTATAGGTCATTTTTGTTGTTGAAGTATCAGTCAAGACACTTGATGGGAATGCCAGGTAGAAGTATAGTGGTTGAATTGAACCCCTGTAAAACAAGAAAACATAGTAGAAATCAAAGAAAAATAGCCAAATGAGGAATGAATTACAGGTTTTACTGATATATAGGCAAACACAAGGCTCTCTCCATGAACGGGTGGCTTCTCTATAAAGAAGACACACAAGGTTTGAATATAGGTCTTCTCCTTTCCTATGAAACTTCAATTGCTAGACTGCAAAATGTACCCATTTCTCAACTTCCCATACTGACAAGGTGGACAAACTTCCCCAGGAGCCCAGGTCCTTGAACTTATTACTGCAAGAAAACAACAAGTAATAGAGCAAAAACATATGCACATGAAAACACATCACCCACCCCTGGTAACTCCAGCCACTAGCAAAATGAGGCCAAATTAATGTATCAGGAGCTGACCCATTTCTTGGGGAAAACCTAGTGAGTGGCTGAACAGAGATAGATTGAGAATAGACATATCATTCTCCCTATGGGTCAATGTGGTAATATAGGAATAGGGTCCTGGAGACTGGTTGCAAAATGTTTCCCTTTTTATTGTCACCACAACATTCCAGTAGACGTTGGTTTGCTTTCTTATCTTGCCCACATACTGATTATCCAAAGACAACGGTGTGCATCTCTCTATTCTTCAGTGCCTAGAATAATGTCTAAACTTTCTATTTATAAGTACGATTTGGGTTTTGTTTTGTTTTTATTTGCATTGAATGTTTCTGTGGATCACTGTTCATTTGAGTTAGTAGCTAAAACCTTTCTGAGATTGCACACCCTGCTCTATAATTTTTATAGAAGGATTTTATTTTTCCTATAATTGTGTCCCCAGAGAGAGCCAAATCTTCCTGATGATCCCACAGCTCAATCTCATCTTATTATAAATCCCTGGATCCAGAACTGTAATCTAGTCTCTTCTTGCTAGCAAAGATAGAGAAGGCTCTTCTTTTCATATGAAGCTGGTAAGAAGGTAGAGAGAGATGTTCATTGGGTGTACTTTGTGCTTTGATCGTTACTTATTCACAAACACTCATGGGTTTATAGAAAATTCAGATGATATTAGGGTCTTCCCTGTGCTCATGGATTCATATAGCACATAGATATACGACCTCTAATAATTCATAGTTAAATATCTTAATGGTTTTTCTCAGATTGAATTAAAATCAATGGAACTAGAGATTAAAAAAATATGGAAAATTAGCATAAAGGGAATGGTAACATGTGTACTTATGACAGGATATTTTCTCTCATTAATTTAAACTTCACACTCTACCATTTAGCATTCTAAAAAGCTTGATCGAAAAATATTAACATTATAATAATAAATATTGCTATTAATTATTTTAAATCTTTCTACAATTGTTTTTAACAATATAAATGTATTAATTTAAAAATTATTTTTAGAATTTTAATTGAACAAGGCTTTACAGCATTTTTGTGCTGAGTCAACTGCCTCTCTCATTCCATGCCTCCTAAAACCTCTACCTTATCCTCAAGCCAGCATCCATCACTTCATACTTCTTGGACAGCAGTAAATTTCCCCCTAATACTTCACCAAGGAAAAGGCAGACACTGGGTAATAATTTCCTCACATAACCCGCCTCCGACCTACCCACTCCACTTCCTCTCTGGTGTCAGTGAAAATGACGATCCTCATCTTTTTGAAGGCTAATTACTATCATGCTCTATGTTCAATCACCTAGTACTTTCTTAAAGACTTTTATATATCAATTAATTCCTCTAGTTCTATATTTCCAGTCTCTCACTACTTACTGTATCTTTAATTTCAGTTTATGAATTTACCCATTTCTCTAAGTCTTTCCCATCTTGTAAAAATTCTCCATCTACGTTATAGCCTTCTTCAGTCATAGCTTATTTCTCTCCTGCCTTCACTGTCAAGTTTCTGGAAATAAAATACATCGTACCTCCACTACTTACTTTTTTATTCACTCTTCAAACCACTGTAGCAGGTTCCCAATTTTCAACTGCTTTTTCCAGCTGAAATGTGCTTTTGGCTGCTTTTGAATTTTTAATCCTTACCAGACTTGACAGCTCAAGCAATTTGGAGCTGTTGTTCATGTCACACCCAGTCATGACACAATGCTGTCTTGGTTCTTATGGGTCCCATAAAACCAGTCTCATCTTGCTTTAGTGTGTATAGTCCTTTCCAATAATTTCTGGAGAGTTCTGTATTCATCGGTCTTGTCTTGTAAATATATTCTCTGAGGTTGTTCACCCACACTATTGAATTAAAATGATACATATAAAATGATAACTTCCAAACCTGTATTACTGGCAAAGAACTGGAGACCTGTGCCTGCAGATTCATACCCACATGGTCACTGCAGAACCATGGATATTTTTAAGTGGCTTTCTCTTACTCAAAACATTTTCAAAATTGACTGCACCTACTTTTCTTAAGTAAGTCTTTAATCATAGGATCTTATGATCCAATGGAGCTTAAAATTCAATAAATATAAAAAATAATTAGCATAAAATGTGTAAAATCACATAGACATATTTTCCTTGAATTTAAGGGGAAAATATCCCTGATTATGAATGATAGATGAATATTATATTAAATTTAGAGTTTTCTCAATGATGCACAACTTATCTATGATCTTGGACAACTTTCCTAACCAAAAGAAAATTTATCTAAGTACTTTCACATAATAATGTAATTTATTCCTTCTATAGGATGTGAGCATTGTGAGGACAAATGCTGCAAAACCAAGACAACATGAAAATCCTAAGCAACTTGACATCTAAATTTCCAACCTTCTTGCTGACCGGCATTCCCGGCCTAGAGTCTGTCCATACCTGGATGTCCATTCCCTTCTGTTGTCTTTATGCCGTTGCCCTCTCTGGGAACAGCATGATCCTGTTTGCCATCATTACCCAGCAGAGTCTCCATGAGCCCATGTACTATCTCCTCTCCATGCTGTCAGCCACTGACCTGGGCCTGACTCTTTCTACATTGTCAACAACATTAGGTATCCTCTGGTTTGATGCACGTGAAATCAGTCTAGATTCCTGCATTGTCCAGATGTTTTTTCTTCATGGATTCACTTTCCTGGAATCTGGGGTACTGGTGGCCATGGCCTTTGACCGCTATGTGGCAATCTGTGATCCTCTGAGGTACACTACCATTCTCACTAATTCCAGAATCACTCAGATGGGTATCCTAATGATTATACGTACTGTAGTATTAATAGTACCACTACTCTTGCTCCTTAAGCCTCTCTACTTCTGCAAAATGAATGTCCTTTCCCACTCCTACTGTTACCATCCAGATGTGATTAAATTAGCATGTTCAGACATTTGGGCTAATAGCATCTGTGGATTAATTGACCTAATCCTGACCACAGGAATAGACACACCATGCATTGTTCTGTCTTATATCTTAATTATTCACTCTGTTCTCAGTAGTACCTCCCCTGAAGAATGGCATAAGGTCTTTAGCACCTGTGTCTCCCACATTGGAGCAGTTGCTACTTTCTACATTCCTATGTTGAGCTTGTCCTTGGTGCATCGCTATGGTCAGTCAGCCCCCAAAGTGGTCCATTCAATGATGGCCAATGTGTACCTGCTTTTGCCCCCTGTGCTCAACCCCATCATTTATAGTGTAAAAACAAAACAGATCCGCAAGGCTATACTCAGTCTGCTTCTTACAAAATGAACAGAGATTATTAAGTTTGAGAAAAACCTGGTATAAATGACTTTCACTGTAGAAAAGCAACCTTGGTAGGTTACTGACTATTGGATATTTGTTTTCATATTTTTCATTTATTCAACAAGTATTTAGTAAATATTTTTATATTTTCAGTCATAAACTATAAGTATGATATGTCACCCCAAGACTTTTACAGTTTAATTAGGGAAATAATAATAATGAAATAACAAAAATAATACTCATAGCAACTGTCATTTATTGACTCTTTGTTTTATGCTAGGTATTCTATTATACTAACTGCTTTTAAGACCTATTCCACTTATTTTTTAAAATAGCACAATGAAATATATAATAGTATTAATTATATTTTATAGATGAAGAGACAGGTATAGAGATATCTAGGCCACCAAAGGCCATATGACTATCATGAGGCAGGGTTGAAATTTGAACCCAGGTGCCCTGTGTCTCAGATGCCATGCTCTTCACCACTGTATTACATTCTCTATCAAACGCATTTAGCAGAAATGTTATAAAATCAAAAGTAAGACCAGAATCTCCATGAATCCATACTATGTCTTAAAAAGTTTTGGTAGCCTTGTCAAAATATGCTTTAGCTTGTTTTCTTCATGGATAATCTGTAATAAAAAAGGTAGCAATAGCTATGTCATGACATATAAATCATTATCCAATGTTGAACAGTACAAAGAAAAGCTTCAGAGATGAGGCACATTCGTTAATTTATTATAGGGAATGGTAACTTTGGAGAACTAGAAAAGATCATGAAATAGATTACAAGGAAGTTTGGAGCATAGGTTCTTAACCTTTTTCTGCACATGGTCCCTTAAGAATCTAATGAAATACATGGACCTTTTTCACAGATAAACACATCACATTATTTTCCATAAAACTTCAGAGGTTTCACAAATGCCATGGAGGATCTGCATGGCTACCTTAACCAGCCAAAGAGCCAATGTAAAGAATTCATGGTTTGACAGCCTATACTCATTATACAGAACTATTTTCCCCAAATGTTTGGTTCCTAAAAAGGGACTTATGGTAACTATATTGATTTAAGAGGCTTTAAAAACTTTAGCTTTTTAAAAAAACTTTAGTTGCATAAAATAGTAAAGAAAATTCAGAGAGAAATGGAGTTGGAAACCTGAAGGGAGTCATATCAATTTTATCGCCACTGGAAAAGTCCCACACATCTCACAAACACTTGGGGCAGTGGTGTGCTGGAGCTAGTGCATATCCGCTTCAAGATCCCATTGTGTGCATCTCTTTCCAACTCTGCATTCAGTGATGTCATATTAGTAGTTTGAAATCTCTCATAATAAGAATATTTACACCATGGAAATTGGTAAACATTACAAAGAGGACTTTTTTGTTGTTTTTAAAGATTCAGTTTATTAGCACACAGTGACTGCAGGTGTACTTTATGTTTGGCCTTGTGGAAAACAGTAGAGATTAGAAGATCAATAAAACATATTCCCCACACTCTAGAAACGTAAAATCTACTGTGTAAAACATCAACATAAGCAAAAACTTACAAAATGATGCATGTAGTGGTGTGATGGTCCATAGTACAAAAGTAAAATTTTATCCCCTGGTTGTGTTGACATCTGAGGTGAAAGGATTTCCAGAGGTGCATGGTAGAAAGCATTATTTTGGAAGCAACTCTGTGGAAGAATGTCAGAAGTGTTGTGTCACAATTTTGCTATTCATGGGAGAATTTTCTCCTGTGTTTTGAATTTATAGGTCCTATCCATATATAGGCATGGAGATTATGAAAACACAAAACTTTTTTTCCTTCTGTATTCTCTCTCCATCAGCTTCCCTCAGGTGAATTTAGATTATAAGATTTGTGATAGTAGCTTAAGGAACATCTTTTGCTTGAACAATGCTATTATATAAAAGAATTGATTTATAGATTTGGTTTAGAAATTTGGCTATACTTCCTGATTTTGATATGTGGGAGACTTTTTCTCTGGTAATTCTACATGCCTGTTAGCTGCTTAGAACTTCAGAAAGGTAGGACAAATAAGAATGCTAATGTTCAGGGACTTTTACTTTGATATGTTTAATGGACTACAGCATGACAAAATGTGCTTCTAGCTGAACCTGCTAAAGAAAAGACTCTAGATATCTGACTGAGACCTCTCTAGCTGGAACTGAGTAAGTAAGCAAGATAATGGCAAAGAAGTGATGTTCTTGTACATATTTGGGAATTCATAAGGTAAAAACAAAAAGTTGGATAATTTTATTTAGGTTAATTTGTATTGTGTGGTCTATAAAATGTCTAGATACTACATATACATCTTACTAAGTATAATTCATTAAAGGGAATAGATGAGTACTTGGCTGGAGTATAAAGAGTGGGCTATAGGTAAATTTACTAAATCAACATTCTGGTAAAGTTCAATACCTCAAGGGGACACTATTAAAAGATACTCATAGGACAAAGTTGAGGAGCTGAGATGCTCATGCTAAGAATCACAGGTAGACATAACAGAGAAGAAGAAAAAAAAAGCTGTGGTCAAGTGAAGGCAGAGATTGTGGTATACTTCTGTCCTATGCTCCTCCATCTAAAAACTAGTGGCCCTTCTGGTTACTAGTGGCCCAAATATAAAGCTTCACTGTTTAATAGCCCAAATATAAAGCTTCACTGTTTAATAGGTTAAACAAAATGATTGAGTATGATTGTCAAAGTTTTTCCCTTTTTAGAGGAGGAAAGAATCCCCTAACATATGTCAAAAACAAAGTGTTGTCCTCAAAAACAAAATCTTGGCCCACTGTTGGAGTAATCTTATTGGTAGAAATAATATTAAATGTAACAGGACTCTCTCTTGGAGTTTATACTCTTTTAGAGGTGGACTTAAGGGCATCTCCAACTTTGGTTGACCCTCTTAGAAAAGGTCAAGCAGAAGCTAGTGTAGAACCCAAGGGAAATTTGTGGAATAGCAAAAATTCATGTATTCCAATACAATATATATAATATGATGATTAAGGAATAATGCTTAAATACCATAATCATAATAACAGCTAACATGTACTGACTTTTTACCATTCACAAAAAGTAAGCAAATAGAAAAGCCAGGATGCACACCTATGCCCCTTTGTCATTGTTTTTTTGAGTCCTAATACTACAATATACATATATCCATTTCTCCATAGACTAGTACACCAGCCCCTAATTGTGCTTCCTTCCCTTTTCTTTCTTCAACTGATCCATCTAGTACACTGGCTTTCCAACAATTAATGGGGAAAAGTGAATCAAGATTTTTCTTTCAGAAGAATGGATCCAATTACTTCCCTAACCTTGAAATAAAATGCTTGTTTATCTACTTCATTAACCAGGTTTCCAAATAGGCTTGCTTTCTCACCGTTCTTCAGATGCATCAAGTTAATTCAAGTTGAATCATGCCACTTCTCACTCTAAAATACCACATTCCTTGTTCTTTTGTTTTTAATTTATATTAAAATCATAGTTCCACATTTAAAAAAAAAACATTTTTGTCCAATATCAACCCTAATATATGGTTCTGATTGACCTATCTCCTACAATTTTAAAACCCGTAACACCTGCAGTTTATTTTCTACTGGCTAATAAACACATTGTCTTGAATTGGGTATTCTTTCAGTGTGGATTTTATCCCCTCTCCTGGAGCCTTTCTTTAATGTCACATCCAGAAGACTTAGCACACATCTGGGGGTACACATTATCGAAAATAGTTTGGAGGATACTAGAGAAATGGGGGGTAGCAAAGAATAAAGTTGAGATTCTAATCTGGAATGTATCAAAGCATAATTCCTGGATGTAAATGTTGAAACTATTAAAAACACAGAAAAGAAATTCTTATTTATTTAGTTGAAGCTCAATTTTGTATCAAACTAAAGAAAGTACAGGAGAAAGGCAATGGGATTAGACAAGATAGTCACGCACTTTCTACCCTTATCCACCCTGCTCTTACTCCTTGGTAGCCAATGGTATAGACAGTATGAGGATCTTTTGCAGACTTACTGATATGACCTAAATATTGTAACTATAATACAGGGAGTTTAAATTAACTATTAATTATTCCTGTGATTGATATATTAATTTTAGTGGAAAAGGTGATGCAGCTTGTGATGGTTAATTTTATGTCAATTTGGCTATATTACAGCACCCAAATATTTGGTTAAGCACCAGTCTGAACATTATTGTAAAAGTACTGTTTAGATGATATTAACATGTAAATAAGTAGAAACTGAGTAAAGCATATTAACCCTATAATGTGGGTAGGCCTCATTCAATCAGTTGAAGGCCTTAAAAAAATAAAGACTGAAGTCCCCTGAGGAAGAAAGAATTCTGTATACAGATCGCCTTTGGACTTGACATGTAACATCAACTTTTCCTTGGATCTCCAGTCTGCCACCACAGTCAAATGAGCCAATTCCTTAAAATTAACCTATCTCTCTGGCCACCTTCTCTCACACACACATATTATTGGTTTTGTGTCTCTGGAGAACCCTGACAAATACACAGGTATTCCTCCTCGTACCTACTCAAGAAAGTATCTCTCACCTGTACGTTTGTAACCTTTATAACAACACAAATTAACACGAGTGGACTATTGACACAGACCACATGAGGAAAACCCAAAAACACCATGCTGAGCCACAGAAGCCAGTAGCAACAGTATGTCCTATTTAATTTCATGTATATGAAACTCTAGAAAAGATGAATCTAACATGGAGTGGCATAAAGCAAAACAGACCAACATTTGCTCAGAGCCAGGGTAAGGTAAGGATTATGTAATGTGGAGAATAATATAATTTTAGAGATGATGGAAATGTGCCATATTCCAATTGTCCTGACTTTTATACAGGTGTATAAATTTGTCAAAACTCATCAAAATATACACATAAGGTGGGTGCATTTCTTCTAGGTAAATTATCTCTCAATGAAACTGATACAGAATAAATGCTTATTTTTATTTTACAATTAATATTAAATAAGAAAACCTAACAGAAACCATCTATAAATATCAAGTTCGGTGTAAATATTAATTATTTTTCATCCCATAAAAATAACCAAAACATTTTTCTGGAAATAGTTTTCATTTTATAGCATGCGCTGCCCAAACTTCCTTCTTGCGTTGAAATAACCATGCCCATGGAGGTTCCTTGACTTTGTAGTTCTACTTTACTACTTGCTCCTGATTCGTAGGAGTCCATTTAACAAACCATTAAATCTATACCTGGTATGCTCCAGGATGATATGGAAATATCTGATACTCTACTTGGTTAAACATGAAAGTCCATTTAGTAAAATATTTACAAAAATTATATGACAGAAGAAGAGCCAAGTAAAATACTTGATCCTCACACCGAACATGCATGCTGCAAGGAGTAATGCAATTTTTAACACTTATGCATGTGCATGCATAGGCACACAAACACATAAACATACTCACAGAATTCTTGCAGCAAAAATAGTTTATTTTTTTTTCTATTTTATTTTCACCTTTTTAAATATTGCCAGAGAACAGCTGACCTACCTGTGTTGAACATAAAAGAGTGGCTCAGAATTCTCCCCAAGGAACTTGTATCCCACATGGTTAAATGACTACTCCGTCAGCGTTCCTTATTGAAATTATCCAGTCATAAATATAAGAGAGTTATCCTTACAGATCTAAACCTGTCCACTAGGGAAAAGTGTTCCTACTAGTATAAAGGCTAAATCAAGGAGTTGCTCTCAGAACGGCCCTTGGATTTGTTTATAATAAAGTGTTCTAAAGGTTTTAGCCCCACCATGATCAATTTAGCATAGAGGGATGCAAGGAAGAATTTCTTGGAAGTGAAGTAAAGACACCAATTCCCCTCCAAGTCTCTGGCACTTCTCCTTCAACATCATCATTAGTATTACCACTAGTTCTCCACATCTTGAAAGGTAAGAACCTTCTGGCTCACTTCTGTCTTTTGGCCTCCAAGTAATCTGAGCTCTTAACTATACTTACTTTCAATTATTTTGCTGTAATCACCAAGCCTGATCCTTAAATTGAATTCCCAAACTTCATTGTTTTCAAGACGTTTTTGCATGGATGTTTTGTCTCAGCAATGCATGATAGAAACTGTGTGCACATCATTGTTTCAAATATATTTATTTAATTTTATTAAAAATCAAAAGATAAAATTGTATGTATCCAATATGTAAAACATGATGTTTTGAAGTATATATATTATGGAATGGTTAAATTTAGCTAATTAACATATGCATTACCTCATATAGTTATCATTTTTGTGGTGAGAACACATCAACTCTCTTAGCATTTTCAAGAATACAATATATCATCATTAACCATACTCACCGTGCTATACAATAGATCTTTTAAATGTATTCCCTCTATCTAACTGTAACTTTGTATCCTTTAACCAGCATCTCTCTAACCCCCTGGCCCCCAACTGCCACAGCCGCTGGTAACCACAATAGCGTAGAACACATAGCATAGAACTTTCACATTAGTTTCCATTCCTTCTTTCCTAGACAGATAAATCTATACCCTCACTTATAATCCAATATATAATCTCCTTTAACTATCCTCAAGCTACATGTGATGAAGAACCAGATTTTTAATATTTGTATTTCCAATTTCCCATGAAGTGGATACTAGCACATAACTTGTGCCATATGTGACTTACCTCACAAGTATGACAGCTTCCAGCCTTATTTATCTTTTTTCATAGAGAAAATTCCACTAATTACATTTTTAGATACCCTGATGATGTCAAATTCCTGTGAAATTTTTGAAATTCTTGTTCTAAATCCCTGTTCTTATGTCCTGGTAGACTGGTAACAAATAGTTCACAAAAGGGCTCTGGTCCCTGGACCACACTTGAAATGACACTAACCTAGTCCATATTTCCATCCAGCCTTCCAAAACTACATTCAGTTAACACGGTGGTAAGATCACCATGCCCAAAATAATTTTAACACTCTATAGGCACTACTTCTAAAATTCATACAATGAAATAAAGACCCAGCATAAACTTATCTGTACAAATAGAAAACATATTAAAGTGTATGAAATATATTGGCAGTTCAGTACTGCCTTTTTAAATAATAGAAATAGGACATTATGGTTCTAAGAAAGTTCTGTTTATACTGCTTTGAATCACCATCTAATTGTGGCTGATCTTCCTCAAAATCTGGATTCAACTCAGATCCTACGAAAACAATTCTTTAATATGCCTTGAATTTTTGATTTCCTTCATCTTTTCTATTAGTCTCTTTACTATTTCTCTTATCTCTTTTACCACGAAATGGAATCTTGTATTATTTTAGGGATTATTAAGTGTGTCTCTGTGTTATACCATAGCATAAGATATTAAAGTGTATTAGAGTATATCAAAAGAATTTGTGAGTATAAAATGTATTTGTTATTTATGTATCATCAGGTCATTATGTATCAGTAACAATAAGGTCTAGCAACTTGCCTTGGTCCTTGTGATACATGTAAGGAATAAGCCAAAAAGCCCCTTTTCTAAATTTAATAAATTTAGCACATTTCTAGTCAATAATATATTACATTGTCTCTAAACATTATCCAGAACAATGTAATTATAATAAGTTTATTTTGAGGATTAAATAAATGACTATAATAGACACTCAATTTTCTTAATGAATGAATAGTGTTTGTAACATATGATAAATGTTTCATTACTGGTAGCTATTGTTATTATTAATTATGAGAAATGAAAATGCTTACTCAAGTGAAATTTAGTCTTAAAGATACAAAATTATATTGCCAGTTGCCATGTCTACCTCTTTGTATTATATATCAACCAACAATAAAAGGGTATCAGTTTTTACCCTAATGATACTTTATAATCTTTAACAAATTACAAATAGTATTTTAAATGTGACTTTCATATTGATAGTGATATTGAAGATTTTGACTTACAATAATTCACCATTCAATTTTTCTAATAGGAATTGTCCATTTTTTCTATTATCATGTTTTTATTACTATCCTCACAATATACCAAATGCATTATCTCTATAATTTCTATGCTTCAGATAGATTTCCAAGTATGTTATTAGCCTCTGAATTCCATATATTTTTAATTTGTGTGTTTTCTTTTTCTTTATTTCTTTTTTTCTTCTTCTTTTTTTTTTTTTTTTTTTTTTTTTTGAGACAGGGTTTCACTATATTGACCAGGCTGGTCTCGAACTCCTGGACTCAAGTGATCCTCCCACCTCAGCCTCTCAAACTGCTGGGGTTACAGGCGTGAGCCACCACGCCTAACTGTGTGTTTTCTTTTAAAGATAAAGTGTATACCATAGTGCTTGATGGCACAGCCTCAGGAGCCCCATTGTCTCAGAGCCAAACTCCGCCACTTTCTGGCTTTGTGACCAGGAACGATGTATTCAAACTTCTAAACTACAGGTTATACCTCTATGATGACTTCAGTTTGTACCTCTTCAATAATAGTATCTCTCTGTTTGTCTTGTTATGAGAATAAGCATTTAAAACAAAGCCTCTTACATATCATGTAATCAATTCATGTCACATGTGTAATTTTGCCTGAATGTTTCTTTTAAAGCCTAAAGGCAGGAATAGTGTTAAGAATAGGTAGGACAGATATTTTTCTCTTGATTTTAACAATAGTGGCAGATTTCATAACACTAAACCAGATTTTATGATTATACATTAAGAAGGCATTAATACCTAGATTCACTGGAATGGAAATACTTTTCTTCAAGTAAGCACATGTAATCACTGAGAGTGAGCTGGCATTTTCTAAGGTAGATTCATCATTTCATGATCTCTCTGAAGTAAACATGAGGTCTTCTTAATAAATAAGGGTAATATAACTTTCAATTATTAACTGTACAAAATAAGTCCTCCATTCTTATTAAAAAATTAGTCAATTCTCCTCCTAGGCAAATTCCTAATAATTAATGACCAAAAGAACAAGAAAAATAAACAACTGACAAATGATAAACATCTACTAAGCAAGGCACTATATTAAGCAAAGATTAACACAAAATAAACCATTTCCTCATGTGGAAATGCTAAAAAGGTCTAATAATCTAGTTAAAGAATAAATCATATGCACTCAGAAAGGTGGCTAAGAATGTAAAATTATAAATAATAAATTTTCTATTAAAAATAAAAGTAGATACTAAATAAAATTTTATCTCAGGACATCAAGATATTACAAGAGAATTCTGCTCCTACAGACTACATCTTCCACATGCCAACCTTCCATAACTCCACTTCCACTACTTTCCTCCTGACGGGTGTCCCTGGACTTGAATGGGCCCATGCCTGGATCTCCATCCCCTTCTGCTGCCTCTATTTAACTGCCCTTTCTGGGAATACGTTGATCCTATCTGCAGTTCTCACTGAGCCAAGCCTCCATGAGCCCATGTACTATTTCCTCTCCATGTTGTCCACCACTGACATTGGCTTATGTGTCTCTACTCTGGTGACAGTGCTGGGAATCTTCTGGCTTAATGCCCGGGAGATCAGCTTCAGTGCTTGTTTATCACAGATGTTCTTCATTCATTTTTTCACTGTCATGGAATCCTCAGTGCTCCTGGCTATGGCCTTTGATCGTTTTGTGGCCATTTCTAATCCTCTGAGATATGCCTCTATCTTAACTGACCTTAAAATAGCACAAATTGGTGCAGCAATCCTCACCAGGGGGACACTAATAATAATACCTCCAGTGGTGCTTCTTAAGCGACTGTCCTTCTGCCACAGCCATGTGCTCCACCACTCCTATTGCTTTCACCCCAATGTGATGAAGCTCTCGTGTTCAGACACAACCATCAATAGTGCATTTGGACGAACTATAATCATCTCTACCGCTGGAGTGGACTCCATCTTCATTCTGCTCTCCTATGTCCTGATCATCCGCTCAGTTCTCAGCATTGTGTCCCCAGAGGAGAGGAAGAAGGCCTTCAGCACCTGCATCTCTCATATCACTGCTGTGGCCATATTCTACATCCCTTTGATCAGCCTGTCCTTTGTCCACAGATTTGGAAAACATGCCCCCGCCTTTGTGCCCACCCTCATTGCTAATGTGTACCTTCTCCTTCCACCTGTGATGAATCCCATCATCTACAGTGTGAAAACAAAGCAGATTCAGAAAGCTGTGCTCAAACTCATGTGTTCCAAGGAAACTCAGATTTAACATTTATTATTCTTATAAAGTTCTAAAGTCTTTTTTAAAATGTGCACATACTGGAGTGACAAATACACATCTTTCTAGAGTTGGGTCCAGCTAAATGTTCCTCAGTCAAACTTTTACTTAATGTACTTATCTTTCTATGATATTTTCTCCATTTCTGTTACATTTTTAATTCAGATGTTTACTCCTGTTAAATATCCTATGAAATAGCTATAAGCAATTATCCCAGTTCACACTTTTAGGATTTTCCTGCTCTACACTATCTGTCATGGTTTTCTAGGTTAATATTCTAAATGTCCTATCTCACCACAACACTATTTTTGCTTTAAAATAAAAACACCTTCTAGATTTATCTCCTCATAAAATTGAAGTAGCATATTATCATTCTAATTCTTTAGGACTTTCATGACCTGGGTCTCTGTCTCTTTACAAGATGTAATGCTAATTCTTTTCAGACATACTCTACTCTCTCCTTCCTCTGTGCCTTTATTTGTGCATGTTCACTTCTCTTGGAATCTCCACAATTGTCCCCTCATCATCTTCAAATTCTGCTTTTCAAGGCCCATCTAAGATATTATCTATGTTATATTTTTTTATGACCAGTACTCAGATTTTTATCCTTTCTTTTCATACCATTTTAATAATGTTTTAACTCCATCTTCTTATGGCACATTTGATTATGTCTCCCATAAGACTGTACATTTCCTGAGGATAAAAAAAGTTTTATATTCTTTGAACTCTTGGAATTCCTAGCACAGTACCTTTCACATAGGAGATACTTCATGAATGTTTTTAAATTTTCCTCAACATAACAGATTTTCACCTTGTCTATGTGAATGATTGCTAAGATAGTCTACCCAATTCTATTGATTGGGCACCTAATTAATTTTTAAAAATTTCATGCTAACCCAAATTTTTCTCCTTATATGGTCCCTTAGACTTACCTACTTACATACATTGTAGTCAAAAGTTTTCTATGTGGTCACACTCTCTGCCTTATCCCATTCTATAATCTTCATTGTCATCAGAGTGACCATTTATTAAATTAAATTTTAATAGAGAATAGAATGATAGATACTAGAGGCAGGGAAGAGTGTGAGGGTGGGAAGGGAAAATGAAGAGATGTTGGTAAATGGGTGCAAACTTATAGTTAGATAGAAGAAATAAGTTCTAATAAATATCATGAAGTTGTACTGAATTTGGTTAATTTAGTGAGTGTATGTAGAGATGGTGCACCTTCCATGAGAGGAAAGCATGAAGGGTTTATTGCACAGATGAAAAAAGCATTAACAGATCCAGATGCTCTCATTTCTTTATCTGTATCCAACCATTTCAAAAAAAGTTATCTTTTTTCAAAACACTTCTTCTTCAAAAGGAAATTTTGGATGAACATTTTCCCCAGTCAGCAAAAGTCATTGATCAGCAGGATGATATATGTGAATCATTTGAAGAATATGCAGCTGTTATAGACCTATTAATTGGAGAATACAAGGAAAGGTTCATTGACTTTGAGAATCATGACATCACACTCAAATTAGCATTTCAGCCTCACCTAGTTGATATCACCAGGGCACCTAAAGAACTACAGGTGGAATTGATTGAGCTCTCAGTAGGTGGCATTTTAAAGTCATTGTTTGATGCTAAGAAACATCCCATTGAAATATGGAAAAATGCAGTAGGATACCCACACCTTTGGCAACATGCCCAAAAAATGCTTTCTTGCTTTTCAATCACTTATTGCTGCAAATCTGCATTCTCCTACATAACTCAAATCAAGATGCCCTTAAGGTCACAAATGACTGATACCCATCTAGAGGATCAACTGAAACTGCAGAACTCCACACTGCAACCAAATATTCAAATGCTTTCCAACAAAAAGCAGACACAACAAAGTCATTAAAAGGTTGACTTTAAAATTAACAAATAGTTTTCAATTTTTAAAATTATTAAGTACATAGTAGTTAGATTTTTATAAAATAATGTAAACTTTTAAGTATATCTAATTGAAGTTTCTTGAATGTGGCCTTATTTTACTACAGCTAAATTAATGTGGCCTTCCAACATGAAGTTTCCCCACTACTATTAAGATTATTACCATCTAGTTGTTAGAGTCGTAGAATTCTGCAATCATTTGAGTACTCAGCCCAGGCAGGTTTGTGAGGTAATACCTGTGTCTTGGTGGGGAAAATATGATACACTAAAACATTGAGTAAAAACATCTGGATAAATGGCCCATGAAGAAGCTGACTCTTCAGAAATCCCTGTAACCTCCAGGCTTGCAGAGGTAGCCTACACACTGGTATGAGCAATCACTTACACCACCTCCCATAACTCAATAGCTGCCATCCTCAGAAGATGCCTCCATCTCCCGTCCTGGCCACCAGGATGGACACTAGTATCCAATCCAATATGCCAGGACTGGTAAAACAAGAAATTGATTATATTCTAAAGAATAGCAAAAATTAGCAATCATTTCATGGCAAGAATCTGCAGAATACCACCAGGATTGAATAGTAAGAGTCTTTGATCAAGGAGGTCAGAATAGAAGACTGTATAGGCAAGAATGCATCGATGTAGGGGTACTTACTTGGAATACAGGTGTTAATATTCTAACAAGGATACCAGGGAGTGTGGCCAACTCACTGTCACTGTGAGTGACAACTACAAACCTAGAGAAAGTGATGGACAACACTCAGCACAGTGGAAATGCCTAGCAGATTGGAAAGGAAGAAATAAAGAGGCTGTCAAAAGTGTGCATGCTGGGATGGATGGAATGTGTAAAGCTCTAAGACCCACCATCCATAAAGGGACACAGAGGACACACCATTCGGAGGCCACTAGAAGTGAGCTGTGAAAATGATACCAGCACCACTAAGAAGTTGAGTGGTAGCTCTTTTCTGCTGATCTGGGAGGATAGTAGTAGATGCAGATACCAAGCCAAGCTCATTAATATCCATGCATATGAGGAGGCCTTGACATAATAGAGGCCAGGTAGCAGTGGTTAACCACCAAATGCCAGGGCTGCAATTATAATAAGAACCAACAAGGTCCAAAGGCCAGACAAGAGGCCTTAACAAGCAAGTAGTTGTGGAAATGGCTAGTAGAGCATGACCTCCCTGGGCCAAAATAGACAAGCAGCCAAAAAGGGGCTGGGTAACATTTACTACAAAAAGAAGGCAAGCATGGAGGAGCAGGAGGCCAGGAAAGCTGTCAGACTTTGATGGAGGATTGACCTTGAGTTATAGAAAGAAGGAAGATAGAGAGTTCTGGTAGAAAGAAGCATCTTAGACTCTAGTGCGGTTCTGAACAGAGTTAGTCAAGGCCATTGGGCATCCTCAAGTCAAAGTCACCTGTCAGAGGAGTCCTGTGCCTTCCAGGAACAGGCCTGCCTTAGTTCCCCTGCCACACACAGTCATCGCCTGGAAGCAGCTCCTGGGAAATGTGGCTGACAGGGAATGTGCTGATGGACTAAGACTGTTGGTGCCCATAATCTGAAACGTGAAGGGGATATTTTAATAACCACCACACTTATTGCATTAAGAGGAGAATAGGCCAGGTGGGATAAGGAGGAGGCAAACACCCAAACCTGGAGACAAAGAGAAGCCAGAGCAGCGATGGGCTGCTCATCAGAAGTTGAACAGTCTTCATGTGTCTCCCTTGAAGTTTCAAATATTCAGGAAATGGGGTGTCTGCATAAATGACATGTGAGAATTTTAGTGTTCTTTCTGCAGCTTTTCTATAACTCAGAAATTATTTTGAAATATCATGTTAATTATCATGAGAGAGCATCTGTTTGGCCTTGCTTAGGTCAGGAATCTAGGTGTCTAGTATTAATCAGTCAGGTTCATGTGTACAGGTCTAGAACGTTGGGCCCACCTCTAAGTTTGGGACTGTTACCAGCAAAGGGGAAATATTTTTGCTGAAGAATTACCTAACACCTAACACTCTTACACTTCTTCTTATCTAACAACGTGCATTAAGAACATTTGTTTAATGGCATATGCTTTAAATAGTCATTATCCTAGGGATTAAATTGACTAAACAGAAGAATCTTGTCAACTTTAACATTTCCCTTTTAGTAACACCACTTAAGGCAAAAGTACCAAATATTACAAAATCACTGATTAGACAAACAATAGAACAGTTACATAAAATTACAGAGGTAAACACATGTATTAACATGTCATATCTTTCCTTCAGGCCAGTGGAGACAGACCCAGATATTTTGAAGCAAAGATTAAAAACTAATCAGGATTATAATGTTATTTTGTTAGGTATAGGCACAATAAAATATCCCTTATGTATAATTTATATTATTCATAGAATTCTGTTTATTATATTAAAAATTACTTATCCTGACAATTTTAGGAATCCAATTTTTATCTTAGAAATCTAATTTAATACTAAATATTTTGCTACTAATAAAAAATAGTACTATACACAATTAAACTTTAAGAAATGTAATTGTTCTTAGTCTGGGACAATTTAGGAGAATAAAACAAAATATGCGAAACAAATACAAAAAATTCTATAGTAACTGAAATCTATGTTTCTGTACTCATTGCCCTGTTTTTGGTTACACAGAAAACAAATCTATTATTCAAAACTAATCTCCAAAATGTTATGCATTTATTTACTCATTATTCATTCTGTGAATATTTATCAACACCTACTACAAGTTAAAAGAAATAAAGCATGCTCTTGAAGGACCTACATTCACATGAAGCATTTCTAACCATGTCTTCCTACCGAAATCATCCATATGCTCTTCAGTACCTCAAATTCAGCAAGTCCAAAACCAAATTAATATGTTTCTTTTAAAAATGATCTGATTCTTCTGTTGATGAGTGAAACTATTCTGGATAATGAAGGATGTACGGTAATTTAAACCATTTTCTTTCTTGAAGAAACTTGACCAAGCACTCCTCATACCCCTGGTAACATATCTTTCTGTTTAAATTCCTATTTGATCAAAGCTGAACATTTCTGATTCCCCCTCTGTGATGCCACACTTTTTTTCAGCCAAGCAAGCCTGATTTATCAATGCCACCTTTGACCTTTCTCTATTTTCACCACCCGTACTAGTGAGAGTACAGTTCATGTACTTTCTCACTTCCTGCTTCACCATTCTTTGTCTTCAGAATCTTTACTACAGGCACATTCTAACAGGTGACCTTGCCTTCAATGTCTCCTTATTCTAATCTATCCTTTACACAAGTGTCAGGTTAAACTGTAGATTAATGTAGAATCATCTATAGATGAAATCTCAGATTAAATGTAATTATTGGAATTACAACATTGCTTAAAATAACCTTCAATAGTTTCTCTCACTCTCCAAATTGTAAACAAACTTCACCAGTCAACAAGACACTAAATCCTAATCCTGTGTAATATTCTTCAAAATTTTTAGAGATTATTCGTGTCACCACTCTATTTTGCTGATAAGGAAACTGAGGCCCTTAGTGATAATATCTTTTCTTGGAGCCACTGTTATTAACAGAGCAAAGTTTTCTGGTTTTCTCATTGTGTAAAACAAGGTTCTTAGAACTCTACTTTTCTGCTTCTCTCAACAAGGAAAATACTTGAGTATGTACCTGGCATCCTAAGTGAGTTTCCTTTTTCTCTGTTTTCCATTATTCTAAAAGCATATAACAAAGTTATAAGTACAAATATTTCTGTGAAAGTTCTACTGAACAAACTTGCTAGATTAACCAGAAATGTCATTCCCTCTGAAAAATATACTGACTAATGCTAGCTTCCAATTGAACATTCAGCTCATTCTCCAATTAGCAGGTCCTCACTGGCCCCAATAAGTGCACTGTAGGCTGTCAGGCTTTCTTCCCCTCAACTGGCACAATTATTATAATGGAAGTTGTATATGATTCATTAAAGACATGGGGTGCATGCAAGGAAGATAATGTGAAATTCCACTTTGCAAAATTATATTAAAATGCCCTAATTCTACATCAAAAGATTGTGAATAAAATACATACGTAAGTTTTAGGTTGAAATCAAATGTTCAATGTAGGTTAAAATTATTTTTATGATTCCTACATTTAACCAACTTTATTAGAAAACAAACTTAACCATTAGCCAAAATACAGTTGGTAAAATGACTTATACTGTGTTTGTTCATGTGATTCTCTTTTCTAGACTAAGAAATAGATCTTCAAGTGAAGGAAATAAATTAATTCAATAAACATTATTAACTGCTGATTTTGTGTCAAGTACTGTATTCATCAGTACACGTCAGGTAAATAATAAACTTTGCTTTAGCCTGAACAGCTAAAACTAAATAAGTTAATATACCTGAAATTACATGGAAAATATTAATCACTATACAGAACTTAATTGATATAATCCTTGAATAAAAGCCAGGTATTTTTTTTTTTCTATTATTGCTTCCATTTGAGTTCCCAAGATGCCAACTCTTTCCCCCACTCAAAGGTCAACTCCCATGGAGCCCCTTGACTTGGCCATTCTATTTCACTGCTTGCTTCTGGATTATAGGAATGCATTTGCTCATTCTAACAGACATTTACTGCATATCACCTGGTGATACTTTCAAATCATCTGGTACTCCAAATAGTTTTACACAAAAATCTATATAACAGATTATTTATAAGAAACACATAGCAGAATAAAAAGCAAGAAAAAATACTGGATCCTCATCTTAAATGCACTATTCATCTCCAAAGTAATGATTCAATTTCATTTTTAATTAAACCACGTAAACATAAAGTTCTCGTGTCAATATGTTTATTTTTCTTGGTTTGATTCTTTTCTACTTGTCTAAACATCCACATTTCCTGATGCCAGCTAATTAGCCCAGGGGGAAGAAAAGTGCAGTATAACAGAATGGCAAAAGAAATCCCACAGGGGTACATTTATCCCAAGTGGGTAAATGACTCTATCACCAAAGTTCCTTGTAAAAAATTCTCCACTCATTTAAATAAATGGGTCACCTTCATATACCCCACTATAAGTAAGAGCAAGAGAAGTTTCTCCTCCCTGTCTGAAGTCCAAGTAAAGCAGCTGCTCTCAGATCAGAAACAGTACTTTGTTATGCCTGAAAATTTTTAAGCTATATCATTTAGCTTAGATAAACACAAAGAAGAATTTTTTGGAAGTGAAATTAAAACCAATAATTCACCTAGTCTTCTGGCATTGCTCCAACATCTCTATTTGTAGCCCTTCTAATTCTCCACACCTTGAAAGGTAAGCCCCCCTCCCCATTTAACCCTAGTCCCTGATCTCCAAGCCCTCCAAGCTCCTGACTACATTCACTCTCCCCTGTTTTGTTCATGTCTATGAGCCTGATGCCTATTCAGAAACACTGAAAAATACAGATGTTTCATTTTCATCTGTTTAGCTAACCATATCAAAAATTTTACATCTTATATGTATGTATTTTCTAACACATATAACCACCAAATTCTAAAATATAGTCACTGGCACATCCTCACTATTACTTAACTTATAATCCTAATTAGTTCACATTTACTGCAGCACATTTATTCCATTCAGTTTCTTAAGCCTGCATCAATCTGATTTATTTCTTTTTAATTTGGTTCTGAACACCAGTGTGGCACAGTAAAATGACCACATCTTTAGGGTCAGACAGACCTGGATTCACACACTGGCTTCATGCTATCTATCAATGGAAACCTTCAATAAATTCTTCCTTCTGAACCTAGGTCACCCCACCTGAAACCTGGGAATGTTAGTCTCAGTTTGTGGAGATATGTAGTGAAGCCCCTGGCTCAATGCTCATTTTCCTTCTCTCTGAGAATATTATATCCATCCTCTCACCTACCTTCTAAGCACCTAGTTCATATCTCAGCTCCAAGCCTCAGTCGCTGAGGATGGTTATGTCATTGCCTCAGATCACCATGTTCTTAGGATACTCCTTTGCCGCCTTTGCCTCCATGTAGGTAGTTAGCTTTGTAACTATTCCACAGGCACTGCTCCTAAATTCAGAAAATATCCTTCTATATAAATAGATAAGTCAATTAAGCAAATAAATTGAATCCATGGCGTTTTTGATAAGAGAAACATCATGTTGTCATTCTAGGGAGATTGTCTTGGTTGTCATTGTTTCAACAAATCACTGTGTGATGGTAACTGATTTTTCTGCACAGCAGGATCTAACTCCAGACCTTTATTTGTTTTACATGAGATGACTAATAATCTAGAAAATCAGACTTCATATTTCTCTTTGTAAAATAATAAGGGTGTTTTACCCTTTATCTTGATTGCTAGATAAGGGTAAGTCCCTTGTTCTCTTTTCCTAAAACCTTCAGGTACAGATTCCAATGCATGTCTAATTACATATTCATGAATTCTACCAATAGAAATCAGGATTTGGCAAGAGGGAAGCCAGCTGGGAGATGGAGAACACAGAAAGGATAACAGACTCAGACTCTAGTCCTGCCTGAGACCAAGCCAATGATAGTCTTCCTCTCTTTTTGCACTCTAGAGAGCACAGTGATGCAGAGAAACAAACTTTGGGCAAGCTGGTGATATTTTTGCCAGAATAGAAATCTTATTATTTTTAGGGGTGCTTGAGAGTATCCTTGGGTAAGATGAAGAAACACTACATTGGAAAATATTAAAGGAACTAATAAATTGAAAACATAGATGTTATTCATCTCTCAGTAAGCATAGGATATAGCAATCTGCTCTATGCTCTTTTAGTGCAAATAAGGAATAAGGCCAATTTCTAAATGTAAGGTATTAGCACAATGTCTCATATGTAATATGTTAATCTGTCTATAAACATTGTTTATTGCCTTAGAAGTAAAAGGTTATTTTGAGGGTTAAAGGTACAAAGTAGGCATTCAATACTTATTATTCAAAGAAGTAATTAGCAAATGATGAAAGAGGATTAATTTATATATGCACATGATATTCACACTAGCAACAGTGGCCGTTGTTAATACTACCAGGAATTTCTGAGAAATTAAATTGTTGATTCAAAAAAGAGAAAATCCTAAGTGCTTGAAAAAATAATGACAAATTTTTACTCAAACACTCTCTACTATCAATAAATAAGTATGCCAGTTTCCTTGCAGCCTAACAATCCTTACTAATTTTTGTCAAGACTAGTAACAATTGTTTTAATTAGCATTCCTTTGGCTGATGGTGACATCAAATAATCTTTCTGTATTAACTACTAGTTCTTCTTTGGAGAATTCCATTTTAATGTCTGTTGTCCATCTTTTTTTCTTTTTTGGTCATTTTCTTCACCGTCCTATAGTAAACACATTATTCAACTGAATGTTATATATACTTCAAATACTTCTCCCAATTTGTAATTATCCTTTTAAGTCTGTAGAAGTTGGTTTTGCCATAAAAAAATTCTTTAAATTTTACCAAATCAAACATATCAATCTTTACATCTATGGTTTATGTCTTTGGTTTCATCATTAGAAAATTCTCCCCCACTCCAGAATTATATAAATATTTACCTGCATTTTATTCTAAAATCTATGGTGTTTTTAATATTTGCATATTTAACCATCAGAAAACAATTTCAATATGTTTTGTGGTGATATGCTTTATTTTAATTTTTTTCCAAATGGATAGTCAGTTTATCTAATTTCTTTTATTCAATAACTCACTTTATTACTACTGTTCCAAAAGCCTAACTTTATACTCAACTAGATGTTCATCTGGGCTTCTTCCTATACTTTTGCTTTTCTTTTTTTCTAGGACTTTTAAAAAATTTATTATGGATACGTAATAGTTATACTTTTAATTTTGCCTGAGGGTTGTATTTGTTCCCAAACAGGTACTAATTTATTTTAATTGTGTCAACATCTAATATAATAATTTAGATACAATTCTTTGCATCTGGTTGTTTTAGTAATCACAGAAATTCCTTCTATATTGGTAAATGTCTCTGTCAATTCTTTCAGATGATGAATTTCTTTCCTTGGCTTTTGTTTGTTTGTTAGTTTCAATTCCCAATTACTTCTCAATCAGGAAACATTCCAACATTTCACACTTTATTTTACAGATGGTATGGTGGGTATATTTTCTGAGCTTTTACATATCCCTTCCTTTTCCCGGTGAAACTAACTGGACTGGATATTGTATTTTGCCAAAAATTCTATTGATGTTCATCTGTTGATTTCTGACACTCAATATGTCATGAAAGAAATGTAAATCCTGCCTTATTTTTAACAATTTTGTTGACATATAACTTACATGTCATAAAAAGTGTAAAATTCAAAGATGTTTAGTAAATTTATAGTGTGCAATCATTACCACAACCCAAGTTTAGAACATTTGTCCACCATCCTGAAAAGTTCCCCCATGCCACTTTGCTGCCAACTCACTCCCACTGCCAGACAGAGAATATTGCTCTGCTTTCTGGCTAAAAAAACTTCTTTTCTAGTTATTTCACAAAAATGGATCATACAATATGTAATCTTTTGCTTCTGGCTTCTTTCACTCAGCATAATATATTTGAAGTGCATACATTGTGTAGCCTGTATCAGTATTTTTTTTCCTTTTTGTGATGAACAGCATTTCATCATATGGATAATTTACATTTTGTTCACCAATTAACCAGGTGATGGATATTTGGGTTGTTTCAATTTCAGCCTATTATAAATAATACTGTTAAGAACATTCATGTACAAGTTTTGTGTGTGTATAGGCTTTCATTTCTCTTTGGTAGATTCCTAGGAATAGAATATCTGGGTCATATGGTAAGTTTATGCTTAAATTTTTATTTTATTTTATTTTATTGCCAATCTGTTTTTCAAAGTGGACATATCATTTTACATTTCTACCAGCATTGTATGATGTTTCCAGTTTCTTTCTATATATGCTTATCAAGGCTTGGTATTATCTTTCTTTCTTTTTGGTTATAGCCATTCTAGTGGGCAGGTAGTAGTATCTCATTGTAGTTTGAATTTTTATTTTTAATTTACATTTTTCTAATGATCATCTTTCCTGTGCTTATTAATCATTTGTATAACTTTTTAGGTGAAATGTCTATTCAAATACTTTGCTCATTTTTAATTTGGTTGTTTGTTTTCTTATTGTTGAGTTGTAAGAGTTCTTTATATTTTCTGGATATTAGTTTTTATGCAAATATTTTCTCTCAGTCTGTGGCCTGTATTCTCATTTCCTTAATGGTGACTTTAGAATTGCAATTTTGTGGGCTTGATGTCTGATATTGATCTTTTTTTTTAATGGATCATACTTTTGGTATGGTACCTAAGAATGTTTTGCCTAACCCAAGGCCACAAAATCTTCTCTTATATATTTATTTCTAGAAGTATCAGATTTTTACCTCTTACATTTAGGTCTATAATCCATTCTGAGTTAATTCTTGAGGACAGTGTTTGGTAAGAGTGTAAGTTGTTTCTTTTTGTTTTATTGTATATGGATATTTAATTGTTCCAGCACCTTTGGTGAAAAGTCTATCCTTTAGCTCATTTACTTGTCTTGTCACTTTTGTTACAAATCAATTGACTATAATGCAAGTGTTTAAATCTGGACTCTTAATTTCGTGCTATTGTCTATCCTTGTGCCGTATGTCTTATTTGCAGTGATTTACTATTAAGTTTTGAAATCTGGTAGTATAAGTACTCCAAATTGTTATTTTTCACTCTATAATTTCACTCTGTTTTCTGCATTTTCATATAAATTGTATAATGAGTGTCAATTTCTACAAACAAAAAAGAAAAAACCCACTGATACTACATTGAATATATAGACCCATTAGGGGAGAATAGCCATCTTGTTGTTATTGAGACTTCTAATCCATTAACATATGATGTCTCTCCACTTATTTATGTATTTTTAAATTTCTTTCAGCAATGTTTTGTAGTTTTAAGTGTACAAGTTTTAGTTGGTTTATTTTGTAATTTTTTACATATTTTATTTTTTTCTGCACTATTAATGAAATATTTTGTAAAAGTGTTTTTTTTAAAAAAAAAGCTTGATTTCAATTTCTTTATAGGAAATACATATTTTCTGCTTAAAAACCTGCAGTCCAAAAAAACTTAAGTAAGTCAAATATTTATATTTGTTTTTATCTTCACTGATTTTACTTGGAATACAATGAGCCCCTTGATTCTCCATACACTAGAGTCTCTCTTTTGCAACAGTCATTTTTACTCTACTTTTGTTTCTTTTTCCCGGGACACTAATTATCTGTATGTTGGATTTTCCTTTTTTTATCCTTCCCAAATATAATTTTCTTGTTATTTTCTTTTCACTATTTTTCCTTTGCATTGTAGGAGAGTTTTTCAAATCCATTCTCCAAGTTGACCTAATATAAATTACTGTCCCTCAATTCTGTTTTTAATTATGTCTAACATGTATTTTAATTCTATTATGTTTTTTAGTATTTTATTATTGTGGCTTTTCCTTCTAATGTGTTTTTTGTTATTCCATAATCCTGCATGATGCTATTGTCTGCTTTACCTTAAGGATGTTTTCTTAGTTCTGCAGAAGTTGTTACATCTGTGATGATGGTGACTGAGTCCTTATGATATGATTGGTACTATGCTAGGTGGTTTATAGACATTATTACATATCTTCATATATGCTCATGCTCTGAATTTTCCACATTTTGTTTCCTTTTTAATACAATATTTTAAAGATTTTTCATGTTAGTATTTTTTTTCTTTATACACTCCCTAGTGCAAAACAAGATATTTTCAGTATTTTTTCTTAATAAACTTTGTGTGTGGCTTGCTCTTGATTGCTGTCCCAATAAGCATGATTATGTGGAGTGCAGTTTTTGGTCCAATTCCCAGTTTCTAGCAACCTACGGTTTCACTAAGATAATATCCATGTGACCAACGCTGTCTAGTTCTTTGCCGTTTTGAAATCATAGAGAAAATTATCAACCTAAATTCCCAAAATGTGCTGTTTTAGTTCTGTCTGCCCTTCTGCTGACAAAGATATATGTGGGCCAATATTTATGTCAAAATTCAATGTTTCTCTACCAATGCTGGCCATTTTACCATTATTTTTGGCTATTTTTATTGAGTTGAGATGTTTGCTACAATGAAAAAGTCCTGGGTCACCTTATAGTTAAGCATCTTATAAAAAGAAACGTCTGGTTCCCAACTTTTTATGTCAGTGTAGACTCTAAATTCCCTAGTGAAGACCAGGAAGATATAGTAAGTGTTGTCCTGTACTTTGACTCAATCCATCTCCTTATCCCTTAGTTCAGAGAAGTTAATCACGCTCAAAAATTTTTGGATTTAGTATATCCATCAATTTTACTATTAGTACTCCTTGTGTTTGTTTCTTTTCATCTGTGTTGAAAATTTAATAGAAAGTTGGGAGAGATTGTTTCAGATAGTGCTAGTTAAAGTTACTTTAAAATGAAAGTCTGCTTTGTCTTAGAAAAAACTGATAGTAATACAGTTTATGAACTAGGAGTTGCAATAAAAACAGAAATTGGTGATCAACAGATAGGAGGTGAGAGTATATGCAGATTTCTGAATTGGGAAACTTGATATATGGAGCTACCATAAACCTATAACTCTACTAAAGATCTATAGAGCTACCATAGATCTATTATATTAATCAAAATGGGGAAAACAGAAAATACAAATTGTGGTTCTGTAGGGAAGACTGAATTCAAATGCAGTCATCTTGTGTTTGAGCTTACTTTGAGATATTAGAGTGGAAAAATCAAAGAGTTAGATGTATAGATATAATATTCAGGAGATTAGCCTGGGAAGAAGAGCTGTAAAGTAGAAGAATGAATAAATAAAAACCATTGTCCATGGACTGCCTATAAAATTGGAAGTATATAGAAATAAACAAAATGTTTGGAGAAATAGCCAAAATAATTTTCATCTACATCCATAAGTAAGCTATATAGTCAGCTAGATGATAGAAATTGTATAAAAATAAGCATACTTAGTGAGAATAATCTTGGATGGCTTACAAAAATAAAGGAAATCATTAAAAAGTTTAAAATATATTTTGAGCAAGTTTCATTTTTATAATAAATATGTCATTTCCACAATGGATTTTTTAATCTGAGTTATAGCATCCAAAATTATCTTAAGTATTTACTATTTACTAAAGATAAGTCTCAGTAATTTAATTACATATTATACAAAACATATGCAATCCTGAAATAAAATTCTCTCGTCTGAACCATAAAAATTTTAAATAGAGATTTGCAAACACAGATACCTATACCATATTTGATTTTTTAATAAATATATATATTATTAATTTAAGTAGAATTATATCATAATTATTATCATGATTATTATTACTAGATGTTGTAGTACAGTTGTTAATAGCACAGGGTCTAGAGTTTTCTTTTCTATGATTGATTCCCAACATCATCTCTTTCAGTTTTTATAAACTTTGAAAATTTATCCAAACTTTCAAGCTTCACTTTATGCATCAGTAATAAAAATACCTCTCTCTCAGGTTTTCACAGAGCTCAAATGAAATAATCTATGTAAAATGTTTAAAACATTGTATGGAAATGGTTTTGTCATTAACACAGTATTACATATTTCAGTCAACTTGTAAGAGATCAAAGGCCAGGTTAAGGGCCAGGGCATACATATTACAAAAGCAGCTTATTATTTGCCTCATTGGTTTTTATCACAACAGAGGCAGATTTCATAATCATAAACAGAGCAGTGTTTTAGTGTTACAGACTGAGAAGAATATCAAGCTTCAGATCCACAGGAATTCAAACATCTCCCCCTAGTAAACATATATAATGAGGCAGGATGAGCTGCCATTATCTGGGGGTGGGTTCTTAGGTACAGATAGGCCCTGAAGAGAGATGTTTCCCTGTTTACTAAATAGGGCAAATGAAACTTAGTATCTGAGTTTAATAATTCTAAAATTCTAAACCCAAAATCAAAATTAGTCCATTATTTTTCTAGACCAAGCCCTAATCATGGGTATATAGAGTATTTCAGAAAGAACAAATAAATGTAAGTCAATTGACAAAGCCATATTGAATACCTATTATGAACAAGCATCTCTACTAATCAGAGATTAGAGAAAATATTTCTTATTCTCATAAGACCATATTCATGAATCCATCTGAATGATTAAAAATTTAATCAAAATGATTGATGTGAGTACAAGATGGTAAATGGTAAACACCAAGTAAATACATCTAAATAAATTATAATTAAATAGAAACTAATTAACTTAGTTCAGTGATGAATCTCACAGACAAAATATTGAATGAAAGAAGCCACATAAAAATAGTATATGATGCATGATTCTATTTATATCAAGATCAATAATATGGAGAAGTAATAATGGTAACAGAAGTCAGAACAGTGGTTACTATTACAGAAGACATTGATGAGAGTGGGACATTGGGAATCCTTCTGGGTTGCTGGTAATGTTCTATCAATTGATCTTGGAAGTGAGTAAATGTAGATGTCAAACTTCACTGAGCTGTACTCTAAAGTTTTGTGCACTTTACTCAATGTATATTAAACTTCAACTAAAATAATATAAAATTCCTAAATTTAAAAAAATCAAGATCTTATGAGAGAATTCTGCTCCGACAGACCATATCTTCCATATGCCAACCTTCTATAACTTCACTTCCACTACTTTCCTCCTGACGGGGATCCCTGGACTTGAATGGGCCCATGCCTGGATCTCCATCCCCTTCTGCTGCCTCTATGTAACTGCCCTTTCTGGGAATACCTTGATCCTATTCGTAGTCCTCACTGAGCCAAGCCTCCACGAGCCCATGTACTATTTCCTCTCCATGCTGTCCACCACTGACATTGGCTTATGTGCCTCTACTCTGGTGACAGTGCTGGGAATCTTCTGGCTTAATGCCCGGGAGATCAGCTTCAGTGCTTGTTTATCACAGATGTTCTTCATTCACCTTTTCACTTTCATGGAATCCTCAGTGCTCCTGGCTATGGCCTTTGATCGTTTTGTGGCCATTTCTAACCCCTTGAGATATGCCACCATTCTAACTGATGCAAGAATCACACAGATTGGTTTGGCAGTCATTGCCAGGGGAACTGTCATGTTGACACCACTAGTCTTGCTTCTTAAGCAACTGTCCTTCTGCCACAGCCATGTGCTCCGCCACTCCTACTGCTTCCACCCTGATGTGATGAAGCTCTCGTGTTCAGACACAACCATCAATAGTGCATTTGGACTAACTGCAATCATCTCCACCGCTGGAGTGGACTCCATCTTCATTCTGCTCTCCTATGTCCTGATCATCCGCTCAGTTCTCAGCATTGTGTCCCCAGAGGAGAGGAGGAAGGCCTTCAGCACCTGCGTCTCTCATATCACCGCTGTGGCCATATTCTACATCCCTTTGATCAGCCTGTCCTTTATCCACAGATATGGAAAACATGCCCCCCCCTTTTGTGCCCACCCTCATTGCTAATGTGTACCTTCTCCTTCCACCTGTGATGAACCCTATTATCTATAGTGTGAAAACAAAGCAGATTCAGAAAGCTGTGCTCAAACTCATGTGTTCCAAGGGAACTCAGATGTAACAATTACTACTTCTGTTAAGACTTATTTCAAAGTCAGAAAAATTTACCACAAATTGGACTTATAAACCCATACAATTTTAGAGTTGAGTGGAACTAGATATCACTTAATTCAAATATCTCCATAATGGGGTTATCCCTCCTAAGGCAATCTTATCTTTTCTACCACCTATATACTAATTTAGATTCTCACTACCTCTCAGCTACCTTATTCCAATAGATGAATAACTGACCTACTGTCTCTATGCTGTTTCTGCTCAAAATCACATCATCAGCTTTGAATTAATTTTCAAAATATCCAGCTCTAATAAAATTTAAAAACAAACATCCCTTCCACATTCATTTCTCATACACCAACTAAATGAAGCAGCAATTCCTGTCTATAGTAAAGTAGACAGGAATTGCTCCTACACAATTTGGGCTTAATTTTCCTTTACAGTTAAACCTACTTTTTTCTCTTTTCACATACTCAGCAGTCTAAGAATGTCAGTCTGCTGCTTCTTCAAATGTATGCAAATTTTTTAATGGTGGGCCCTACTGTTGAGCCCACTTCAACCTTGACACCCACTTCACCACCCTGAAATTCTACTTATGTTTCAAGGCTTATCTTTAAATATCTTCCTCTTTAAATTTTTCATGATTGCTGCAATGATATTTGATCTCTCATTCCCATAAATTGCCCTTTATATTGCTTTTTCTATATCTGTTTTGCCTTTATATGTGTGAATGTCCATTGTGTATATTAATTATTATGGCTTCCACAAGGCTGTAAATTTCCTAACTAAAAACATCTTGATTTTATTTGAAGCCTCTACAACACCTAGCAGAATATATTTCACCTAGTGGACACTCATTGATAGTTATTGAATTGAACTATGCATAATAGACTATCACATTGTCCATCCGAACAATTCGAGTGATAATTCATTCAATTCCATATTTGAAACGTAGAACATAAAAAATTTCTCTTATAACTGAATCCAATTTTTTCTGCCTATGTTATCTAGCAATTGATTATAACTCTGACTTTCCAAGCCATATAGCTGAATGGCTATTTTGGATCCTGAGGTCTCAGAAACTTACTCCTTTTTGCATAAGTCTCACTCTGAGTAAGAATAATTTAAGCCATTTTTTTATTCATGAGTGAAAGGTTTCCTAGAACTGGATGTCAATTAGGTAATTTTTTAAAGTTTCTCAGGTTTCAAAGAAAAACTAGTGAACCATCCTCAGCTGCTCACTCATCATTTGTTCCCATGTGTAATGAATCTATATTTCTTGTCTGCACTAACACCAAAATATTTTATCCTCACTTTTGGACTTAGTCTATGACACCAAAATCTTTCAGCTAAATTTCAGTTTCCTTATATGTCTCTAGGTCTCTAATCTTACCCTTTTCTTACTCCTATTTTCCATAAAACAGTCAGAAAGACCTTTTATAAAGGATTTTAATAAAATTTTAATATACAAGAAATAATATGCTCTCATTAATAAAACATATTATAGAAAAGGTCCAAATCCTCCTTGCTATATTCCCTCAAACCCAGTCTCTCATTAACTTCTCTGTGAAGTAAACCATTGTATGGATTTGGTTTTTAACCTTTCTTTTTTATGCATTTATATGCATAGATTTAGAAAAAATAAAATTTAAAGTAAATTTTATTATTTGTATTTCAGATAATAACAGAGTTTCCTAGAAACATTTTGCTTGTTATTTCAAGAACTACATAAAAACTGCTAGAGAAACTTGCTTGTTACCCAAAATTCCTGTGGGTCTCACTGTCCCTTCATATATCCTGTTCAACACCTTCTTAGGTTTTTTAGTCCCCTGTGCTTTCAAACCCTACGGGCTAGTTCTCTGTACATATGTAATATCCATTTGGTAAGCTAGTTCTGGACTGCTACTTTGTATAGACATAGAAATACTGTGGAATGCTATCTCCAAGGATTGCTTTCCAGGCTCTACTCGCATCAACTATAGCCACTAAGAACCCTACCACAATTACTCTAGCTCACTGCCCAGATCAAGACCCTGAAATTTGCCGTCTGATTCACCCTACCTTACTTCACACACTCACATTTTCACAGATGATGATAAGGCAGTGGCACACTTTACCATACAATGCATCCAGCTCATCCAGCTCAAAATTTTGTAGCCTTAAGAATAAAAGAAGGCATAAGACAAAGGATATGATGATTACAAATTATATTCTTATTCATCTTCCAACAGCAATATGTTTTTAGCATCTCCTATAAACCAGGTGTTCAGGCAGATATTGAGAATATAAATGTGAACAACATTAGCTTCTTGTCTTTAGTGAGCTTAACGCCTAGTGAGGAATATAATTTTCAAAGATGTACTTTTTAAAATATTTATTATAAATGTACTTTTCATCAAGAAAACTCAATAAAGGACATAGTTTTGGATAATTCAAATTACAAAAAACTTTACACAGTAATTCTTATACTTTACTGCAACCATGGCATAAAATTTTATAAACTACTTAACATAGAAATAGATAGGAAGAAGGAAAACTAAAATTATAGAATCCACTTAAAATTAGAATAATGTAAGATGTTATTTGAAATAATAATGCAAGTCAATGAGAACATAAGTTTCACTGTGTAAAATTTAAATTGACGCTCAAATTTTGCTGATGGTACCTCTTGTCTATGAAATATCTTCTAAAGGTTTATCCATAGACTTAATACATAAGAACTACAGTGCAAGGCCAAACACATAATAATTGCTTGAGGATCATGTTAAAAATACACATTCCTGATAAATCCCTGCAAGGACTCTTATTTAGTACTAAAAGGAGCTAGCAAGCCATGAAAATACATTAAGGAAAATTAAATGTATATTAGTAGGTGAAATAAATCAATTTGAAAAGGATATGTATTGTATTATATAATTCCAACTATATGAGTTGGAAAAGGTAAAACTTTGGAGACATTATAAAGATCAATGGTTGCCAGAAGTTTGTGTAAAGAGAAAGATTAATAAGCAAAAAACAGAGGATTTTTTTATGGCAATGAAACTACTCTGTATGGGAGATACATGACATTACACATTTATCAAATCCATAGAACATACAACACCAATAGTGAACCTAATTTAAACTGTAAATTTTAGATAATAATTGCAAATTAATGTTGGTTCATTGATTGTAACAAATGTACCACTCTGTTGAGGAACGTTCATGGTGGGGGAGACTGTGCACATAAGGGTAGGGGGGTATATAGGAACTCTATACTTTCCACTCAATTTTTCTCTGAACCTAAAACTTCTCTAACAAATAAACTTTATAAAAATGCAGGTTCCTGGGCCCTACTCCCAGAATATTTTATTTTATGTATTCTGGGATGAGGCCTGAGAACCTATATTTATGACAAGACCTCAAGGTATACCTGATACTCAGCCAGTTTGGGGAACCAGTGAGAGACAACAAATACAACCTTATATCTCTTTGTTGTTTATTATCTCCAGTCTAAAATTTTGTTTTGATCTTTGTGGGGAAAAAAAAACTTTAAGTCTTTCTCTCTATGGGATAACTGAGTCTAAAATCCAAGAGTATAGGGTGACTTCACTGGTTTCCTTCCCAAAGCAGGTATGACAATTATATTTATACACTTTTCATATTTGTTCAACATTTATATTTTTCCTGACATATAATTTTAAGATCAAGTCAAAAAGAAAACATTTCAGAACATATATGTATATCAAAACATCACATTATACACTGTAAATATATACAACTTTTATTTGTCAATTCCCCCACAACAAATCTGGGAAAAAATGTTAATAAAGAAGAAAAGAAACCACATGGAAGAGTAAGTAGATCTAGGCATGCACAGTGACTCTGAAGCACAAAGGAAAAACAAGCAAATACAATTTACCAGAACAATCCCTTAGGAATATGTTTTTCTTTGGGGTAAATGACCTTCCTAAGAATGGGTTTCTCATAAATACCCTCTGTTCTGGGAGTTGAATGGGATGGATCTCAGAGCCCTGTCTCTTCCTCACCCTCTCCACTCAATGTAAGTACAAGGGCATCTAAGAGACAATGGCTATGCATTAATGTCAGAAGGTTTAGGTGGGTTCATTTTGCAGTAAGAGAATTGGCTTCATCAGAGGAAATATTTCCAAGAGGAAGTTATAACAGCCATGCAAACACAAAAGGCTGTGAAGTTGCCTTTGATTTAAGAGTTTATAATAGGAAATGCCCTGGTGTTTTATTGTTTTTATGGAAGCTTAAAAATAAACAATAGAGATTATTTTCAATGTGCTGAATCTTCATTCTGAATATATCCATAAACAGTAAAATTATGAAAAATAATCAAGGGAATGTGGTCAATATGAAATCTACCCAGGATTCCTTAGATAAGATAAAAAATTTAAAATTTCCTATCCACGGTACTAGATATAGAGAGTCAGAATATTCTAAAAAATGAATTTAACTCATTAATGTAGAATTCTGACATTAAAAAAGATCATGATTTATTTAAGTGGAAACAAACAATATGGAATATTTGGGATCATAAATTCAGACACCCAGCATTGAGCTTTAAAAAAATAACTAATTTATCTAAATAAAATATCTATCATTAGAAAGGCATAGCTTTTAGTTCTTTTTCTAGTAGTGGGACGATGCTGCATTCAGAATAACAGACATTAATATCTTTAACGAGATCAGGATATGCAAGCCAGGCTGATAACAAAAAGATGCTTTTGAAGTTGGTTAACTAAGGTTAAATATGTCAGCAGTGGCTATGAAAATGAACAAAGTTAATCTAAGTATCCATAGCTCAAATCCATAATACCAGCAGCCCCTATTGTACAACAGAAACTAATTGATTTTACCAATAGTCTTAATAATTTAGCACACAAGGAAATACTTGCTTTACATATCTCCTAAATATTGACAAGAAAATGACTTTTATAGAGAGTAACAAAAAGAAAAACAAACCTACTGAATATTCAGTGTTTGAAACCCTGGTATATATGCATTTATATGACTCTGTACAGCCAAGGAACAATGATAGTATATGGCTATTGAGGGAAAATCACATGAATACTTGCTTTTTTAGTAATTCACATATGCATGTAACATGAGTTTATTTTATTTTTTATTAAAATTATTAATAAAAATTAATTATTCTACCAATTTTCACCACCATAGGGAAACACTGATACATAGCACAATGGAATTTTTAACAAGTTTTAAATTTACACAGATGGAATTAAAATCCTAGCTTTTTCAATGTATGAAATAGTGCAAATTGTTTAACCTCTGTAATTTTTATCTTCCAAGGCTAAAATACTGGAATCTTATAAGCAATATGATTTTTAAATGCAATGAAATAATTCATGTAAACCACATAGCATCAGGCCTGACACACTGTAGAATTCTATCAGTGATAGATCTTAACTACCTGGCAAAGTAGCTATAACTATTATCGTCTCCAATTTACCAATGAGAAAAGAGCATCAACAATGTTCTAAATTAAGGGCTCTGATTTTGTTACTATTAAGCATCCCCTCCTCTTTCACACTGTATTAGTCAGGGTTTTCCAAAGAAAGAAAACCAATTGAATTATATATATTAATAAACTGGGGAGGGCCGCATTGGGGCAGGCCATCTGCTTTACTCAGCCACCAATTCAAATGCTAATCTCTTCTGGAAACACCCTCACAGACACAGCCAGAAGTGATGCTTAACCAGATATCTGGGTATCTTATAACTCAATCAAGTTGACACATAAAATTAACCATCACATCCCTCCCTTCATTCCAATGTTTTGCCAACTGTACTTAGAATTCAGGTCTCAATCTAGATATCATTATTTACTGGAAACCATTTCTTATTCCCCAGATGAGCTTGTTGCCCGCTTTCTGTGCTCTCACAGTCTTCTAGATTTATTCTATCCACTCTATAATTCCGTGATACTTGTCTGTGTCCTCTAATCAATTACTCATTCTGAAGCCAGGGACTTTGTTGTGATTAACATTTAATTTCCTATGCCTAGTCCATAATAGATGTACAATATATATTTTCTGAATTACTGAATGAATGCATCCCATTTTCAATATCCGTGTTTAGATTAAAGTGGCAGTATTGTCATGCAGTATTGAAAGCTCATTACTGCATTGCTTCTGGCTCATTCCATGCATTTGAGCACAGCTTCTTGCAAGGAGCCTCTCACAAGCTTCCTCTTGCTAGTTACAGGTTTTTCCTCTGTATGGTACACAGACCAAATGTCATTCTTTTCCAGTAGGGCAATATTCAACTATTTAAATATAGTCATATGTTTGTTCTTGGTTTTCTGTTTTCCAGGATGATTATAAAATTTATAGCTTCAAAGTGTCCTTTTTCTAATGCATCCATCATTAGCCCTTTCATACACCTTGACAGGAACAAGACTAATAAAATCAATGCTTTTAGGCAACTGAATACCATGTGATAAAATTAATGTAATTCTGTGGGAGGAACTAAAATATCTGTAATATACTTTCCAATTCTAAAATTCCAGGATTCCAAGACTCTAAAATGTTATAAATGGAGACATTTAGAGCCAATCCCACATGATCTTAGAGATTTCCAAAGACAGATATTATTTCTTCCTGAACCCTACCTACTGCTGCTACTTTCCTGCTCATGACCACTGGGTTTTAATATTGACATTCTTCATCATTTATTTTATTTAAATTAAATGAGTTTAAATTCCTACTGATGGCTACAGACATAAGTGCATTATTTTTGTAACTATAACATTTTCCTGGGGGGTGGAGGGGGGCACCGAGATAGCAGACTAGAAGCCGCCTGCACACGCCACTCGAACAGAGAGGACTGAAGGCGGCGAGTGCATACCCACCTTCAGATCAATTCTCTAAGAGAGAGCATTGTGAATCAAAAGAGAGGCAATAAGAGGCACCTAAAGTGAAGGATAAGGAAGTGAGGCAACCTGCTCTGCTGTTTGGAGGTAGGTACACAGGGAAGACGAGTGCACACGCGGGGAAGGCACAAAGGGGAGAATCCTGGGGCTCCACCCTCCCCCCCCCCCCCCCGAGATCATTGCTATCCGACCTGCAGGAGGGACCCTCCACTGCAGAAGGCCGCAGGACTGACATAGGGGACTATCTGGCGACCGTGCAGTGGCATTGCTCCGGAGAGAGGACACAGCAGTGACCCATTGGCTTGAGAACTCGGGGCTCTGTGGCTGGTGCCATTTTAAAACCCTAGACCCAGAGCGCTGCCTCTACCCAGGGGTCGGACCTGACGCTGCTACCTCCTCATCGCCCCTGCCAGTCCAGGGGTGGGAGGAGCGAGGAGGCCGGGCACTCTCTTGAATCCTGTGGGCAGGAGCCATGCAGCCCCACTGCCACTGGGGGCACTGGGCAGGCCGATAATCACTGCCGCCTGTCGACGTGGGCAGGGCTGCGCTCAAGCTGGTGCCTGGCTGACAAACACAGGCACCTGAGGAAAGAGGCAGCTCTCCAAGGGGCACTGGCTGACAATCACCTCTGCCCATAGATGGGCGGAGCTACGCTCAAGCCACAGGGGCTGGCAAATGCTGCTGCCCACAGATCTAACCCTACAGCTCTCAAACCCTGACCATCACCGCTGCCTGCAGATCTGAGTGGAGCAGCTCTCACGCTGGCTTGGGCTGACAATCACTGCTGCTGACCGAAACAGGTGGGGCATTCATTCATTCTACAATGTGGGTTCCACCAGTGACAACCACAGAAGAATGGTGAGGCAGGAGACGCAGGAGAGCAACAGTGTTAAGTGCTCACAGCGCCACGGCCCATCTCCGGCCGGGTCAATCCTCCAGATTAGGACACAAGTGCACCATCCAGGGACTCTGCTTTGCACTAACTAGGAGAGTTCCCAGCAGAGAACAGGTGCCCTGCAAGTTTATCTGCCTGGAGCTGAGAAAAGTGATTCAGATGAGAAAGAACCAGAATAAGAACTCTGGCCACATGACAGAACAAGCCGCTATAACATTCCCAAAGGATCACAATAGGTCTCCAGCAATGGAGACCCCAAGCTAAAGAAAATTGTCAGACTGTCAGAGATGGAATTCAGAATATGGATGACAAGCAAGATGAATGGGATTGAAGAGAAAGTTGGAAACCAACACAAAGAAGCCAAAAAAAAAAAAAAAGAAAGTTTCAGGACATGAATGAAAAATATAAAAAACTCACTACATGGACAGACAACATAAGAAAAGATATAACAGAACTTATAGAAATGAAAGAGTCATTTAGGGAATTTCAAAATACGGCAGAAAGCTTCAACAACAGGCTAGACAAAGCAGATGGAAGAATTTCAGAGCTCGAAGACAAGGGTATGGTGAACACTATTCTGGTGATGGGCACACTGAAGCCCCGACTTGAGTCTTGTGCAAGCTGTCAATGTAACAAAAACATTTGTAACCCTTAATGTTTTCAAACAAAAAAAAAAATTTTCTATCTTTCCATATGTATAACCATTAAAATGTTCTTCTAAAATTATCTGATGAATAAGGGGTTTTACTTTTACGTTTTGCATATTAATATTGGATTGATGCCACAAAACTGAGTTATAAACTGATTTTATTTTACCTAATATACTTTTCAGTCAAATAATTATGAAGTTAATGGAACATGAACCACCTCATAATTAGCACAGTAGCTATTCTATAATCACTATAATCAGCACTTGGAATTTTCTGCATGGGGCCCTTTCCATAATCTCTCAAATATTTAGGATATTAAATAATGCTCAAAATTTATTGTTGTGATATTTTTAAACTTCAGCAACATAGAATAAGAAAATAATAATGGAGATTATCTAAGTCCACTCTCGTTACTATTAACATTAATTGACAAGTCCAAAAACATGGCTATTTTGTGGCTAAATCAAAACCGAGTAGCCTTAGATATAAGATACACCAGGATCTCACTGGCCTCTAAGAACAGGAGTAAAAGCTGAAACTGGACAGCAATAGTAGCTGGGGATAAAAAGATATATAGTCAACAACAAAACATTAAGTCGCAAGTGGTGTCATAAACTAAGATTTGGAGCCAGACTGCTTCACTAAGGAGGTAAAATTGTGTGGCTATAACACCACTGCAGGAATATATTCTTCAAATCAAGTGGTTGGAGACATCCTGGTTCTGAATGTCCGTGAGTGACCGATGGGATACCAGCCAATGCCTGGGACTATGAGGAAAGCATCCAATCTTCTGGAGGCTGAACAACACATAGGTATTCAGAGCACCACCGGATTGGCTTAGTGAGAATGTTCACAAGATTTTCCTACGGTAATCTAAGAGCACTAGATCGCAAGAGTGAAGTCAATACATGAAAGAAGAGAGAGAAGAAAACTCACCTAGGACCTCACCTACATGGCAGTAAGCCTTATTTCACATGCTGCCTACTGACAGAGTTAAAAGTTCACAATGTGTTATTCATCTTGATGAAGACAGACTTTGAAAGTGTACTTTTGAGGTTTGTATGTAAGTAAAAGGTAGCAATGATTGCAACGTTGGGCTGGGAAGGGAAGTGTCACATCAGGCATCTGCACATCTGGTTCACTCCTAGCCCTGAAACTTCATTCAGTTGTCCTTTCAAAAACGAATTGCTGAAGGTGGTGTTACAGATAATTTTCTTTAACAGTTATGTATCAACTCAGCTATGGGGACAAAAGATAAGAAAATCAAGAATCAAGATCAGAAATGCAACCTTAGACCAGAAACAACCAGAACAAGGCTGGGGTAAAATCTATTGACCAAGAAATAGCAAATAGGCCATTTTGACTTGTATAAAATTATTTATTTATATAAAATTATTTCCTTAAAATGTTATGTATCTTTAAAATATATGATAAAGTTTCATGATAATGCAGAAGAGTTTTTAACATATGTATATTTTTAATAAATAATAAATCTTACTTTCAAAAACTAATATGATCTTGAAGTCTCCATTGAAAAAATGGTATTTTCAGATTATTTTGATACCATTCTCTCTTTGTGTGGAAAGTATAAAGGAACAGAGAAAGAAACGGATTAGGGTCAAATTGAAAGAGGACCAAAAGTACCCTTGGGTTAAAAAAATTTTAAAAATAGCTACTATTCTCTATTGTGAATCAAGAACAAGAATCTTGAAGAGGAAGCTGAAAAGCAGAAAAAAAGGAATTCAAAACTAGGAAGTATAAAGGAAAAGATAAAATCCTAAGATTAACCTCCAATTTGATTTATCTAACTACAGTTAATATTATAGAAGTCAGAACAAAATTGCTGAATGGTGATGTCATTTCTCATTCTAGGACATTTTATTGCAACAGAATTATACTTCCATAGTAATCATGTCATCTTTTCTTAATGTCACTTCCTCCTCTCTGATCTTTATCCTGACGGGAGTTCCAGGATTAGAAGTTGCTCATGCCTGGATCTCCATCCCCTTCTGCTGTCTCTACATAACTGCCCTTTCTGGAAATGGTATAATCCTATTTGTCATCATCACTGAGTCAAGTCTCCATGAACCTATGTACTATTTCCTCTCTATGCTCTCAACCACCGACCTGGGCTTGTGTATTTCCACGCTAGTCTCTACACTGGGCATATTCTGGTTCAACGCAAGACAGATCAGCTTCCACGCCTGTGTTGCCCAGACATTCTTCATTCAACTCTTTACTGTCATGGAGTCCTCAGTACTCCTGACGATGGCCTTTGACCGCTTCATTGCCATTTGTAACCCACTGAGATATGCTACCATCTTGACTGAGTCCAGAATCGTCAAAGTGTGGTTTGCCATCCTTGTCAGAGGCACAGTGATCCTATTGCCTTTGGCCTTGCTTCTTAAACGTCTATCCTTCTGCCAAAGTCATGTGCTCCACCATTCTTACTGTTTCCATCCTGATATTATCCAGCTCTCATGTTCTGACAATAAGATCAACAGTGTTTTAGGACTTACTGCCCTCATAGTCACTGCAGGAGTGGACTCCATCTTTATTCTTCTCTCCTATATCCTGATTATTAAGACCATCCTAAGCATTGCTTCCCCAGAGGAGCGGCATAAGGCCTTTAGCACTTGTATCTCCCACATAGGTGCTGTTGCCATTTTCTATATCCCTCTCATTAGCTTGTGCTTTGTCCATAGGTTTGGGAAAAGAGCACCTCCTTATGTGCACACTCTTATGGCCAATGTGTATTTGCTTATTCCACCCGTGATGAATCCCATTATTTATAGTGTGAAAACCAAGCAGATCCGTAAGGCCATTAGAAAAGTCCTCTTTCCCAAGGGATCAGAGGTCTGACTCTTAATACTTTGCAGTAAAATCTACTCCTTAGTTACCACTTCCAAGTTATAGTGTTTAATCAATTATGACTCCTTAAAGCAGTGACCTGAAATCAAAAAAAGTAGAAAGTTGGGTGGGGGATGCAGTTTGGAGGAAATTTATTCTTTATTTTCAATAGAACTATTATTAATCTACTGTTTAGAAATGAGCAATGCAATATCCTGATATTATAAAAATATTAGTAATGTTTTGGAAGCATGAATAGTAATGGCTAAAATGAACACTTTGCTTATGAGATCAAGCCTTCAAAATTGTATGCAAAATAATAACTCATATCTTCTGTCCTATTTGGTTTTCTCAAAGTACACATAATAGTTATTAAGTGTTTTTTAACTTTAAATTAAATTGGACCCTATTATCTATTATTCTTACACATAATTTAATCACCATTGATTCATTATTTCATTTACTAAGTGTCTACTATTGCCAGACACTGCACAATATGATAGGGTGGCAGAGACAGACAAGACATTGTCATAACTAGTGAAATACATAGATAATAAAACAACCCATCAAAATCTGATTACTATGTGATATGTTGAAATACATGGATATAGGCAAAAGGAGTAATAAGAATATATAAGAAGAATGTTTAATACAACCTAGGAAACCATCACAATGTGTTGTTTGAGACATAAGGTCAAGAATTGGAGAAATCCACTTCCAGAATGGCAGCATGAGGAGCTCTGAGGACACTCTATTCAGGGAAACAAGCATAAAGAGATACACACACACACACACACATATATACATATACACACACACACACTACACATGATATATATGTATTTACACAACCATAAATAGTGAAAGAGATATATTATTTTATATGTGTGTGTATATATAGTACATATATATATAGTGCATGTGTGTGTATATATAATGATATAAACATAAACATTTAAATGCTTTGGAAATTGCCATAAGGGTATACAGAAAATAAAATAAAATGCTTTTTCAAGAAAATCTATTAAATAACCACAAGAACAGTGAGAGTCTGTGGAACTTGAATTGTGGCCACCTTTCACCCTCCCTTCCTTCACAGCTTAGTATATTGATAGCTCCACTCCAGTTAGGTGTAGCCAAGAACACAGGGCTTCCATCCCTTCCTCCTGTGCTCCCTCTGTCCTCAGTCTTGACCAGCATTTCTCACTTCAGGTCCACATTGCAGAAGCTATATAGGTGAGTGAAACCAACAGGTCAGTGGCTCCCTTCATCCACTCAGCCCCCACTCATAGGGCAGAGGCTGTAACTCTAGTATGGCAGCCAGAGAATACTAGGGCCCCATCACACTCTCCCCAGCTCAGTCCTAAGGTGGAGGGTCCATGCCAAGAGATAAAAGCTCAAAAAGCCGTATGCTATCCTTCCTACTGCCCTGCTTATGTATCAGGAGTTTTACTCCAAGAGTAGAGAGCCACAATGGAATTAACTAATAGAAAAACCTAAGAAATCTACTAACACATTAAAACTAATAAATGAGTTCAGCAAAGTTGTAGATACAAGTTCAATATGTAAAAATCAATTGTATTTCCATACACTAGCAATGAACAATCCAAAACTGAAATTAAGAAAAAATTCCATTTGCAATAGCATCAAAAGAATAAAATACTTAGAAATAAATTTAATCAAAGAGGCACAAGACTTGTACACTGAAAATACTTTACACTAAAATATTTCTAAAAGAAATCAAAGACCTAAATAAAAAGAAAGACATGCCATGTCTTCATGGATTTGAAGACTTAATATTGTTAAGTTGGCTATACTTTCCAATTGGTTTATAATGTAATGTAATCTTGCTTCTTTGCATAAATTGGCAAGCTGGTCCTAAAATGCATATGGAATTTTAAAGGACCCAGAGTAGCCAAAATAATCTTGAAAACTAAAGGAGCAAAGTTGAAGGATTCACACTTACCAACTTCAGAATTTACTATGTGTCTCATGGATTGGCAGAATCAACATTGCTGAAATGTCTGTACTACCCAAAGTGATTTACAGATTCAATGTAATGCCCATTAAAATACCGTCATTTTTCACAGATCTAGAAAAAATAGTTCTATGCTTCACATGGAACCAGAAAAGACCCCAAATAGCCAATACAACCTTACATAATAAGAACAAATCGGGAGGCATCACTTTACCAGACTTCAAGCTATACTACTAGGCTATAGTAACCAAAACAGCATGATACTGGCACAGAAACAGAGGTGTAGATCTGTGCATCAGAACAGAGAACCCAGATATGAAACCATCCTCATATTTCCATCTGATCTTTGAAAAAGCTGACAAAAACATACAGTGGGGAAAAGAATCCCTATTAAATAAATGGTGCTGGGAAAATTGGATGGCCACATGCGGACAACTGAAACAGGAACTGCATCTCTCACCACTCACAAAAATTATGGACAACAGACTTAAACCTAAGGCATGACACTATAAGAATTCTAGAAGAAAATGTTGGAAAAACTCTTATAGATATTGGCCTAGGCAAAGAATTTATGGAGAAGACCCCAAAAGCAATCACAACAACAACAAAAATAAATAATTGGGACCTGATCAAATTAAAAAGCTTCTGCACAGACAAGGAAACAATCAATACAGCAAATAGACAACCTAAAGAATGGGAGAAAATAGTTGCATGCTATATATCTGATAAAGGGCTGACAACCAGAATCTACAAAGAACTCAAGCATATCAGCAAGAAAACATAAAACAACCCCTTAAAAATTGGACAAAAGACGTGAGCAGAAACTTTTCAAATGAAGACAGACTAATGGCCAACAAACACATGAAAAAATTCTCAACATCTCTAATCATCAGGGAAATGCAAATCAAAACCAAAATGAGATATCGCCTAACTCCACAGAGAATGGCTTTTATCAAAAAGTCCCAAAACAACAGATGCTAGTGTGGATGCAGAGAGAAAGGAACACTTACACACTGATGGTGGGACTGAAAACTCTATGGAAAGTCGTATGGAGATACCTCAAAGAACTAAAAGTAGACCTACCATTTGATCCAGCAATCCCACTACTATGTATTTACCCAAAGGAAAACAAAGTCATTTTATAAAAAAGACACTTGCACTTGAATGTTTATAGCAGCACAATTCACAATCACAAAGGTGTGGAAAACAACCCAAGTGCCCTCCAATACCTGAGTGGATTAATAAAATGTGGTATATGTATACCATGGAGTACTACTAGGCCATAAAAAATGATGATCTAGTATCTTTTGTAACAACTCGGGTGGAACTGGAGACCATTCTTTAAGTGAAGTATTGTAAGAATGGAAAAACAACCACCACATGTACGCAATACTAGATTGGAACTAATTGATCAACACTTATATGCACATATGGAAGTAAAACTCAATGGAAATCAAGTAGGTGGGAGGGAGGAGGAAGAGATGGTTAGTTTCACACCTAACGGGAACAATGCACACTATCTGGGGGATAGGCACACTTATAACTTTGACTCAAACTGTACAAAAGCACATTATGTAACCAAAAGATGTGTACCCCCGTAATATTCGGAAATTTAAAAAAAAAAAGAAAGAAATAAAAAAGAAATACAAAAAAAATTTACTACATAGCTGCAGTTATCCAAACAGCGTACTACGGGCATAGACGAGACATATAGATCAATGAACTAAAACTGAGAGTGTAGAAATAAACACTCACATATCCTGTCAAGTGATTTTCAACCAAAATGCCAATACAGTTCAATGGGGAAAGAATAGCGTTTTCAACAAATGGTGCTGCCACCCAAACGTCTACCAGGTAAAAAATGGATATATAAAATGTGAGAAGGTCATACAAAAGAATATTAATTCAGCTATAAAAAGAATTGAAGTACTGATACTTGCCACAAAATGTATGAGCTTTGAAAACCATATACGAAATGAAAAAAAAACCTTCATATTAGACCAATATTGTATGATACAATTTATATGAAATTTTCAGAATAGGCAAATCTATAGAGATGGAAAGTAGATTAGTGGTTACTTAGGGCTGGGAGAGATGGAGACAAGAAGGTATGACTCCTCCTGGGTAGGGTGTTTTTTGGGGGGTTTATGAAAATGTTCTAGAATTTATTGTGATATAGTTGCATACCTCTGTGAGTATACTAAAAAACATCAAATTTTACACACTAGATGGGTGAATTGTATCACAATAAAACTATTGTAATAAAAAAGAAGATTAGAGATTAGATAAGGAAGGTGAAGAGACCGCACATGCCCAAACTACTCCCACCCTAGAAAGAGAAACAATATGTTTGGAATAAAGATTAAATTCATAAGATCAGTGACCTATAAAGTTGGTGAATACATAAAAGATACAACAAAAGATGAAATAACAGTGACAGACAAAACTGCAGCCCAAGATATGTATAGGAGAATACTTGAAGGTGAAATGGAAGCAATTCTATAGGATGTTCCAATCCCTGAGGTGCTGGATTGGAGAACTACATCGAAACATCCAGCCATTTTACTGCTGTCCCAGTAATCCCATCCTGGCCCTATTTGTGCCATCTTTCAGGCCACAGAGAGATATATGCCCAAAGGTGGCAAGAATGAACGTGACCACCAAGGTAAGTCTGCACTTTAACTCTGTGGCAACATCCTGAATGAACAGAGAATTCCTGTGCTTGGATGAAGAGCTAATAGTATACCCTCCCTCCTTATGACAGGATATTTCATCCCTTCCCCATGACACAGAAGGAAATCAGTCTGTAGGAAAAAGAAACAATATCCACAAAAACATGAACAGAAAATGTTGAATATGTAGAAGACCATACAGTGGAGAATTCCTAAGTACCTTATTTTGGGGGAGCTATGAATTGACAGGAAATAGCCACATGTATGAACTCACACATCCACACACGTGCATGTGCACATACACACACTTTAACATTGGATTAAGGAATAGAACTTTAAATTCAGAATATTACTGAAAATATCCCCACATCAAAGGTAATTATGTAGCATATCTTAGAGTACCTTTTCTTATCCTCCAGAAACATAAATGTGGGAGGAGGGGCAGGGGACAACAAGGCCACTGACAACTGTCTTCACATGTCAGGGTACTGGCAGATTAGATCCTGATTTCTTAACCAGCCATAGTCCTTAGTCCAATGAATACTTAGAGCTTTTATCTTCAGTCAGAAAGAAATTACACAAATAAGCTAAACCTTTAACATGAAAAATATAGAAATGTCTGAGGGACCCCTTGGAATTGAAGAAAAATTCAGTGTCAGCTAGGCCACACCTAATTATGTGGGGTAGAGTGAAAGCAGAGTCAGTGTGCATACCTCCAGAACCCAAAGTGGCCTACTAAGAATGGTGCATCTTGGTTGTGGTTGGAAATGCAAGATGTAATATTCTTCCCGTGCTTTGGAGGAGATGTCCCAGCATGCCCCAGACCGCTGGACCACTAAAAGTTTTACTGGTGTGGCAGGCCATTGCATCTCTTTAGGTTTTATCGGCTACCTTGGGAGTTCTTGGTATCCTACATAATTAGCATGGTTTCATCATTTCATCAATATATAGTGGACTAATGTGATACCCTGAGGGATATCCTACTTCTCCAGGCCTCTTCAGACTGCATTGTGACAGAGGTCTAGAGAGATAACATAGTCTTGAGTCAAGATTATGAGTGCATACTGTTGTACTTTTTTAGTGAGTATATAAATAGATACTAGGATGAAAAAGTGATAAATATAAGTTATGGTCTCATGACCAGTGACAAAAATGAAGATTGCATCATCTATGCATTTTTAAGATAAATATATTAGCCAATTATGTTTTCCCTTTTCCCACTGTTTTGTATGAGGAGTGCTGGTACTACTTTGCAATTTATTGCATAGGTCATCAGAGCACAAAATTCCATGCCTAATCAGGTTGGGAGAATCATTTACCACTCAGAGATCCCAGACTTGTAATGGGCACATGCTTGAGAGGCATTGTCATCTCCACTTTTGTCAGAGAGGAGGAAAGTTTTGTTCATTTATATATATTTTTTAAAAAATGCTGATACCTGTTAGGTTGAATCATGAATCTATTAAATATATTTGATGAATAGCAAAAAGGGTGGACTGTGATGGCCTTGGACATGTTTGCCCTCAAATCCATTTATTTCCCTTACTCAACTCTGCTCAATACCTCAGGAGAATGGAAACTTGCAGGCTGTGTATCTCAGCCTTCCACGTCAGCTGGATGCCAGCTGGGTTTGTTCTGTGGTAGACAATAACAGGAGACTGAAGGCAAGGCAAGGAGTTAAGGAATTTCTCCCTGCTTGTCTGTGCTTTGCTTGGGCAGCATCTCTGGCAGTGTTGCATTTCTTCCGCGTTTCTACCTTCCATCAGGGAACAGTACCTCCTGAGCTCCAATAACAACAGGGAGATTCCAGCCAAGAGGTTGCAGAGGCTTCCTGCAGTCAGGTTACCTCACCATCACCTGCTTGGCTCTCAAGTTCCTCACCACGTAAATAACAGTATTCTCCTTTGAAAATATTTGTAGTGGCTTCTGATTTTCTGCTTAACTCCTGACTTCAACATGTTATTGGCCAACAGTTTAACTCCTAGAGAACTTAGCTTACATGTGAACTAGGGAGATGCTTATAGTACCATTTTAAAGCTTTGAATAAGGATACTTAAGGATGCAAATTTTTTTGCTACAGCAAAAAAAAAAAAAGAGAGAAAGAATAATTTAAATGTCTGTGAATCAGGAATTAATTTTAAAAAAATGTGTTATATGTCTAATATGAAATGTTATATATATACAAGTTTTTAAAACCATATGTAATGACATAAATATATATATATATATATCTCAACATGTATGATCTCAAAATAGATTTAGTTAACAGAGCAAAATGCAAATTGAATATTTAAAATAGAAGGTATTCACATGACTTTAAAATTTCTAAACAATTTTATGTGCTGTGTGTGCATGTGCATATGTATGTTTTTGGTGAAAATTTTAAAACTTTTGAGGGAATGATGCTCACCACTTTCAGAACAGTGTTAACTTCTAGCACACACCTCCTGGGAAAGAAAAGAAAATAGTATCAAGAGGGAAACAAAAAGGCAATACCATGCCTTAGATCAGATTTTTCAGAAAAAAGATTCTGAGATGGAGATTTGCATGCAGGAAATGTACTTTCTGGAACAGCATCTATTAGAGAGTAAGGGAGGCCTAACTGGGCAAAAGGGGATGCCAAACTCCCCCACCCTTATAACAGAAGCCTGAAAAAGTCCCATGAGTGTTCTAGAGCTGGAGTGGTCCTTCAGAGTTGTCTAGGCAAGGGGGAAAAGGCCTTTGTACTCCTGTATTGACCAGTCATTGGGTAAGTGCACCCCACAACCTTGGGTGTGGCAACTCCATTCAGAGGGCAATTTCCAGAGAGGGATTCAGCTGTCAGCAGCCAACACTCTGGAAAGCTAGGAAAATCATGCCTTAGTCCTGAAAAGAGAATGAATAAGTATAAATTTTAATTTCTTCTTGGGTTTTTTCATAAGGAACCATTTCCCTAAATTAAATTATTTAGGCCTTTTCCAATTTTTCATGCCATGTGAAAACCTAAGTAGCATCTTTAATATTTTTTCGTATCTCATTTTTCCTTGAATACATCACTGTAATTAGAATTGCTGAATTAAATAAGATAACAATTTACAGTTCCTAATACATACCCCAGTTTCCATTTTACCTGTCAGGAGAACTATACCAGTTTACACTCCCACTAGCTAATCATAAGTATGTTCTGCCCACCTACACGCAGCAGTATTATGACATTTTACTTAAATCTTTGCTAATTTGATAGCTGAATAATGACAGCTCATTGTTTTATTCTGTGTCTTCTTGATTACTACTATAGCTGAAAAGGCTTGGGTATTTTTTTTTATTAGGGTTATGAAGTATCTAGTACTTAGACAAGCAATTACAGGAAAATATAGATTTTTTTCAACTATCATAAAAACTTCCTTTTAAATAATAAAATTTTTATATTTGCTATTTATAAATGTTTTACGACTGTAAGCAAACATTTTAACAAATGCTATTAAACAGACCATATGATAGGTGATCTGCTTATAGGTAAGAGGTGATATTGGTTGTCTTTTATAATGTAACTAATGTTAATGAACATACAATATGCATGGGATGTTTTATTTAAAGCAAATGGAGTTTTAGGGGTTTTCTCCCCCTCTCCCAGGCCCTTTACAGCTACTCAGTGGAGAACATTCTTTCTTATTCCTGGATGAAAATGTTGGCAAACAATATGTTTTCTGCTTGTGCTAGGAAATACTTTGAGTCATAAAACACATTTTCAATTTAGAAATTGAAAGAATTCAGCTCAATGAATTAATCAACACTTGTATATTCATTCAAAAGCAATACTCCTCCCTGCTCTCTGAGCTAAAGCTGGCTGCTGGTCAGCCTCAGGACATTAAGAGAGAGCCTGCATTGGCTTCTGCTCTCTTTCACACTCACATCTTACTAGCTATTATTTTTAACACTGCCAGGATCAAAGCTAAAAGGAAGAGAAAAGTAAAACCAACAGTAAAATTCTTATTTAGTTGATATTGTCATAAGATGTTTTCATATTTGCTAGATTTAGTGGTTTTTTGGACCTACTTTCTCTCTTAAACTGCTTTTGTGGGTTCATCAAACATTTCCCAACATACAATACTGGTTTCTCACCACTGTTTCCATTAATCTGGTGAAATGCTCTAGTTCCTTCCATGGCCTGTAGGGTATCCCCAATTCTGTTAAGTTTCTGCTGTGCCTCTGGACAACCCCACTGGACACAATCAAAGAGAACTCTTACTGGCTCTCTCACCTGCATGCAGTTTACATGGGTCCGCAGGACACATTCATGCAGTCTTGGGAGAACGTTATGGACCCAATATATGAAACATCAATTCTCCTTATTCTACCAACACAGAAACTCTCCAGTACCTTTTTCTACTCTTCAGTTTTCTCAGAGGGAGTTCGTCATCAGTCATCTGTCCTCCCCAGATCTCTCTGAAGGGTCCCATTCCTGTCTCTCCCTAACTACTGGATCCTTCCTCTTTTGGTGAGAGTGGGTAGACTCTTAACACAGCTTTTTCTAAGGTTGTCCTCTTCACAAACCTTATGATAAGAGCCCTGTTTGACAACACCACCCTGTGTCACAAGGTACCCTGCCCATACTACCTCTGTGTCAAAATTCCCTGACCTCAGAAAAAGAAAAAGAAGTTTTTGGAAAACAAGGCTGTGACAACAAAGGCTGGCAGTTCTTGCAAAGAGACCACTTGCCCCTTGCTTAAGATACTGAGATAGCCCTGCATTAGGGTGTATAAAAGGACATTTTCAATTTTAAGATGCCAAGAAGACTTTTCTATATGTGTTTATTATAATAGTAGATTTACTGTGGACATGCAGATTAGTAGGAAAAGTCTTAAATTTCATATTTTTGTCTGTTTTCTTTATGTCTATAATAACTTTTTCAATTCTTTTCTAAATTGTGTATTCTCATACTCATCTGACCTGTTTTCCTTGACAGTCTGACTTTGGAATTTAGTATCTATTATTTCCCTGCCTCAGCCACAACTAGAGAGGAAAAACCCAATTTTAGCAGTGTATTATAGTCATCAACGAAGTTGTGCTGTCAGATTCATTTATATGGAAAGTGTTCCCTACCACCTCCTACCCCTTTCTAGGATTTTTGTGTAGGAGCCGTGGCAAATTTATTTTTAGCTCTTACATTCTCCTCTACATTTCTCTCTCTACATTTGGTTATGATTCTTGCTTCCAAATCAGACTATTAACTCCTGGAGAGCTAAAAAGGCAAATCTTTGTGTTCCACAAGGTAAAACACAAGGTAAATAGTAATCAGATTCTCCCAATGTCATGTTTTTAATGTAAGCTAAGGCCAAAAGAGGAATACTAGGGCAGAACCGAAGCCTCCCTCTTCTCAGTCTGAAATTCTGACTGCCTATTCCATTAATACCTGCACCAGGGAAAACGTATGAAGCTGTGTACCCAGATCCCTACACACCAGCCAACCAGGAAGCCACAAGTCTACCCCAGCCTCTCTTTCTGGTTTCAGGCCCTGACAGGTTGTAGAGGAAAATCCTCCATAGCCCTCTATGTCTAGGAATCATGATGGTGGGGCTTTTCCTGGGGTCTTATATATGGCTGAAGCAAGACTCATGGTACTAAGACATAGATCAAAGGCCCCGAAAAAAGCATTTACTTCATGCCTTATGTGACAAAGGACCAATTAGCACCTATCTCTTGCATCTCAAGCTCAAAAAGTATTTACAGGTGAAGTTCAAGTAGATCCGGTAGGATCAAGAAGACGTTATCCTTGCTCACTGAAGAGATAATGTATCAGTTGCAAAATCAGCAGGAAACAAAATTCATTAAGATAACTTAAAATGAGAGATGTTAAGGAAATAACTAATTACAGAATGATGGACAGGGCTAAGGAAATAAACAAGGGATGCTGAGACACCTGAAGACCAGTGATAGTGAGAAATCATTATTGGCCCAGGAGCCAAGGGGAAGAAGAAACATCATCAAAGCAAGATCGTTCCTCCAACCCTATATTCTCCTGCTAGTGTCTTCTGTTTTGTGAACCCACCCTGAAGTCAGCTCACAGGAGAACCTGGGCAATGCGGTCCATTTGGGTTAACACCCGGGAGCATCCAACAAAGCACAGAAGGATGGACAATACAACTGGAGATGGGAGGACACCAAAAATAATAAGTTCAAGTTTCTAGGCACAATCTATCACCCAAGGATAGTTATGTCATACACCCAGTTTTTGGAAAGAAGCCATTAGTGAACGGAAGCAAGAGAAAATGGGAAAGATGAGCAATAAGCCACCAACAGTCCCTGAGAAGTCAGCAAGCTCCAAAACAAAAGTTGACTCAAACACAACCAGGAACTCTACTGCTGGCCATTGAGCAAGACCTGAGTGGTCCTAGGAGAACAAGATATTTGGTAGAAAGGAGAGAAACATCCCCAGGAAAGATTTGAAAAGTGCCAACTGACAGCCTTCCAGAAGATTGTATGTAAAAATGCTTCGTGAACTGTGGACACACTTGGCTAGCTGTAGTCACTAGTTACTGCTATTATTATCAACAGTCCATGCTGGAGCACCAAATAAACCCCTGTCATGGCCATATTGAGCTTGATTGTGTCTCAAGCACATTACCCGGTTGTTCTGGCTCTTGGCGATATCAGCTCCAAACCCACCATTCTATAGACTCTGCTTTTGATAAGAAGGATGCAACTCGTGAGTCATAATCATCACTTGGCAGCTGGTTTCCTGCCATGTTCTGTTAATTAGGGGATGCTAGAAGGAGACTGGAGGCTGTTGTAGGGATAAGTATCTACATCATGTTTGTCTCTCAGTGCTGCCGCAGCAATAGTCCTTTGCCCAGTTGTATTGGTTCCAACTGTGGTTTTATTTTCCCCCATACATCCAGCACCAATCTCATAATGCCCTTCAGAAGAAACAGAACCAACCACCAGTGGGCCTTTTTCAGGGATCTGACTCCCAACTTCATGAGAGGTCCTCCTCTATGCTCCTGAGGAGTGAGCTCCTGCTGGGAAGTGCCCCTTCTTCCAAGGTTGGGTCTTGGCTCCATGTGCTCCACCCTTTGAGCTGCTAAGGTACCAGAACCAGCAGGGCAGCACCCTCTCATTGTAGCTCTGAGTCTCAGCTCTGGGGGGAACCTCTACCAAGAGTCTAGTTTTAACAAGCTCAAACTCTTCTCTTTTTTCCCCAAACCATACAGGTGGAAGAAGCTTCCTGCAATTATTATTTCTGTATTATTTGTGTGTTCTCTTTTTGCCTTTTTAGTTCTCCACTACCTGTTATCTGGTTCTTTGTGTTAAATGTTCCCTGTGTTAATCATTGGTGTGATTGCTATTCTCCAAACTAGAGCCTGATTGGTTACCCACTTTATCCTTTGAGGAGGAGATACAAATATAGCATTATAAATCCAACCAGATTGAAATATTTCTGTATTTGCTTCTTGTTAATCTTGGGGCTTCAAAGAAAATTTATTTAAAGTTGATATTTTCCAAAAGCAAGAACACATTTGTTGAGCTGTAAAAATGACATTAGTACTTTTAAAGAAACTATACAGATTGGAGTTGAATTAAGAAGAGTTGTTTTTTTTTTTCACAGAATGTTTATGCTAAAAATATTCCCTGAAGGGCCGGGAGAAACTATGAATATTTGAACAAATAATGTTAGGTTACTGACAAGGCAATAAAATGTTTTTGATTATTATACTAGCTATTAAATGAAGAGGTCAGTGAGGCCAGAGACAAAGAAGAACAGTAAGAATATTTGCAAGAATTAAGTAACCCTGGGCACTACCTGTTGTCTATGGCAGATTTAGATGCTAAGATTCAGTCATTTGAAATTTTTAATGCATTTTTTATTCCCATTTGCAAGCAGGGTGATGCAATTTCTCTCTGTAAAGAATAAATTGAATGAATAAGTAGACACCTTCTCTTTTTCCATTAAAAAAAATCAAAATAATTCCACATTTGTAAACTAAGCTGGGTCATTGGTTATCTAGGCCATTGAAAATCCTTCATCTTAAATAAAGAAATGCCCTTATTATCACTGTGATTGTCTAAGGAAAATAGTGATATCCCTGAAAATCTCCAGTTCATATTAATCTCTCTTAGCCCACAGTCTTCTTACATAGAACTAAAGTTATCTTTGGGGAAACTTTAAACACAAGCATGAGTCTAAACATTTTAACCTCTCTGACTGACACTTTAGTCATCTATACAATGACAACGACTAGAAAAAGTGAAAAGACCATCTAGCTCTTTGTCACGCTGAAATGGAGAACTTGTAGCACAGCCTTGCGTATCTGTTTGGTCTTCACACTGTAGATGATGGGGTTCATTACAGGAGGGATAAGCAGGTAGGCATTGGCAATCAGAGTGTGTACATAGGGCGGGGCCCATTTCCCAAATCTGTGAACAAAGGACAGACTGATCAAGGGAATATAGAATATAGCAACAGCCCCAATATGGGAGATGCATGTGCTGAAGGCTTTCTTCCTCTCTCCTGGGGATGCAATGCAGAGGACCGTCTTAATGATCAAAACATAAGAAAGGACAATAAAGATCAAGTCGACCCCAGCAGTGGTGATCAGGGCAGTCAGCCCCACTGCGCTGTTGATCCTGGTGTCCGTACAGGAGAGCTTCATCACATCAGGGTGGAAGCAGTAGGAGTGGTGGAGCACGTGGCTACGGCAGTAGGACAGTCTCTTAAGAAGCACCACCATAGGAGTCAGTGTCACTGTCCCCCTGGTGAGGATTGCTACTCCAATCTGTGCTATCTTAAGGTCAGTTAAGACAGACGCATATCTGAGAGGATTGGAAATGGCCACAAAACGATCAAAAGCCATGGCCAACAGCACTGAGGATTCCATGACAGTGAAAAGTTGAATGAAAAACATCTGGGACAAACAGGCATTGAAGCCAATCTCCCTGGCATTGAACCAGAATATACCCAACATGGTGACCAGAGTGGATATGGACAGGCCAAGGTCAGTGGTGGACAGCATGGAGAGGAAATAGTACATGGGCTCGTGGAGGCTGGGCTGGGTGATGATGGCGAAGAGAATCAGGCTGTTTCCCGAGAGAGCAGTTACGTAGAGGAAGCAGAAGGGAATGGAGATCCAGGTGTGGAAGGCTTCCAGCCCGGGAACACCAGTTAGCAGGAACATGATGGAAGATGATGTGGTATTCTGCAAAGTTGGCATTTTGAACTCAAACTGCAGAATCTTAAGCTGAGGGTCCAACAATGATAAACTTTATTTATTTATTAATATTTATTTATTATGCATTCAACCTAAAACTATTTTACTAGGTAAACATTTATAAAACACAATATCTATATTGTATAAAGAGCTCATGAAGATTGGTTAAAAAAAGAACCAAAACCACATCAAATAAAGAAGCAGAAAACAGGAAATAAACAATACCTGAGGATATAGAATTTGTACAAAACAAAGGGACCAACATTCCACCTTATTTAAGTTCACATGTCTGATAAGCAATGGGGCTGGGGTTTTAGCCCATCACCTCCTGACTTCAAGTAGGAGGCAGTCAGTAAATATTTGTTGAAATGTGTCCAAAGTGTTATGTGAAATTTTAGAAAAAAGTAAAGTATATACAGTGATACTGATACAGTAATTGAATTACTTTAACTTCCAGAGGCCCATCCAAAAAATCCTCTGTTCATCTCCTGGATACCCCCTTTGAATCAGAATCAAATTCAACATCTCTAATAAATAGCTGACATTTGTTGCTCCCCTACTATCTGTGAGTAGTTGTGATAATACCCTGGATAAGCTCACAGTCTATTTGCAATATCAAAACTTGAATTGTACCTAAGTAATTTTCATCCCACATAACAAATATGAGCAATTAAGACAATTGTGTATAAACAGAATTATTTGACTATAGGAGGGTCTCCAATATCAGTATTATGGATAGTTTGATATTATGAATTTTTATCCTGCATCCCAAGTCAATTGTGTTACAACTGCGTGTTCTAAATTTTGACTGGGTTAAAATGCTCTGGCTTTTACCAACTGGGTGACAAATTACTAATCTGCGTGTGTCTCAGTTTCCCCATCTCTAAAGTAACAATGATGTGCATACCCCATAGGATTGTTCTGAGGATTAAACTAATTAACGTATGTAAAAATATCAACAGAGTATCTTACTAATGGTAAAAGCTCACCAAATGTTAGCTATTATCACTTAAAGAGAAAAATTAAAGTTAAAAAATTATACAAAGATTTCTCACTTTTTCTTTTCCTATATATATTCCCACCCCTCCCCACTTAACTACTTGTCCCTTTCTATGATAGCTGAGAGAAAAACATGGATATATTTTCTAATTCTGATTTAGGCAATGCCCACTGGTTAATATCTCTTCCTCGTTTGGTCTCTTCTTCCTCCACAACTATGTTTTTCTCATCTTTTCTTCATCTTTCCTGATTGAAAAGAAAAGCTGTTGTTCCTTTCCAGAAAACCCTACTACCTAGCCTCTCAATCAATTTTGGATATTAGTTTAGCTTAACAACAAACATTACTGAGTTCAAGCTACAGTAATGTAGCTACTACAGGGATACAGAACCAAGTTAGGTATTACACTTGCCCTCGAGGATTGTTAGGAAAGAACAGGGTGGTTTGGAAAATACGTGTAAGCAAATAAGTAAAATGGAGTGTGACATATATTGTACAATAATGGGATTGTGTTTAAAATATAGAGGTTGTATATATTAGAAATTTGTGGCGGGTGTGTCAAAGGATTCTTTGAGTAAGTAAAGAATTCTTGCACAGAGGTTGATAGGTGAAAATCATCATGAAAGAAATTCTAAGCATATCCAAAGTCAATGGAATTTCAGATATTTTAGAAATGCCACTAAAGTATGAGATACAAAGTATGAAAAGGTAGTGTTTAAGAGATAACAGGGATCAAGTATGGAATTATTTACTACTTTTGAAAGGGTAAGGAATTTATACCATTACTATAATATTTATAAATATGCTGATTTCTTCCTCAACCTAAACATAATTTAAAAACAGAAAAGCTCCTTCTTACTCTGCCTCCCTGTTACATGTATGTCTTTTCCTTTACCAACAACTTGTACGATGAGTTGTCTATTCTCATTTCCTTCTTTAATGGTTCTTACCTCTAGTTCATTCGAGTTTCTGTTTTTGTCCGAAACATACTCTGTTGCATTAGCTATCTGTGGCTGCATTTAAAAAAAAATAATAAAAATTCAGTCACTTAAAACAAAACACACTTATTATCTTTCAATTCTGTAATTCAGATGTCTGAGCACAGCAAAAGTAGGTCCTCTGCTCAGGATCTCACAAGGTTGAAATTGAGGTTTCAGCCAGGACTGTCTCCTTATCTGGAGCTCAGGGTCCTCTTCCAAACTCGTTCAGATTATTCTCAGAATTTAGTTCCTTAGGTTGTAGGACTGAGGTCTCCGATTTCTTGCTGGCTGGGGGCTGGGAGCTGCTCTTAGCTCCTAGAGGCTATGTGGTCCTCTCATAACATGACATCTTACTTCTTCAAATCCAGCAGGAGAATCTCTCCACTGCTTTTTGTCTCTCTCTTTTTTTAATATATGCAAACAGTTTAATATTTGAGTTTTCAGTTCTAGGTTCTGGAGTAGAAATGGTCTGGGCTCATGTGATTAGATTGGGCCCACCCAGGATAATCTTCCTCTTGATTAACTCAAAAAGTCAAGTAATCAGGGACCTTGTTTAATGCTGTAAAACTCTTTTTCCATATAATGTAACATAATCACAGGAGTGATATCCCATCACATTCACAGGCCCCACTCACACCAAAGAGGTGGGTGTTATTACAAGACCAGTACACCAGCATGGGTAGGAATCTTTAGAGCCCTTTTAGAATTCTTCCTACCCCGACTGTCAAAAGGTTTAATCTCCAAACCTTTATAGGGTCAGCTTCTCAAGTCTCTTGATTATTTATTCTGATTCTCCAGTTCCGTCAGTGACCATCTTCCCTACCCCCAGGAACCTTTTGATATACTCAGCCTGGGCTTTTCCCGTCTTCACCAAATTACCCAATATAGCATGTTCTTTCACACCAATGTGCTTGCTTAATTCATGCAGTTCCCTCTTCTTTGAATAAGACTGAATTCTTTAGACTCATTATTTGATCCATTGAACCATTTATAAGTTCAAAATGAATTTATTTATTTCAGGAAGCATTCAGTAGCATCACCTCTTCTAAAGTCAGGAGAAATTACTTCTTCATCTGGGGTTATATCCGTTTATATTTATACATCTAGAATAGTGGTTATTCCATTGTATGATCATGAGTTTTTTGAAAATATGCCTCTTTAAATAAATCAAGCTACTAGCAGGTGGATCATTGCCTACTCATCATTATATTCCCAATACCTTGAACTCTATTCTGAACAGTGTGGGCAAACAATATATACTTGTTGACATAAATTCAATTCAAGAGTTGTAAACTGACCAAGGATTCTGAACATATATCAAGACTAGACAATTTCTAGTTTTGGTCAGGCGCGGTGGCTCATGCCTGTAATTCTAGCACTCTGGGAGGCCGAGGTGGGAGGATTGCTTGAGTTCAGGAGATCGAGACCAGCCTGAGCAAGAGTGAGACCCCATTTCTACCAAAAATAGAAAAATTAGCCAGGCATAGTGGCGCGTGCCTGTAGTCCCAGTTACTCAGAAGACTGAGGCAGGAGGATCACTTGAGCCCAGGAGTTTGAGGTTGCAGTGATTATGATGAGGCCACTGCACATTACCCAGAGTGACAGAGTGAGACTCTGTCTCAAAAAAAAAAAGTTTCGAGTCTAGTTTTGTTTGTTTAAATCATGCTGTGTTGCCTAAAATTACACATGTGACTACTGGAGGAATCTCACTGAGCCTGCCCACATTCCCATAACCTGAATAATGGGTTTGTTTGTGTTTGATGGAAGACTCTGCCCTAGTATTGGAGGATTAACTTTTATGTGTCCTCCCATTTGTTGACAGTAATTCTTTCCTTCTTGTATGACAGTAATACTCCAGTCCCACTATAAGAGCATGCTGCAAGTTCTGTGCTGCACTAACTTCAGTTGTCTCTCTTCTTCTGTAACCCTTCTCTATGGTTAGAGGGTCAGGCAAACCTAGGTTCAAATACTGTCTCTGCCATCAACTAGCTGGAGTTCTCCAAATAAGCACTTTATATCAGATTTCATTACAGTGAAACTGGTAGCTCACCAATGGCATTAATTTGTAAGGATTAAATGAGATAGCATTGTAAAACATCTCATATGCTGACTAGTACATGGGACAGGGAGGCTTTTGATAATAGTAAATGAGGATGAGGATGATGGTGGCAGTGGGTGGTGGTGGTAGTGGCAACTGACCTTAGGTGGCAGTTTTGAAATGTGACACAACTAACCAGAAGACTCACAATTGCGTGGGCATGTTAACAACCTGCTCTAAGCAGCAGACAGATGGCTCACAGACCAGTTGAACCTCCTCAGTTAGAATAAAATGTCCCCAGAAAATGCAGATTTTAGGAAAGAGAGTTCCACAATTTTTCTTAGGCACCCATGAGAGCTTTTTGTAATTAATAAAATCTTCATCATTCTTAAAGGAAACCAGTGCGTGAAAGGCCTAATGTCTCCCCTGAATGCAGCACTTTTACTTACAAAGGATAGAGATGTGTTCTTCCCTGTCCTGTTTTCCAGGAAGGGGTCTGAGGAGCTGTGGAGGTGATCTACCCAGGGGTAGGTGGCCTATATAAGGGGCCATGTCTCCGGCTGTGTGAGTGTCTTAATCAGGAAACTCCTGGGAGAGATTTGCATGGCCCTCAGAGTATGAAGCTCCCCAAGGGTTCATTCTACTTCATAGCGTCCTTCTACTTCTACTTCATTACACTTACTTTTAGAGTTTCCACGTGGAAACTGGTGTTACAGTTCTGTAATCTTATGTCCTGATAAAATTTTGTTAAAAGTAAATTTGTGAGTAAAAATGCCCCCCCCAAAAAAACACCAGCTCAGTCCTCAACCTCACACTACTTTCATACACAACTGATGAATTTATCATCCTCCAACATCACTTGGGTGAATTTTGTACATTTTTTAGAAACCTCTCTGCTTCTGGTTTCCCCAACCAAAAAAAAAAAAAAAAAAAAAAAAGCTTTATTTATTCTTTCATAAAACACTTTAAGTATCTATCATATCCCAGGTTTTTGTACTGTAATCCAGAGAATAGAACAGTCTCTTCCCTCCAGGTCTCACAACACTGTGAGGAAACAGACATAAAACTCAGTGATTACAACAGGGCATATTTATGACAACAGCACAGAAGAGCATGTGTTTATCCTGCAGGGAAGTCCAGGTCCAGGTCTACCAGGAGACAAGGGAGCACAGAACACAGGAAGAACAGAAGATGACTAAAAGCACATTCAGCCAGCGGGGGAGAGAGTAGCAAGAGGTGAAGACAAGTAGGATCAATGCTGTGGAAGACCTTTTATGCATTCTAAGGCATTTGAATATAAATAACATAAAAATTTCTCAGCATAGAATTTACTTTCCCCTTTCCTAAGAAAATGCATTTCTACAGCTTCATGTGAGGCAACTGAGGAAGTCAGGCACTTCATTTGAGGATTCCTAATATATTGTAGTTCCCTGCTTGGTGTCAATATCAACCTGAATGGTTGCAAAAATCACATTTCCCTCTAAGCCACAATATATCAGTTATACATAAATATCAGTTCGGAAAACCTTCCTAAAGAGAACCTCAATGAGCTCACACAGTCTTAGCAGAACACCCTATTACCTAGTCTTCCAAATTCTACTTCAGATGAACCAAGACTATTATTTTCAACATTTCTTCAAACAGGCTTAAACAAGCATTGTTTGAGAAAGTCTGTAAATAAAAGCAAAATATATAAATCTCTGTATTGGATAATGTTGAATTCAAAGCGTAACTCAGCTAGTAGGAAAAGTGAAAAGCATAATCTTTAAGATTAAAAGAAAAATAATTTTACTTAGAAAATTATATCTAAATAGTATTACTTTATAAAGAGGAAAAGAAATATACTTTAAAGTGGATTTTATTAGTGTACATATAACCATACTATGCAAAATTATCTGTAATTGATGCTTAACAAATCACCTTAATTGTGTAGCATGAGTGAAAATTGTTGCTTTCACAAGAACATTCTCTAATATATTTATTTTAAAATACACCCCAAAATATGGTTGCCCATCTTCAAAATTCTTCTTTTTCCAAACTTTCCATGACCACCCATGAATTTAAAACATTTATGTTTATACTTTTATTGCTTAGAAATGAATGCTATTATATCTTCTCTATTAAACTGTAAATTTCTAAGACCTGTATTCTTATCTGGCTAAGTATTTCCTGGGCTTGTTATTTTCCCATTAATTCAAGCTCTTCCTGGGGAAGAGAGAGGCTACCATCTATAACTCCCCTTGCATCTGGTATGATGTTTTATACATAGTAGATTATTCATAAGAAACAATTGATTTAAAATATTATTTCAATTTATATGTGTTGAGTCAGATTGTAAATCCCTCAAGAATGGAGGAATGGAGTCTGGGTCTTCACTGGTCATAGCTTTATCCCTAGTACCTCCCACAGTATTTGCCAAAATTAAGACACTGGAAATATATAAGAATATATTTAAAGTTATGTAGAAATAAATTTAATTCAATAAGCATATATTAAGTAACTATTATTAATAAAGCACTGTGCTTGGGTCTGGGCAAGATATATCAATCCCCAAAGTATAATACCTGTTTTCAAAGAGTTTCAGGTCAGTAGGGGAAGAGAGACCCGACTACCTATAATACAAAGATTTGTTAATGGCACCTGAAAGAATAAAAAAAAAAAAAAGGAACAAGCAGAAAAAGAAAGGGGATGGATATTTCAGTCAGAGAGCAAGGTAATGAAAGACCTAGAGGCAAGATATTCACAGTGATTTTCAGAAATGGATATTATCCCCAGAAGTGGATAGACCCCAGAAGAGTGTTACTCTAGCATGCATGATAAACTGTAGATGTCTGATTAAAATGCAAATTTGTGGCTTCAATCTCAAGGATTTCTGATTAAGTAATTCTTGAGTGTAATTGAGGAATTTGCACTTTAAAAAAGAATATCAACTGGTTCTGACGCACCAGTGCTGGGCCACCTTGAGAACAGTGGCAGATGCAAATGGAAAGAGCATGTCACACTGGGAGTGTGTCCAGCAGGCTGTGTGAAGCCAGATTTGCAAAGACTCATGAGAACGAAGGTCCTGTGGAAGACAAAGAGCAAAAAAAGTTGTGTTTATTTGGGGGAGGTATTAAGTGGAAATTGATTACTTCATTATCTGAAAAGTATTTTTAAAACTTCCTTCTTGAGAATTTATAAAATATTTATGAAAGTGTTAAGAAAATATAAATAAAGCAATATCCAACTATTGAAAGATAAGCACCTTTAACATTTGGGATGTGTCTATCCATACCTTTTTCATGTTTATGTGCATACATGTATATTCACATGAAATATATACACAAATGGTGATAAGTACTCTGTATACTAATCTATCTTTTCTTTTAACAATATATCCTTTATATCTATGTCAGCATTTAACTTGTTCCCCTGTATTTCATATTTTATTTAACCAATACTCTAAAGTAATTGTTCGAGCAGTTTCCAAATTGTCATCGTGATGTATAATGATGTGCTGAACACCACAATACATCTTTACATTCTTCCCCTTTTTTCCTTTTTGGACACATATTTAGAAGACGAAGAACTAGGTCTTGTATAATTAAAATATTAATGCGTTTGACAAAGTGACCTGAGGGACTCTTTTAAGAATTAGGAATTACTCTTTTCATTCACATTTCTTCTTATTTATTGTGCTTATTCATATTCTTCAGCCACGAATAATCTAGTTTGGGGAATAATAATCATTACCAATAAACCCTAAGAATTACTGAAACCTAGACATTTCCTACTGATCTCTATTATGTGAGACACACCATGGATAGCTACATACCCTAGATGCAGTGAGACTGTCTAGACCCCAAAGTATGACATTATTTGCCCATGCTTGCAGACATATTTTAACCACGGTCCTTTACTCTGCCAAGTTCAGTATTCATGATAGGGTCATATGTACACAAGACATAGTCCCTGCCCTCAAAGGAACCAGTCCAGAACCGTGTAAATAGTAAGTTAGTGGATCATCAGAATAGAGAGAAATCACGTATAAACAAGCTTTTTCAAAGAATAGTAGTAACTCACAGTACTGAAGGATCAAACATAGGTCGGGAAAGACTTTGGAGGAAGTACTCTGAAACTTTCCTACATCAGCTTAGAAAGAAATACTTTGAGCACGGCCTTGCGAATTTGCTTGGTCTTCACGCTGTAGATTATGGGATTCATTACAGGAGGGACGAGCAGATAAACATTGGCAATGAGCGTGTGCACAAGGGGAGGGGCGTGCTTCCCAAATCTGTGAACCAGTGACAAGCTGATCATGGGAATGTAGAAGATGGCAACAGCACTGATGTGGGAGACACAGGTACCAAAAGCTTTTTTCTGCTCCTCTGGAGAGGCGATACAGAGCACAGAGCGGATGATCAGAACATAGGAGAGGAGGATCAAGACAGAGTCCAAGCCAGCAGTAGAGATGACAATGGCCAGGCCAAATGCACTGTTGATCCTGGTGTCTGTGCACGAAAGCTTCATCACATCAGGGTGGAAGCAGTAGGAGTGGTGGAGCACATGGCTATGGCAGAAGGATAGACACTTGAGGAGCAAGAGTAAGGGCACTAGAGCCACTGTCCCCCTAATAACTATCGCAAAGCCCACTTTGATGATCCGTGAATTGGTTAAGATTGTGGCATATCTCAGTGGGTTACAGATGGCAATGAAGCGGTCAAAGGCCATTGCCAGGAGTACTGAGGACTCCATGAATGTGAAGCCATGGATAAAAAACATTTGGCCGATGCAGGCATCAAAGCTGATTTCTGGAGCATTGAACCAGAATATACGTAGTGTGGTGACTAATGTAGAAAGACACAGGCCTAGGTCTGTGAAGGATAGCATGCAGAGGAAATAGTACATGGGTTCATGGAGGCTGGACTCAGTGATGATGACAAACAGAATCATGCCATTTCCAGAGATAGCAATGGCATAGAGACAACAGAATGGGATGGAGATCCAGGCGTGAGAGGTTTCAAGGCCAGGGATGCCAGTAAGAAAGAAGACTGCAGGGTGCAAAATGCTCTGGTTGAAGGATGGAATGATAATTGAGGGAAGCATATTTTCTTGGGGAAAGAACCGTGTCCTGTAATAATAAGGAAGAAAAATACTTTTACTCTCTTCTACATATCATACAATTTAGGATTACTGGAGAACCATGCCCTGTTCTTCAATGGAAATGCATAGTCAATTACTGTTTTCTTAGATTTTATCTTGGGCGAATTTAGGGGAGAGACAGAGCACTAAATTGTGTGGAAAAACCTGGGTTTCAACAAGATTCCCATTATGTTACATCTAGGCTTCAGCATATTTATATGCACATATATAAAAGAGGAGATTAGATTCAATAGTGGAAAATATTTTCCAGTTCTATGACTCTATGTACATGGGCAGGCAGGATATTTCTGGGCAACCATAAGCAACCCAACAGGCAATTCACCCTGCTTTTCTTCACTTCTCAGTTTCCGAAGCAAAAACCCTGAGGCCCATTAAAAAACAAGAAAATAAGATAATAATAAACATTTTCTAGTAAAATATTTCTGAATACTCAAATAAAAATAAAACTAAATACTAGGAAAGAACCAATTAAATCTATACAAATAGACCACAGTGGGTGATAGTAGGAAAAAAGTTTGTTTATCCAGGTGATAGTTGAGAAACTGATTGTATTTGAGGGAAATTCCACCTGAAGAAAGATGGCTTAAAGGTAACCTCAATAAGAACAAAGGAACTCATTGGAAGCTCACGGATAATAATTGGAACAGAGTTATCTGAGCAAGTTTCTTGATTTTCCATTTTTGCAAAAAGGTATTGAGAAAGGATTGGCTAAGGGGGGATCTCCCTCCTCTGTTTGGAGACAGGAGTGTATACTCACCCAGATCCATGCATATATAGGATTGAAGAAGTTGCTCTATATTGGCTCTTGTCCCAAATTTTCTAATGCTGTATTATTATCTACAGAAAGAATGCTTGGTTTTTAATGTGTGTTCCCCTTTTATTCGTTCAAGCATGTATTTACTCAAGAAATATTTAAATACCTGTAAAGTGCCAATGTGTGCAATGGATAGAGTTAGAATTAGATCTGGTACTTTCAGAAGGCCTGTACATGACTCTGGAAGTGTAAGTTAACTTGGTTACCTTCATTACAACCCATGAATTATTAGGCAGAAGCTTAGACTTGGGTAAGAATAATTGGTTACAGAAGGTATGTTCAAGAGGGCATTTCTCCAGGTATTTAAGGAGAGGAAAAGAGAAAAATGTCCAGTACAGGAAGGCTCTTTAAGTACTCACTTTAAAAATGATAATGGCTGGACAATTTGAATTGAGAGGCAATGCAAAACAAAACAAAACATATGCATTTTGGAGTCAGCCTGTGGACCTCCGTTGGAGGACCAGTCTCACTTTTTCACCTATGACTTTACATGCAAGAATTGAGACATGTGCCTACATCTGCATCCCAGGGAAAGTGAATCCTGCCCTGATAATAAGGCTTGCAAGTTGTGAAACGGATGTCTGTGGTTGAAGTCACAGGAGCAGTGAAAATATCTTGGGGTAATAAATGCAAGGGAAAAGAAGTCTGAGGAAAGAGCCCTGGGAAATGGCAGTATTTAAGAAAGGACAAAAGAAGCATTTTCTAATGAAACTGAAGAGGCATAACCACTAAGGTAGAAATGACTCCCAGGAAAACACAAGGATCTCAATCTTTTTAAATTGACATAATAAATGAATTGTTAAAATATATACTACTGAGTTCATGCTCATCAAATTACTCTGAACTGTTCCATGTTGGTTTTATAAACTATCTGAAGATTATATAATACAATGCCTGATGTATTTGTAAAAGTCTTCCATGTACTAAAATACTAAGCTTGTGCATAGAAAAATTTGGGGGTCTGGAAAATGAGGTCATTTGATCCTGCTCCCTGCCCTTTGAAAGGTCATCCCAGGCAACAGAATCGATAAGAGAGAGATATTATCCCAACCTCACAAACTTACTTGCAGAAAGATCCTGTACTAAAGCTGGGAGATCAGTCTTTGACCAGTCCTGCCCCCTGACAAAGAGGTCCACTTTTGCCAGAAGAACCCATAGGGAGAAAATTCAGAAATGGGACAGCTATCATATTTGAGAAAGAGAGCCTTTATAAGGAGCCCAGAAGCTGTCTGCTAAGAGGCATTTCCCTAGCAGAAAAACAAATTCCTAGGGGAGAATTCTATACAGCTGTGCCCTGCTAACCTTTTGCGCTCCAAATAACAGATTGCAAAGAGCAATATCTTTTCAGTCTGTCTTCATTCTTACTTCCCCAAAAGAGAGTACTATGAATGAATAACAATTTCAGTTTTCATTCAAGAGCAATTTGACTCCCAATCAGTCGTGGGACAAATCTTTGCATAGGCCCAGAATAAGGGGAAAATGGTGTTAATTGATCATTAACAGCTGAATTTGCTCAGCTGTCATTTGCCAGTTTCACAGCAATCCTAAGACAGAACTCAGATAGGAAAGGGGTTGCTGAGTAACTACATTCAGTGAAGCTAGTGCGATGGTCACCTGCGTCAGAGCTCAAGCCCTTCCCTGGGTATCCTGAATATCCTAAGAGTTGTTGCTAACCTAAAATGACAGCTTAAGAGGAAGTGACTAAAGGGAGACTACAGAACTTTATGAGTCCCTTGTGTGCTTCCTTGCTAGTTTATGGAGACGCTAGGTTGCTCTGATGACTGACCTTAAACTGCTACCAGTATGTTTACCACTGTGGGGAAGAATTAGCCATGGTTGACAGACGGCTGTGGACACACATAAGCGGCTTTCAGCCTTTCCATTAATACAGCCTTTGACAATTGGTGGTGAGCTGGGAGGGCTGGGAAGTTTCAAGAACAATAGCTTATTAAACATGCTTCTTGGACATTACCTTACAAAGGCCTGCTACATGGCAGAAGAGAAGAAGATAACTATTTCCATTAGAGTTGCTGCAGGGCACGTACCTTATTTGTCCTGTTTAAGTTTTCTTTTTCTTCTTCTTCTTCTGTCACAAGGTTACATATCCCTAGGGAAATCAGGAAAAAGATTCCTTTCTTTCTGGGAGTACATCAAGAACCTGAGAAAATATGCCCTTTTTCAGTTATCTTCTGGACTAACAGAAACATAGTATTTCCCCAGACAGCACTTCAACAAATGGGGGAGACATTTTCACAGTCCTGGATAAATGTACCACAAAATATATGAGACTCCATGGGAGAAATACACAATTTAAATAAAGGCTTCCAAGACACAGAAGCAAAAGCGGATGCCCAGACTGTTCCAGGGATATAAATGTGAAAATCTTGATATCCATGCTAAGCATTCAAATCTGAGGAGCACTGGTCTATGGTCACAGATACGTGCAGACTGGCCTCCTGCACACAGCTGCCATAAATGGGACATGGTTAGCAGAACCCTGAGTTCTTTTTTAGTGCAAATCATTTTAAATGATTTAAACAATTCATCAGCCAAAGCCTAATAATTGGTGGATACACAGATAAAGAACTTAATGATCAGTGCTTATTTTGACTGGTTGAGTGTCTGTTCTAACTGGCCTGTCCCAGGACTTAAATATTTTAAATACTTTTCCTGCATCTACCTATCCATCAAGAGTCAACATAGCATTGGTTCAACTCAAAGTATTTGGAACGAGATAGCTTTGGTCCAAAGCTTAGCTCTGTCACCAGTTGGGTGAGTTGGGGCTAACTGTATAACTACCCCACCTCTGTTTGTTTTAACATGGGGAAAATAGTTATACTGCTTTATAGGTTTATTTTATAAAATAAATAAGATGACCTAATATTAATCTGTAGAAAAGTCTTAGCACGGTATACTTTGCACTCATTCAAAACACGTTATTAATCATCATTAATTTAGCATTATTACTTATCATGGCTATTATTGTTTTTCATTAATATAGCAATTTCAGTGAATTATCATTTAATGCCTAGTATGTGTCAGATACTACTATGCTACAGACATTGAGATGAAAGGTATAGTATCTACCCTCAAGGAGCTCACACTTCTGATAGATAAGACAACCATTGTAAGAAGACGAATCTGATCAGGACATTACCCTGTTTTCAATTCTGTGGCTTCCCAGTGTGGCCTTGCAACTCCTTGTGGAGAAGCATTGTGTTTTCACTCTCTGCTTCAGCCGTATGAACTCATTTTCAGTTCACTGAACATGACATGCTTTGGCTCAACTCGGAGCCTTCACTCATTTTGTTCTCCAAGGCAGTATTAAGGTGTTTACTGATCCCCAAGTTCTGCTTAAAAGGTAATTCAAAACAGACTTTATTTTTTATTTACATTAAAATTATAATAGCTTTTTTCCCTAAATTTTCTGATTTGCAAATTGTAGATAAAAAATGAAAGCTGAATTTTGGGGTTTTTAAAATACTTTTCTTTTTTATTGTTCTTTTTAGTTCCCTTATTTTCAGTGCCATAATATTGTATTCAGCCTTCCACTCAGATAAAACAGCACAGCTGTTCACTGTGCCTGGAGCATTTCCTCAACCTTCTATCATCTCCTCGCCCCACTGTCCACTCTCCCGCCCTCATTACTAGCTTTCCTGGGAAAATCCTTCTCATTTCCTCAGGTCTTATTTTAGCAATTAGGTTTGATTAGCCTCCCTTGACCACGTAGGCTAAGTTGTCCCAACACCTATGTGATCTATATTGGTGCTTCTCAAATTTGAACATCACATGAATACCCTAGGTATCTTGTAAAAATGTAGATTAGGATTCAGTAAATCTAATTTTTTTTTTTTTTTTTTTTTGCATTTCCAACAAGCTTCCAGGGGATACTAAGATCACTGGTCCTTTAATAGGAAAGATTTCTGTTGAAACCTCTTTTAGAGTAATTATAACACGGTATTTTTTTTTTTTTTTGAGACAGTATCTTGTTTTGTTGCCCAGGTTAGAGTGCAGTGGTGCAAGTATAGCTCACTGCAGCCTTGAACTCCTGGGCTCAAGTGATCCTCCTGACTCAACCTCATGAGTAGCTAGGACTATAGGTGTGTGACACCATGCCTGGCTAATTTTTTTTTTGTTTGTAGAGACAGGATCTAACTATGTTGCCCAGGCTGGTCTTGAACTTCTGGGCTCAAGGAATCCTCCCACCTTGGCCTCCCAAAGTGCTGGGATTGCAGGTGTGAACCACTATGCCCAGCCCACCCACAGTATTTTGGTTTCCCATGTACTTATTTGTATCCCCCACTAGACTTCAAACTCTGTGATATCTGGGATGATGTCTATTGTGTTTACTGTTATACCCTCAGAATCTTGTTCAATACCAGATAAATAGTGTGTATACAATACTTCTGTAATAATAAATGGATTAAGAACTTTAATGGAAGCATGTACAAGACACAGTAGGAGCAGAAAGGAAAGGAAAAAATAGCAGTAATAAGAACAGCCAGAAGAAATTCTTAGGGTGAGGTAAGGATGAGCTACATTTCTGTATACCCTAAAATTGAATGGTCAGTGTTGGCCAAATCAACAGGGTAGAAAACTGCTAATAATTCAACATGGATGGATCCAGGAAAAGAGGTGAATGAGGCTTTCATCCAAACATGGAGGGTCAGTAGCTGATGTAGGGCCTTAATGTTTTTTGTAAACAGTAGTCTAAACAGAAAAATTTGTGATGCATTGTCTTAATCCATTTTTTGTTGCTATAACAGAATACCAAAAACTCGGTGATTTATAAAGAAAAGAAGTTTATTTAGCTCACAGTTCTGGAGGCTGGGAAGTCCTACAGCATGGTGCCAGCATTTGGTGGGGCCTTCCTGCTGCATCATGACATGGCAGAAGGCACCACATGGAAAAAGGGCAAGAGCGTGTGTGTCAGCCCAGGAATCGTTTCTTCTTATAAAGTCACAATCACATCACGGGGTCCCTAACTTGATGAATTTACCTATTCCCAATTTCCTCCCAAAGGCCTCACCTGCAATCAACATATGAATTTGAGTATTAAGTTTCCAACACAAGAAATTTGAGAGAGACATCCAAACTATAGCATGCAACAATCAGTTTTTGTTTCTGTTGTTACTGTTTACTTGCTTTTAAGTTTATTTCTACAATTTAGATACTTTAACCCTAGATTACCTGATTTGCCTCTGGCCTCTTACTGTTGTATTAAACTGTGTTTCATTTAGAACCTGCACTGTTTGCTGCCTTGTAAGACTCTCAGCCCTGAAACCTGCTTTCCTGTTTCCTGATCCAGCATGACTATCCATATGAGCTTCTGTATGCATGAATTTTAAAGGTTGCACAACATCCCAGGACTGAATATAAATACTTTATATATTCTGTATCATTGAAACATTTTAGCTATATCTTAACTATGGTAAATAATGCTGCAATAAATGTCCCTGTACATAAAATGTGGCTTGTATCTCTAATATTTTCCTTTCAATAAAATTTTAGAAATGGAATATTATGGAATCTTAAGACAACAACATACTAGAAAATCTACTTCCAGAAAGTTCATGCAAACATTGTAAAACAATGCTTAGTCCACTGTAACACAGCAGCACAACACTGTATATTGTAAGTTTTAAAATATATTAATATTTGCTGATTTGATAGACAAGAATATTTCACTGTTTACTATAGTAAAATGTTGACATTCAATAAATAAGATTTATTGAAAGTCCCTGCAGTACAGTTTTCTTGTGTCTAATTGTGCCCTTCCTGTTTGAATTACCAAATTTCAGGAACATTAATATGAAATCCAGTGACGTCACAGACTGTAACATGTTTCCGGGAGTCAATGGTGTTTATATTGACATATTAATAAGGTATGTTGCTATGTAATTTTATGGAGGAACATTGTGCTCAGACTTTCAGGAAGTTTAATTAAATTACCAGCTACTGTTCTGTTGGGCTAGCATGAGAGTAGGGTAGTGAGAAGGGTCATATTTTGAAGTATGTATAGCAGTTAGTGTATCAGTGCTTTGACCAGTGTGCACACCAGTTCCACATGCATGTATTAACCTCTGGCACAGAATTTACATAATACCACTATAGCAACTCTACTGCTATGAGAAAAGAGTAACATTCTTTCAGCCACAGGAAAAATAAATGTGACGTTTCTGAGACTGATGGAAAAGTAGTCACAGCTTTAGAATTTGCCCTACTAGGTAGAGAAAATGTTTTCAAAGGTCTTGAGAAGTTTACTGTGAAGAGACACAATAGTAAAATAATTTTGCAAAATATAGGCGTACACAAATGACAATCTGTTAACATTCATTCTGGCACATAAGCATGCATGCATGCTCTTGAGTTTAGATGACTTGAACTGGAAGTAGTGGTGGATGGATGGGTATATGAAGACTCTTTAGAAGATGAGTTTTTGAAACTGAAAGAGAGTCAAATAGCCCAGCCTTTGAATACTGGTTATGCCACTTGTTAACTGAGAGACCTAAGTAAGTTACTTAAGCCCTTTAGTCCTTAATAACTGCATAAATCACTAATAATAGATTCTTCTACCAAATATATTATCTAAGAGTTGTGTAGGTCAAAAGTTGCATTCCTTTATAGAAAGTCTAGGGGAAAATAAATTGCCTCTTCTTTTCTCCTTCTGCAGGTTACCCATGTTCCTTGGCTTGTGGCCTCCTTCTGCCATCTTCAAAGCCAGCACATCATTCTCATGATGCCACCTGTCTGGTTCTCCACTTTTAAGGACTCATGTGAATAGATTGGACCCACCCAGCTAACCCAGCTAATCTTCCCATCTCAAGGTCTTTAATCAAATCTGCAAAGTCCATTTTGTAATGTAAGGTAAGATATTCACAGGTTCCAGGCATTAAGATGTGGACATCTTTGAGGGCCATTATTCTGCTTACCACAAACACTTGGCATAGTATCTTGGACATAGAATGCACAATAAAACGTTGTTTATTGTTTTTGTTACAGTATGAAGAATAAAATATCTCAGGCCATGACATTTTCAGTGGTGAAACAGACTTGGTGGGAGGAGGAGAAAAGAATAGAAGCAGGGAAAATCACCTGAATTATCTAAGTGAGAGATAATTATAACTTAGATAAAGGTGGCATTTTTGGAGATGATGAGGAGTGATCAAATTCTGCTTATATTTTCAAAGAGATTGCCAAGATTTGCCAATGGATTGAATGCAGGGTGTAAGAGACACAAATCAATGATGACTCAAAGATCCGTAGGCCCAAGAGTGATCCAGGAATGGTGGGAATATCTGAGGATCTAAAGAGGCCATAAGGAGAGAAGATGTGTGATCTATAGCAACTTATGCACACTATTTACTAAAGACTAGTAAGAGCAATAGTAACCTTACATCAGATGACATCACTGGCCAAATCCATCACCCAGCTACCCCAATGTCTTGTTGTAATACAAGATTCTCAAAATTTGAACATAAGTAGGAAGAATTCCAAATTATTGTGATTAATTTTCTTTTGCTTACTGGGCTAGGGCTTGAAAATAGAAAATAGGTCAAATTATTAAAAAGTAAATAAAATTGTATTTTCTGCACACCTAAATTGTGGAATAAGATTTTCACCCACTACATTTACCAAGCACTTGGTTCATGCCTCTAAGATAACCTTATCATGGACTAACCTGTAATTATTTCTTGACCTGTCTATTTTCTACACTAAAACCCTGGACCATAAGAACTATGTTATATTCTCTTTTTTTCTTCAATCTCCAACACTTAGCATGATGTTTGGAATATAGGACATTCTTATGAAATATTTACTGGACATATGTACAGATGTTAAACAAATTACTTTTCCTGGTTGTGAGAGAGAGGCGGCTGCTGCTAAGAATCACAGGTAGGCTAATGGAACGATACTGCTGTGAATGATGACAGATGCTAAGGAGTTATGGGGCAGTGTGACTCACAATTATAACAGGAGATGCCTTTTAGCAAGCTCGTATAACATTTCATTTTTTAAAAAATCCTCTTCAGAGTGTCTGCTAATAGTTATGTGGTTTCTTTTTGGGGTGCTGAAAATTTTCAAAAATTAGATTTTGATGATGGTTTTTGCACAACTCTGTGACTTTACTAAAAACTACTGAATTATACATCGTAAATGGTTGAATTTTACAGTATGTGATATATCTCAATAAAGCTGTTAAAGAAAAAAGCTCTTCAATAAAATGGGACATGAGCAAAAAGCTGCATCAGCCTATAAAACTCATAGCCACAATAAGTAATTGCATAATGGGACAAATATAAAAAGACTGTATGAGGCAAAAGAAGTCTTCTGGGAACCTCCACACACCCTGGAGACACAGTGAGTTAGCACCACCACCAGGAATTGGCCTCTTAGCTCCGTGCCTGTCTCCAACAAGGCTGGAATAAATCCCTTTATAAGCTCGGCCCTCTCCTGGAATTTAAAGCCTCCTCAGCCTTCTGAATCAGCCTGAGAAGGACAGGCAGGACTGCTGTATGGGCTCTGTAAGTAAAATTGTTTTGTTCAATGAAAATGCTTAACTCTAGATGACTTGTGCTTTCTTATCCACAGGGAAGAATTTCCTCACAATGTGAAGAATTAGATTAGATAATGGGATAGTGGGCTGAGGAGGATGGTAAAATTTATAGAATTATTTATTCCCAGGAAATATGTAGAGAATGTGCGTTTTGTTCTGCCTGGTATGGAATGGATAATCTGTTATTAGTCAAATGGTTTAATCAGTGTGCTAATATATTTATCATGGTCTGTGAACCTCATTTCTCAGCCCAATGATTCTTACTAAAAATGAAAATTATCAATTTTGAACACCTACTGCATGCCAGGTACTATATAAACACAGCACATATCCCATCTTATAAATGAAGAAACTGGATCAAAGGAAGTTTGCATTACTCGTAGATTTTATCAAAGCAATAGATTTTGAGAGCATGAGCTTTGGAATTAAAAAGAACTGAGTTGAGAATCCCAGCTATGACATTCACTAGTTGTGTGTGAACCTATACATGTTTCATAACCCTTCTGATACTCAGTTTCTTTATAAGAAAAGTGAATTTAAAGTGAATCTAATAATATTTGTCACATGGCGTTATAGTAAGAATTAAAAGAATGTTTATAAAGCGCTTATTGCAATAATATTCACAGAACAAGTATGCAATAAATGGTAGCTATTGTTATGAGTATTCCTTTATTATTGCTGCACTAGGTCTCAAAACTAGTTAGTGTTTGAGCAAGAATCTGAACCCAGGTTGACCACACACGATAGCTATACCATTGGCAAGGGCTTGGAGAATATTGATGAGGCTATGTGGTCTAATTCAGCAGTTAAAGACAGCCACAAGCTACAGCTCATAACAGTGCAATGAAAGAAGAGCATCATTGTGATCTGAGTGGACAGGAAAATTAGTTGAGGGACTATAGCTCATTTCACACAAGAGAAAACGAAAGTGTATATAGATTGGAGAGGTTGGGTTGGACAGATCTGAGAGTGACAGCAGTACAAAAAAGTAGCTTTGGGGAATTTTAGTCCCTCACTCTAATAATAGCCATTAGTCACTCTCTAGTCTTTGATATAACCAGTTACTTTTTTTTTTCAATATAAAGAAAGCACAATAAAATACAGCTTCAATACTCACTACCACCAAATTGTTATTACTTATCCTTCTTATACAGACATACTGATGTTCCGGTTTTTGACATTTCAGGAGTAGAATCAATGAAAAATAATGGATATTTGAATACAGGGGATGAGAGAAAGGGAGAGCAGCATGTTTGTCTATGTGTGTATGTGGGTGTGTGTGTGGTGGGGAGCAATACTAATTAGATGATTTACTAAGAGTTTGATGCCATTTGCTGATAAATGAAAAATAGGAAGAAGAATCAGGTTTGAAATGGAGGAGGGAAGGCATTCTGTGGGCTCAGATTGAGGTTGAAGTAGCTGAGGGATTATGGGTAGACATGTCCCTCAGGGGTAAATATACTATTTTATTCCCCTATTATTCACCACTTGAAGCAGAGAGTTTTGATTTGTTCTTCACACTGGTGCTAGTTGTTTTTCTAAGTTACAGATTTGATTGTCTTCTTCTATTTCCATGTTTCACTACTACCTTCAAGGTTAAGGCCAGAAACTCTGCCACAGCATTAAAGATTCTGCTAACTTTTGAAATATAGAACTCAGGAGATGCCATAATTAGACTGCAGAATTATGAGTCATCTGGATATAAGTGCTATTTAAAGCCATGGGAATAACTAATACATCTCAAGGGAAGTATATGGAGAGCAAGAAAAGAACACAAACTTCTTATAAGAAAAGTAGACTCATTTAGAACACCACAATTTATAAGACAGAGAACAAAACATTGTTTCACAAAAGGAAAAGAAAAACAGAATAACCATCATTGACAACTAATGGAGAAAGTTTCAAGGAGGAGGATGTCAACAATGCCAAAATTTGAGAAGAGGGAGAGAAAAACAAACCCGAAATTAAACTTTTGGACTTGGTATTTAGAAAGTCACTGGTGACATCAGTTGGAGGATATTCTGAGAGTCACTAGACAAAGAATACAGATTTTTCCTGAGGGTGAAGGAACAATAAACAAAAGTAGATTGTTCTTCAAAGATTTTTTTTTGTCCTTATAAAAGATGCAGCAGGAAATTGACAGGGAGACAGGGTTTATGTCTTATATCCCTCACTGTCTAAGCACAGAGGCCAATTATGAGAGCTGTTTGATGTGTCCTGGTTGAACTGAGTGTGTTGCAAATATCTATATAAAAGTGTGGGAAGCTGTCATTATTGAGTTGGAGTAAAACTTCAGTATTTTAGACTGCAAAAAAAGGAACCAATAGTACTAAACAAGATACTAAAGAAGGAAAGGAATTTTGTTGGAGTTAAATTTTAAGAGATGGTGAATGATTTGTTTGTTTATTCATAAAATATTTGGAAATGTCTGGCTGTTGATGCTCTGCCACTAAAATCTGAGTTCATTATCCTTTCTGTGGAAGTCAAGATTGTTGTGACTTGACCCCAGTGATTTCTCTAGCTTCATCTCCCACAGCACCTAGTCTTACATTTAAATATACCAATTCTCTTGTAGTTGTCCAACAAACTGGTTTGTGTTATCCTTTCATTCATGTCTCTGCTCATCTTATCTCTGTCAAGAGCACCCTTCTCCCGTGTTTTATCCTTGTAAGCTCACATCCATCTATCGAAACTTTACATGTCATAAATCACATACTCTGTTAAGATTTCTTCAAACTAATTCCTCTTGACGCACACGCAGACATGTTCACGAACTCACACACTCAGAATCTGTCACTCCACACTATTTCTCTGTCTCACCTCTTAGATACATCCTATCCTTGTGCACTCCACAGCCATGGGCATTTCTCTGTCTCCAACTCCTCTGATAGGCACTGTGCCTAATTCAGTGCCTGCCACGTAGTAGGTGTTCAAAATTAGTCACTTTTCATTTTTAATAAGATTCACTAAACTCTCATTAAAGATAAGGTTTTCACCCTTATAAGCATGAGGTTTTCAGCTCCGGAAAGTCTCTTTGGTTTTCTCAGGCACCAAACCACTGTTATTTTATTTGCTTCATATCCTCAGTGTTGACACAAGTCACGGTGAGTTCGCTGTAGATGTTTGCTATTGAACTTAACTAAGTGTTTGTGAAGGATGGCCAAGAGCTTAAGTGGAGTTATTGGCTATGAAAAGGAATAAGGAATCTTATTCTGCCTCTGAGCCCAACATAAATGAAGGGAAGGTGTGGGAAGATATGGTTGTAGAGTAATGGGGAGGAAGGAATTTGAGTTCTCTTCTGCTACGCTCAACACAGATCAGGCCAAACTATAATCTATGGTTTTGTTTTGTTTTATTCATGATCTCTCAGCAAGAAAGGGAAGAAAAGAACTTCCAAGAAGAATAAAAATAGGCAATGAATAAACTGAATTATTGAAATAATGTAAGGGGAGCCATGAAGAAATTAGGATGAAAGAAAAATTATTCAGATAGCAGTTTAATTTTTTTAAGTGATCACTTATTAAATTTCCTACAACTCGATGACAAAAATTACAACTCTATCATTGCATAGGAAATAAAAATCATTGTAGCCACAATTAATTGACATATATGGATCCCTTCTCCACTTCCATAACCAGTTTTATTTTTCATCATTGTACACTAAATATTGAAGTTAATGAAAAACAGTTCTGCTCTTTCTCTCTTACTTGGTTATAAACTCCTTAAAAGAGGTTTTACTTGTATAACCCCTTAGCTTCTAACACAACATTATGCAAAGAGTAGGTACTCAGTAAATATCCCTGAGAGCACAAGGCAATATTGAGGGAAGAAATATTGCAAGTGTATGATTGCTCAACACTTTTACATATGGTATTCTAAAAGCCTTGCAATTCTTCATCCTGACTTATATAAAAACAGAAATCTTACAAGCACTGCTTTTTCTAGAAAGCCTTCTCCAAATACTACCAACCTACTGAATGCCTCCTTTCTGTTAATTCTTTTTTGTTGTTTTTTTAATTTTATTTTTTTAATTATTCTATTTATTTATTTGTTTATTTATTTTAATTTATTTTATTTTTAATTGTCAAATAATTGTATATCTATGGAGTACAATATGATATTTTAATACATTCATGCACTGTGAAATGATGAAATTAGGTTAAATAGCATATCCATCACCTCAAATATTTATCATTTCTTTGTGGTAAGGACATTTAAAATCCTCCCTCATAGCTGTTTTGAAATATACAATACATTATTATTAACTATTAATCTTATTTCCACTATGGGGTTTGATCATACGTTTCTGATATTATTTTCAACACTGCCCCGAGGACACTCTCATTACTCTATACTTCAGAGTCTAAAGTTATAGTTTACTTACTTGGCCAACTCATGTAACTTAACATTTCTCTTTTTCCCTCTAATTTTCTCTTAATTTCAGTTAAATTTTTTCCTTTTTTTTTTTTTTTTTTTTTTTTTTGGTTTTTTACTAACACTTCTTCAGTTGATTCTTGAGGTGGCACTTTATCAGGGTGAATGTGTGGGTCTAGAAACATTTATGTTCCCCTCCATTCTCTCATTTATCAAGACTTCCTATCAGCCACGCAGTACCCTTTCCTTTACCCTAAAGAACAGTTACCCTAAAATTGGCTACCTCTCATTAATTGAGCCCTCTCCAGACACAGCCCTAATCTCTGTTTTTCCCCAGACCCCCGTTTCCACCTCATACATACTCATCTGCCTAGTCTGTAATTATCTGCTCAATGCAAAAAATAAAAAAGAAAAGAAATAGTATGTTTGCAATAAAGTTGTATATTTTCTCCTCCAAAGCAAAACAGTAGCATTATAGTAGATATCTCCTAAAAAGTATGTTTTAACAAAATGGAGAAAATTCTTCTGGAGAACTAGTCTTTAAGCAGATTGAAGAGAGAACTATATTTGAGCATGGCAGCACATTATATTAAGTGGGGGGCAGCATACTCTGTCCCTACACCTGGTGGGAGGTCTGTGTTCTAACTTTCTATCTCTCCCAACTGTGAGGACAAGGTAACACATTGTAGGGTCTCTTTAATGGCTAGATGCTGAAAAACTTGCATATTACTGCATTGGTGCCTAAGCCACTTATTGGTCACTTTATATGTGTTATGTTGTACTATAATGATCTCTTTCTCAATATTTTCTGGCTTCCCAAATTGTCTGTAAGCTACTCTGCTTTCCACACTATGACCAATGCCACATTTCTGTTCCACAACCCCAGTATATTTTTCTATACAGAAAAACAAATCTGCTACCAACTATACAGAAGAACAAATCTGCTACCTCTTCATCACAATTTAAAAATGCCAGAGAGGATGAAATATGATTGGCCAATTTGGGATAAAGTGTCTATTTTTAGTTCAATCACCCGTGGCTAGAGGAGTGAGAGGAGAGGTCACAAGGTATAAACATAGCTGTTAGCAAAGGGCATGGAGAAGTAAAACTGTGCACTGAGGCAAATGCAAAAAAACAAGGTACATACTACAGCAATCATTTTGGTTAGTTTTCTGTTCAATAAAATTATTTCCAATTGGATTAATACACACACAGTTTTTTTGTTTCAGACTTTCATCTTGTTCTGTACTTTTAATCCAGCATGTCAACTTTGCAGAATACCACATCCCTTTCCATCATGTTCCTGCTAACTGGTGTTCCTGGACTAGAAGGCTTCCACACTTGGATCTCCATTCCTTTCTGCTTCCTCTACTTAACTGCCTTTTCGGGAAACAGCCTGATTCTCTTTGTCATCATCACTCAGCCCAGCCTCCATGAGCCCATGTACTATTTCCTCTCCATGCTGTCCACCACTGACCTCGGCCTGTCCATATCCACTCTGGTCACCATGCTGGGTATATTCTGGTTCAATGTTAGGGAGATCAGCTTTAATGCCTGCTTGTCCCAGATGTTCTTTATTAAATTCTTCACTGTTATGGAATCCTCAGTGCTGTTGGCCATGGCTTTTGATCGTTTTGTGGCCATCTCTAATCCCCTTAGGTATGCCACCATTTTGACTGACTCCAGGATAGCGCAAATTGGAGTGGCAGCTGTCATCAGGGGGAGCCTAATGCTGACACCAATGGTAGCACTTCTCAAAAGGCTGTCCTACTGCCACAGCCATGTGCTCCACCACTCCTATTGCTACCACCCTGATGTGATGAAGCTCTCCTGCACAGACACGAGGATCAACAGTGCAGTGGGGCTGACTGCCATGGTCTCTACTGTTGGTGTGGACTCAGTTCTCATACTCCTTTCTTACGTTTTGATCATTAAGACTGTCCTCAGCATTGCATCCTCAGAAGAAAGGAAAAAAACCTTCAGCACATGTATCTCCCATATTGTGGCTGTTGCTGTATTCTATATTCCCTTGATCAGTCTGTCCTTTGTTCACAGATTTGGAAAACAAGCCCCAGCCTATGTACATACTCTGATTGCTAACACCTACCTGCTGATTCCACCAGTAATGAACCCCATCATTTACAGTGTGAAGACAAAACAGATACGTAGAGCTATGATAAAAATTCTCCATTCCAAAGAAACAGAATTATAGAATTCTAGCACTAGATGGACACTTAAAGATGGTCTAATCCAGGTCATGTTATCAATTGAAAAACAAAACAAAACAAAAAGCTGGTGCCCATTAAAGCTAAGTGTATATGCACACAGATTTTTATAGTATTCAGAAATGATATTTTGTATTTCCATGGTATCAGTTGTAATCTCCCCTTTTTCATTCCTGATTGAGCTTATTGGAATCTTTTCTTTTCTCCTTCCAGTTAATCTAATGAGAGGTGTGTCAATTTTGTTTATCTTTTCAAAGAACCCACTTTTTGTTTCATTAATCTTCCAGATAGTTTTTTGTTATCAATTTCATTTAGTTCTGCTCGGATCATGGTTATTTATTTTCTTCTGCTTGGTTTGGGATTGATTTGCTCTGCCTTTCCATTTCTTTGAGTCAATTCATTAGATTGTTGATTTGTGATCTTTCTGTCTTTTGGATGTAGGCATTGTGGCTATGAATTTTCCTCTCAGGACTTCTTTAGCTGTGTCCCACAGATTTTGATAAACTTGTGTCCCCTTTATCATTTAAGTCAAAGAATCTTTTGATTTCCTTCTTAATTTCCTCCTTGACCTGACTGTCATTCAGCAGTAGGTTGTTTTGTTTCCATGACTTTGTGTAGAGATGAGTGTTTCTGTTGGAGTTGATTTCTAATTTTATTCCCTGTGGTCTGAGAAGATGCATGGTATCATTTCTATTTTTTTTAATTTGTTGAGACATGTTTTTGTGGTCTAGGATGTGGTCAATCTTAGAGAATGTTCCATGAGCTGATGATAAGAACATATATTCAGTAGTTTTTGGATAGAATGTTCTGTAAAGGTCTGTTAGGACCATTTGTTCCAGAGTTAAGTTTAAGTCCACTGTTTCTTTGTTTATTTCCTATTTGGAAGATCTGTCCTGTTCTGTCAAAGGGGTGTAATGGACAATGTGTTTCTTAGAAACACACAGCCTCCCTAAGCTCAATTAGGAAGAAATAGAATTCCTGAACAGATCAATATCAACTACCAAAATTGAAGCAGCAATAAAAAACCTTTCTAAAAAAAAAAGTACCAGATCAGATGGTTTCACACCCAAATTTTACTAGACCTACAAAGAAGAACTGGTGCTTATCCTGCAGGAATTATTCCACAACATTGAGAAGGAAGGAATCCTCCCCATCATGTTTTATGAAGCCAACATCACCCTGATACCAAAGTCAGGAAAGGATTCAACAAAAAAGAAAACTACAGACCAATATCCCTTATGAATATAGATGCAAAAATTCTCAATATAATCCTAGCAAATCAAATTCAGCTGCTCATCAAAAAAATAATCTATCACGACCAAGTGGGCTTCATCCCAGAGATGCAGGGGTGGGTCAACATACACAAATCTATAAATGTAATTCACCACATAAATAGAAGTAAAAACAAAGACCATATGATCCTCTCAATAGACACAGAAAAAGCATTTGACAAAATTCAGCACACTTTTATGATAAGAACACTTAACAATATAGGCACTGATGGGACTTACCTCAAAATGATAAAAGCCATATATGACAAACCCACAGCCAACATCATACTGAACAGGGAAAAATTGAAAGCATTCCTTCTTAGAACTGTAACCAGACAAGGTTGCCCTCTATCACCACTTCTATTCAACATAGTGCTGGACGTCCTAGCCAGAGCAATCAGACAAGAGAAGGAAATCAAGGTCATCCCAATGGGTGCAGAAAAGGTCAAACTATCTCTCTTTGATGATGATATGATCTTATATATAGAAAACCCCAAAGGTTCTGTCAAGAGAATACTGGAATTGATAAATAAGTTAAGCAAAATCTCAGGTTACAAAATCAATGTATACAAATCAGTAGCATTCATATACACCAACAACAGTCAAACTGAGAACCAAATCAAAGACTCAATACCTTTCACAATAGCAACAAAGAAAATAAAATACCTAGGAATATATTTAACTAAGGAGGTGAAAGACCTCTACAGGAAGAACTATAAAACACTGAGGAAGGAAATAGCAGAGGATGTAAACAGATGGAAAACCATACCATGCTCATGGATTGGCAGAATCAACATTGTTAAAATGTCTGTACTACACAAAGTGATCTACAGATTCAACGTAATCCCTATTAAAATACCAACATCATTTTTTGTAGATCTAGAAAAAATAATTCTACACTTTGTGTGGAACCAGAGAAGACCACGTATAGCTAAAGCAAAGCAACCTTAAACAAAAAGAACGGACTGGAAGGCCTCAATTTACCAGACTTCAAGCTATACTACAAGGCTATAGTAACCAAAACAGCATGGTACTGGCACAAGAACATAGACATAGACCAATGGAACAGGACTGAGAACCCAGATATAAAACCATCCTCATATAGCCATTTGATCTTTGACAAAGCAGACAAAAACAAACACTGGAGGAAAGAATCCCTATTCAATAAATGGTGTTGGGAAAATTGGATGGCCAAATGTAGAAGACTGAAACAGGATCTGCACCTCTCACCACTCACAAAAATTAACTCACGATGGATAACAGTCTTAAACCTAAGACATGAAACCATAAGAATTCTAGAAGAAAATGTTGGAAAAACTCTTATAAACATTGGCCTAGGCAAAGAATTTATGAAGAAGACACCAAAAAACAATCACAGAAACAACAAAAACAAATAAATGGGGCCTGATCAAATTAAAAAGCTTCTGCACAGCCAAAGAGACTGTTACTAGAGCAAATAGACAACCTATAGAATGGGAGAAAATATTTGCATGCTATACATACAATAAGGGCTGATAACTAGAATCTATATAGAACTCAGGAAAATCAGCAAGAAAAAAATCAAACAACCCCATTAAATGGTTGGCAAAGGACATGAACAAAAACTTTTCAAAAGAAGATAGACTAATGGCCAAGAAACATGAAAGAATGCTCAACATCTCTAATCATCAGGGAAATGCAAATCAAAACCACAATGAGATACCACTTAACTCCGGTGAGAATGGCTTTTATCAAAAGTCCCAAAACCCAAAAAATGTTGGTGTGGATGCAGAGAGATAGGAACACTCATACACTGCTGGTGGGACTGACAACTAGTATAACCTTTATGGAAAGTAGTATGTAGATACTTCAAAGAACTAAAAGTAGAACTACCATTTGATCCAACAATCCCACTTTGGTATTTACCCAAAGGAAAAAAAGACATTCTATAAAAAAGACATCTGCATTCAAATGTTTATAGCAGCACAATTCACAATTGCAAAGATGTGGAAACAACCCAAGTGCCCATCAATACATGAGTATATTAATAAAATGTGGCATATGTATACCATGGAGTACTACTCAGCCATAAAAAAAGATGAACTACCTATTGTATTATCCTGGATGGAGCTAGAGCCCATATTTCTAAGTGAAGTATCACATGAATGGAAAAAAAAAAACACATGTACTCACCATTAAATTGGTACTAATTGATCAACAATAATATGCACATATGGGAAGCAACATTCATAGGGTGTTGGGCAGATGGGAGGGGTAAGGAGGGGATCGGTAAACCCACACCTAACAGAGGCAGTGCACACTGTCTGGGGAATGGGCATGCTTGTCAGGCAGTACCAAGGCAATTTACGTAACTAAAGTGTTTGTATCCCTGTAATACACTGAAATAAAAAAAATAATAATTATAAATTTAAAAAAATAAAAAAATCTAAGTATATAATCATTTAAAGTTAAAGCTGAAATATATTTAGAACATCAGCTAGTTTGACCACTTAATTTTACAGATGAGAAGGTGGAAACATACGAATTGGAGGGATGAACAACCTAAAGCCTTATGTCTTGAATTTTTCCTCCTCATCACTGTTTGTTCCAAATGCCTTTGCCTTCTTCCCTGCCAATAGCCTTTCTATTCTTACCTTATCCACTTTGCAGCAGTCAGAATGACACATTATGGAAATGTCACACCTTTGTGAAAAATAGTATTCTCTAACTGTAATAATAATTTTAATTAACATTTATTATTTCCTCTGACAAGTCATAGTTCTAAGTGTTTTTTACATGTGTTAACATATTTTATATCGAAAACATTATAAGGTAGTTACTTCTATTACCAATGAGAAAATTGAGGCATAAAATGTTAAGTAGTTTGCTTCAACAGCTAGTAAGTGGCAGAGCACATCCATGAAGACTGACTCCAGGGCCCCTCATTCTCTTAACTTTAATGCTATCTTGCTGCCTATAATATACATAATATATATCTATATATAGGTATATAATTGGTATATATACTTATATATTTGTCCATGTAATTTGTACTAGAGAACATAAAGAAGTAAAAAAATTAGTTAGGAAAACAAAACAAAACACAACACTATCTGCTAGGAATTTTCAAATTAGAGAAGAAAAGCCCAAATCAAAAATCTTCGGACCTCACAAATATTGATATATTTCTACCTGATGACTTTTTCCAATTCAAGCATATTTCAGAATTTCTCTTAGCCCTCCATCGACTTTCTGCCTCAGAAGAAAAGGAAAATGACTATGAATTGCAAATGAATTACAGTTTGTGTCATTTACTTAGAACGTTTTGAATTTGTGTCATAATTATCACATAATGGCTTAATCCAGAAAGTTAATTATTTTCACCCTGGGTGTATCCATTAATTCTCAAAACTTTAAAGCATTTATTTCAAAGACACTTTGATATCACTCATTTAAGACGGACCCTATAGCTGGTGTTAGGTCCAGGAAGGAAGTAGAAAATAGTCATTCATATCTACAGGGAATTTAGTAAGTGACTACCATACTGGCCTATTTACTAATAAGGATGATGTCAAATCCTCAGCATATTTGCAACAATATTTTCAGTCTCTTATTGTTAGTCTTTATCTCCATATGTTAGAATGTCCCGGGACTTTGTTTCCAGACCTTTTTCTTTGTCATACTCCCATCTTTTGTCATCTTATCTAGCATCATGTCTTTAAAAACCACCTATACGCTGACAAACTCCAAATTAATATCTATAGTCAAGACTCATCCAACTCCTACATATCAGTATCTCTGCTTGCATGTCTCATAATCATCTTAGACTCAACATGTCCAAAACCATATCCTAATATTCCCATCAGGGAAAATACAGGCTCACCCAGAGTCTTCCCTCACTCAGTAACTCTACCTTTCAGGTTGCTGAGTCAAAACACTTGAAGTTACACCTGATGCCTTTCTGTCATTCCTATGCATCCAACCTATCAGCAAATCCTAATGATGCTTCCTTACCAAAAGTGATAGCCAGAACTCAACCACTTTACACCACCTCTACTGCTACCACCATGATGCAAGCCATTATCTTGGACCAGAAATATTATAATAGCCTTCTGGTGGATCTTCCTTCATCCATGTTTGCTTTACAGTCTATTATCCTGTACTGCAGTTAGAGTGACTGTTTTAATACACAAGGCAGATAATGTTCAACATGCTCCAATGGCCTCCTGGGTTACCCAGGAAAAATTTACAGTCATTGTAATAACTTATAAAGATCTTATGATCTGACTTCTCTCCAGCATCCCAATTTCATCTCCTACTACTCTCCCCATGATTCACTATACTACACTAGCTTCCAAGTATCTTCTTAAGCTCACCAAGCATGCTCCAATGTCAGACTTCATACTTGCTGTTCTCCCCACCTAGACTGTTCTTCCCCCAGATACCCACATGGCTTACCCCATCACTTCATGCAGGTCTCGACTCAAGTGTATCTTATTATAGGGCCCTTGATGTTATAATAATAATAATGACAGCACTTCTCCTTCAATCCCTATCTGTATTCATTCTCATCCTTACCTGCCTTGTTTTCAATTTTTAGCACTTCCATCCCCCAACATATTGCATATATGTTTATTTCTTTTCTTGTCTTCCCATCACAGGATAAGGTTTTGAGGATAAGGTATTTGTTTCATTCATGTCGTCTCCCATCCCCTAAAACAGGGCCTGCCACATAGTAAAACTAATAAAATGTTTGTATGATCAGGCTCTATTTAGCCTTCAAGCTTCATTGTTTCCCCTCTGTACGATGTTCCAAGCACAACAAACAATTTATACTTCCTTAATCCTGAATGCCATGTGTCACTTTCCAGCCTTTGCACAAACTATTACCTCTCACTCTCTCTCTGTCCCTGACTTGGAATAGAAGTGACTCTCCTTCAGAGACTTTCCCTGACCTCTCCAGGGTGCCTGGTGTCCTTTCCAGGTTCTCCTGCAGCACTTTGTCCTTCTTTCTCATTACAACCCTTTCCACGCTGTATTGTAACCATTCTCCCCTACAGCAGACTCTGAGCTCACTTCTCAAGGTCAGGGACTGAGTCTTACTCACTGTTGTTTCCATGATTCTATCCATAGTGTCTAACCCATAGTAGCTGTTAATCTTGATTAAATTAACAAATAAATTGACATCATCTTTGATACATAATTTGGGTGGCACACAAGAAGATGACAAAGTTCTTTAATATCAGAAAGTTCCTAGTCTCTGCAGATGTATTTTCATGAGGCTAAACATTTTGGAGAATACTGTACAAGGTCTGCCCTTCTGTGGGAAAAGTTCACTCTGATTCATACAGCCTAATATAGCCTCACCCTAATCTTGTACAGTCTTCCTTCACCCTCTTTCCAACATAAAACTTGCCTTATCTAGACACTAATGAATGTAGGTAAAGCCAAAAATGTTGGAAGGCCACTTTCAAGAGGTGATTTATATTTTGAATAAACTGTCAGTCTATTTCTGTATATGTTTCTGCCTCCTTCTATTCCCTCACCTGTGCCCCATGGATCATCCTTCTTACATACCCCTAACTCATAGTGAAGCAAAAATAAAAACCCAGTGAAGCTACGGGCAGGTCCAAGACGAAAAGATGGGAAAGCTGAGATGAAGAGCACTTACAGACTAGATTGTTGTTGGTCTGTTTGTTTCCACACACTACATGGGGTATGGAGAAAGGGAGGAGTGAAGGAGGAAGAACACATAGGGCTGGAGAAGAAGAATGGAGGTATTCAGAGTCCCAAAAATGGGAAGGAGAAGAAGGAACTCCAATCTCAAGGACCAGACAACTGAGATGCTCACACCACTCCTGCAGATTTTTCTCCCCCACCTCACCCCATGTATGCTAACCGGTGGATAGCCCTACTGTCCAACAATCCTGTAAACTTGCATCACTAGTACGTGGGTAATTTGGGCACTTTGAAAATGAGTGGATTGCACAGCAAATGCTATGCTCTGACCAAGGTGAACAAGCTCAAAATGAATCGAGGACTTTCCTAAAAGCCAGAGCACCAGTAGTCACATGGCCACTGTTGTAGCTGCTTGGATATGGTGGTGGTGGTGAAGATGGAAATAAGAGAAAACAGTTGAGATATTTTTAGAGAGAAAACTAGACAAGATATTTTGAATAATTGAACAGGAGGGATGAGGAAAAGTTACATATCTTCAGTTTCTGTCTTGCATAACTAAATTTATAAGCACACCCAATCTTATCCTCCTCAAATTCACCCTCCCAGTGGCTTCTAGAACAGCAATCTAACACACATGTCTGGTTGTGATGTCCCTTCTTAAAACTATGTGTTGACCTCCCAAGTCCAACAGGATAAAGTCCTTCAGTTCACAACCTGCCACTGGCTCACGTCCATTAACCTCTTCAATTTCTCTCTTTCCTTTTGGCGTTGCCCCTAAGCTCCAGCCAAGCCACACTACTAATATTTCCCCCAACAGAGAATTCTGTTTCTTCCCTCCATGATTTTCCCTCTGCTTAAATATCCTCATTTGGGGCCCATGCCATGACTAAATGAATGCCTCCTCCCAAGTTCTCATAAAAATCACTGCTCTTCCATATAATTTCAAGATTGTTTGTGTAGGTGTCTATGAGCACCTTGAAGGCAAAGATTTGGTCTTATTCACCTCTGTAACCCCTAAACTCAGCACGATGCCTGCACAAAACTAGCATTGAGGATATGCTTATTACACAGTGAATGAATTAACTCCATTGTCAGATATATGTGGCTAATAAATGCTTGGTGGCTCACTGATAAGAAAGCAACCCTGTTTCTATTTTCAGAGATTACAGTGACAATGACAAGGTAAGACTCCTGTGTGAGCACACTTAAAAAGGGTGGCAGATAGAGCAGAATAAAGTGCTGAGTAAAGTATAAAGACAGCCTGCGAGGCATGATGCAGAGCACACATCACTGGAAAAGAGAGATCAGAGGGTCATGAAGTACTGGGGATACTTCCTGGAGAAGGTATTTTTTATTTTTTTGTCTATTTTGTTTATGACATTGTAGGCCCTTTATAAACATTTATTGAATGTGAATAATTAAAAAGTCAGAATACCTTATTCTCCAACCAATAATATCACTAATTAACTATGTGACCTAAGGAAAGGAGACTTCATCTCATCTGTTCTTTACCTGTAACACAGGTACAATAAAGAGTGGCTTCCCTACCTTAAGAGCTGTTGATCTGGCCTCTCTCCAGGGAAGGTTCCTTAGCTTAGTCTCATAATTTTCAGCATGATTTGTTTGGATTCCTGCATGCCCCTCCCCAAGCTATCTATGATGGATACAGAGATGGATGGATACATACAAGATACGACCTATCTTGTATCTTACTGAAGGATGCAAGTATCTGTCTCTGAAAAGGCTTTTCATGTTCTGACAGCAGGTGGGAGCCAAATTTGGGATTTGATATTTGTCAAGGAGAGTAGATGTTATGTCTGCACAAGTTCTGAGGATGGAGAAGAGAAAACAGAGGCCAGAGCAAGGGAAATGTCTTTCATCTCTGTACCAGCAGCACCTGGAAAATAGCCTTGTACAAAGAAGATCATATAAGTAAATTCTTACAGAACGAATAGTTGAAAAAGGGGGGGTAGGGAGGAAGGAAGGAAGAGAGGGAGGGAAGGAAGACGACAATCATATCTGAAGGGGTCCCCCATAGGGTATCTGAGAAAAGGTATACCCGGTATCTAGATAATGAAGATACGGACCAGGAGGAAGAGTCTGAGGGAATCTGGGCAGTCTACATTTTGGGATAAGCATTAGTCATCCCAGGTTCCCTTTAAAAATTTGGAGGGACAATGATAGTAGTGATTGAAAAATGAATTTGACTTGTCACATTTCTCCCTTTGGAAGAGGGCCTCTGAGCTTATGAAAGAGCCTGATTGGGAGTGGGAGGGGACAGAAGGGGAGAGAGAGCTGGGATGCTCAGTCCCAGCTGTCCAGGGGACTCTCTGATTGTGTTCCATGTCCCTGCAGGCTGTCAGTGAAACCTCACCCTCACCAGTCCCACCTCCTTAGTGCCAGCTATGAGTTCCTGCAACTTCACACATGCCACCTTTGTGCTTATTGGCATCCCAGGACTAGAGGAAGCCCATTTCTGGATCGGCTTCCCTCTCCTTTCAATGTATGCTGTGGCAGTGTTTGGAAACTGCATCGTGGTCTTCATCATTAGAACAGAGCGCAGCCTGCACGCTCCCATGTACCTCTTTCTCTGCATGCTGGCAGCCATTGATCTGGCCTTATCCACATCCACCATGCCCAAGATCCTCGCCCTCCTCTGGTTTGACTCCCGGGAGATTAGCTTTGAGGCCTGCATTGCCCAGATGTTCTTTATTCATGCCCTCTCCGCCATTGAATCCACCATCCTGCTGGCCATGGCTTTTGACCGTTATGTGGCCATCTGCCACCCACTGCGCCATGCTGCAGTGCTCAACAATACAGTAACAGCCCAGATTGGCATGGTGGCCCTGGTCCGTGGGTCCCTCTTCTTTTTCCCACTGCCTCTGCTCATCAAGCGGCTGGCCTTCTGCCACTCCAACGTGCTCTCACACTCCTACTGTCTGCACCAGGATGTGATGAAGTTGGCCTATGCAGACACATTGCCCAATGTGGTCTACGGTCTCACTGCCATTCTTCTGGTTATGGGCGTGGATGTCATGTTCATTTCCTTGTCTTATTTTCTGATAATACGAACAGTTCTGCAACTGCCTTCCAAGGCAGAGCGAGCCAGGGCGTTTGGGACCTGCGTGTCACACATCGGAGTGGTACTGGCCTTCTACGTGCCACTCATTGGCCTCTCAGTGATGCACCGCTTTGGAAACAGCCTTGATCCCATTGTGCATGTTCTCATGGGTGATGTCTACCTGCTGCTGCCTCCTGTGATCAATCCCATCATCTACGGTGCCAAGACCAGACAGATCAGAACACGGGTGCTGGCTTTGTTCAAGATCAGATGTGACAAGGACTGTCAGGCTGTGGAAGGCAAGTGACCCTTACCACTGCACTTCCCCTTATACATACTGACTTGATTTATATAATTATTTCCTAACACTAGCTTAATTCCAGTTTCCCATAAGCACATTAGTGCTTTTCCATGGCTGGAATGGTAAACTAAAGTATGGTCCATCTACTTCATAGAATATTATGTGGAATAATACATATTAATGGAATATTATGTGGTTTAAAGACTGCTATAAAACAAAATATGCTTATCATGTAAAGAAAAACAAAAAAGATACATGATTGTAACTTACTTGAAAAATAGTGTATGCCTTGGAGAAAATGTGCTCAAATTACTGATTTAGTTTTGTCCCTACTTTCTAAATGTCCTTATTATGGAGGTTTTGTTTAGCTGACAGGTACAACTTTTAAAATGGGGGAAATGATGCTGACAATTTATGAAAGGCAGGGCTTGCTATGGTCCTCACAGCTGGGTTATTATGCATTACCTAGAAATTTATATAAGCCCTTAATAATAATGCCTATGAACATATCTTGTGTGCTTACAATGTTCTAGGCACTATTACACATGCTTTATGGGTTTTATATGATATTTACAACTTTATGGGGTAGGTGTCATTTTTGTCCCCTCATTACAGGTGAGAGAAATGAAGCTTATATTAACAAGGGGACTTAACTAAGTCACAAACTTGTGGGTCCTGTGCCAAGATTTGAAATTAAATTTGATAATTGAATACAGTTAATAAACTACCATGTTATATTGCTTCCTTTGTAACATCTGCCATTTATTTCCTCAGCCTGTATGAATCTTCTGTTTTCTCTCTGCTGTGTGCTGAGATTGATGGCTGTGTATGTGTGCTGAGAGATAACCCTGCCCTGGCTATGGGCAACATACTCAAATTACTCTTCATGTTTTACAACCATTTCTCCTTGGTCTTATTGCCTTCTTTCCAGATGCAGGGAGAATATTTTTGTCTATTTATCTCTTATCTCTTAATCATGTCTTCCTTTTATTAGTGTGCCCTGTACCTGTCAAACGTTTTGAATGTATAGCACATGATACTGTCTGAGTTTTAACTTAAGTATAAGATAAAATAAAATTTTGTTTTTGCTAAGTGTTACGCCTGTTGCTTTTACATTTGTAGAATCCTATAAATCAGAATCAGAGATATGAGAGGTTCCCTAGTCATCTTTCTCACCAGTGCAGGAGTTCTGACAGGTATTGTTGGCACAACTGTGAAGATGCTGAATACATCTGATTTCAAGGTAGAATATTCCCATTGTATTATTGAGCAGCTCCAATGAGCACCTGAAATCTGAATACGATTTTTGAGCCTATGTGTTCTCTCTGTAGTTCCACTGAACAAGTCTTGGGTGCAGGAATTGGGTGGATAAACCGTGAGGGAGACTCCATACTGTGGGCTCTTGGGAGAGAACAGACGCACACTCTCTACTGGTGATGGGCCCTGCTAGCATCTGGATCTGTGAGTATCCAATTGTGATTCATTGTTCAGAGGCAGTAAAGTGGCCTCCAAAGTCATGCAGCTAATCAATGCAGATAGGCCAGGCCTGAAGGAAGGAGACAGAATGGAAGAAATGGATGATTTCCCTAAAGAAATGAAAGTATACTCATGCTCTGTAAAAGTAGAGATTTAGGTATTGGGCTCTACCCTCAAATAATGAGGGCAGGGGTCTCATTTTATGAGGTTGAACTTCCCTTATGTCTTTCCCCACAACCTCAGTTCTCTTCTATCTCCCTGTCCGTTCCTGTACCTCAAATCATATCCTCCAACCTACTTCCATATGCCTAAGGACATGGTCATATTGGCAATTTAATAAATAGTGTATCTCTTTCTCTCAAGTTCCTTACTCCCTCCCACTACAGCCCAAGTTGTTTATATTCTATTACTTTCTCCCCTCCCCTTCCCCCATCCTAAGATTTTTAACTTTTAAGAGTAGCCCAAGAATTCTATATGTTCATATCGTAGCAGCATTATCCACAATAACCAAAAGGTGTAAACAACCCAAATATCCATCAACAGATGAATGGATAAACACAATGTAGTGTATACATACTATGAAATATTATTCAACCTTAAAAATGATATAAAACTCTGGCACATGCTACAACATGAATGAACTTTTAAAACATGCTAAATGAAATAAGCCAGACACAAAAGGACAAATGTTGTATGATTCCACTTATATAAAGTACCTAGAAAGGGGCAAATTCATAGAGACAAAAAGTAGAATACAACTTACCAAGGGCTGAGGGGAGGGGTGGATGGGGAGTTATTGTTTATTGGGTACAGAGTTTCAGTGTGGGATGATGGAAAAGTTCTGGAAATGGATTGTGGTTATGGTTGTACAATAATGTGAATGTACTTAATGCCAATGAATTGTATGCTTAATGTTTAAAATGGTAAATTTTATGTTATGTATGTGTTACCACAATAAAAATATTGCCAAAAATAATGTAAAATATATCATCATCAATTTTATATCAATAATATATTGAAATGATTGTATTTTGTATATATTGTGTTAAAAATATTTATTAAATTTTTTTTTAAAAAAAGGATGCTCAAATAGAATGATATTTAGTGCAAAGTAATAAAGTTTTAATAGTAGAACAACTATGGTTACAACAAGCCCATTATTTTTAGTGGCAATTTTTATAGCTTTCAAGTCCCATCATGAAGGACTCCAACTATATTCACATCTGGTCACATAGCCCAAGGATGAGCAAATGGCAGGGGAAGACAAGAATTCCTGTCACTGTGCACACTTGGGTGAGTCACACTTCCTCTGCTGCTTTTTTCTATCTATAACCTTATAGTAGGCTTCATTTCTCAAACAAAAATACAGAAATAGGGAAAAAAAACTTCCAACTACACTTTGTAAATCCTTCTATGACTATCAGGTAATAATTTAGCAAGAACTTACTGATTGGAATAACAAAGTTATGATCATGTGGATGAGACAAAATCATATGACCTTGTGATGGTTAATACTATGTGTCCCCTTGGCTGGGCCACAGTGCCTAGATATTTGGTCAAAAGTTTTTCTGGATGTTTCTATGGGGGTGTTTTTTGGATGAGATTAACATTTAAATCAGAGGACTCTGAGTAAAGCAGATTGCCCTCCATAATGTGAGTGGGCCTCAGTCAATTAGTTGAAGGCTTTAACAGACCAGACTGACTTCCCCAGGGAAGGAAGGAATTCTTCTGACAGACATGGCCTAAGGACTTAACTGCAATGTCAACTCTTCCTTGGGTCTCCAGCCTATTGGCCCACCCTGCAGATTTTGGCCTTACTCGCCTCCATAATTATGTGAGCCAATTCTTTAACATAAATCTCTTTCTTGACCTATCTATCTATCTATCTATCCTTTTGGTTCTGTTTCCCTGGAGAACCTTGACTAATATAGACCTAAAAGTTGAAAAAAGGGAAAAATCATCCCTGTGAGTAGCTAAGCTGCAAAGGGAGAATCGAAAATAGAAAGAAAAGCCATAAAGACTATAATGTGCAAAAGACAAAACAGATCAACTGTGCCAGACCAATCTATGACAGGCCTCACAAACTATCCAAGCTCGAATTCTTTTAACACCAGTTTGTTCAGACTACGTGTTTCAAGACCAAGTACAAACTGATCTAATAGCAACTCTGGATGGACCAACATGTTCTAAAGATAAGAGCTTGAACAACCCTGGCCAAAACTATCCTATGACTAACCCCAGACCCTCACACTCTGTATATATACTTCCCTAAATCTCTCCTTTTGAGACATGTTAAGCTTCCCTTGATATGTTCTTCTTAGTGCAGCAAATCAATAATCTAACTTTGTTTGACTACAGATATGTCCCTGGTGGTCTTTAGCTGCTGGGATTTAGCAAAATTTATAACCACGTAAGCATGAGGCAGTGGATTATATAAGAAATGCTTGGTATCTTGATTTAGGTGTCCCCAAAACAGAGCCTAAGACAAGGACTTGGGTGAAGGTAATATAATTAAGACATGCGTCTAGTAAACAGGAGTGAGGGAGCAAAGACAGCGATTCAGGGAGGAAGAAAATTCAATACAGTGTCATTACCAAGGTTGCTGCGGTGGACAGTGAGCACTCGACTCTGCTAGGACCTCTGTACAGAATGTCTTGGGGAATTGTCTACCCAAAGGGTGGAGAAAGGTATCTGTCCATCAACTCTTATCCTCCTTTGACTGTAGGTTGCCCCTGGGGCTTTAACTCCTCTGCCCTTTCAGTGTGTGCCTACTCCTGTGGCTTTGAAGAAAACCCCAAAGCAGAAAAGCTCAGAGAAAGGGCACTGCCTGCAGTAGGAAATAGAATGAGTGAAAGTGTCTGTCACAGTTGCACATGAAGTCAGAGGTGGGCCAAGGAGGAATGACATGGGACACATAGAGTACCTGCTCCACCTAGGTTAGGGGAGGGGATAAAGGTTTGATAAATATAGGATTTGGTATGTTTATTACATTTAACACTACCATATGTTGAGGGTTTACTGTTCATCCTCTACTATAATAGTACCTTACTTCTATAATCCTCAAAACAAACATTTGATATGATGGCCATTTTGTAGACTAGGAAACTGAGGCACAACTGATAGTTATATAATTTTATCAGAATCACTCAGTGGTAAATGGCAGAGTCCAGACTTGAACCCAGGTCTCTCAGACCTCCGAGCCTGCTCTTTCACACTTCACTGATGAGGACAGTAGCCTGACTAGGCAGGCATGGACCGGCCTAGGCAAGGGAAGACTTCCTCTGCAGGAGGGGCTTTGCGCGAATCACCTCCCCCTGTGTACTTCTGTTTTTCCAGCTGAAACATGGGCGATAGGGTAACGTTTGCCCTTCAGAGATCGAGGATGGTTCAGTCACAGGCCCAGGATTGTTTGCTGTTAAAGGCTTTTCTGTAAAGAGAAAGAATATCAGAAAGTTAAACCAATCTGTTTCTACTCCCACAGTTTCTACCCGTGAAGTGATGTGAGATTTTCTTTTTCTTTTTTGTAACTGTTTTATTGAAGTCTGATTGACATGAAGAAGCTGTACATATTTAATGTATACATCTTGATGTGTTTGAATATAAGTATATACCCTTGAAACAATCACCATAATCACTCTAATAAACTTATCCACCACGTCTAAAAGTTTCCTCCCACCTCCTTTATTGTTGTTGTGATTTTCCTTTTGGGGTAACAGCAGTTAACATAAGATTACTCTCTTAAAAAATGTTTAAGTATACAATATGGTATGGTTAATCACAGGCCCTATGTTGCTTTTAAAGAGATGTCTTCTCTCCTACTCCATACTACATGCCCCTAGAGCAGGCCCAGAGAGAACCTGAATGGGGGGTTGGGGGGCACCCAAGCTTAGCCTGCCCTGGGCCCTATATTAAGGGAAGGACAGAGTCCTGGGAAGGAATTTGGGAGCTCCGAGCTATACTATTCTGCCAGTAGGTGGATGACCTTACTTAGTTCACATACTCCCTCTGACCTAACTATAAAAAATGGTGGTTGAATTAGATAATCTAAAAACCCCTTCCCTATTCTAAATATAATGTTCTCTGAACACCATTAAGAAGCCACGGACAATTCTAAAGGGCCTGCGAGACTGACACCCTCTGGGGCCTCCTTGGGAACTGCCCTCTGACCCACGTGGGAAAGCCAGCCCTCTTGCCTGTGGCCATACCTGTTTGCCCAAACATGGCATTTTTCCACTTGATCTCCTACCCCCACTCCTACCAAAGAGGACTCTTTCAAAAAATTGAACCTGCTCCCAAAGATGGGGATTTTTCACCCCAAGAGACATCCACAGACCCTCTATAAAGAAACACAGGCTAATATAAAGAACAGATAGTTCCGTGGCACATCAAGTCAATTTATTCTCTGTGAGACTGACTTTCCTCATCTGTTTACTAGGGATGATAATAGTGTCTACTCTCAGTGCTTTTGTGAGAATTATGTGCAATGATCCATGGACAGTGCTCAGCACAATATTTAGTACAGAGTATAAGCTCAAATAAATACTCATTATTACCATGAGAAGGGAACAGGGGAACAGGTAATAATCCCTGCATCACAGGCGTGTCGAGGGAATAGAAATTTGTGTTGGTACCTGTGACAAGCAAGCCACACAGATTTTCTTAAAGCACTCACCTGGTCACATTAGCCTGGAAGGTTGGAGTTTAAGAACTGGGCTTTCTCTCTCTCTCTCTCTCTCTCTCTCTCTCTCTCTGACACCCCCCCCACACACACACACACACACACCAGTGCCAAGACTAAGGTTGGGGGATGGGAAAAAGGAAGGCAGCGTCGTGGCTGGGAGAGCTGGAATTCAAGTGGGATGGAAGCGACTGATGTATGCGCTGAAGAAGGAAGGCCAACAGGAAGGCCAGTTTCCAAAGCTGCCCCAGTAAAATGTGATTACATTTTAGAAAGTGGCAAACTAAAAGGGAGTGGTCGTGGCCACTGCTTATTCCTCATTCATAGGGACCAGGGTCCTGGAAAAGTGTTTGCCTTCCTGTTCCCATTTATCTGGAAGGGCTGCCTGGAGGAGGCCCTCTGGGTGCTTGGGGAGCTGAGTCAGCTCACAGCAGTGGTCCCAGGCAGCCCCTGCCGTGAGAGGCCTCTGGAATTGGGAGTCTCAGGCAAGTGATCACTGTAGTGAGAGTATCTTTCCCAGTGAAACAGGGTCTCCAGGGACTGAAGACCGTAAAAACACTGCCCTGTTCCCAGCCATGTTTATGTTGGCCTGGCCAGTGGAGGGCACCAGTTTAGGTAGCCAATTCCCCTTGAGAGCCACAGCCTGAGGTTGCCAAATGAATAGGACATCTCCCATCCCCCAGTAATTTCATCCAGCCCCCATCTCTTAGCAACACATCATTTATCCTGGATTGATAAGATATAAGAGAAGAACATGAACTTGTTTATTTCTGGGAATAGAGATTTCTCTAGGCTTTTTTATTATTATAAGAACAGATTTACGCTCAATATATATTTATGACCAGAGATTACCGACATCACATATTTGGGATTCTTTCCGACAATAATCACCACCAATTCTCCCAGCTAATGCCAAAGTTCTTGCCCAGTGTCCATTTCTTAACATCATTCAATGTTAAACATTCAAGAATAATTTACAATGTTTCAGGCCTTGAAACATGAAGGGAACACAAAAGTAAATAATAGTGGGTACCACAGTGGGTATCAGACATAAAACTAAATGTATTAATATAGAGCCCTCAGTGCCCCCTAGAGGGATCAACAAGGTACAGTGGCCACACAGGGGAGGGAGAAAGCAGCTTTGCCATGGAGATGAGGGAAAGCTTCATGAGTAGGTGATATTTATATGGAGGCCAGGTTGGTGTGCAGGGAGTAAGTGGGGAAAAGCTTAGGAATATATGGAGGCATAAAACAGAAGTGAGGTGACTTCTGACATGGCAAGATGCTTTTATTGTTCAAGCGTAGGCTGTGTCTTCTTCCCCTGAGTTCCCCTGAGACAAAAGCCTAAGTGTAACTACTCTGTTGGGGATCAGATCCAGTGAGCAAGAGCCAGGGACAGTTGGTTTGAAGCAGGGAAAAGGGAGACAAAACAAATATGCGTTACAGAGCTGTCCACCCAACTGGCATCTGTTGTTAGATCTTGCAGGACTACCTAAAATCTGTTTTATAATCTCCTTCCTGTGGAAAGGAAATAGGAAGTAATTATTCCTCCCCTACCCCATTAGTTAAAAATTGTCACATGGGGCATTAACTCCCAGTACTGCCAGGTTGCCTATGCTTGAGTATTCAGTGGGTTCCTGTGGGTCCCCATGCCATAGCATCAAAGGAGAAATCCCAGGTGAGAAGGAGGAGGTGCATGGCACAGGGTTGAGGTGAGGCTCTGACAGGTTGCACCTTGTTAAATTGGCCAAAACCCACACAGAACTGGTAGCCATAGCAGTAGCTGAAATAAAAGGTGACGTTGCATGGATTTGAAGTGATTTACAATTGTATCAGGAGCGAAGGGTGAAAAGGTAAATTAAAAATCTTAAAGAGGACTTCTACTTTGGGGAAGATGGAATAGACATATTTTCCCTTTTTCTATTTATTTGCTAAGAATAACTAAATACCCTGAGCATTTTATATAAAACAAACATAATGAGATTCCAAAAGGTGGAAAGGGCCAGACCATCTAGGGACCTTAGGGTCTGAGGAACAACATAGTGGTAAGTTCCTGGGTTTTCTTTTTACATCACATATCTTTGATTTGGAGTTCAAGAAACTGACCACCCAGAAATGCCGATGGCCACAGACAGTAAAAACCCTATCAAAACCCTGTTCTCTGGCCAAAGGACCAGAAAAGAAGCACCCTAGCCAGACAGAAGATTTTAAGAAACCACTTTACTCCAGCCAAACACCACAGAAAAGACTGTGACCTCAGCCCCCACTCATGCCAGCAAAGGCCGAGTGGGCCTAGACTTCCAAACCCCATGAGGCTGTATGAGGCACCCCAACACCATCCTCAGGGTAGTATCAGAGAAGGTCAAGTTGAGACTTTCATCCCTGCAAGTCAGTAACGAGGAACCCCTTCTCTTGTGGTGTTCGTGAAAACCATGTAGTTGCCTAGATTTCAACCCTCACCTGGCAGTAATGAGGTGACCATCCCCATCCCCACTGGGATGATGTCAGGAGGAGTCCTTCTACAGTCAGGACACTCACCATCACCCAGCGGTAATGAGGGCACTCGCACCATGTTGTCATAAAGGCCATGCGGAGAAAATTCCCTTCTTCGCTCAGCAGTAATGAAGAGCATCTCCCCTCAGTGTCAATGAAGACCAAATTTAAAAGAATTAAAATCATACACAGTGTGTTCTCCAGCTCCAATGGAATCACAGAGAGATGACTTGGGAATTCCTAAGTAACCAGTGGATAACAAAGGAAGTCTCAAGGGAAATTAAAAAATACATTGACATGAATAAAAATGAAAATAGAACATACCAAAATTTGTGTAACATAGACAGTGCTGAGAAGAAAATTTGTAGCTTAAATGCGTACATTAAAAAAGAATAAAAGTCTCAAATCAATCATCTAGACTCTGCCATTAAGAACTTAGAAAAAGAAGAGAAAAACAAAACCCAAAGTAAATAGAAGGAAATGATAAAGATAAGAGAATAAATTAATGAAATTGAAGACAGAAAAATAACAACAAAGAAAATCTTTGAAACAAAGCTGGTTCTTTGAAAAGATCAACAAAATCAATAAAGCCCTAGCAAGACTGACAAAGAAAAAAAGAGAGAAGACACAAATTACCAATACCAGGAATGAAACAGGGCATATTGTTACAGACCCTGCAGACATCAAAAGGAATAATAAGGGAATAATATACAAACAATTCTACACACATAAATCTGGTAACCTAGAAAAAGTAGACCATTTCCTAGGAAAACACAAACTACCATTACTCCAAAAATATGAAATGTACAATTTGTACCCCTGTAAAGAGGGGTAATGAGGGGTAACGACTACTAATAAATTGAATTTATAAGTTACAAAATCCAGAAAAAGAAATCTGTAGGCCCAGATTGTTTCACTAGAAAATTCTACCAAACATTTAAATAATTCTATGCTATCTCTTCCAGAAAATGAAAGAGGAGGGAACATTTTCCAATTTATTTTTGTGAAACTAGTATTACCCTGATACCAAACACAATACAGAAACAAACAAAAACTGCAAACCAGTATGCTTCTTGTATATAGAAACAAAACTTTTTAACAATGTATCACACTCTTTTGGATGGCTACTAGGATGAGGAGAAATCGGAACCCTTGTATACTACTGATAGAAATGTAAAATGGTAAGACAGTATGATGAGTCCTCAAAAAATTAAAAACATAATTATCATATATTCCAGTAATTCCACTTCTGGGTATATAGCCAAAAGAATTGAAAGCAGGGTCTTAAAGAGATATTTGCATATCCATGTTCATAGCAGCATTATTCACAAAAGACAAAAGATGAAAATAACCCAAGTGTCCATGTACAGATGGATAGATAAACACAATATAGTATTAAATATATACATACACATACAATGAAATGTTACTCAGCATTAAAAAGGAAGGAAATTCTGACACATGATACAACATGAATGAAACTTGAGGTCATTACATTAAGTGAAATAATCCAGTCACATAAACCAAGACAAATATTGTATGATGTCAATGATATGAAGTACAGAGAGCAGTCAAATTCATGGAAACAGAAAGTAGAATGATGGTTGCCAGAAACTGGGGGAGAGAGAGATGGGAAATTGTTCTTTAATGTGTATAGCATTTCAGTTTTTCAGGATGAAGAAGTTCTTGATATTGCTTGTACAACAACGTGAATATACTTAACATTACTGAATTGTGCACTTAAAAATGGTTAAAATGGTAAATTTTATGTTATGTGTACTTTACCAAAATTAAAAATTTAAAACAACAAAATATGATCAAAAAAGAATTCATAAATATATTTTTAATTATGTAACATACCAACTGGGGTTTATTTCAGGGATGCCAGTTTGGTTCAATATTCAAAAATCAAGTAATCCACCATATTAGTAGCATAAAAACAAATATCACATGATGATATCAATTGATACAGAAAATGCATTTGAAAAAATTCAACAACAATTTATGATAAAACTCTCAGAAAAATAGGAATAGAGAGGAATTTCCTCAACTTGAAAATGAGCATCTACAAAAATCTATAGCTACTATTATACTTAACAGTGAATGATTGAATGTTTCCCCCCTAAATTTGGGAAAAAGGAAAAGATGTCCACTCTCATCACTCTTATTCAACATAGTCTATAGCCAATGCAATAAAGGAGAAAAAGGAAGTAAAAGATATGCAGATGGAAAAGGAAGAAATAAAATATCCCTTCTTGCTGATAACATGATTGTCTACATAGAAATATTCAAAGAATCTATTTTCAATATTTAGCTCCCACATATGAGTGACAACATGTGAGACTTGTCTTTCTGGGCTTGGCTTATTTCATTTAACATAATGTTCTTCAATTCCATGTATGTTGTTGCAAATGGCAGGATTTTATCCTTTTTGTGGCTATATAACATTCCATTGTGTATATGTACCACAATTTCTTTATCTATACATTCGATGATGGACACTTAGGTTGATTCCAAATCTTGGCTATTGTGAATAGTGCTATAATGAACATGGGAGTGCAGATTTCCTTTCAATATATTGATTTCCTTTCTTTTGGATATATACTCACTGGTGGAACTGCTGAGTCATATGGCAGTTCTATTTTTAGTTTTTGAGGAGCCTCCATTCTGTTATCCATAGTGGTTGCACTAATTTACATGCCCAACAACAGTATATGAGGGTTCCCCTTTCTCCACATCCTCATCAGCATTCATTATTGCCTGTTTTTTTGATAAAAGCCATTTTAACTTGGGTGAGATGATATCTCATTGTAGTTTGGATTTGCATTTCTCTGATGAGTAATATTGAGTATTTTTTCATATACCTGTTAGCTATTTGTATATCTTCTTTTGAAAAATGTCTATTCAGATCTTTTGTCCATTTCTAATCAAATTATTTTATTATTTTCCTATTGAGTTGTTGGAGCTCCTTATATATTCTAGTTTTTAATCCCTTGTCAGATGGGTAGTTTGCAAATACTTTCTCCCACTCTGTGGCCTGACTTTTCACTTTGGTGATTGTGTCCTTTGCTGTGCAGAATCCTTTTAGCTTGATGTGATTCCATTTGTCTAATTTTGCTTAGGTTTCCTGTGTTTTGGGGGAATTACTCAAGAAGTCCTTGCCCAGACCACTATCCTGAAGCATTTCTATAATGTTTTCTTTTACTAGTTTCATAGCTTCAGGTCTTATATTTAAGTCTTTAATCCATTTTGATTTGATTTTCACATACGGTGAGAGGTAAGGGTCTAGTTTCATTCTTCTGCATATGGACGTCCAGTTTTCCCAGCACCACTTATTGAAAAGACTATCCTTTCCCCACTGCATGTTCTTGGCAATGTTGTCTAGGGTGAGTTCACTATTGATGTGTGGATTTATTTCTGGGTTCTCTGTTCTGTTCCACTGGTCTATTTGTCTGTTTTTATGCCAGTACCATGCCATTTTTGGTTACTACACCTCTGTTATATAATTTGAAGTCAAGTAATGTGATTCCTCCAGTTTTTTTAAGTTTAATTAATTTTTATGAATTTGTATGTGGCAACCATATTGTGTGGTGAAGTTTTATAACATTTACCACTACTCAACATCATTTTTTTTAATTTCAGAATATTATGGGGGTAAAAATGTTTTGGTTACATAAATTGCCTTTGTACAATTTGAGTCAAAGTTATAAGTGTGCCCATCACCCAGATAGTGTGCATTATACCCATTAGGTGTGAATTTACCCATCCCCTCCTTCCCCCCACACCTGCTTGATTTCCAATGAATGTTTTTTCTGTATGTGCACATAAGTGTTGATTGATTAGTTCCAATTTAATGGTGAGTAAATGTGATGTTTGTTTTTCCATTCCTGTGATATTTCACATAGAAGAATGGTCTCCAGTTCCATCCAGGTTAATACAAGAGGTATTAGTTCACCATTTTTTATGGCTGAGTAATACTCCATGGTATACATAGACCACATTTTATTAATCCACTCATGTATGGATGGGCACTTGGGTTGTTCCCACATCTTTGCAATTGTGAATTGTGCTGCTACAAACATTTGAGTGGAGGTGTCTTTTTTATAGAATGTCTTTTTTTCCTTTGGGTAAATACCCAGTAGTGGGATTGCTGGATCAAATGGTAGTTCTACATTTAGTTCTTTAAGGTATCACCATACTACTTTCCATAGAGGTCATTTTGCTCAGGATGGCTTTGGCTATGCTGGGTCTTTTGTCATTCCATATAAATTTTAGGATTATTGTTTCTATTTCTGTGAAGAATGTCATTAGTATTTGTGTGTGTGTGTGTGTGTGTGTGTGTGTGTGTGTGTGTCATTGGTATTTTGATGGGGATTGCATTGAATCTGTAGACTGCTTTGGGTAGTATGGACATTTTAGCAATATTGATTCTTCCAACTCATGATCATGGAATAGCTTTTCCTTTTTTTGTGTCCTCTTCAATTCCTTTCATCTATGTTTTATAGTTTTCATTGTAGAGATCTTTCACTTCTTTGGTTAAGTTTATTCCTAGGCATTTTGTTTTATTTGTAGCTGTTGTAAATGGGATTACTTTCTTGGTTTTGTTTTCAGATTGTTTGCTGTTTTCATATAGAAATGCTACTGATTTTTATATGCTGATTTTGTATCCTCCAACTTTACTGAATTTGTTTATCAGTTCTAATAGTCTTTTTGTGGAGTCTTTAGGTTTCTCTAGATATAAGATCATATTGTCTTCAAACAAGGATAATTTGACTTGTTGTTTTCCAATTCAGATGCCCTTTATTTCTTTTTCTTGTCTGATTGCTCTAGCTAGAACTTCAAGTACTACATTGAATAACAGTCCCACATCTTAATAATGTTACAATGGCAATTAAATTTCAACATGAGTTTTGTGACGTACAAACATTCAAACCATAGCAGTACTTAAGTGTAAATCTAACAAAACCTATACAGGTCTTGTATGCTGAAAACTTTAAAGTTTTTTATGAAAGAAGCTGAAGAATATCTAAATAAATGGAGAGATACACCATGTTCATGAATTAGAAGACTTAACATAGTAAAGATGCTAATTCTCCCCAAAATGACATGTAGGTTTATTGTCATTCCTACCAAAATCTCAGCAAGTTATTTTGTAGACATAAACAAGATTATTCTAAAATTCACATGTAAAGGAAAAGAAACTAGAATAGCTTGGACAGTTTTGAAAATGATGAATAAATTTCACCCTATTTCAAGGCCTATTGTCTAGCTACAGTCATCAAAACTGTATGATATAGATGGAGGAATATACACATAGACAAATGGAGCAGAACAGAAAAGACAGAAATAGACCCACGCAAATATGCCTAACTGATTTTTTGGCAACGTACCAAAAGCAAATTAATGAAGGAAGTTTATTCTTTTCAACAAATGGTGCCAGAGTAATTGGCTATCCATAGGCAAAAATTTAACCTGGACCTAAACTTCATACTTTATGCATACATTAAGTCAAAATCAATTACTAACCTAAATTTTAAAAAATTAAAAATCAAGCATAAAACTATAAAACTTTTAGAAAAAAATAGGAAAAAATACTTGGGACCTAGGGCTAGACAAAGAGTTCCTAGACTTGATATCGAAAGCACAATACTTATAAAAAATTGACAAATTAGACTTCATTAAAATTAAAAATTGTTACTCTGTCAAAGACCCTGTTAAGAGGGTGAAAAGTGGACCTACAAATGGGAAAGTATATTTGCAGAACACACACACAACAAAGGACTAATATATAGAATATATAAAGAAGTCTAAAAACTCCATAGAAAAAAATAATTTATTAATAATTAGAAAATAGGCAAAACGTTTCATGGAAAAAGACACACAGATGGAAAGTATACAAATGAAAATATATTCTACTTTATTGGCCAGCAGGAAATAAAAATAACACCACAAAGAGATATCATTACACAACTATCAGAATGGCTTACACTTTAACAGGTAAAACATAAAATTCTGGCAAGATTGTAGGGAACTGGATCACCTATACGTTGCTGGTAAGAATATAAAATATTACAGCCACTCTAGAAAACATTTTGGCAGTTTCTATAACTACTGAGCACTCCTGGGTATTTATCCCAAAGAATTGAAGAGTTATATTCACCAAAAACCTGTACAAAAATGTTTGTAGCAGCTTTATTCATAGTAGCCAAAAACTGGAAACAGCTGAGATGTTCTTCAACAAGTAAATGGCTAAACAAACTATGGTACTTCCATGCCATGTAATACTACTTTCAGCATTTAATATGAATGAGATATTAATGTGTAGAACAAGTTAGATAAATCCCCAGAGAATTACACTGAATGGGAAAAAATCCCAAAGATTGTATACCGTATAAATTCCATTTATACAACATTCTTGAAATAACAAAATTATAGAGATATAGAACACATTAGTGGATGCCAGGGATTAAGAAGAGGATGGGGGAAAAGGAAAATAGGCACGACTAAAAAAGGGAAATATGAAGGATCCTTGAGATGGTGGAAATGTTCTACATCTTGACTGTATCAATGCCAATATCCTTATTTCTTTTTCTTTTGAAAGTTGCTTTATTTTATTCCAGCTTTATAGCTTTAATTGACTAACTAAAGTTGTATAAATTTACTGTGTACAACACGATGTTTTGATACATGTATACATTGTGAAGTGATTACCATAATTAAGCTAATTAACAAACCCATTACCTCACATAGTTACCGTGTGTGTGTGTGTGTGTGTGAGAGAGAGAGAGAGAGAGAGAGAGAGATGAGAACTTTAAGATCTACTGTCTTAGAAAATTTCAAGTATACAATATGATATAATTAATTATAGTCACCACACTCTACATTGGATCGCCAGAATTTATTCATCCCACATAAATGAAATTTTTTACCCTTTGACCAGCATCTCTCCATTTCCCCTACTTGCCAGCCCCAGCCCCTGGAAAACACCATTCTACTCTCTGCATCCATGAGTTGACTTGTTTAGATTTCATATATAAGTGAGATCGTGCAGTACTTGTCTTTCTGTGCCTGGCTTGTTTAATTTAACATGATGTATTCCAAGTTCATCCACGTTGTCACAAATGACTAGATTTCCTTCTTTTTTTAAGGCTGAATAATATTTGTGTGTGTGTATCACTATTTCATTATCCATTTATCCCCTGATATGCACATAGGGTGATTCCATTTCTTGGCTATTATGATTAATCCTGCAAAGAACATGGTCATGCAGATATCTCTTTGAGATTTTGATTTCATTTCCTTTGGATATGTACCCAGAAGTGGGATTGCTGGATCACGTGGTAGTCCTATTTTTAGTTTTTGAGGAACCCCCATACTATTTTCTACAATGATTGTATCAACTAACATTCCCACCAACAGTATACAAGGGTCCCCTTTCTGCACATCCTTGCCAACACTTGTTATCATGTTTTTTTCTTACTTTTTATAGTAGCCATTCTAACAGGTGTGAGCTGATATCTCATTGTGGCTTTGGTTTGTATTTCCCTAATGATTGGTGATAATAAATATCTTCTCATATAGCTGTTGATCACTTGTGTGTCTTCTTTTGAGAAGAACCTATTCAGGTCATTTGCCCATTTTTTAATTGAGTTATTTGTTTTCTTGCTATTGGATTGTGTTTCTTATATATCTTGGATATTAAGCCCTTATCAGATGTATGGTTTGCATTTATCCTATTCCATAGGTTGTCTCCTCACTCAATTTATAGTTTCTGTGCACAAGCCTTTTAGTTGGATGTAATCCCATTTGTCTATTTTTGCTTTTGTTGCCTATGTTTTAGGTTCATATCCCAAAAGTTATTACCCAGACCAACATCCAGAAACTTTTTCACTTTGTTTTCTTGAAGTAGTTTTACAGTTTCAGATCTTAAATTTAAGTCTTTAATCAATTTTGAGTTGATTTCTGAATATGGAGTGAGATAACGGTCCAATTTAATTCATCTGCATATTGATATCCAGTTTTCTTAACACCATTTGCTGAAAAGACTGTCCTTTTCCCACTGGATGTTCTTGTACCTTTGTGGAAGATCAATTGACCATAAACGTGTGGATTTATTTCTGGGCTTTCTATTCAGTCCCGTTGGTTTATGTATTAGTTTTTATAATAGTACTATGTTGTTTTGATTACTATAGTTTTGTGTCATACTTCCAGATTTGTTCTTTTTGTTGAAGATTGCTTTGGCTATTCTGGGTCTTTTTAGGAATTTTAAGATTGTTTTTTCTATTTCTGTGAAGAATGTCATTGGAATTTTGATTGTTATTTCATTGAGTCTGTAGACTGCTCTGGGGACTATGGACATTTTAACAATATTTCTAATCCAATAATTTTTCTAAGAAATCAGATATTTTTCCATTTATGTGTGTCATCTTCAATTTTTTTATCACTGTTTTGTAGTTTTTAGTGTACAGGTATTTCACAGCCCTGATTAAATTTATTTCTAAGTTTTTTATTTGTTGTTGATGCTATTGTAAATGAGATTGTTTTCTTTTTCAGAGAGTTCATCGGTAGTCTATAGAAATGCAACTGAATTTTACATGTTGATTATATATCCTGAAACTTTACTGAATTTGTTTATTAGTTCTAACAGGTTTTTGGTGGATTCTTTACAGTTTTCTATATATACAAAGCCACATCATCTGAAAACAGAGACAATTTTACTTTTCCTTTTTGATTTGGTTGCCTTTTCTTTTTCTTGCCTAATTGTGCTAAGACTCCGAGTACTATATTGAATAGAAGTAGTGAGAGTGGGTACCCTTGGCTTATTCTTAATCTCAGAAGAAAAACTTGCAGCTTTTCACTATTGAGTATGATATTAGCTGTGGGCCTGCCAGGTAAGGCCATTATTACATCGATGTACCATCCTTCTGTACCTTCAATATCCTTATTTTGAGATTGTACTATGGTTTTGCAAGCTGTCACCATTGGTGGAACTGAGTAAAGTGTATACTGATATCTCTGAATTAACTCTTAGATAACTGCATTAGAATCCACAAACTTCTTAAAATAAAAAGCTTTATTTTAAAAAAAATCTTTAAGAGTCTTAGGTGCCATGACACAGCACTTATGATTTTTTTTTTTTTTTGCTGTAAATGATGGGCAGTCAACAAAGAAGTAGTTAAAAGCATGCGGAGGGAGCTAACATTAAACCAACATGTTCCTTACAGTGGTCTCTCTGGCAGGGTGTGTATATAGGAATGGACATAGGTCAGACAGCAGATGGGTTGGGCAGGAAGTCTAGAGAAGGCCTCCTTGTTGGCCTCCATTTTCTGTGGGAAGTTAGGAGCAATACCAAATTAGCTCTTTAGCAGAGAGGTAGCAGGTCGAGTAAAGAGCTTGAGAAAAATGTTGACAGTATTAAAACTGAAAGGAAAGAATTGTGAAGCAATGGTAAGTTCTAAGCTCAGGTTAAAGGCCATAAATTTGTTTTGATATAAATTTTCCAGATTGTGCAATTTTTTCCTAAGTTTCCTTATTGCCTCAGGAGAGAAAGGTAGAAAGATAGGCTGGGCCCAATTCTGGCTTGGAGAGTGCACGCAAAATCAGACAAGAATGAGTCAAATGTGTCCATAAAAAGTAGTTCCAGGTGAGTGACCATAATTCAAGTTGATTTAGGAAAGAGCTGAGGCCAGGGCTATTTTGGAAACTCTCTAGGAGGTAAGAAAGGCTGGGGAAAGAGCTCGTATTTGTTGAGAAAAATCCAAGTCTGACTGGCTCTGTAGTTCATGTTCTTTCCATTGCCCATGTTCCCTCTCTTTTAAATCTGTTTGATTCAGCAAGCCAGTCCAGGCTAGGAGTGTGGGCAGAATCTGTGCCAGCTGCAGTCTGGGGTTTCAAGCCCACAGACCTGGTATCTTGTCCCAGAATGAGAGCTAAGAGCTTAGCACAGGGTCTTTCGGCCTTTCAGGAGTCTGTTCCTTCTCCACTTCCTCTAGGAAGACTTCCCTGACTACCTTAGGCTAGGTTAGTCCACCAGAGGGTCCCCAACTACATCATACCATATCCCTGTCCTCTGCAAAGACTACAAGCTCCTGTAGGACTCATCCTGTGGCCTGTTCCAGAGCAGGCTTCAGTATCATCATCCTGAATGGATCTCACATTCAGATGGGCTGTTGAAGCTGATAGTCTGAACAAATAATTCAAACTTGGTGGGATATTGTAGAATCTATGATTCTGGTCTCCCTCTCCCTTTCATGGTTTAGTTTCCATAGACACTTGTCTTATTCCTTACTCCAAAGCCAGCCCCAACTTTCCCATTCTTCAGGGACCTTAGTGGAGTGACTCCTCTGTGACCCAACCCTTGCCTTCCCTGAAGATAGGCTTTTCTGCCAAGGTGTCCCCATGCAGTGACATAAAACTCAGTCCCTCTGCCACAGACATTCTGGGCTCCTGCAGGACGTGAGTGTCAGGCAGCCTGGGACAGCAGCCAGGGTGAGTAATTTGGGCCCAAGTGTGTACCCTTCTCTACTTCTCAGGCACAAGGCTGCCTGCACCTCAACTTCAGATGGGGGTAGCAGTGGGGTGCAGCTGGACATAAAGCAGAAAAAGGAGAAATACTCAGTCTGGGATAAAGAGAGACAGTAGTCCTATCCCCCACTTAAAGAAGGGCTGACTGAGGCTGCTTTCCTGAGGTCCTGGAGTTTACAGCTCAGAGATGAACAGAAATCCAAGACTGTTTCCAGGGAGAGATGCCCCTTATGCTCCCTCAAGACAGGGAGTAGATGTGAGAATGTGTCCAGTTCTCTTCCCATCTGGCATTCTGAGGTCATTGGAGCACTATTTCAGCATCTCTACTGTCCTTCTCTGAACTGGCATTTCTCCACAGGCATTTTTTGTCCCACTTTCCTGCTGGGAGGGCCCTCAAGGTGATCATCAGGTGATGCAGAATAAACCTGATTACCGGGACTCTGTGAATCAGGAGAGGAAAAGAGGGCTGGGCAGTCTCACCTTTCCTTTTATCCCTTGTTTTAAATACTGTACAACTGTCGTTTCTGTCTGGTATCTCTGGATCCAGAGCCTTGCTGGTAGAATTTTTCTAGAGAGTAATCTGCCTTTTATAAGAGCGGAGGCTACAGCCAAGAGAGAGGATCTTATAGCTGCTCCACGCAAAATCCTCCTGTGCTCAATTCCACCCCTCACTCTTGCTTTATCGACTCTAACTCCTTAGTCCTTTTGATGTGGATCTGTGGTGCAACCTCTCTACAAGAACTTGATGTTCTATTTCTGCCAGTCTCTTACCCCTCTTCCTATTTTTATCCATAGACTGCAATATTGTTTGCATCCCTTATAGACCATCCTGTTCTTCTGTCATTGTGAGTTAATAACTTCTCATTATTTACTGTCACTTAAATGGGATTTTGGAGAGAGTAGAGATAAATTTTTCATGCAATTCACCATGTTTAACTAGAAAACTCTTTCCATTAATGTCATTACTTGTTATAAAAGAAAACTTCTGATTTTGCCAATATTTTATCATGAAACAATTTAAAATACTCAATGAGAGTATAAAGTGGGTCTCTATATACCCCTATCCAGCTACCATAATCATCAGTTCACAGCCACTCTTATAGCTGTAGCACCATACAATTCCCACCACAAGTATTCTACCCCCCAATTATTGTGAAGTTGATCTAAGTCATTGTGTCATCCTATATTTTGCAGGTATGTTCAGATATTAAAACATAGCCACAATATTGTAATCACACCAAAATAAAACATTGTCATCCAAAATTTAACCAGTTTTCACATTCCCCCAATTATCCCATAAAAATATTTTGTTCATGAGTCTGCTCACTTTTTACATCTTTTATATTTGATTTGCTCAAAACGAGATACTCACAAGGTCCACACATTTCTTTTGGTTAACATACATGTATACATATATATAATAGCTGCATATATTTGGGGGATACATGTGATATTTTGATATGTGTTTGTAATGTGTAATGATCAAATCAGGGTAATTGGGATATCCATCTCCTCAAACATTTATTTTTTCTTTGTGTTGGGAACATTACAATTATTTTCTTCCAGCTATTTTGAAATATACATTAAATTACTGCTAACTATAGTCTCCCTACTGTACTATCAAATACTAGAATATATTCCTTCTACCCAACTGCATGTTTGTGCCTATTAACCACCCTCTCTTCTCCCCCATATCACCTACTCTTTCCAGCCTCTGGTAAACACCATTCTGCTCTATACCTTTATAAGATCCACTTTTTAGCTCACACATATGAGTGAGAACATGCAATATTTGTCTTTCTGTACCTGGCTTATTTCACTTAACATAACTTCCTCCAGTTCCATCCATGTTGCTGCAAATAACGGGATTTCATTCTTTTTAATGCCTGAATAATATTCCATTGTGCATATATACCACATTTTCGTTATCCATTCATTTGCTAATGGACACTTAGGTTTATTCTATATTTTGGCTATTGTGACTAGTGCTGCAATAAACATGGGAGGGAAGATGTCTTTTCGATATGTTGATTTCCTTTCTTTTAGATATATATTTCCCAGGAGTGGGATGGCTAGATCACAGGGTAGTTCTGTTCTAAGTTTCCTGAGGAAACTCCTTACTGTTCTTTATAGTGGCTGTGCTAATTTACATTCCCACGAACAGTAAAGGAGTGTTCCCTGTCCTTGGCATCCATTATTTTTGTCTGTTTCTTTGTTTGTATAAAATCCATTTTAACTGGAGTGAGATGGTATCTCCTTGTGGTTTTGATTTGTATTTCCCTAACGATTAGTGATGTCAAGCATTTTTTCATATACCTGAGCCATCTGTATGTCTTCTTTTGTGAAATATCTATTTAGGTCTTTTGCCCATTTTTTAATAAGATTATTTAGTTTTTTCTATTGAATTGTTTCAGTTTCTTATATATTCTGGTTATTAATCCCTTGTCAGATGGATAGTTTGCAAATATTTTCTCCCATTCTGTAGGTTGTCTCTTCAGTTTCTTGATTTTTCCTTTACTGTGCAAAAGCTTTTTAGCTTGATGTAATCCCATTTGTCTATTTCTGCTTTTGTGGCCTGTGCTTTTGAGGTCTTACCCAAAGTTCTTTGCCCAGAACAATGTCCTATAGCATTTACCCAATGTTTTCTCCTTGTAGTGTCATACTTTCAGGTCTTACATTTATGTTTTTAATTCATTTTGAGTTGATTTTTTTCCATATGGTAAAAGATAGGATCTAGTTTCATTTTTCTGCATATGGATATCCAGTTTTTTCAGCAACATTTATTAATGAGATAGTCCTTTTCTCAATGTATGTTCTTGGCACCTTTCTCAAAAAATGAGAGTTGGCTGCAAATATGTGGATTTGTTTCTGGCTTCTTTATTCTGTTTCATTGGTCTATGTGTCTGTTTTATGCCAGTACCATGCTGCTTTGGTTACTGTAGATTTGTAGAATAATTTGAAGTTAGCTAGTGTGATGTCTCCAGCTTTGTTCTTTTTGCTCATGATTGCTTTAGTTATTCAGGGTCTTTTGTGGTTCCATACAAATTTTAGAATTGTTTTCTTCTATTTCTGTGAAGAATAGAAATTCCTATTTTGATAGGGATTTCACTGAATCTGTAATTTCTTTGGGTACTATTACATTTTAATGATATCAATTCTTCCAATCCATGAGCATGGGATATCTTTACATTTTTGTGTGTGTGTCCTCTTCAATTTCTTTCATAAGTGCATCATAGTTTTCCTTGTACAGATCTTTCACTTGTTTAGAATTTTATTTCGTAGCACAAGGTTGGTTTGTTTGTTTGGGATTTTTTGTAGTTATTGTAAATGGGATTGGTTTATTGATAGCTTTTTCATGTTGGTTGCTGTTAGCATATAGAAATATTATTGATTATGGTATGTTAATTTTGTATCCTGCAACTTTACTGAATTCATTTACCATTTCTTACCTTTTCCCTATTCCTTTTTATTTTCTTGCAATTTATTTGTGGAAGAAACTGAACTTTTGTCCTTTCAACTTTGTTTACTTGTTTTAATTTGGATTTTTTTGACTTCATCTCTTGGTATATTAACATGCCTGCTTGCCTGCTGTCTCCACTATTTTCTGTAAACTGGAAGTTGGATATGACTCAACCTCATTATTTTGGTAAAATATCCAGTTTTCTTTTATCTACTGATGCTATCAGCCCTGATGATTTTTTTTCCATTATTTCACTAGGTCTATTTCTAAGATGATACTCTAATTCTATTATTTCTTATTAGCTATAATAAGAAATAATATATATAATATATTATTATTAGCTATAATAAGAAATAATATAAGCTATAAAGAAAAACTTCCCCTTGTCATTTTTTTGTTTACACCATGCAAGAATTTATAGAAGTAAAGCAGATTATTTGCCAGTCTTCATAACACTAAATGAGTACCTAGCATCACTGACCAATGAGGAATTATGTGTGTGTGGTTATGTATGTATATGTATCTCTCTGTCTCTCTCACACACACACATATTCACTGCATTTCAATCCGTTCGGTTATCATTCTCATTGATGCTCAATTGACCCATATTTGGATTGAGGGAGGCTCCTCAAATTGACAGTTTTGTCTTTTTTAAATGATCCCAGTTGTCTTTGATTGATTCCCTGTTTTGTAGTATTAAAAGGTGTCCAAATTCATTTGGTATATTTCCAGCAAAAGGTTTGAAATTGGTCATTTATCAAAAGATACGTGATATCTTTTAGAGAAAGATGGTATCTAGAGACCATATGTAAGCATTAGGGGTGCTCCTTGCTACTGAGTTATTCTTATCTGTAATCATTTTCTGTAGATAAAGCTGAGAAATATATATTACATAAAAGGGAAATATTTATTGAGCTTATTCTGATATTCCAAACTCAGGTTTATGATTGCAGCATTTTAATTAACTTGTTTGATTTTAGATATGTATCCTTTTGCTCTCACCCTGAAAGTCTTGGTACCCAAAGGCATTAATATAATTACTCAAAAAATTACCCAACAAAGGTAGTCCATACTACAAAAAATAACAAAAATATTGACTTTGATGCGTGTTATAATATTTTCCTTTTCCACTTAAACAGCACTCTAGATGCTTTAAGAATGTTTAGATTACACTCATTTTTCCGCAACTCTCTGTACACATTGATTTTTATTGTGTGTGTGTGGTCTCTTAAGAAATCTTAAGAGATTTCTGGGATAAGTCTAATACTTTTTGATTTTGAGATTTATTGTTTATATCAGAATGCTTGTAAGGTTTTTGGTTATCTTTGCAATAAAATAACTACACTCAAATATATTTATATTTGCCTATTCATTAGTGTGTGTTTTCTGGTAGATAGCATTTTGATATATAAAGTCTGTTTTGTTTTTCATTTTTCAGAAAAAATATTTTATTATATGTTTGAATATTTTTCTGTTTTTCATTTTTATTTTACACCTCTTCAGGAATACCTATTATGTTTGAAATTCCACTGTTTATTCAACATATCTATTATATTCTCTCTAGTTACTTTTATCATTGTTTCAATTTAATTTTCTGTGATTATTCTCTATTCTATTCTCCATATCTGTGAGTGCTTCAAGTAGTAAGACTTTTTGTAATAAGAACATTTTCAATTTTAAAATGGCTTTTATTTTTTACCTCATGTTATTTTCTTTGGTCTACCATTATGATTTTCATTTTCTTTCTTTATTATCAACTCATTTTTACACTCTGATGTTACAAATTTTAATTTGGTTCATGTTTTCTTTAATTTTTAAAAGTATTTAGAAAAACATATAGAATTTTTTTTCTCTTTCCTCTAGTAATTCTTTATCTCAAAGAGTATTTAACGTACCTTTAATTTGGTTTATCCATTTTAATTTTTACAAAATATGTCTGCACAAATTCTAGATCAGAAGTTCCCTGTCTTTTTATTCATCTTTAAATGGAGTGAGGTCCATTAGGGCTTGATATATGCTCAAAAGTATTGTGCAAGAGAGAAAGAACAGAGAATGCCTGAACTGACATGACCAGCAACTTTAATTTACTATGTATTTAAAAATATGCACAATCTTCTGTCCCATGGGGACAATACATGCCAACACCCCCACCCTCCTACTCTGGGTCATTCTTACCTTCAGCATGAGCTGATTACGCTGCCTACATATCACACTATAGACCCAGCTATTATCATAAACTGCACTTTCACTCATGGACCTATTTTTAGTGGGTTGTTAAATTTCTGGTAAAGAGATTTGGGTGGATGTTTTCCGTATATTCTTTTACTGATCTATGTTTAATATTTTTGTGCTTTCTTATGTGCTTGTTTATTTGTTTATTTGGCGATGGAAAAGCTAAATCCAAGAAAAGAAAGCTAACAAGCCCATGCTATCTACCCTTCAGGTTTCTATAATAGATTTGCAACTTCTTTCTATGAGGCCACTGTTCCTTCCTTAAAATATAGCACTTTTACTACTCTCTTCAGGACCACCTCATATATTTTGAAAGAAAGCATTGCATTATTCAATATGTGAACAGAACAGTATTGTCACAATCAAATAAAACTTTTGCTATCTAAAAGCTTGTTACAGTTATTCTTCATTTTTCATTTGGATGGACACAATTTTTAAATCTTATCCATATGTCATATTTGCTATTGTGCATGAACCCATGACACCTGATATTGGAGGTGGTGTTTTTCCAATATCCTTGTCTTTTCTCCATATTTTTGTACCCAGATTAAAGAGCGCACATTTCTCTGGAGCTCTCAGCTGCCTTCAGAGGATGCTCCCTCCCCAGTCCTATGTCAACAGCTCCTTCTTCCAGCCCCCTGCTTTCCTCATGATTGGCATCCCAGGGCTGGAGGCTGTTCATGGCTGGATATCCATCCCCTTCTCCTCCATGTACACTGTGGCCCTCACTGGCAACTGCCTGATCCTCCTGGCTGTGAGGAGGACCCCCAGCCTGCACCAGCCCATGTACTACTTCCTGTCCATGCTGGCCCTCACCGATGTGGGCCTCACCTTGTCCACACTGCCCACCACCCTGGCTGTGCTCTGGTTTGACCGTCGCCTCATCGGCTTCAACACCTGCCTGGTCCAGATGTTCTTTCTGCACTCCTTCTCTGTGGTGGAGTCCTCGGTGCTCCTGGCCATGTCATTTGACCGCTTTGTGGCCATCTCCAATCCCCTGCGCTATGCAGCTGTCCTCACAAATAATGTCATCATCAGGATTGGGCTGGCCATCGTGACCCGTGCTGTCTTGTGCCTCTTCCCTGTGCCATTTTTGGTTAAGCGTCTAAACTTCTGCCCTGGAAATAACTTCCTGTCCCATTCATTCTGTTTCCACCCTGATGTGATGAGACAGGCCTGTGCTGACATCACGATCAACATACGCTACGGGCTTTATGTGGTACTGTCCACAGGTGGCATAGACTCCCTGCTCATAATCCTGTCCTATACTCTCATCCTGTGCACAGTCATGGGCCTGGCCTCTCCCAGGGAGCGAGTCCGGGCCCTCAACACCTGTGTTTCTCACATCCTGGCTGTATTTGTCTTCTTTATTCCAGGTATCACCGTGTCTATGTTCCACCGTTTTGGAAGACACCTGCCCCACATTGCACATGCTCTTGCTGCCTATGTGTATCTGGTGGTGCCTCCTGTGCTCAACCCCATCATCTACAGTGTGAAATCCAAGCCCATCAGGGAGGCCATGCTCAGGGTGCTGAAAGGGAAGAGACAAAGCTGATGAAGTAAAAAAACAAACAAAGCATCTGGGGAGAAAATGTGGCCAAACAGTCATATATTTTACCCAGGAAGCCCTTACTTAGAGCTCTGACCCAGGCACATTATCAAGAGTATGACAGGCAAATGGATGCCCTCAGACTGATGGGTGAATGACTGTCTTGATTTCCCCATGCACTTGCTAACTTTGGTATTTTTTTCAGTGTTTACTTGTGCAAGAATCTGTGTCCATCACTACAGATATTAAAATGAACCATATATGGTCTTTTCTATCCATTGGAGTACAGAGGCCTATAAGTGCACAATCATAGTAAAGTGTAATCAAACTGTGATAGGCACACACAAAGTGCTATAGGAGCTCAGAAGAGAGTTTACTGGCCCTGCAAAAGGAAATGAGAAAAGATTCACATAAGAAGGAGGTTTAAAGGTGAAGAGGGGTTTGCCAAGCAGGGAAGGACACACCTAATAAAGGAAAAAGAATGTTAAAAAGTAGAAGTGTGGAATAATTGGGTGTACTTGCAGAAAAGCAAGTTGTCAGATGTGGTTCAGCACAATCTGTGTATGTCTGTGCTGGAGGGAGAACAAGGAGAGATGAGCAAGAAGTGACAGGCAGTGGAGAAACCTCTTGGGGCCTCTCAGATTTCATTGATACATTTGGCCTCCATCCTTTGCTTGAAAGTCAACCATGGAAGTCTATTGCACTATAGAAGGTAGCACAGGTTTAACTCTATTACAGATCAGTAAAGTAAAAGTGGAGTAGGAAGAGAAGGCTAAGGAACCATTGTTGTAACTGTCTAGGAACAAGAATGGATAGTAAAATTAATTCATTGTCACAATGACTGGAAACAATAGGTACATTTTCTTCAAAACTGTATCTCCACACTTCCAATCTTTGTTCATTGAAAGCTCCCAGAAGTGATGACACTGACAGCCGTGAGCAGAGCTGGCCACCACCTACTGATTTTGAAATCCCCTTCCCCACTACAAATAACCTGAGATCCTTGAAGAAATGGATATTTCTAAGCATGAGGCAGGGATACATAAGATGATACCAGAATAGCTTGTGCCTGATACAATATAGAACACAAAGACTATAGAGTCGTGCACAAAAAAAATACACACAGACCCATACCCATTTGAACAGGCTACGAATGCCCAAAGGTACATTAAAAACTGGAACATTGGCTGGGTGAAGTGGCTAAGGCCTATAATCCCAGCAATTTGGGAGGCTGAGATGGGAGGATCCCTTGAGACCAGGAGTCCGAGGCTGCAGTGAGCTATGATCACACCACTGCACTCCAGCCTGGGCAACATAGCAAGACCTTGTCTCAAAAAAAAAAAAAGGAACATTAGAAATTATTATTAATTTTGACAGCAATGGATCATAACAAATGAGACTTTTTAAAAAAAATGGTTTGCATCCATGGTGAAACACAAAACAGAGAGGGAGAAAAGGAAAAAAAGAATGAAGATTAAACCTTAATGAAGAATTTCATGTCACAAATGTGAAAGTATTGATATATTTTTAAAATTGCCTATTTGCAACTATTAATGAAATTGAAGAATAATCAACACATGCTTAAAGGATGTTAGGAAATAGAATATTCACATAGTCTCAAAGTATCACAATACAGTTTCCTTACTAAATAGAGAAAAATGAATGTAGCTTTTTAATACAGAAGATTGGCAATTACTGCCTTAAGCAAGTGATCAAATTTAGCTTAACCAATGATGAGATAATCTGACCTTATGTCCCTTCTGATTTGAATAATAAGGACACAACATCATATATGTAGAGTTCTTAACAATAATTTTTAGCCTGAATCTAGACATGAGGAAATAGGAAATTCAGAATACGAGAAGCAACATACACACACACCCATGTACACACAAAGAGGCCTAGAATCACTTAAAAATGCAATGTTATAAAAAATATGTCAGGGCAATTAATCTAAAGTAGAATAGATTAAAGGAACATAACCAAATACCACCATTAACCAGTCATTATGAGGACAATTGTGGAATTTTGAATATCTATTGTATTATATTATATTATATTATATTATATTATATTATATTATATTATATTTATTATATTGTTAGGTTAGTGTAATTTACTTCAGTTTGAAATGGTATTGTGATTATGAAGGAGAATCTAATTTTACAAGGTCCATGCTTAAAATTGCCTGAGAAAACTTATAATGTTTACAACGTACATTCAAGATCCAGTAAAAAAAGTGTATGTGTGTGTGTGTGTGCGTGTAGAGATGGAGAGAGAGAGAAAGGGAGAAAACCAGGTGGATAAAATGTCATCAATCTATGGGATAGGAATGCAAGTGTTTATCACAATATTCTTTGAACTTTTCCATAGATTTGAAATTTATAAAAACTAAAAAGTATGACTGGGGAAATATATATGGGCTAGAAATATATGTATGTGTATGTGTATATAATATATATACACACATTATATGTATTCATGTATGTGTGTAATCATATGTGTGTATACATATATATATATATATATATATACTGTATGTATATGCAAACAGACTAGGTCCCTGGGTCCTCCTGTATTTCAAGACATACAGGACAATCTCTCATAGAATTACTGGATAATTACCGATGCTTGGGTAGGTCCCAATACTGAGCCTGGAGAAGCTGCTGCATCACGTGGAAGATACAGAATTGGAATGCAGATGAAGCAAAATAATTATACAACTTCATGACCAAAAGCTAAGTCATGGGGTCTAAATGTCACACCTGAGCACACTGTGTTTCCCTAAGTTGGAGCACTGAAGACACTCTATTGTAATTATAAATAATTGCACATGAGACTGAAATCTTTGGGGACAGGCATTAGGGAATATGCTTTAGTTCTCACTTCATGCCTAATGCTTAACTTGGACATGACACAAAAAGCTCACTGCTCAATAAATAAAGTTCCAGCACATGGAGGAATGAAGACAGGGAAAGAATGAAGCAGAGGGCCTATGGATCTGGTCAAGAATGAGGCTTTCTGCACAGGGAATAGCACTCCACCCCAATTGCCTCCAAATATAGGCAGCAGAGGCATGGACCCATAAATAACCCCACAGCCTCAGGAGGGGACTGCCAGCTTCCTTTACTGCTATAGGACTGCCCTACTTTCTCCTATCTGGAAGATCCTTGTCCTTCCAGGAGGAGATAACAGGCTGTGTCCTCTGGGTCCTATTCCTGGATCTTCTCTGCTCTATGCCTTTTGTTGCTTGTACACACCTCCATTAGAGCACTTGTCACACACTATTGAGATTATACTTTGTATTGACCTTCTATTGTAGTTCCTGAATGGCAGCACTGAAGCCTGATTGACATTGAATATCTTCATTACTGGGCAGAGGGATTGTCCCAGAGGGGGCTTTAGGTATGCCACTTGAATAAATCTACACGTAATCCATAACTCCTAAATAAATACCCTAAAGTGTATTCTTCGAGCTATATTCCAAAACATAGCCCCACACAGCTGTGGAACCAATGGGCATTCCTCGACCCAAAAAGCCACCACCTTGCTCAAGAATGACTTCCCCTTGGCCTTCCACTAGTGCCTGAGTGTGTTAAATTAGAGATTCTAGTTTGTAATTACACTCCCTTCTCTTCTTCCAGGTTCCCTATGATAGGGACACCTATTCCACAGTCCTGCCAAGGAGACCACCCAGGCAGGCACTCTCCTCACTGGCAGGGGCACTGGCAGAAGCCTGGGGAGTGAGGAAGTTGAAATAGGATTCAGAAGCCAATGTGTCGAAACACAAACATTCCCTTAAGATGCTTCTGCAGTTCAGCCCATAGCCCTCTTCATGTTTTCAATTTAGTTCACACTACAAGACAGAAGGGAGGCCCGTGGGAATGGGACAAACAGCAAGGAAAAATTCCTAGGTTGAATGACTCTGCATCTCTAAGGACAGAAAAACAGAGAGATGGGAGAGCTCCCAGAAAACACGCCTGCCCGCCTTCATCTCTCCCTGTCTTAGGGCCCTTTACACCCCATCTATCTCCTCAGGTTGCTTGACACACAGATGTGATGAAGGGAATCGCGCTCCCACAGTGCCCTTGAGAAACAGCCACAGGAAGTGGGGCTGCTTGACCTGGACAAGCAACCCTGGGGGCCAAAAGGGAGTGGAGGGAAAGACACCCCGTTGACCCTGAAACTCTGGAAGCCTGGCACTTGGAGAAGCTAGAAAATATTCTGTGTGACTCCAAATGGCAGAGCTGATATCACTGAGGAGCATGGTAAAGGAACGATTTCCTCAGTTGTGACACTATAGACATGCTGCACCTTGGCCCAAAGAGACGATGATTGTAGCCCTTCTTTCCCTCAACAGCCAAGTTGCTCAAATATCTCATTTGCCTTGTAATGCTCCCTCCCAACGCAGATACTTCTTCCCAACACATTTCCCATTGCCCAGGAAAAAGTAAGTGGAGAATCTCCTCAGTGGCCTTGGGCTAGCATCTCTGGGGAGCAGCACCTCACCAGGGCATCTAGCCAGGGGTATAAAGACAGTGTGTCAGGTGCAGAGTCTCCCTGGGCTCCTGCAGGATGTAGAGAGGGAGAGAACACGGTGACAACAAGCAGGGTGAGTAATGTGGGGCCTGACACAATTCCTTCTACACTGTTTAGAAGGGTGGGATCTGCTCAGTGAGTCTGAGATCCCCTCGCTGTCAGCTGCTGCTGGGAGAAGGAGCCTGTGGGATGCGGGATGAGCAGATGTTGGGAGATGGAAGGGAAGTAGGAGGCCTGGAGTTCCAGAGCTAGCAGGAATATGCCCCTACATGAGGGATGGGAAGGAATGAGGCTACTTTCCTGAGTGCCCAGATTCCTCCATTCAGATTATTATTCAGAAATCCAGATTCTGTAACCAAGCAGATTCATCCCCTTTGGTTTCTCTAAGTATGGCAACCCTGTGAGGGTGTCTTAGACCTCATCTCAGGTAGCATCCTAGGGATGATCTGAATGTTTGCTTTTGTATCTCAACTCTCACTATGAGATTGTCCTTCACATTCTCCTGAATAGAAACAGCCTTTAGGGAAATCACTTCCTTTTGGAGTAAGGGAAATGAAGCATGGCAAATTCTTCCTTTTAATTTTAGGCAACTTGACTCCCCCAGACACAAACACTAACAACAGATTAACAAATTCTTAGAGTAATAAAATGGAAATTATTTAAAAGATCATTCACATTTTTTCTGCTTCCTCTTTGGGGAGTTATAATTTTTAAATAGCTTTAACTCTTTTACGTCCTGGAGATAATGACCGAAGACCACCCCTGGTTTGATTTCCACAATTAAGAGATTTAATATATTGCCTTCTGATTTCATGGGATCTAGGACACATGGCAATCCAAACTGGCTACTAAAATGAGAAGTTTAGTAAAAGGATGAAAACAAAACCAAAAATGTTCCTTACAATACACAGAATCCTATCTTATCAGACCTCTCATTACACTGTAATATTCACAATACATGCAAAAGAATGGAAAGATCATTATCTGGAGGGAGATAAGGGAGGACTTGGTCTGATTGTATAAGAGCTGCCCCACATTCTTGGCAGCTGGTCTTGAAAGGTACTATGTTTTATACCTTGAGTTCTCAGCTCTACCCAGAGCTATAGAGGACCTAAATGTCAACTAAGGGACAACATCAAGTTCTAAGATAAGGGATGGAGGGTTTGTCAATCACTTGAGAAAAGTCAATACAGGATGAAAGAAGAAAAATGTCACATTAATTCCAAGAAAGTTTATCCTCATATTCCTGAAAGTTAAATGGAGAGTCCAGAATTTGCCCTCTATTCTGATTTATGCTACCAAGTACAAAGAGAATATTTCTTGGATTGACTCTAATTGAACTTAAATAAGACTGACTAAAAAAAATTATTATCTTTTTTAACCTGAAGGAGCTACTCATCTGTACTATATGCAAAATATATAGCTTATGTTATGAACACAGGCACCTAGGGAATGCTGTATTAAGTGTTGGGGTAGATGGGCATTAGAGTATAAAAATAAAGGAGTCTTCATCTAATAATTTATACACTTGCTCATTCACTGATTAATTTAAAAAACAAAAAAGCAACAATAACAGCAAAAAGAAAAAAGAACCCACAACAGAGTTTGAAGTCATTAGAATTGGAATACTAAGACTGAGGTTCTGTAGAAATGTGACTTGGATTAGTAAAAAGAAAATCAAGAACGGGAAGATAATTAGCACCGCAACAGGCAAATGGCTATGGAACTATGGATGAAGATCCCAAAAGGGCATAATGTGTAGTAAAAAGATTTTTGGAGGAATAAGAAGAGAATCCAACTGCAAAGCCCCAAATCATGTCACCATGAAACATCATAGAAGAGCACCTCTTCCAGGTAATTTGACAAAACCAGCCCATATTTAACTGATATCTAGTATCTACTATATGCAATGACCAATACAGACAGTCTGAAACTGTTAAAAGTTTCAAGCCAAATAGACCTGAATTTGAGTTTGGACTCTCACTTTCAGCCTAGCCTAGAAGAACTCACTAAACCTCTCTTCTCCAGTTTTATATTTTTAATAATATAATTATTATTGCTATTATATTTTTTGAAAAAATGAGACAATAATATCTATCTTATATGGTTACTTTTGAGACAGATATTATTTACAAACAAAAAAGTGAGATGTCTAATATCTGGATCATGGGAGACAAATTAGGAAATTTATTTGCTAGCAACAGACAGGAAAATCAGTGGCATTAGTAGGATAGCCCCCACTGAACTTCAAATGAACCTAAATTTATGCCTTTGATTCACGTTTCAGTTGGTGTCTGGAAATTCTAACTTGAGGGAAGAACACCAGAGTCCTCAGGCCTGCAGCTGCGGCCCTCCCAGATTGGGCAGGTGACAGTGCTGAGTGATTTAGGCGGAGGCACATTCAAGGACAGATCAAGACTTCAGGAAGGGTGCACTAAGGTTTTGATTTTGCACTCAAACCATCCAGACAAACAAAATGTTTGTCTTGTTTCCTAAATTGTGGGAAATGTTGAGTCAATGGGGTGAATGAATGGATGATTCCTGTATGGTATCAACTGAAGAATTACGAGGTTCCTAAGTCTGGAAAGGAGTCCTTTATTTCTCATAAACAGTTGCAGCCTGCAGGCTGGGAAGCACAGCCACGGGCAGAAGTCCAGAGCAAGCACTTTTTGGAAGGGGAGGAGGAGACAGAATTTATGCTGCAAGGGTTGGCCAAGTATACATATTCAATAGGTTACAGGAGGAGCTATGAATATTCACAAAGGAAGAGATGCATGCACAGTAGGTTAACACGTATGTAATGTGTCTTATGTTCACTTTGGGATGGAGACTTAACATTTCGATGTATTACAATTGCACTCTTTACATCAAAAGGGGAAGCAGAGGACACAAAGGCCCTCACTGCCACTCCATGGTGCTGATCTCTCACCAGGAAGGAATGCTGGTCTGTCCCTGTCTGGAAACTGCAAAAAGGGAAGGGCAACATTAGGTGGTGCTGGTTGAAATCAGGGCTGGAGCAAGTGTTCTGAAAGGGCTGGTTTTTGTTTACCCTTAGGAAAGAGAGTCTAATGATGGTCAGGGAAGAAGGGTTATAAATAAGCCTGTCTGCTCTCCTGTCCCATGATGGCCAGGAACTCAGTTTTTAAGGTTTCCATGGGGTTTCCTTGGCCAAGAAGACGTCCATTCAGTTGGTTGAGGGCTTAGTATTTTATTTTTATTTCTCAAAGGCAATTTACAGCCTGAATTGCAAGGGAATCCAATGACCCAGGCTGATCTTGTCTACACAAGGCATAAAAGAACCCAAAATACTTGAGTGTTCTCAGTGACCCAGTGAGAATCAATTGTCACCTCATTGACCAAATTTTCCTAGTACCTATTTTCATTCTCAGCCTGAGACTTTATCATTAGTGGGACTTCATTAAAGAGAAAGTCAGGATTTTGCACTCAAACCATCCAGACACACACACACAAAACAACTTGAAATTTTAATAGGTATTTTATGGGGAAAGCTGCAGTTTGCTCTTTCTTTGATGTACATAAGTATTTCTTTCCTTTCATTTTATTTAAAATATTTCCCTTCTCTGTCTGTGAAGCAAGTTAATTGTCACACTCCAGTGAAATAATATCAAAGGACTTAGAGTACTGCATAATTCAATTCATTGGAATAACAATAAGGACCAGAACTAAGACAACACAATGTAATGAGGAGGAGGATAATGATGACTATGATGGTGAACAGTTAGAATTTGCTTTATATTTTAAAGAATATTGACAAACACATTCATTTAGTGACCAACACTGTATGGAGAGTGAAAACAGTATAGAATATACAGTTAGAAGCAACTAAATTCTTTTGGAATACAATACATCATCTTTTATTCTTGAAATTTCTAAGAGAGTTTAAGGGTTCTCCACCACAAAAATAAAAACTATATGAGGTAGTCCATGTGTTAATTAGCTAGATTTCACCATTCCACAATGTATATATACCAGAAAACTTCATGTTTACATGATGAATACATAGATTTTATGTCAATTTAAAAAATAAATAAGTACTGCAAGAATGGAAAAACAAACACCACACATACTCACTAGTAAATTGGAACTAATCAATTAACACTTATGTGCACTTATGGAAGTAAAATTCAAGGGAAATCAAGTAGGTGGCAGGGGGGAGGAGGGAATTGGTAAATTCACACTTAATGGGTACAATGCACACTAACTGAATGAATGGCACACTTGTAACTTCCACTCAAACTGTACAAAAGCAAATTATGTAACCAAAACATATGTACCCCCATAAAATTCTGAAAATAAATAAATATATAAATAAATAAGCTTGAAAAAAACAACTAAATTCTAAAGGTACCCCAGTCAATTCTGTACTGCTATTTAGGGAAAAGTTAAACTGGCACTTACAACCTGCATTAGTTTTGAGGAAATATTAATTAACATATGCACATCTCTGCACGAGTTAATAATACAGAGCCAAGGCTGAGAAAGTGGGTAACAATTAATAGAAAAGCCTACCCAGCATAAAGAAATGTCTTCCTAATGACAGGTGTCCTGTCAGTGTTCTTCTGTCTGCCGAGTTTGAAGAGCTCACACTTCTCTAGAGCTCTCAGCTGCCTTCAGAGGATGCTCCCTCCGCAGTCCTATGTCAACAGCTCCTTCTTCCAGCCCCCTGCTTTCCTCATGATTGGCATCCCAGGGCTGGAGGCTGTTCATGGCTGGATATCCATCCCCTTCTCCTCCATGTACACTGTGGCCCTCACTGGCAACTGCCTGATCCTCCTGGCTGTGAGGAGGACCCCCAGCCTGCACCAGCCCATGTACTACTTCCTGTCCATGCTGGCCCTCACCGATGTGGGCCTCACCTTGTCCACACTGCCCACCACCCTGGCTGTGCTCTGGTTTGACCGTCGCCTCATCGGCTTCAACACCTGCCTGGTCCAGATGTTCTTTCTGCACTCCTTCTCTGTGGTGGAGTCCTCGGTGCTCCTGGCCATGTCATTTGACCGCTTTGTGGCCATCTCCAATCCCCTGCGCTATGCAGCTGTCCTCACAAATAATGTCATCATCAGGATTGGGCTGGCCATCGTGACCCGTGCTGTCTTGTGCCTCTTCCCTGTGCCATTTTTGGTTAAGCGTCTAAACTTCTGCCCTGGAAATAACTTCCTGTCCCATTCATTCTGTTTCCACCCTGATGTGATGAGACAGGCCTGTGCTGACATCACGATCAACGTACGCTATGGGCTTTGTGCGGTACTGTCCACAGGTGGCATAGACTCCCTGCTCATAATCCTGTCCTATACTCTCATCCTGCGCACAGTCATGGGCCTGGCCTCTCCCAGGGAGCGAGTCCGGGCCCTCAACACCTGTGTTTCTCACATCCTGGCTGTATTTGTCTTCTTTATTCCAGGTATCACCGTGTCTATGTTCCACCGTTTTGGAAGACACCTGCCCCACATTGCACATGCTCTTGCTGCCTATGTGTATCTGGTGGTGCCTCCTGTGCTCAACCCCATCATCTACAGTGTGAAATCCAAGCCCATCAGGGAGGCCATGCTCAGGGTGCTGTAAGGGGAGGGGTAAAGCTGATGAACCTGTGAAGGATTTTAGTATCTGGGTACCATAAATGACACTGCTGTAGCCTTGCAGGAACCTGTTAGCCCCAGCAAGCACTGAAAATCCCTAATTCATGCTAAAACAGCAGGAAGCCTATCAGGTTTAGGCATGTTACAAATTTACATTCAGCATTTACTTTTGAAGGAAAAAGTGATGAAAATTAAAGACTGAGAAATAAATTAAACATGTTCCTTTTTCTCCGGAAGCTCACAGTCTTGTGCCAGACAAAAGGCATGCAAAGACACAACCAGACTATAGACTAACAAGTGCCATAAGGAAGTTCTCCTCAAGAGGTTGCTAGCAACCTCATGAATATTCAACCTCACCCTCTCAAACGAATCACTCCTAGCATTTGTCATGTTCAAGTCTCTTCCCTATTGAAAACAACACTGACAACAAGTATACACCTGTCTAGACCCCATAGTCCTTTCTTATATCTTCCCTTTAATAGCCAAATTTTTTAGAGAAGTTATCTATAACTGGTCTTCATTTCTGCATGTCTCATATAACTCTTCCAAAAAACTTTTACTATATGTCATCAAGGACCTGTGTGTGCCTGCACATTGGTAGTGGACAGAACTTGCCTGGAAAGATTGGGAAAGCTTCTACAAAGGAGAGAATCATTTGTATTTCACTTTGAAAAATGTATAGTTTTTCTAGGCAAAGTAGGAATTGAGTAAGGACAGAAAAAATCTGGGGAAAAAAAGAGTAACATGAAAAGAAGGTTGCCCTTTTTGAAGAAGTGAAAGCGTTTGTGAAAAGGTTTGCATTCCTGCACTTTTTTGTGTCTCTACCACTTGTGATGTCTTTGTAGGTATGGCTGTGGCATAGGTTTTATAGAAAAAGTGGTAGGGGATGAAGCCACAGGGTAGGTGACCTAACTGTGCAGGACTGTACGTGCTATGCCTAAGGTGTTTGGTTTGTATCAAGTTCATAGAAGTCATTCCTCATTTTTACTATAATATAAGTTAGTAGTATGAATTGAAGATTAGCAGTGTGTTGGACATATGAAAAAAACAGGAGCTAGGAAGACTAATCAGTTTATGCTCTTACATAGTCTCAGGGTTTTCCGAGATACCTTTTACACTGCCTAGAACATTCTCATCCCCCCACCTATGTCTCATTTCTAACTACTCTTCTTATTTGTCAATTATAATATAAACCTAATTTCTCAGAAAATCCTGCTTAATTAACTCTCCTTTCCAGGTTGTTTCCTGCACATATATAATAGTTTGTCATTCAACTAGACTGTGAGCCCCCAGGGTGCCAACATATACTCGGTACCTACTATTGTTGGTAGAACAGTAGTTGCTCAATAATTATTTTGAATAATTATTTTGAAGATTTAATTATAAATGACTTTGAACAGGTAATAAGGCAATGAGTTATTTATTTAAGAGATAATTTGGAGACATGTACCTCCAGGGAGCTTCTGTCTTTCAGAGGAAAGAGTACACATAAATAATTGCAAACATTTGTGAAAAAGTTTTCAGATGAATATGGATAGCTGACCCGGAGGCGTGAGAGATGAAATACAACTGATTGAGTTAAGTACTCTCTCTAAGTGAAGGTTTCCTACTTTTTCACTCTCTGGGGTCTCCCGGGCTCCTTTGCTAGAAGTGATGTCTTTCACACCTCAGTGAAATACTCTGGCTCCGTAAAGAGTTCTTGTAGGAAAAAAAAGAAAGAAAAAAAGAGTTTTAGGGGATACAATACTAAGATTTGTTTATACGTATCTGCCTGACTACATCTTCTTAGAAAGTGAAGTTGTAAGGCCATGTGTGTCTTTCTCCTCACCTCCCCTACCTCCACTCCTCCCACAGGGTAAGGTCAATTTCACAAGATCTTAGTATGTAGTTTCCGCACTGGGTAAGTGGATAAGAACACAAGCTTTAGAGTAAGGGAAACAGAAGTTGCTCAAACTCTGTTAAAACTGTCTCATACATTCTGCTATCTGACTTGGAACATTTTATCCTTTATATATTAGCAAATAGTTCTCTTTTTTTTTCCCTTTAGTGACCACTGTGTACCAGGCACTCTGCTACATGATGAGAATACAATAGGACCAAAACCTTGTGGAAGGAATACACATTAATTAAATATGTATACAAATAAATATATATTTGCAAAAGCTCTAAGCACTATTCATTTAGGCTTCTCATCCCCCGTAAACTGTATACTCCATGAGGGAAGAGTATAAGCCACCTTCGTCTGCATTGCATTCTCAGTGCAGCGTTCACACTCATTTTGATAGCACTAGTGTTAGCAGCACTAGGAATGTATTTGGTGACTGTATTAATTTTCTGTTGCTGCATAACAAATTATTTTTGAAATGAGCTGCTTAAAACAACACCCATTTATTAGTTCACATTCTGAAGGTCAGAAGTATCAGTGACCTTTATTGTATACTTTCATAGAGCCATGAAAGTATACAATAAAGTTCTTTGCTGAAGGTGTCATAAGACTAAAATAAATGTGTTAGCTCTTGTCTGGAAGCCCTGGGAAAGAATCTGTTCTTGAGTTCATTTTGTTTATTGGCAGAATCCAGCTCCTTGAGATTGTGTCGCTGGAATTACCTTTTCCTTGCTGTCTGTTGCCCTCCCCCAGCTCCCTAAGGCTGCCCACACTTCTTCTCTGTATATGGCCTCTCCATCACCAAACCAGCAAAAGTACACCACATCCTTGCCATGCTTTGAATATCTCTGACTTCTGCTACCAGCTTGAGAAACGTTTCCCTTTTAAGGGCTCATGTGATTAGACTAGGCCTACTAGGATATAATCTCCCTATCCTGAGGTCAACTGTGACATATGGCATAACACAATCCCAGGAGTGACAACTAATCATATTCAATGGTTCTGGGAACTAGAGCAGGACATTTTTTGTAGGGATATTTTAGAATTCTGCTTATCACAATGACTAAATAAGTGGATTAATGAATGGATGGCTCTGTGAAAGTATACAATAAAGGCATCTGATCTGCTCTAAGGTGTTAAGCATGGCTTTTTTCAAGAAGTGGTAATTAATGGGAGGCCTGAATGTTGAAGGTAAATTAACTGGGGAAGAGTGTTTAGGGGAAGATGTATTAGGCAGAGAAAACCACGTCTCCAAAGAGGCTTCAGAAGGAGGAAGCATGGTGAGGTAAAGAAGCAAAAGGCAGTGCGGCTGGGAGTCAAAGAGCAAAGAGCCTATGGTTCAAGACTAGTCTGAAAACATAAACGGGCACACACAAAGATGAAAAATAATTAATGTTTTAAGCAGGAGTGACAATGGTTTTGACATAATCACATTTTCTTTTGGGAAGATTATTTTATATCGTGGTACAGAGAATAAATTGAATTAAAGCTATAATGCATGCAAATTTACTAGTTACAAGGCTATTGAAATAGTCAGGATGAAATTTATTGGAAACTTGAACTAGAGGAGTGGTGGTACAGATTTAAAAAAACAGATATGTACAAAGTTATAAAAGAAGTAGAAATTATATAACTTGATTTTGGATTGAATATGAAGACTAAGAGAAGAAAAGGAACAGACCAAGGATAATGCCAAGGTTTGGGGCTTGCATATCAGGATAAATGGTAGTGTGATTAACTGATACATGAAACATGAATAGAGGAATATAATTGGGTAGAGAATATCACGAGATTGATTTTGTACACTTTGAGCTTGAACTCCCTTGGAAGCACCCAAATTGCAAGGTTGCATAGGCCATTAGACTTGCAAGCCTGCAGCTCTAGACTAGCTCAATAGTCTACTCTAGAGGTACAATTTAAGTCGCTGCCATACAGATGGCAATAGAAGTGTGATTGCACAGGAATTAGAGGCCTACTTCTAGTCCCTTTTACACCATGTTTTCTCACCAGGGAGAGTAGAATATATGTGCAAAGGAGACTGAGAAGTATCCAAAGAGGTAAGAGGAAAACCAGACTGTGTTGCCACAAAGGGCAAAGGAAGAAAATGTATCAAGAAAGAGAGAGTGGTCATCCATGTTAGATGTTGTTGAGAAATCAGGTAAGATAAGGACTGAAAACCTCAGGCACACACAGGTCCTTGATGACATATAGTAAAAGTTTTTTGGAAGAGTTATATGAGACATGCAGAAATGAAGATCAGTTATAGATAACTTCTCTAAAAAATTTGGCTATTAAAGGGAAGATATAAGAAAGGAATATGGGGTCTAGACAGGTGTATACTTGTTGTCAGTGTTGTTTTCAATAGGGAAGAGACTTGAACATGACAAATGCTAGGAGTGATTCGTTTGAGAGGGTGAGGTTGAATATCCACAAGGGAGAAGAGACAATAATGTAAGTTTCCTGAGAAGGTGGGAAAAGAGTGATCCAAAGCAAATTAGTAGAAACCTGTGAGACCCAGCTTGATGGCACCTTGATTAATAAAGACCTTGTAATAATTAAGCCAGTGTAAGGAAATGTCTCCTCCTTTGATAAATTCATACCTCCAATGTCTGCTCTGGAAAGATAAAGAGCATTCTTACCTGAGCCCCTCACTTTTCAGGTTTTATTTCCTTTAGTTTTTAATTCATTTATTCAACAACTATTAAATTAGTCCTGTATTTACAAAGCTAGAAAACTTTAAGAACAACAAAAACAGTTTCAGAGACTTGCCACATTGTAGTTTATTTTTCACTTTTTCAACTTCCAGGTGCAAGTATAAGTGGGGGTTGCAAGCGGGAGGGGTTTGGCTGAACAGAGTTTTCTGAGGAATCCAGGCTGCTGTGGTTTACCGTGTGTAACACAGAGCTTTCCACGTCACATTTAATGTCAACATGGAAGATTGCACATGAGGGGCTTTATAAGGCAGGTATAGAAGTGTCACATGTCACTTCCACACACATTGGAAGTAACGGCTAGAATTAATCATGTGAAAAGTAGCCAGTGTCTGCCACAAGCACTACCACATCCTAGGTACTTTGCTGGGGATTCAATGATGAGCAAAAATAGATTCAATAATGAACAGAAATGGCATTTAATAATAAACAGTGCCCTCATGTACTTATAGTCTAGCAGCAAATACAAGTATTAAATAAACATTTCCAAATATGATAAGCATTATACAAGGAGAAGAAAGTGTGTGTGGGAATAAATATCAGAGAACTTGATGATTGAAAAAGGAAATGAATCTTAAGCACATATAAGATCACATGTTTCAGAGTTTGTTATTTGCATTTCTTGGTTAAGACTGTTTTCATTTCCTATTGAAAACAAATCCTATTAATCCTTGGTGACAGCCCCGTAGAAGCAGAGATGCATAATTCCTATGCCTTGTAAACTAGATTGCTTTCCTGGTCTCAAAGTCCTTGTTCCATAACACACAAGACCCCAAAAAAAGCATAGTCCTGAAGAATCCCCTCACTTTCCAGCTACCAGTCATACTCAAAAAGCCAATGTTATCTTCGGCACCTGCCATCTTCAGTACATGCCGGTGTTATCTTTAGCCGGTGTTCATCATAACAAGTGCCTCTCAAATCTTGCTGCCTATAAGACTCACCTATGGAACTTTTAAAAGTGCCTAGGTTGGTTAGGCCTAGGCCAGACTTCATGAATCAGAATCTCACATAACAGTGGACCTGGAAATTTGTAGTTACAAAATGTTCCCCAGGTGGGTCTCACATGCAGTCAGTAAGCATTTGTCCATGGATCAACAGCATTTAAGAAACATTAATCTAAACATCTTTTGTGCCATAAAACAAGTTTCAATAAATTTAAAAGGATCAAATCATCTGAAGTACGTTCTCTGATCACAAGAAAATTGAATTAGAAAGCAATAGCATAAATATCCCTGGAAAAGTCAAATATTTGGAAACTAAATAATACACTTCTAAATAAACTACAGGCCAAAGAAGAAATTTAAAGGGAAATTACAAACTATTTTGAACTGAATGAAAATGAAAACACACCATATCAAATTTGTCGGATGCAGGCCAGGTAGTCCTTACAGGGAAATGTATAGCACTATAGCACCTCTATTAGAAAAGATGGTCCCGATTACCTCAGCTCTCACCTTAAGAATTGAGAAAAAGAAAAGCAAATTAACTTCAATATAAGCAGAAGAAAAAACATAATAGAGAGAAAACCAATGAATAGAAAACAGAGAACAATAGAGAAAATCAATGAAACCCAAATCTATTTCTTTGAGAAAAATAGTAAGATTAATAAGTCCATAGCCATACTGAACAGCAAAAAAGAAGAGACAGAGAAGATACAAATTATTAATATTAGGAATGAGAGAGGATTATACATTCTACATATATTAAAAGGATTATAAGGGAATATTATGGTCATCTTTAGGTCAGTAAATTTGACACCTTAGATGAAGTGAAAAAGTTATTGAAAGAAAACTTTCCAAGTCTAGATCAAAAAGGGTGATAACATCTTTCACCCCTTCTTAGAGTATTCCATCCCATTGTCTAGCTCTTCTAAAGACACACCTCCTCTGGTTGATTTCCACTAGAATAAATTTCCACCTTCAGGAATCCTCACTCTCTACCTCTGGAAGTGTGCCTTCCCTCCAATGGTATACCTATATTTTAATACAGAAAAATAACCCACAATCACCAGGAACAGCTTAAAAATAGGGAATACATTTCCCTTAATACTGATGGTGAAAATGATTAAAAGGAAGAATAAGAGTAAAAAGAGGGGGAAATGGGTTTGGGAGGAAGGCAGTGCTCTGGAAGGGTCTGAGGAAGACTCTGGAAGAACAGCACTACTTCCTATACCAGCCACCCTGGAACATGTGGTCAAAAGTGGGCTTTCTCCCATTCACACCAACTCTTCCCTACAACTTCAGTGACAGAAAGTTTTAAAAAATATGCTTTAGGGTCAAGGAGTAAGCTCATGTATATAATGTTAAGAGAATATGCAGTACCTGAAAGCTCTCTAAGGTCAGGTCCTCTGTCTTAATCTTGTCCATAGCCTTAGCCTCCCTAACATGGTTCCTTATATCAATAGATTTTTTTCCATAAATGTTTATTGAATAAGTGAATAAATAAATGAATTGATCAGGTGATGCTGGCTAGTGACTCAGTGATATGGTGCCACCTGCCTCAGCACCAGTTCTTCTTGTGACCTCTCTCAGGAATGTCCATTTCTCCAAAAGACTCCCTTACCTTGCAGTTCCCATGGTGAAGTCTGACGTTGACAATTGCACTGTCTTCTATGTCCCATTTCAGATTTCCTCCAGATTCTCCATACCCCCTTCTTTCACCTGTCTTAGAGTGAAAAGCCCTGTGTCTCCTTTGGCTTCCTTATGAGTGGAAGAGGCAAGACCACAATCTGATTCTGCATCGGCTTCACTCCCTTTCTATCAAGTCTAAGATAAAAAGCTACAAGATTCCAGGGAAGAAGAACTTTGAGTGCACTATGTCTAAGAGATAAACAATGAACATCAACTCTGAAACCCTAAATCAATGGTATAATATGGCCCTTTTCCAAATTCAGGTCTGTGTATCTCAAGAAAGCCAGATACAGTGGGAGGGGTGGCCCTCCACATGTATTTGAGTCTTATCTCAACTTAATTAAAGGAATGATATAATATAGTTTATTAACTTGAATAGATAATACTCAGCAGTCTCACGCAGTTGCACAAAGAGGTCTGGGAACACTGAAGAGAGAATACTTTTTTTGGCCTGATGATTCATAAAGAGTTTTATTTTATGAGGTGTTACTAAAAGAAAAATGGCAACAGGAAATTCATATAAAGGAAATAGAGTGAAACAGAGGCTTAAAAGTATGTGGAAACATTGAGAGTCAGAAAGTATTATAAATCTGAATGATATAGCATAAGAAAAATTAAAGATATTATACTGGAAAAATAGGATGAGAACACACACAAAGGGAAAAGGAAGCTACTGTTATTCTAAGAAGTCTGGACTGTGTATGGGATACAGTAAAAGACCTTTGATGGGTTTTAAGCAGAGGAGTAAGATAACGAGAGTTGTGTTTGGAAAAACATCTCCAAGCTACACGGAATTTAGTACTGATGTAAAAGATGTTCAAGGCAAGGATTCCAATGAGGAGATTGTGGCAATTGTCCATGCAAGAGGTGAGTATATGGACCTAAGAGTTGGTAGGCATAATAGAGGGCAAAAGATATGTTAGTGAAATATTTCTAAATAAAACCTAAAAGAATTAACAAGTGACTTAGAGACTGAAATTTAATACTATTCAGACTTCTCCAAGACTCAACAAAGGTCCAAGTGGCTAAGATGGTAGGGCCAGAGACAGGAGGATCCAAACAAAGGAAATGGGGAAGGTAAGAGGATGCCCATGTGAAGGGCATATGATGAAGACCTTTGTCTAGAACATATCCTAACTTTTCTGCCAAATCCCTTAAAAGAGGCTGTATCTGATCCTCAATCTGGTTCTTGACTCTAGGTTCTTGCAGAGAACCCCACTGAGTCTTCATGACGTAAATCATCAGAGATCTTGTCTAGAAGTTAGGAAATTCCTGCTATACTTTTGCTGCTGTTTCTGGTATTTAATACCTGTTGGGAAATGTAAGGAACGTGGGGGTGGGGAGATATGTTTGTGTGTTTACGTTCACAAAATGGTTAAATCATTCAGAATCAAAGCATATCCTGGCATATCAAAGCATGTCCTGGGCATATTCATTATCACAGACTTGAAATCCATTCTAAACTCTACGATAATGACTGCACACCTAGAAAAATTTGAAAATAAGTCTGTCTGATTTAACTGGTTATTATCCATCCATGGATAATATTAATAAATGTGTCTCCAATAGGATTCCAAATATAAAACATATGCACACATTTATCATATGCCCATGCAAAATCATGCACACAAATACATATTAAAAATCTGGAAGAATAAACACCAAAATGCTAATAATGTTTATTTTAATATTTTAATGTGACAACGTTATTGAAGATTTTTATTATATTTTTATTTCTTTTATACTTTTAGGGTTTCTAAGATTTTTGTTTAAGGTGACCATATGTCGCTTTACATAAGAAAATCATCTGGCTTTCCTCTCTCTTTCATTCTGTCTCTTTCTCTCAATCCCAATGGCAGGACACTTCTGGGCAAAGGGCTGACCCTCCATAAAGTTCAAAGTAACCAAAGCCTGCACTGACCTTAGTTTATTCCCCTAGTACTGTTGGCCACTACTCACCTGGACAGAACAGAATCCATACTGCCCACAATTTTTGGCTTCCGGATTCCAGTTCAAGAAGTTAGATATGCTGCCTTTATGTGTCTTCTCTACCAGGTAGGCCTCTGTAATAGTAGTTATGTCAGAAAATTCTGGCTGGCCATGTGCCATGCTCTCCACTATGCTGCCTGCCTCTGCTACTCACCTACTTCACTTTGGGTCTGACTGGCATCACCCTGTGGGTGGTGATCTCCTGCCCTGTCTACTCCTACTATACTCCTACAGTGGCCACACCCACTCCTACCTATTCTGCTTCCTTCTGGAAGTACTATGCCTGGTTTGTGGGGCTCCCAGGTGGGCCTCTGGGGCCATAATCATGCTAAGTAGAGCTAGCAGGCAGTCTTTACTGCCTTCACCTACAGTCTAATTATCCCGTTATCAATGCTGTGAGCTTCTCCTGCAGGACAGCTGAAAGCCCTGGGGATGTGTGGTGTCCACTTATATGCTCTCCTCACTTTTTGTGGTCCCATCCTTCCCTTAGCCTTGCTTCCTGGACAGCCACATGGGCCACTGGCCTTACTCAGCCGCGTAGTATCTCTTGCTCGTGACTCCCTGGTCTGTGGTAGCCAGTCCTGCCATTTTGCCATGGGCTGCTGGATGTTCTCAGCCGTTTCTCTCCATAAACTGTCTCTCAGATGTCTCAGTGACTCCACTGCTAATCACATTATTTCCCAAACAAGCCACTGTTTGGTAACTCCCCAAACACGCTCTTGTTTCCACTACACGGGTAGAGTGGAAATTGGACCAGGACAATGAGCAAGAGCTCTTGGGGTTAAAGCTATGAGTTCTATTGTCAGGAAACTCCTAAATACAACATTAGATGAGTGCAAAGAAATTAAATACCTTCTCTAGAAAGCACAAGACTCTGGAAATGCCTAGCTCACAATCCCACTGGTCTCTCTAACAGTTCTTCCACACAATATGGGATTGGGCATAAAAAGTCTTTTTTTTTTTTTTGAGCTTGTGTGACATCTTGTAATTCACTGATCCCCATTGAACATCAATTTCCCCACTGGTACAATTAGGGTACTAATAATATCCCTGCCTAAATCAAAAGGTTCATAAAAAATTAAATAGGGAAAAGGGTGTCCATATGCTATGAAAACTCTCAGAATGGAGTATGTCATCTATCATTAATGTAGGCAAATGTAGTCTTTTCAAAGCTGTACTTCCAATCTTCCCCTTTAAGGGCTAGTGCCCGGAAGAAAAGCAATTATTTCTTCTCTGCATAGGTCATTTTGAAGAAGGTAATCCAGGTACGTCTCTTTTCCTGAGATCCAGTATGGTTGGGAGTTCTGAAGAGGAAGTCACACTTTTAGGAGAGATTATGTCATTTTATTGTATCCTTGTGTTTATTCTCCTTTTGCCATGCTTAAGCCTTTGGTAAATATTCTTTAGATGTACCACCCTTATCTCAGAATGCCGTGGACCATCAGTAGTAGCAGTTTAGATTTAAACTGGATGGTAAAATGTGAAATAATAACCATCTAACAACAACCAACTCAGGGTCTTAATAATTATATAGACAGAAAAATTGAAGAGGAAAATAATGTTGAAAAATTGAGATTGAGAGTATATGACGTGGCTATCCCTTTCCACATGGAGATTCCCCAACCAGATTCATTTTTGAAGGATCTGAGTTGTATTTTTATTATGGGAGATATTTTTTTTAAATACTGTCTTCCAGAATGTTGATATTGAATTCTGAATCAGAAGACTTTGAATGGAAAAGAAGTTAGATCACTGACACCTAGGGATCTGAAGTATGTTTGGCCACGTGGAAAAGACGAAGAATACGCTGCCTGATCTCCTTTGTCTTCACTCCATAGACAATAGGGTTGAGCACAGGAGGAACAAGCAGATAGATATTGGCCATGATGACCGGCAGGAGAGAGTCACGCCGCTTGCTAAAGCGGTGCACCATAGATAATCCAATGAAAGGTACATAGAATATAAAAACAGCACACACATGAGAGACACAAGTGCCAAATGCCTTGGTCTGGGCTTCACGTGTCAAGCCCAACACAGTCTTAAGGATAAGCAGATATGAGAGGGAGATGAGAAGTGAGTCCAGGCCAATGGCAACGATGATGACAATGAGGCCATAGATGACATTGACCCGGTTGTCAGCACAGGCCAGCTTCATGACATCTTGGTGTAGGCAGTAGGAATGGGAAAGGATATTAGAGTGGCAGAAGGGTAGCTGCTTGATGAAGATAGGCAGGGGTGCCATCAGTGCAGCCCCCCGCAGCACAGCAGCCACGCCAATCTTGGTGACACGAGGCAACGTGAGCACAGTAGCATGACGCAGTGGGTGGCAGATGGCCACATAGCGGTCAAAGGCCATGGCCAGCAGCACTGTGGACTCCATGCCAGATAAGGAGTGAATGGCAAACATCTGTAGCAGACAGGCATCAAACTGGATGGTAGTGGAATTGAACCAGAAAATGGCCATCATTTTGGGCATGGATGAGGTGGAGACGAGAATGTCAAGGCCTGAAAGCATGCAAAGAAAGATATACATGGGCTCATGTAGACTGTGCTCAGTCCATACAATGTAGATGATCGTCAAATTACCTAGCACGGCAATAAGGTAGAGGGAGCACAATGGGAAGGCCAACCAGAACTGAGCTTCTTCCAAGCCTGGGAGGCCTATTAGGATGAAATATGTGGCACTGGATTCGTTGCCATTGGGGCCAACCATAGTGAAAAAGATGAGCTGTCACCAGCGCCAGGCAGGTAGAGGCTGAAATGCAAATATAAGCCATTGTCAGATCTTCCAGAATCCCAATACCACACCTTGCTCCATCCTGATATCCTAGTCTCAAACCCAAACTCTAATTACATTGCCCATCCAAACTCTGATCCTATTCTAAATTCACTCTAACCATAACTTAAGGATCAGGGGCAAATTCACCCAGTTCCACTTACTAACCACATCATTGTAGTTAATCCTGATAGCAAGTGAAATACTAAGATACAAATTTTTAAGTCTATTTTAAATCAATTAGTTCTCCAAAGAAAGGCTACTAACTAAGTATACATCAGTCTTAGATGATAAAAAATGTCATCCCTTCTTCTATCCTATCCTACCCTTTTGCTCCCCTATGCTTACTACTAACTGTAATTCTAAGCATATCATTAGACTATCTCTAGGATGAATTCCAGTCCAAATGTAGCAATACTAGTAGTAACATAGACTGACATTTAAACTTAACCTCATCACTAATCTAATGATCTCCCCAATTCTAGTCTTAACCCTAACTTTAACAGTAACCTAAGATTTAAACCTGATAGCCATTTCAACCTTAATCTAGAACTTAATAGCACCTATTTTATTATGATGAACCCTAATCCAATACAATCTGACACTAACTTCATCCTGAACTCTAAGTCTATATTTCATTCTTGCCTAAGTGCCCATCCATAGTTTTACGCTTGTCCAGACTACTCAGTTTATAAGGAACAGTGGCTATAGTGGATGCCATTGGTATCCCATCAAGATCCCATTCACAAAGCCAATGAGCCTTTCTCCCATCTGCAGTGGGTGTTGAATGCTAAGGGCTCACAGCTTCCCCTTTCTCCAAAGAATTGTCCTTGGTGAAATGGGAGGCACCTCACTCAGGAGGTTACACTATGCCCCCCCCATGAGGCATATCTAGAGGTCAGTGACTGCCTGACATAAGGGTAACAAGGCCAGCCCCCTTGCCTCCAGGTGGGAACAACACCATGATGAAATTTGTACTGAGGCTGGTCTCCAGCTGAGACCACAGCCTTGCTTAGCTTTTTCCTCCTGCCCTAGCCAGCTTCCCTCCCTCTTCTTCTCATGACAGCACTCCCTCAATATATCTTTTGGACAAGAATCCCTATTTCAGGATCTGCTTTGAGGAGACTCATCCAGCCTAAGACAATGGGATTGACACAATTAGAACACTGACCCTGAGTGATGATGGCATTAGAAGCACTGAGGAATAATCAATCCTATAGCAGGGTTCAGGCTGAATATGAACTGAATCTGGCTATAAAGGTGATATATAAGGAGATATTTGCTGAAGCAGAAAATATCGACTTGAGTTATATTAGACTGTATTGGATGACCACGATTGTAGCTCTGACATGGGCAGTGCATGGGCAATATATATAGCCAAAGTGTTGTACCCCCATAATATTCTGAAATTAAAAAAAAAGAACAAAAAAAGAATTAACTAACTCCCTTCCTCACTTCCATCCACATATATTCATGTTCTCCTACCACAGGTTGAATATCCATTATCCGGAATGCTTGGGACCAGAAGTATTTCTAATTTCAGATTTTTTCATATTTTGAAATATTTGCATTAAACTTACCCAGTTCAGCATCCCTAATCCAAAAATCCCAAATTTGAAATTCTCCAATGAATATTTCCTTTGAGCGTCATATCGGCACTCAAAAAGTTTCGGATTTGGAGCACGCAGATGTCTGATTTTTAGACTAGGATTAGTCCACCTGTATTCATCAGATTATTATATTATGTACTTTGTAGTTTTCAAATAGATTCAGACCTTGATAGTTGGGGTAGGGGCTTCATACATAGATTACCAGGAAGCAGATGAGTGTGAGGCAAGCTCATGGCCAGTGTAGGAGGGATATAGACCATTCAATGGGCTCAGGATGTGTCAGTGATATGGTTCCATCATTGAGCTGTCATCCAGAGGTTCCCCCATACCAGAAAGAGTTCGGTGGGAAAACACTGGGAGCATGAGTTTTAGAACAGAGGGTGACAGAGTTTAATTCAATCTGCTGGAGGGAGAAGGTTTAAAGCAGAGGAACCATATTTAACCTAGAATCCAAAGAGGCCCAAGTCATCAACGCCCCTTCACTCTTCTGTGGTTTCCCTGTAGCGTGTGGCCATGAGCAGTCCCCTCCTTCTTGAAACTCCTCCCTCTCTGTCCTGCTCTTCCTTACCTCTCTCTCTAATCACTAGTTCTTAGTCTCCTTTCTAGATTGCCACCTTCCTCTGCTTGACCTTTAAACATACCCTTAAATGATAATGCTCTCCAAAATTTTTATCTTCAGTGCTCTTCTTGTTCCGTACTTTCTTCTCTGACCACCTCATCCCTTTCAGCAAATCAATTTTTTATGTATATTGATTCCCAAATCTGTTTAGTGAGCTCTCAATTCTCTTTTGTGATCCAGATTCATAACTCTAAAGTCTTACTAAAAGGGTCCACTTGGTTGTCTCTCAAGCACATCAAACTCTCCATGTCCAAAAAAATGAGCTCTTCCACAGGCAGCCGTGTATAGCTGTGTAGAATGTGAGCTTTGAATTCCATCCTGCACTGAAATCCCTGTCAACAACCTCATGAGCTGTATGATCTGGGGCAAACCATTTAACCTTTCTAAGCCTCAGTTTGCTCATCTTTAAAATTATTATAATAGTCCCTGACTAATGGGGGTCAAAGTGAAGATTAAATGATAAGTGTAAAGCATTTAACACAATACCCCACACGTAGTAAGCATGTTGTTAACCGTTTTCCTCCAGCATTTCTTTTTTCTGTTACAGTGGCCTGAACAGCCTCATAAGCAAGGTATGCGATCCTGACTGCTGTGCCTCTAGTGTAAACTTCCTCATCCACAGAGTCCCAATAATCTGACCAGTTGAAATCAGGTCACTATCTACTGTTTTAGAAAATACCCTTGAAACTCCAAATTGATTCTAGAATAAGACGAACCCTCTCAGGACGTGGGTAAAGGTCTGTCTTTCAGCATCTGGCCCTGCATCCTTCCTCATCACCCCTCACCATGATGCCTGTGCTCCAGTGACATTGGAATACATGCTATTTCATAAATGTTGTGCTGATTCCCATGACTCTGTGTATTTCTGTCTTTTTTACTTCTCATACCTTTGTCAAAAAAAACTGCTCCCCCTAGATCTCCTTCCTTGACTTCCCGCACTCATTTTTCATGTCCTGGCTTGCTGTCCCCTACACTGCTTTTATGAAACCTCTTTCCCCTGGGTATAATTAAACGTTTGCTGCTCTGTGCTCCCAAAGAACTTTATTTAGATCTTTTTTAATGCATTTTTACCCTCCTGATAATAATAACTATAATAATTATTGCTATATTTCTTTTCCCCTGATTATGAGCTCCTTAATGCCAGGGACTCTATTATATTTATTAATTAGTGTTTAGTTAATGTTTGTTGAAAATGAAAATGAGTTTTGTCAATGGAAGAATCCCTCAGTAAGCATCTACTGAGGGTAACACAGCCAAGTGGGTACGTAGGATTGACGGGTATCTGAACTGCAGAGAGTTTTGAGAAGGATGAAAGAATGTAAGGTCAATGGAAAGTGATCTTAAGTTCAGAACAAGAATCTTTAGGGTCAAGCAGAAAATCCCTTTCTTACCCAGGGAGCCAGAGGGCATGACAGGATATACAGAAAACAGGGCAGCTGCAAAGTCTTGGCCCTGATAAATGAAAAGTAGACATGCAGCATAGTTTGTACCTGAGAGCAGGGGATACCTAGGATCCCTCACCTGGAGACATCAGCAGGAAGATTCTGGTAGTCCAGGGGGCCATATATCCATGCCATCCACCAATTTTATATAAAAAAACATGGTAGAGCAGGGTGGTCCCCAGGATGAAAATGCGCTGCCTTAGGAAACATATTGGGAAAGAATCACATATGGGTACAAGCAACCCTATTGCCTCTGAAGGTAAAGCCATGTGTGAGCAGAATCCTGGGCCTTAGAATGCAAATCTTGGCTCTAAATAAATGCAGAGAATAATAGTAACTTCATAGTGCTGCTGTGAAATTATATGAGATAAGGCATGTCGAAGGGAGTTGTAAAAACTAAATCACAGTGCACATAGCACATTTTTCCACAAAAAGATGGGGAACAAGGTCTCTGAAAATATATGAAGTTTCCAAATACTTTCATTTCCCCACATTTGTCACCTTAATCATCCCTTGGCTTCTAAGCACACACTCATGCACACATATACTGACTAGTAGTCAATCTCTCACAATGGCAAGACTGGACACTGATATAGAAATATCAGAAATCAGAAAGGGGAAGATTCAGCCTGCCTGGAAGAAGGTGGCTAGGCAGCATAAATCGAGCAGCTATTGCTGGAGGTAAACTATCAGGCTGGCCCTCAGAAGTCTGCAGCAGGAGAGAAATGAAGGAATATAGAGGGAGCCAGCCAGCCAGCCCAAGTACCGCCCTTCAGACTGCCCAGCCCTAAAGCATCCAATTCTCCAATAGTCCCTCCCAGGGGCAGATAGAGAGACTAGATGACTTCCAGGTGGCCCTCGAGCCTGAGCAGCTGTTAGTAATTAGGACTCAGAGAGATGGTTTGGAGCTCTGGAGGAAGTTGGAATTCAATCATTCTATTTTGAAAATAAAACACAATCAGGGAAAAATAAACTAAGAAAGATTTTTTTTTTTAAGAAAACCCACACACTGCCATAGTCCCCAGGGAATAGCCCTATGCTTGAGATTTTCTCTGAAAAAGTTGAATTATCTTAGCATGTCCCAAGAATGTTTCTTAGAGAACTATGAAGGGCATCTCAGCCATTTCTTGGGAATGCGGGAGCAGGAGCCCCCTGCACAGAGTGGAAATCCACTGTGAGGCCCTCAGTCCTCTTCCTTCTGTCCCCCTGGCCTTTAGGACCCAGTCTTCCAGTGCCAGCTCAGCCACCATCACCAACCAGCCCATCCTCACACTCTTCCCCAGAACTCTGAATTCCTTCCTTCTCATAGACCCACGGCAAAGCAGTCAGGGAGGTAGACCAGGAGCTATTAGCCCTATCTCTTCTGACCCAAGAGAACAATAAGGTCACTCTCAGCTCTGATTTTGTTGTTTTTATGTTATGAACACAGATTATTAAGTGTCTACAAAATGCCAGAAACTATAAAGGGCCATCTGTGTAAAGATTATCTCTAACCTGAGGACAGTTCTGCATGGTAGGAGTTCTATGTACCCTTTTTATGTTACAGGTGACAAAACTGAGGATCCAAGAGGTTAGATAATATTCCCAGGGTTTAACAGTTGACTGCTAAAGCAGAAACTTAACCTAGATTGTCTAACAACAAGGCGTGCTCACTTTCCCTCACTCTAGGCCTTCTCTAATCGTGCTGAACCTTCTGAAAGCTAATAACATCCGCCCAAGCGGCAAGGTAGAGGAAGGGCATGGTAAGTCTGACACCAGGCCCATGTAAACGCTTAGGTGGGAAACCAAGAGGGCAGCCAAAAGGACTCTCCTGAACAGGGGCATGGGGCACCTGCCTCCTCTTCCAGCCCCAACTCCCCTGGCTATGACATGGGAAGGCCCCACAACAGAGATTCAAAAAATTTATCCTTTACCAAGTATTTCCTTCTTATCTAATTAGATCCTCTCATCAACCTGTCAAGTAGGTATTATTAATCCCATTTGACAGATATGGATGTTGAGGGTTAGAGCCCTTAGTGCCAAATCCATTGCTTTCCAATATGCCAGGCTACTGCCCTGCCCCCTCTAGTCTCTTTAAGAATGGACTGGTGCTTTGTAAGAACTATTTCAATGTTAATATCCAAGGAATCCAAAACTGAAGACCCATGAGTCCAAGGGCCCCTCTATGACTCAGGACACCTGACCAGCTCTCCCCACTTAGGTTCAGTGTGGAAGGAGAGCAAGGAGGGACCTGTGGCCACTTTCACTATCTAGGCTAAATGCACAGAATGCCCATGCCCAGAGCATTGGAGTAGGGGCCTCTTGTGCTACTGCCAGGCTTTAAGAATATTTGGAAGAGAATGTCTTTGGAGGGAACCCCAGATATACCTGGGAGCCTCTGGCTCCTACTCCCAGGCCCAGACAGAAAAGGCAGACCTCAGGGGCAATGCTGTGGCTGGCAAGGACTGTGGGAGCTTGTCACTTCATACTTGGAGAGAGAGCCCTTTCCCTAAAACTTTGTGAGAATAGGAGCCCCAGAATCACATCCACCCAAATTATCTGCATCCGCAGTCCCATATACCTTGCTTGGATTTGATAAAGCAGATGAACCCTTACAAGGTGTTGGCCACAAAAGATGGCGAGTAAAATTTCTAACTCCGAAAAATCAAAGTGAGGCCTCCACCCTACCCTACTCACTCAAGTCAGCCTGGCCCCCTAAAATCACCCCCTGGCAGAGTTTCTAGGGTTCAGGTCCACCCCTCCACTTCCCGAGTAGGACCAGATACGTGTTCTACAGACCTGCAAAGCTGGACTTAGGTATCAGTGCCCTTCGGAGCTACTCTGGCTGGGGAAATGCCTGATGTGGGACTTTTATCAGTGCACTCATTTTTTCAACAACTATTGATTGACTGACTCTGTGCTGAGCACTGCAGATACTAAGGCACAGAGTAAAGAAGGCACAGTTCCAGCCCTCCAGGGGCAGGGATAAATTGAGACAAACATGCACGTATCACAGCACACTGTGATAAGTGTCAGGACGAGGGTAAACACAAGGGCTGCGGACACAAAGAGAACAACAGGTCACCAAGGCTCAGAGGGCTTCCCTGAGGAGGTGACATCTGACATGATTTGAGGGACCAGTTGCAGTTAACCAGGCCACTGGGGGATTTGGGGACAGCAGAATTCAGTTAAACAACAAAAACATACTGAGTGTCAAAACTGGAGACGAAATAGTGGATAAAACAGACAAGATCACTGCTCTAATGGATCTCACGTATTAGGAGGTCAACAACAGAAAGTAAAAAGTAAATAAGCAAGAAAATTTCAGGTAAAAGTAAGTGTACTAAAGACAAGACAGAATGATAGGATAGAGAAAGATGAGGGCCAGGCACCCATATTTGAGACAGGACCAGAGAAAACCTCTCTGAGGATGTGACATATGAGCTGAGTGATGAGAAAACACCAGCCATTCCAAGATCTGGGGAAAGAGCCTTCCAGGCCCAGGAGACAGCAAGAGCAAAAGGCAAGAATGAGTTTGGGGCATTCATGGAACAGAAGGCAGGTCGAGCATCAGAAGCACAGGAGAGATTTAGAAGATGAGGTCCAGGGAGGGCAGGACCAGACCATGTAACAGGAGTTTGCAGGGCATGACAAGGAGCTTTGCTTTAATTCTAAGGGACTTGGGGGAATTTAATCAACAAACCTGATCTAATATGCTTTTAAAATTATGCTTTGGCCAATGCAAAGACCCAAAAAGAATGAGAACAGACCTTGTTTGGAGAGCTGCAAGTGAATCAGTGCGGCTAGGGCAAGTGAGAGGCTGGGGAAGGAGCACTGTGGACTGATCCACTCTTTAAATGGGCTGAAGACAGAATTCTGACCCTAGGCACAGATGAGTCAGGACCAGAGCCCCGGGAGATTACAAAGCCCTAGTCAGCCACAGCCTGACTCCTGATGCACGGTATAGAATGGCCCCAACCCCACTCAGTGCTCCTATCTCAACCCCAGCTGTGGCCGGACCCCCAGTCACAGACTGAATTTTAGCCACACTAACAACCTGGGTACTGGCCGTGTACAGACACCAAACCCCAACCCAACCCCAATCCGGCCCCAATCTGACCCCAACCCAGGCTGTTCTCAGACCCTGTTTACATTCATTCACACCAGCCCCTGCCAGCCTCTGGACGGGTACCCCAGTAAACTGGTCACTGCTTGAAAACTATCCTTAGGCAACTTCTAACACCTTCATCAAACAAACATACAAATTGCTAAGGCTGCCTGTCCTCTGAGTCAGGGGCTTCCTTGATACCCCCTACTTCTGGTTGTTTACAGCTGGTTTCTCGGTCCCTCAGAGGTCTGATGGGAGAACCCTCGCTACAAGAAACCCACACACCAGGACATGCCCCCAGTCTCTGCACTCACCTCAACTGTACTGAAGGAATGCGTGCCCCCTTCTGTCCAGCACTCTTCCTGAAGAGGTCTGGCAGGCCGCGCTGAAGTACAGCCTCTCAGACTCCGCCTCCTCCTTTGGACCTCCCTGGTCATGGTTGTTTATTCTCTGCCTTACCTCCCTCTTCCTGCTTCTCCCTGCTGGAGGGCACAGTGCTGTCCAAACGGTCCACCAGCAACACCCTCCACTAGCCCGCTGAGGCTTGGGTTTCCTCCTTGGCTTCTGTGTCCTCGGAGGACGTGTCTGGGGGTGTGGGGAGGAGGTGGGGGTGGGTAGAAAGGTTTCTAGAGTCCTCTCCAATGGGCTTTGCCAGCTGGGACACTTACGTTGGCTCTCAATATGAAGTTAGACAGGAGAAATGAGTAAGAAAAGGCCAGAAGAAACTCACGTGTGTGGCCATGGTCTTTGTGAGGGTCTTTCTCCAAGTTTCTTCACAGGCCAGAGGAAAGGCAAAGTGTGTTTTCAGGAAGACCCCATGATTAAGTGTCAGCCAATTTCCATTCTGAAGGTTTCTTTCTCCCCTGCCTTCTGTCCCATGGTGGACCCTGCTTAGGTCCTTGTTGAGCCCAGTGGGGCCATCCTCCCTTCCCCAATGCCCTAGGGCTCCCTCCTCTTTTCTCCCAGGCTCTGGTGCCTGTGTCTGGCTAACTCATAACAGAGGTCTCCAGGGACAGTGCCTCTGCCTTCCACTCCCTGGAAGAACTTCTAACTGGGGAAGGAGGATGTAGTTTCTTTAACCCTCCCCTATCCCCAACACCAGCCATATAAGACCAGTGCCATCTGGTTTCTCTCTTAAGGGCAAAAATAGTGAGAGAACATTTTAGAGAGTCAGAGAACAATTTGAATGTGAAACTAAATGCCTTATATTTTAAAATAAGTAAAAACTATGTCAATAAATAGAACAGCATGATTTGTAGTTGGTTTCTCCTCATTTTTTATTGATCAGTTTTACAACTGTAAGTTTTAAATTCACAACACAAGTCACGTTAACTCAAGAAAAAAGAAAATAGACAATGAAAAATCAGACTGTTCTAACTCAGACCACATCAAAATTACTGATTACAAGAGCTTCTGGTGCCTGAAGGACCTGCAGCCTGACACTTGCTGCCATCACCATTCCTGCTGCCTCCATTAACCTCCCATAGCCTCAGATGATGCAAAAACTTTAAAAACTACCCAAGGGACTTCTGTTTCTATCCAAGATGAAGGAACAGGAAGTAACATCCACATGAAGGGAAAAAAGGAGACACTATGCATAAAACAATGATTTGCAAGACACTGAACATCAGGCACTAAAGGGCAGTGAGACATGAGACCAGGTGTACAATGAGGTGAGCTCTGCAGGTTTACTAGCTTGCTGCCCTAAGGGAGTTTCCATGCTGCAGCACGGGAAAGGCTGGCTAACTTCCCCTCTGCCCTGCTCTCTCCCTACAACGGACGCCTTTTATATATGTTTGGCAGACCAGCAAGAGAGGGAAGGGAGAGGTAAAGATGCTGTGACCCGCTATTGAGGCAGGACGACAGGGTTTGGGGAGGCCAATGCCTCAGGTAGAGCAGGCAGGGAAGGTGGGGAGAGGTGGCAAAGTCCCTTGCAATCCTTGCAGTCAGGATGAAGAAGGTGTGGTCTGGCCTGTGAGACGGCAGAAAGAGGAAGCACCTTTCACGCCCAGACACTGCGCCATAACCCCAGGCTGAGCCAGGTGGAGAAGCTGGGCCTCTTAGAGTCTTGTCTCTCAACTTTGGAAATTATTTCTGCTACTCACAACTAGACTTCCTCAATCTCCTGCCTCCACCTCCAGACACATACAGACTCAATGCCCAGGAGCACAGATGCCACACGCCCTGCTGTGCCACACGGTCCACACCTAACACACAAAGGAAATTTGCCCTAAAACATATGTACCAGACATAGGCACCAAAATACAATCATCACAAAGTGCCCATACACACACACACACACTCACACACAATTCAGATATTAACTTTCACCTACATATGACTAAAGACACATATACCAAACAAAAGGATTTCATGTCACAAATACTATGCACAATAGACATATGACCAAAAATAAACATCACACATGCCAACAGGTACAGCCATCCCGATACTACACATTCCACATACTCATACACCACAGTCTACAGATTACAAATATGAAGAAAAGGTAGAGGCAGCATTATCATCAGATACACAGAGAGATACTGCCCAACATTCAGGTGCAGATACCAGCATTCTCACAGAGACACACATCACATAACAACTAACACAATAAATGTACAATCAGAGACATTACTCAAGAAAAATACACATTCAAGGACACAGCTACCACACTCACTGAGACACAGGTGGTACATATTCCGTGTGCTTGCTCTTTCTTTCTCTCTCACACACACACACTAAAAAGCACACATGTCCACATAAACATACCTACATACCACGCCCACAACCAGAATACACAGTATCCTTATGGACAAATAGTCTCCATAGAGCCACACAGATGCACAGTGACAAATTTCACAAAGGTACACCCACATGCATAGAGAAACTTAAACACTTCATGTTAGCTGCCTCCTCTCCTGTTACCATACCTCTCCAATCACTATCCCCCAAATACCTTCATTAACCCCTAATTATGACTGGGTAACCACCTTAGGGTATGAGCAATAACTTTTAAAAGCAATACAGATTCACATGACTTGGGGGCAAGAATAATTAAAATCACATTTCAAGACTGGAATGAATCATGAGGTGTGAGATTTATAGCCTTCTCATGTCAAAACTATTTGCATATACTAGTTAGGAGAGAGACAGAAAAGGCAAGGTCACAATAGCACAGAGACTGGGGCAGTCATTCTCCAGGATGGTCTGTCCAGACGGGGTCACAGGTTCTTCTGTATTGACACATTCCTAGAGACAGTATGCAAGATCTCTTTGGATAACAGACAGCCCAGTGGGTTCAATGCTCCAATTATAAGTCAATTGATAGGATACTAATCCTTCCATCTTTGAAAGTATTGAGGACACTAGGGTAGGTGTCCTTCTTATCTGCCACCTTGTGAGAACATACGGAAGACCCTTGAACGGATCTCCTTGGTCTTGGCTCCATAGACAATGGGGTTGACCACGGGTGGCAGCAGCAGATAGATATTAGCCATAGCCACATGAAACAGGGACGTGGGACCACCCAGCCTGTGCACCACTGACAACCCAATGAGGGGCACATAAAAGACCAGGACAGCACAGAGATGGGAGATGCAGGTGTTGAAAGTCTTGAGTGCTGCCCCCCGAGAGGACAGCTCCAACACAGCCCTCAGGATGAGGATGTAGGAGAAGCTAATGAAGAGGGAGTCCACACCCATGACTGAAAGGATGATGAAGAGTCCATAAACCACATTGACCGTGGTGTCAGTACAGGACAGCTTCATAATATCTTGGTGCAAACAGAAGGAGTGTGTGACAGTATGTGTTCGGCAGTATGACAACCGCTTCAAGATGAAGGGCAGTGGGAAGAAGAATACAAACCCCCTGGCCAGGGCGGCTAGTCCAATCTTGGCCACAGTGGGCCCTGTGAGCACAGACGCGTGGCTCAATGGGTGGCAGATGGCCACGAAGCGGTCAAAAGCCATGGCCAGCAAGACAGCTGACTCCATGGCTGACAGAGCATGGATAAGGAACATCTGAGCCAGGCAAATGTTGAACTCGATCTCCTGGATGCCTGTCAGGAAAAGGCTGGCCATCCTGGGCATGGTGACAGAGGAAAGGACTAGGTCAACGGTGGAAAGCATGGCCAGGAAGAGGTACATGGGCTCGTGCAGATGCCTTTCCACACGAATGATAAGGATGATGGCCAGGTTGCCCAGGGTGGCCAAAGCATACATAAAACACAGAGGGAAAGCCAGCCAAAAGTGTGTGTCAGGCCCCAGCCCAGGGATGCCCACCAGAAGGAAGTATGCTGGGTGGACCAGAGTTCCATTTGGAGTGGCCATGGCAGGGATCAAGAGCTGGGGCTTCTGCTTCTCAAATCCAGGCTCTAGGAAAGGGAAAAGTAGAGACATCATTTGTCCATGGCTCAGGGGAGAGAAAGGACTTATAAGGAAAAGGCATTAGAGCAGTGATGGTACCAAATAGACTTACTTCTAGTAATTCTGCACCCTAGCCTCTCTCTGATCTGATTCTCCTTATATACAACTCTCTGGACACCCTGACCCTTGCCCTGAGCCCCTCAAGACCCCAGCACTGCACGAGAAGATTCTACTACTGCCCCATTAATCCCAGTATGTGAAGACCCACTCATAAAACATATAAAACAGTCCTTCACTTTCAGAGCTGATGTTGCTGACCAGGGCACTGCTCTTGGCCACTTCACAAGAATAGACAGGATTGCACAGAACTGTCAACACTGGCCACTGCTCTTCTGGTATATGTTGGGATTAGGGTGGGTTTGGATTCATAGTTAGAGGTTCAGACTATGGTTTCCTTATAGACCCACCATAATCTGATTTAGGACAGGAAGCAGGAGCTCAGTATGGAACAGGATTTCAAGGAGTTTGTGTTTAGGCCTGGTAGCATTTCTCAAACTTTCCTGATAGCATGATCCTAAGTAGTTGAAAACATCATTCACCCAGGCCCTACTCCAGGTCCAGAGAATCAGAATTTCCAAGGGAGGGGCCTGGAAATCTGTTTAAAAAACAGTAATTCCCCTCCCCATAGGTAGTTTTTTGGATTTTGTTTGTTTGTTTAATCAGAGAAATTTGGGGAAAGCTATCCTGGTGTTCTGGAGGGCAGGAGGTAGGGATGAAGAGGGTCTGTCATTTCCAACCCCTAACAAAGAATATGAACAGAATCTGCAATCAGGATCTGTCAAGGCCCACGTGAGAGTCAGTCCCAGATTGGGCTTGTCTGGAGTGTGACACAGAAACTAGATGCAGCTGAGACATGAAAAAAAAAAAATCAGTCCATGCTGCTGCCATTACTCTCCAATGTCCACAGGCACACCCCTTCCTCTGCCTACTCTCCCTGGTGAACACACAACACCCCAGGCTCTACTTTCTCTTCACAGACCACACTGTGCTAAGCCTCTGTCCTGAGATCCAGCCATATAACCTACTGCTGCCCCCTTGATATTTCCACCTGGATAGCCTATGGGCCTTACACTCATCCCACCCCAAATAGGACCCCTTCCAAACCTGTGCCTTTGTTCTGCTCCTGGCCTCGGAGAATGCTGTCACCCAGTGCCCATGTGCTCCAAGTCAGAGCAGCTGGTCTCATCTTGACTTCTCTGCTCTTTCACCCCCTACCTGTGATTCTGCTCTTCCAGTTAATCTGTTATAATTTTTTCTCTTATGTGACACACCCTTCCTCCCCTGCAACCTCATTATATCATCCACTCTGCCCTTATTATAAAAAGAGCCTTCCAACTTGCCTTCCTGCCTCCGAATCCAGTCTATTCCAATCCACCTTCCATACCACTGCCATCTAAACAGCAAAACTGGATGTGTCAGGCTCCTGTTTATCAAGTTGCAGGTGATTCCCATAGCCTTCCAGATAAAGGCGGCACTCTTGAAATTCCATCCTAGACTGAGCTCCTGCTTCCTGTCCTAAATCAGATTACAGTGGGTCTATAAGGAAACCATAGACTGAACCTCTAACTATGAATCCACACCCACCCTAACCCCAATACACAAGGCCCTTAGTGTGGCTCCAACCCACCTTTACAACCCAGCTTCAGTTTCCTTCTATCACCACACACACACACACACACACACATTTTTCCTGGTAAAGTAATTCCCCTTGCCCTAAGTGAAGAGTAGGAGGCAGGAACTAGGGAGCCCTGTCCAGGGACAAAGGACAGGCAAAGCTTGGAATGGGCATCACGGTTTGAAGAAATTCCTCTTTGTGTAGATCACTGAACAAGGTCCGGGATCCAGGCTCCTGTCATCTGGAAAGAGTGTGCGCTGGAAGAACTCTGCAAGCCGCCAAGCTGACTGGCCAAAGGCCCAGCTTCCTTATGCAATGCGTCCTCCGTGGCAGTCTCTGCACACACTTTCCAAGGCCGGGGCAAGTCTTCCTGGCCTCTCCTCCCTGGACTGAGCCTGGCGCACTCACCAACGATGCCTCTCCCGCCCATATATAACTTCTCTGGGACCCTAGGGAGTGTGAGGAGTGATTAAGGGTGAACAACCAGGGGCTCCCTGGGACAGGCACTGCGCTCAGGTGCCCAAGGAAGGCTGAGCCCCGACTCCTACCCAAGGGGAATGAGCTCTGTTACTACCCTTCTGAGGCCAGCTCAGGAGACTACAGGAAGGTGGAGCTTCGTGGGGTGGACAGGAGAAAAGGAATAAGAGGGCTGGAAGAGAGGAGCTACTGGAATGGAAGCGTGGGTGCTCATCAGAAGCACTTGCGCTCAGAACGCAGCACCCAAGGCGATGCAGAGCGGGTCAGGGGCTGCCTCTCGCTTCTTGCTGCTGCCCCCTTGTGGTCGCGTCCGGGAGTTGCAGCCCCCTGGCAGTCACTGGACAGCCGCTCTGAGGATGACGCCTTTAAGCACCGAGGACCTAACTGACTCCTCAATCTGATTTAGACCAGCGGTCCCCAACCTTTCTGGCACCAGGGACCAGTTTTATGGAAGACAGTTTTTCCACCAACGTGGGGCGGAATGGAGGCGGAGCTCTGCAGCCCTGTCCTTAACAGGCCACGGACCGGTACCGGTACCAGTCCACGGCCTGGGGGTTGGGGACCACAGGTTTAGGGGAAAAAATATTTTTCACATTAATTAATAAATAAATAAAATCTAAAAGCAGAGAATTATACAGTTACAATCAGAATTTAAATGATTATAATCTTTTTAAAATGCAGTAAGCATGCATTTTCATGGTGTGGGTTTTTTGTTTGTTTGTTTGTTTGTTTTCTTTGTTTTTTTTAGAGACAGGGTCTCACTCTATTTCCCAGGCTGAAGTGCAGTGACCTTATCGTAGCTCACTGTAACCTTGAACTCCTGGGCTCAAGCAATCGTCCCACCTCAGCCTCCTGAGTAGCTGTTACTACTGATACAGGCCACCATAAATGGCTATTTTCTTTTTTTTTTCTTTTTTCTTTTTTCTTTCCTTTTTCTTTGTAAAGACAGTGTCTCCTATGTCATCCAAGCTTGTCTTGAACTCCTGGTCTCAAGCAATCTTCCCACCTCAGCCTCCCAACGTGCTGGGATTACAGGCATGAGCCACCATGCTGGACTCATGTTCTTTTTTTTAACATTACTATGTCTGAAATATATTTCAGACCAATAGTATTTTGTTAACTAAACAAGTAACAAACATTCTGAATAACTATCAATATTTAATTATGCTTGGTTTCTAAAGCAAAATTAAACCCAAAGAACTCAATCCCCTTCAAAGGGAACTTTTGAATTACCCTGGGTTAGAAATGCAAAGTTGTGTTACTTTTCATTCAGATTTTGTGAATATGAACATATTGGTACAGGATTTACAGATGAGTTGTTATTTAACTCAATAGAAAAAATTATTTTACAGCACATTGTACTGGTTTTACAAACAGATTATATTCTTGAAGTGATTGTATTCAAATGTCCTATAATTTTCTAATAAAAAAAAGTCTAATTCATATCAAGTATCTTTTCTGACATCAGTGGAATAAATCTAGAAATTGATAACAGAGGAACTTTGGAAATATCACAAACACATGGAAATTAAACATGTCCCTGAATGACCAATAGGTCAATGAAGAAAGGAAGAAGGAAATTAAAAAATTTCTTGAAACAAATACATTCAGCAGAAATGTATTCAGCGCCTAATACATGCCAGGCACAATCCTGGCACTGAGGATACAGTGATGATCAAGACAATCCCTGCCATCATTTGAAACTAAATTGAGCAGGCATAGTTGTTCATTATGAACTGTTAACCAGTGTCAAATTTCGTTCATGAGGAGGTGTTTATTGCTATAAACTTCCCTCTTAGTACTGCTTTTATTGTATCCCATAGATTTTGGTATGTTATATTTCCATTTTCCAACAACTGAAGAATATACATTCTTCTCATCAACACATGGAACATTCTCCAAGAAATATCATATGTTAGGCCATGAAACTAGTCAATAAATTAGAAAAAGAGAAATTATATTAAGTATCCTTTCAGGTCACAGTAGAATAAAACTAGAAATCAATACTAAAAGGAATTCAAGAAACTCTAAAAATACATGGAATTTAAAAAACACACTCCTGGATGATCTTTGGGTCAATGACAAAATTAAGATAGAAATTTTAAAAGTTTTTGAAATGAATAAAAATGGAGACACAATATACCAATACATATGGGATACAGATGGTCAGCGCACCTGTAGTCCCAGCTACTGGGGAGGCTGAGGCAAGAGGATTGATTGAGCCCAGGAATGCAAGGTCACAGTGAGCTATGATTGGGCCACTGTACTCCAGCTTGGAGAGTGAGACCCTGTCTCAAAATAAATAAATAAATAATAAAATTTTTAAAATTTAAAAAAACAACTTCCCATTTTGTTAATCTTCTGGGGTTTTTTTAGTTGCAATTTCATTTATTTCTGCTCTGACCTTTATTATTTCTTTTCTTCTACAAATTTTGGGTTTGGTTTGTTCTTGCGTTTCTTGTTCTTTGGGGTATATCATTAGGTTTCTTATTTGAAGTCCTTCTATTTTTTTGATGTAGGTGTTTCAAATCCTGTTCCACACTATACCAGCTAGTTTTTCCTTCTTTTGCAGTTACCCTTTGTAACTGTTCAAAACGCTCTTGGACATGATAGATACATTAGTAGGTATATCAGATACATTATTATTTAGCACAAACACCAGTTTTATGGGATAGGTACTATTATCCTCAGTTTAAAAACAGGCCTAGAAGGACAGGTTAGGTGCCTATGTCTGAAGTTGAAACATAGCTGAAAATCTCTCCACTACCCAGGATTGCCTGGTCACTTAAAATCTATGAATGAGCAAAGGATTGATTAAGAAGAGTTTGATGAAGTTGGAAATAATACTGTGGTATATTTTTAAATGTATATTTATATACACATACAATATACTGTGCATATGTACATATATTTATGCACACACAATATAATGTGTGTATATATGTGTGTGGGAGTGTGTGTGTGCATTGTGTTATATGTATATGTGTATCTTTTGAACCAAAAGATCAGTAGCTATGATACAGAAGATCCACAAATATTTGGTAAAGATGCTCAGCCAGAATATTCAAAAATGAAATGTTCCCAACCTCTGGGCAAAGTAAATGCTAGAGTTGAAGGAGAATAGTGAGCATTTTCCCACAAACCAGGCTTCAGATTTCAGCTTGGCCTCTTGGGTACATATATCTACATCCCAGAATCCTCATCCATATGACGGGTATGATAAATCCTTGTAAGGATGTTGTAAAAATTGGAATGCATAGAAAGTGAGCAGCACATAACCAATTAATAATAGTGACATTTTGAGTGTCTACTGTTTACATGTGTTTCAATAGTTAGATATGCTATATTTTTTAAATAAATCAAATTAAATTATGTGTTTGGATAGATGTTATAATTATCCATATCTAGAAGAATTTTAGTTATCTGGGTCTGTGTTTCATAACCAGCTCTTATCCCAAATTAGTTATAGTTTCAGGAAAATACCAATTTCTGCTATTTATTAAGCTATTGGCAAAGGCCACAAAACAAATAACCCTTGATACCAGGGAAGAATAGACCTTCTGTTGTAAAAAAAAAAACTCAATAGAGGGGAATAAAATGGCATAAATGGCATGGAGAAGCTCTTTGAGAATTTACTTAGCCGTAATCTGACTTGTCATAGGTTGGGTGCCCTGGAAACACAACAAAAATATGGATGTGAGATCAAGTAGTTTATTTAGGAAGTGATTCCAAGATGAAATAGGGTAGTTGGGAAGTGAGAAAAGAAAGAAGAGGAAGCCAATAAAGTCTGCATTTTGTTTTTTGGGGTTTTTTTTACTCAGTTAATATTTATCTGAAGGTCACTAAATAGGCTAAATCACAAAACATTGAATCATAGTACCCAGTAAGTAAATGTTGGTGATTGTGGTTTGACTTAATTCTTCTTTTTTTATATTTGTACAAAACAGCAGTGTCAGTTGCATAATTATTTTAGTCAGCAGGTAAAATAATGACCGAGTGCCTTAATAAGATATAGAGAGGAAACTACGAGACAGTTTTCGCTTTACAAGTGGTAATAGACAAACTAAGAGTGAATTGAGAATTGAAGGAGGAAAGGAACTTCCTTAGGGGTTGAGTTGAAAAAGAAAATGAGGGAGCACAGGAAGACATCCTGCTCCAGCAAATGTGTCGCCCCTATAAGTGGCAGAGAAAAAATGGAGGTAATGTGAGAAGTTTACAGGAAAAAAAAAAAAATGCTGGACCTACCTGAACTGACAGGAGAAAAAAAGAGTCATAGCTTACTACTCAGGAAAAGATGTTATGACATTTATAGACATTCTGGAAACTGTGAAAGCTAAGTGAAGAAAGCAAAAATCTGGAAATAAATATATATATATATATATTTCTGCTATTTATTAAGCTATTGGCAAAGGCCACAAAGCAAATAACCCTTGATACCAGGGAAGAATAGATAGAAAGATAGATAGATAGATAGATTTCCAAGGATAGGCCTCTCTGGGTCTCTGAAGACCTAGGCTCTGGAATAAAACAGAAGCTCAGGTTCAAGAATCAGTTGATTGTAATTTTACAGCTCTCATGAATGTGGCAAGCAATAGGAAACCTCCTCTGGAATGCCGGACACACAGATCTAAGGAATTCCAGCACAGGAAGTAGATGAAATAGCCACTTTGGCAAAGAGCTAAAGAGTCCTTGGAAACCTGTGGTAGATGCAGTGAAATACAAAGAAAAGATCAGGTAATGAGAACTGTGGAAAATGTTGGTTGCTAAATTTTGTTTAAAAGCGTTTTTGTTGAACATAGTGCATCTTGCATGCTATGGTTTGAATGTATGTGTCTTTCCAAAATTCATATATTGGAACTTAAGCTCCAGTGTGATAGTATTAAGAGGTGGGGCCTTTAAAAAGTGATTAAGTCATGAGGGCTCTGCCCTCATGAATAAGATTAGCAACCTAATAAAGGGGCTGAAGGAAACTAATTAGGCCCTTTTGCCTTTCCACATTTTCTGTCATGTGAGGACACAGCATTCATCCCCTCCAGAGGACACAGCATGCAATGTGCCATCTTGGAAGCAGAGACTGGGCCCTTACCAAACACTGAACCTGCCAGTGCCTTGATCTTAAACTTCCCAGCCTCTGTAACTGTGAGAAATAGATTTCTGTTTATAAACTATATAGTTCCAGGTATTTTGTTATAACAGCACAAATGGACTAAGACACTGCTCAAAAGAGTGTAGATGTTGTATCCCCAAACAAAGCATATTTCAGTGCTGCACTGGGGTGCTCCGAACGTAAGGACAAAGAGGAGATGGGAACGATAATGTGGAGGTTTTATAATATGCATAACAATATTTAGGGGAATAATGGTATATTGAAAACTTCTAAATTGTCTGAGAAAAATAAGTGTTTTATATACAATTCCCCACAAAAAGGAAATTGCTTATATAGGTGGATTTTTTTCCCTCACATTATCTGAGAGTAATAGTATCACCCTTAATTTCTTAATTATTGATATAGAGATATTCCCAAGCTAATTCTCAGGCTCTAGATGCCAAACAACAGGAATAGATTGACAAAGGAAACAGTTCTGACAACTATCAATCCTTTCTTTATTCCCTCTTATTTTTCCATGCTGTGCTCTCCTCAGATAACATAATTTCTCTTTAAGGACTATAACCAGTGATGGAAATGTGGGTTTGAACTTCTCTTTGACTGAGGAAATGCTGTTATACTATGTGGTGGCCACATTTTGTTCTGAGGACTTATTTGTGTTTTCTAAATTTTGTGAACGTAGAATTGGTGCTTGTGGTGGATATTTGTCATTCAAACAAAACAGCACCCTGAAGGAGTCAGAGAAGGAGAGCATCTATGCTGGGAGATAGACACTGATATGTCTTGAAAGCTCTCTGTCCAGCCTTCCCCTCATGAACACAAGCCCCCTACCCCAACAACCCTAAGGTACCCTATTGTCAGGGCTCTTGAGAGTCAGTCATAGTTACAAATTGAAAGTTACACATGAGAAAGATCTCCCCATTGTTTCAACTTCACAGAAATTCCAGAGAAATACAACCAACTTGATCTTGAGCTCCTTAAGAGCAGAGACTGCATGACCAATAGTTGTAATCCCAGCACTCAGTATAAAGTGTTGCCAAAAAATTGATAGTTAATAAATGTTTAAAATGGCTTGTTTCAATTAATCCATTCACTATTACATTAAGCCAGCCATTTCTCCAGTTCCAGTCGAGGCAGAGGGACCACCTCAGATCTCAGGTACCTCTTTTCTTCTTTTTTTTTTTTGTTTCAGTCCTATTTGTTTCAGGAATTTTCGGGCCCTCACCCTTCAGAATTTCAACGATGGCCTGGACTGTGACATTGGCATGAGGATTCATACAGTATCAGTCCTAACAATGAAGATGTCATTTGCAACTAGGCTTCAATTGGAGGATTTCCTGGTTATTTCTGTGCAGATAGGATGTGCCTTCACTTGCTCATTCAGTAAAGACGTAAGTATCGGGAAAAGTACAAGGCCCTGGGAGTACAAAGAAAAACCCAAATCACTGTCTTAAGTAACGGTTGTGTTTGTGCATTCTTGTATCTGTGAGTTTGGGTAAGGGAGGGATACCAGTTGTTTAAGAAAAAAAAATGTTTAAGACAGTTTGTGATTAGGGATTCCACTTCTCCATCATTTCCCAGTATCTCTTTCTAACTCCAAGGGTGGGTTGTGGCAATAGTGATGAGAAGCCCCTACTGAAGTATTGAAGGATGACAGTTTGCCAGGAAGACTCAAGCGGGTTTTTAAATGAGAACCCAGTATTTGCAGCCTGGAGCCATAAGAGGTCGCAAATCTTGCAGGGAACTGCAGAATCCACTGCATATGTGTGCCCAACCCTGCGCTAAGTTGGGTCACAGAACCAGGCCCGGCTGATGTCACAGGCTGCTGAGTTTAGCAAGGCAAACTGGCGACTGAACAGCCAGCTGCACCTCTCTTAATGCAGGGCCTGAGCGGCCTCATTCCGGAACCTCAGCCCTACGATCTATCCTGGAACTAACTCCTGGGCCCCCTTTACAGTGTAAGGGGATCTGAGCTGGGAAAGGGCAAGAAAAACTGACGAAACAGAAAAAATACGGTCCAATCCGAGAGGCATCTGAGAATCCCCCGTTCCCATCTCCGATTGGCTAGGGTTATCCAGATCCCTATCTGGGATTGGCTGCTCCCACAAAGACGCCGCCAGCCGGAAGGAGCCTGCGCCAGGGCCCTGCCCGCCGCTCATTGGCTCCGACCCTGTGGGCGGGGCCCGGAATCCGGACGCAGTCGCTGAGGAGCTGGTGGCCGTCCCGACCTTAGTGGCTGGACTTGAAGTTCTCGGCTTCGGGCGGGGGGCAGGCCGGTAAGTGCTGCGCTGGCCGGGGCAGCCGCTTCTGACGTGCGGACTGCGCCTGGACGCGGAACCGGGCGTCTCCACTTTCGGTTTCGGCTGTGAAGCGGCCGGGCGGGCGGAGGAGGGAGGTGCATAGACAGCCCCGCCTCTTCTGAAGTCAGGCCCTGCAAGCTCGCTTTACCCGGCCCCCACGCGCCCCCGGCCCTGCGCGCAGCCCAGGGGCTTACATCCCCCTTGCCCCCAGACCGCGGAGGTTACCCCCAGCCTTCCCACTTGGGTCCTTCTGGGGAGTCCTTCCCAGGCCCCGCCCCCTCCCCTCAAATGTCCTTCCCAGACTGGCTCCCCACCCTGTCAAAGACACAGTCAGAGCAACTAAACTAATTATTTAAGTTTTCTCAAAGTGATTTATGTGTAATAAAAAAACCAAATAGTAAGCTAGGTCTTATTTTGAAGAGCAGTAACTACTCATCTCCAAATCCTCTTTGCTGAGGCCACTGCTTTTAACTTTTCCATGTTTAGATCTTTCTGTGACCCTAAATCAGAATAATATGCTTCCACTGCATTTCTTGATATGTCATTTTGGTATTTCTTTGCCTCACTTATATTACTGCCACAGTCTTCTCAATTTTCGATCGCTATTTTCGTTCCTCTGTTGATCTTTGTAGCTTTAAATAAATAACAGGTATCAAACTTTATTGTTCTGTCAACTTTAGTCTTTAGATGAGGATATTAACATTTCCTCCACTTCCAACCTACTATCAGCTGGACATAAACATTTACATTTAATTCTCACATATTCAACAAATATTTGAGGCACTGTTCTTTATGTTGGGGTAATAGAAGTGAACAAAACAGACAATGTCCCTATCCACAAGAAACTTTTATTTTGGGAAGTAAGACAATAAACAAATACGTTACGTGGCAAATGATGTCAAGAGCAGGGTCATGGAGAAGTCATTCCCAACTGGGAGAACAGCAGAAATTCAAGTGGGGAAGAATGAAGGGACATGGGGTTTGCAGGGAAGTGTGGAATTTTATCCCTTTGCTTGGGTGGGCACAGATGCTGTTGTGAGGATGAAGGGAGAGAGCTTCCTATTGGGAAGCCAGGATAGGCTCTTGAGTAGGTTAGTGATTTAGCAAAACTAGGTTTTAGGATACCGGGCCCCACAGTTTGGTAGTGATAGTGGGAGGAAGAAAGCAGGGCAGAGAGCCCTGTGAGAAGGCCTGCCAATGGCCTGTAACAGAGTCCCAGAAGATTTACAGCTCTGATTCCTGCAGGAAGCCCTACTGGACTACTCTAAACCACAGTGATTTATCTATCTCTCTCTCTCTCTCTCTCTCCCTCCTGAATCTGTATTGTACCTTGAAGCTAAAGAGGTTGAGTAATTTGCCCAATATAGAATGGTACAGCCCCTAGCCAAGCACCTGTAAAATGAGAACAATAATGGTTTCTAACTGGGGTTGTGAAATAAACTGAGTTAATCCATGAAAAGTGCCCAGAACAGTGCCTGGCAGGTAGTGTAAGTGCTCAAGGAGTGCTTGCTATTATTATTAATGTATGATATGCTTTCAGTTACCTAACAAATTATAAAAGTATTTTTGGTATAGGAACTATTTTCTATGCCTAGCTGGCTTATTCATTCAGCAAATATTTTTTCAGCAATATATTCATAGCAGGCCCTGTTTAGGTGCTGAGAATATAGCAGTAACTAAGACCAACATGGCTTTTCCTTTCACAGACTCTACCTGGTAACACAAACTTGCAAAGTGAATGCATAAATATTGCCAGCTGAGCCAAGAGCCTGCCACTCACCATTCAAGTTCCTTACCCATATGTAGCCCTTCCAAAAGCTCGGGTTTCTTACTGGAGTAGTAACCCATCAATATGGGTTTGACTGTCATCAAGTGATCTTTGTTTTTATCTTCCAAAGGGTTTTATTTCATCTCTGCTTCTAACATATCACTGAAGGCTGAGGAGAGCCTTGGCATCTTGGTAAATAATAAATATGCTAGTGCTGGAGGAGTGGGCAAGGGTTTGCAGGGCCTGGGGAAAGAACTGCTGTTTCCCTTACACTTTTACACTTTAGTGTGCAACACAAGAAAACAAATTGAGCATATTATGGCAATGGGATTCTGGCATATTACCTTTTTGCACCTTGAAGTATATAAATGTAAATGTAAACATACCAGAGAGTGAGGCTGGAGGTGTTTATGGCCTTACTTTGGGATACTGAAACACCATATTTTATGTGACCTCACCCAAGTACAAGAGAAACAATGGTGATTTGCAGAGCATTCGCCAGAGTGGGAATGGTCTGGCAGAGCAAACCCAGAGGAGAATCAGGGTCAACAAAATGAATGAAACCTGAGAATTCCCAACATCCACTTGCTTAGGCATCCGCCTGTGTCCCTTCTGTGCTGTGAGTAATGTGAACAAGTCAGAACTTCAGTGGGGAGGCAAATGCTTATTAAACAAGGTTGATGGTTAATAAAGGGTCAAAAGAAAGAAGTTTTGGTAATTTTTTTTTTCAGTCACTAATTATCCCTTTTACTGATCTCTCTGTTCTTCTATTACCCTTTTCCCTTATTTCCTTTCCTTTTCAGCCTTCACTACTTCTCCTTGGTTATATTCATATTCCAAGGAGAGTGTGAGAAGGAACTATGGATCCTGCAGCCTTGGTTGAAGCTGTTGTGGAAGAAGTAGCCTGTCCTATCTGCATGACCTTCCTGAGGGAGCCCGTGAGCATCGACTGTGGCCACAGCTTCTGCCATGGCTGTCTCTCTGGACTCTGGGAGGTCCCAGGAGAATCCCAGAACTGGGGTTACACCTGTCCACTCTGTCGAGCACCTGTCCAGCCAAGGAACCTGAGGCCTAATTGGCAGCTGGCCAATGTTGTAGAAAAAGTCCGTCTGCTAAGGCTACATCCAGGAATGGGGCTGAAGGGTGATATGTGTGAGCACCATGGGGAACAGCTAAAGGTGTTCTGCAAAGAAGATGGCCTGGTGATGTGTGTGGCCTGCAGCCGGTCCCCAGAGCACGAGGCCCACAGTGTTGTGCCCGTGGAGGATGTTGCCTGGGAGTATAAGGTGGGAGATGGAGGCTGGTCACTCCAGCCTTTCCCCTGCCCCTCACTCGGCCGTCTCTAGATCAAGGGCTTCACCACCAGTGCCAGAGACTGAGAGCTGATTCCTTTGGCTCCTGACACCCCCAGAACCCTGGGATCTGATACAGGGAGCTGCACCTTTCCTTGTAGTCATGACGTTCTTTGATTTCCTTCCTTCCACTTCTTCCATACCCAGTCCCAGATCCCAGCGTGACTTAATACCTAACCCAAAGATGATTTCAATACTGAGAATTTGAAGGAGACCAGTGTGGTTTCAACTGGGGTTCTGGATGCCTTAGATGGGTTTGGGTATGAGGCTGTTATGTAGGTAGTGAAGGCTGCACCTAACCGGCAAATCCTTCCCAGCAATGCCACGAATAGTCACTTGACATTGGGTGAGTCCCTTTCACTCCTTCATTTTGCAGGCAAAACTGAGGCTTAAAAATTTGAGATCATGGAAAGTGATTTTAGAGCTAGAAGGAACCACGGGTGAGTCACTTAGGATGGAGTGAGGTTTTCTACTGTAATGTTCTCAGGTCCCTTCTGAGTTAAAGTAAAGGAAGATCAGGAGCTATGACTTAGGTCATCTTGCTCTTTTTCCAGTTTTCTGTCTCCTTTCCCAAGTTGTTGTTTTTATTTTTTTGTTTTTTTGGACAAGTCTTCTCTGACACAACCTGCTACTCCTTTTTCATTGCTAATCTCGTCGGCTTCCAGCGTCCAGGCCTCTCTTTGCCCTTTCCTCAGGCTCCCGTGCTGACGTGTCTTTATCAGAACCATCATCCCAGTGATCCTGTGATCCAGTGATCCAGTACTGGTTTTAATTCTCTTTCTTAGAGTTGAGATTAGAAGGTAACAGTGTAAGACAAATCCCCTGAATTAGTGTTTTTGGTTGTTTTTTTTCCTATGCGGGAAGAATGTCTAAAAAATTAAAAGTATTTACTAACTCATTTTGTTTTGAGAGTATTAAAATAGGGAGCTAGTATAACATAGGGGTTTATGGCTGGGTTAAATCCCAGCCCAACCATTTGCTAGCTGAATGACTTTGGGTAGGTCACTCTCTAGGCCTCAGTTTTTTTGTCTATAAAATAGGGATAATACCAATTATCTCAAGAGATTGTAAGTATTCTATGCATGTTTAATGTTTAAGGCATGTCTGGCACTTGGTTAATTTTAACACAGTGGTTGCTATTAGCAGAATTAAAAGTGTTATCTGAATATTTTATGCTTTCTAGTAGAAATCTCATGCTTACTATCCTAGGAAAGTGCTTCTTACCTTTCATGTGCATATGAACCACCCAGGAATCTGGCTAAAATTCAGATTTTTATTCAGTAGGTCTGGAGTGAGGCCCAAGATTCTACATTTCTGACAAGCTCCCAGGTGATGCTTTTGCTGCTGACCCCCTTGGACCACACTGTGAAGAACCAGTTTCTGAGAGACTGTAGGATAACACGGTATATAAGGATAAAGATAGGCGTGGATAGGAAAGTTCCAGGTGATTTTCTGCAAGGGTGAGGAATGGATCTTTTCTTCCACCCTACAGACATTAAGAGACTGTGGTAGTTGAAATGATTCTCAGCTCCGAGAGCCACCTTGGATGTCACCTGGGCGGAGTCTGCTCCCTCTGTGGCATTCATTCCGGCCCATTGTCTGAGGGACACTAGTTTTCCCATAACCCAGGCTGGCCTCATGAGGTTTTTATCTCTTGCAGTGGAAACTCCATGAGGCTCTCGAACATCTGAGGAAAGAGCAAGAAGAGGCCTGGAAACTAGAAGTTGGCGAGAGGAAACAAACTGCCAACTGGAAGGCAGGTGCCTCCCGGGGAGAGGAGTTTGTGTCATCCCTGTGTTACCCTGGAGCTGGCCGCTGGTAGCTTCCTCATCTCTGTGAGGCAGAATGTGGGGCTTGAAGTCAGAGAGCCTGGGGTTCCAACACCAGCTTTCCCTTACCAGACGTGTGGCCTTAGGCAGGCCACGTGACCTCCCACTTCCAGTTTCGTGATTGTGATGTAGGGGTAGCCTCTGCTCTGTGTCCTCACATATGAGAAAGGAAAAGTGTGTGCCTCACATATGTGCCTGCTTACAGTGGCATGCTTGTATGATGCTTTCTGTTTTACTTCCTCCAATTAGAGCATATTTGCTAAGAGTTCAGTTATTAAAATACTGGAAAATCACTTCTGAAGTAAATTTCAGGCTAATAACTAGCAAACTATCAGAAGTTTTGATCAACAAAAGATGATATTGAACTGATATAAAACTGCACATTGAACAGATATACCAGCAAGAAGAAAAGCCATCTAACAGTGTAGTTAAGTTACACTGCCTTAGAGTCTTAAGTGTAACACATCTGGTTTTTATTCCGAAAATGGAAACTAGTCTAGAGCAGATAGTACCAAGATAATATCCTGGACCCTATTGGGGTCAAGAAGAGTGGCAGTAGGAACCAGAAGCATCCAGTGGAGGTGTGGGAACAGAAAAAGGAAAAATAGTATCCTTTATTTTTGTCTCTGCAGTGCCTGGCACGTGGTTGGTGCCAAAACATTCCAGGGTATGCGTGTAGGCATGTGCCGTGGTCCTCAGTCCTGGGTGACCCTTACACTGCAAATATCAATGCTGACTTCCATCTTGACTCCACAGATACAGGTTGAAACCCGAAAGCAGAGTATCATGTGGGAGTTTGAGAAATATAGGCGATTACTAAAGCAAAAACAGCCACCAGGTCGGCAGCTGGAGGTAGAGGCAAAGGCAGCTCTGGCCAGCCTGGAGCAGGAGGAAGAGGAGACCCTGCAGAAACTGCAGTCGAACCATGATGAGCTCACCCAGCAGAGCCGGGTCCTGTGGAGGATGATTGCAGAGCTGGAAGAGAGGTCCCAGTGGCCTGTCCGCTGCATGCTGCAGGTGAGGAGCAGATTTCCCTGTGAACCCTGAGTGAGGGCTGGAGACAGACTGGGACTCTGAGAGAAAGGATCAGCTGGTCTTCAGTGGGGCCTGTCAGCACTCTGCCAGCTGGTCACGGATCCCGTGTGCTCCCAGCTAATACCTGCTGTTCTCCCATCCCTGGTTGACGGGTGACCCGGCCCTGGCCCTGGCCCGTGGTAGCCTCATAGGTGGGGCAGCGCTCAGGCAGCTCCAGCATCATTCCAGGCCCTCCCCTCTGACCTGAGAGTCTTGAGATGGAGCCTGAGTTGGCCAGTCCAGCCAAAGCTCAGCCTGCTCTGCTGTCCTCATGTGGGCATCTCCCCCTGTAACTCTGCAAGGCTTCTCTCCAGCCTTGGTATCTGTCTCCCTTCCCTAAGAGAAACCCCCTCACAAAGTTTGGTATCTGTCTGGTCCCTCTGAGGGACAGCACATACTTATGTGATACATTTTTTTCCTCCTTCTAGGGTATTGAGGAAATCTTACACAGGTATGTCCCATCCTTGAAGCCCCTAGGCAGCCCTATAGGAGATAGTGGGGCCTGGCCAGAGCCAGAAGTGGGGAAGGTGACCCAGTACCTACAGAAAATCAGGTGCTGGTCCACAGTCTTGTCCCTCTTATACATATTATACATATTGGCTAAAGAAGTTTTGCTGATCTTTCCTTTTTCTTCTTTTCGAAAAAAGAAAAATTGGTCAAATTCAGTTTAGGTACAGGTATTACCAAGGAGAATTTCAGGTAAAGTTATAAAATATATAGCTTCAAGTAGATCACTCAAAGAAGGAAAAAGACTACCCAGAGGCTCCCAGCTCTGAGTTTCAGCTGTCTCCTTTGTGGCACGCTTCTTCCTCTCCCAGTGTCACATGAGCATCTAACACTTCCCACAGTATAGGGATGTGGGTGTTCTCACCTCTGCACACAAACGGTTTGAGGCTCAGCCATATAATCATCTCATCTCTGCCTTGCTGGGGAGGGGCATTTCACTATGTCCCTGGCCAAGCCCCTCTTCCCCATACTCAGAGAAGGCCCATGTGGCAGAGCCAGGATTCCTGGCCCCAAGGCTCCCCCTTCCTCTACCAGGAGCAAGTCTTGGAGCCTGCGGCGGCCAGAACCTGTGTCCCTGGAGCTGAAGACAAAATGCCGTGTGCTGGGGCTAAGAGAGATCCTAAAGACGTATGCAGGTAATGGATGCTGGGGGGACTGTGGTGGGTAGTGAGAGGCTCAGTGCCCTCTGTATGTCCCCTCTAGCTGCGTCTACCCATCATCGAGAAATCTGTGGCTGTATTTATCAGAGAGACCTCACCCGTGCCCCCAGCTCAATATCAGAGTTACCAGCAGGATCTTTTTCCCTAGCCGATGTGCGCCTGGATCCAGACACTGCTTATTCCCGCCTCATCGTGTCCGAGGACAGAAAATGTGTGCACTATGGAGACACCAAGCAGAGCGTGCCTGACAATCCTGAGAGGTTTTACCGCTACAACATTGTCCTGGGCAGCCAGTGCATCTCCTCAGGCCGGCACTACTGGGAGGTGGAAGTGGGAGAAAGGTCTGAATGGGGCCTCGGGGTTTGCAAGGAAAGCGTAGACCGGAAGGAGCTGGTCTATTTATCCCCACATTATGGGTTCTGGGTGATAAGGCTAAGGAAGGGAGATGAGTACCGAGCAGGCACCGATGAGTATCCCCTCCTGTCCCTGCCAGTCCCTCCTCGCCGGGTGGGAGTCTTCCTGGATTATGAGGCCCATGACATCTCCTTCTACAACGTGACTGACAGCAGCTCCCACATTTTCACTTTCCCCCACTGTCCCTTCCCTGGGCGCCTCCTGCCCTATTTTAGTCCTTGCTACAGCATTGGAGCCAACAACACTGCTCCTCTGGCCATCTGCTCCCTGGACGGGGAGGACTAAAAGAGCTACCATCCTAGCAGAAGCCTTGCAGTTTGGCCTGGCCTGCTGGGGTCTTGGAGGACCCTGCCACTGATAAGTGTCCCCTTGAACTGAGCCTAAATCCAGTGATTCCTATGCCTGACCCAGTGGTCTCTTGCTACTAGACCAGCATCTGTCGCTAAACCACTCATGTAAAAAAGCAGGGGCCTAGTCAAATGAGTGCTGCACCCCCCATGAGGGAGATGTGACAGGGCTGTCAGTGAGGATCAGAGCAGTTCAGAAGCAACCTGTTGGGGTAAGGATCAGTACTTTGTCCCTTCTCTAGCTCACACCCCTCTTCCCTGGCTCCTATCCAGTGCCATAAGTCAGTCAGTGAGGATGATGAAGTGGATACAATCTTCAGGAAACCTTTACATAGGGTTTACCACAAGCCAAAAGAACACTATCCATATCCAAAGCTGGCTGCTGTGCTGAGACCACTCAGGGGATGCTTCCCCTGAGGTTTGCTGCAGCTAAGCAAACTATATTTGACCCTAGCTGTCTGACTCCCTGACTAGAGAGATGCGGTACAGCAAGGAATATAGGACCTGGCCAGACCACCCCACTGTCATCTCTGAGCACAAGCTGGGAAGATCACTGTTTCACAGACTCTAAGGAGACCAGTGTCCTAGTCCCACCCTTTTCTCTAAGGGGAAGGATCAGAAAACCTGTGAGCCTTAGTTTTTTATTTTCACTTTATGGATGAGGAAACAAATGGCCTTAATGAAGCAAGTTATTTCTTACAAGGCTGTTGAAGATAAGAAGATCATAAAAATTATAAACTGTTTTTCGCGTTCAAATGAAACAAAATTGACAAACTCACTTCTCAGGTCACATGTCTGCACATCATTCATTACATTTAGGTCTAAAACATCTCACGTGTTTGAAAGGTTTATGTGTTATTAGAAGAATGGATGTAATTCAGCATAAAATCACATATTCTACTGCATAGGGTTGCTGTACAGATCCCAGACCCATCCCATGCTTTTGTTCCTTTCTCAGGGATAGAGGAAGGCAGGCCATGGATTTTGCCTGTGGTAACCTTCCCATCATGCCACGTTATGGCCAACATCTTTACAACAGTGCCTTTGTCTATTAGGGGCTCTCCTGACAGTCGAGAGCCCTGTAGGCAGAAAGGCGCCTATGCCAGTGGCACGCTGTGGGCTACAGTAGAATACTGTGCATGTGATTGCATGTGTTTGGTTTTGGGTTAGAATGTGGACTGTGACCTCACAATGGAAGATGGAGATAATAAAAAGAAAAAAAAAAAAGTAAAACAAGTGAACAGGAAGAAAGGCTCATGCACCAGCTAATTGGGCTAAAATTTGGATCTCTGATGTCACCAAGGGAATCTTCATGGTTCTGGAAGCTACATAATATTCTCCCTGCCTTTCTCTTCTCTGAGTCTATGACAGAAGGAGGAATGGGGGAGAGAAGGGCGGGGAGAAAGAATGGGACTAGGCACCATAAAGCCAGTTTGGGAGCCATATGTTATAATGAAAGGGAATGAAGGCTCGCTCTCTGGGCAATTAACCTTAGAGCGATTGTTACATATGGCAGGGAAGGCTGTACCAAAATAATTTACTAAAAGTCTTAAGGGTGTGATGTGGGAGTGATTGTAGCTGGAAATAAACTGTGAGGCAAGCATATGAGAATTATTGGCTCTGCTTATTGAAAGGGGCTATAGTATGTATGTGACATCACATATTGTCACCATGATGCTGTATAACACGACCTCTGATGGAGTTCAAGCTTGAAGATAGTGATTATTGGGTTAAGATTGGGCAACAAAATAGATCCAAGGTTAGGGACAGGCAGAAGCAAAGCAGCTTCAATTGGCTATGGTAAGGAATATTAAAAAAATGTGTTTCTACTTTAATTGTATTGGCTGTTCATGTATGAAGGAGGTAAAACCGGCCAAACTGGAGAAATAAACTCATTTCTAGCCACCAAGCTTCCAAGTTGCTCCTTGAGAATTAGCAGAAGAGAATTAGTAGAAGGGGAGAAGTTTCCATCAGCGGCTTGGTGGGGAATGAACTGGTGAGTCACAGACCTGGTCCTGGCAAAGAGTGGAGCCTTCCCTCATTAGAGAGACCATGTGTCTTTTTGTGGGGCGAGCCCCTGGGGAATAGAGCTGAGAAAGAGGTCATAACTTCCAGTTACGTCCTTGGACACTCAGAAGAGGGTTGGGATAAATCAATGCTGTTCTTTTACTATGGTGTTATTAGAACAAATTTTGGAAGTTTCCTAGAAAAAGAAGATTATTAGATATTAAATTCATTCAAACCTGGAACAAATTAAGGACTGAAATAGATTCATTTATAATGTGCCATTATTGGTTTGTTTGTTTTTTACATTGATAAGCTGATTTGGGTGCTATGGTTACTTATTAGAAAATTACAAGTTAAATGATGCCACATTATTTCACATTGTCTAATTTTTAAGACCAGGTGAGAAGGCTGAAGTTTTTTAGTGCATGAAAATGATTTTCTAAAGGGTAGTTGCTTATATTCCCTTCTAAGAACTACGTGAAGAAAAGGACCTTGTTTTTCTGGTTCACCATTGTATCCTGGGAATGGTACTCCCATTACAATGGTATCCATACAATGGTTCACCATTGTATCCTGGGAATGGTGTGTGTGTGTTAAATATTTAAATGAGGGAACATTCACTGATACGTCTAGAATCAAAACAAAAATAAGCTCTTCCTGGCTTAAGGGGGCAATAAAAATTAGATGATACTTAATTATCCTTATGTTCAAATACTAATTTAATGGATCATTTCTTCTACTGTGACTTTCAGACATGTTCCAGAAGGGGAGGAGACAGTTAGCCACACTAGGGTTGAGTGCCTGCACAGCTCCCTGTGGTGCCCAGGGTGGCATCCCTGACATCATGCACTCATTCATTATAAGGCAGGAATGAGCTCTCATTCAAAACTAGCAGAGAAATGGAAGGCTGCTATGCCTGAGCATTAAGGATGAAGGCAGCTAAAAGGTGAAAAGGGTTGGGTCTTGCAAAAGGAAGACACAGAAGGACAGATTCATGAGTTTGTAACTTCCCACAGGAAATCCAATCTGCCCTTTTTCAAGCAAGATTAGTTGTAATCTCATAAAATGTAAATATTAAAGGTCTACTTCGGGTCCCAGGCCCTAGGTAAATGAACACACATTGCTTCATGTGACAGGGCTGGGGCCATATCTGAATGTCTTGTGAGAGACACAGGATTTTCTGTTTGGGGGTAGCCATGGTCAAGGAACCAGCACACTTTAGGAAGTATGTCGTTTAGTAAGTATTTGAGTACTAACGGTGAGCCCCATCTAATTTCAGGGAATTCCACAGAATGGGTAGGGCAGGCTTCCCAAGGGAAATGCTAGAAAGAAATTTCTGTTTTGGGTAGAGGCAGGACTATGTGTTTGTTGCCTTACATCTGACTCTTTAATGCAGCTAATATTCATTGATTTAATGGACATAGTCAATTCGTTAGGTTGCTTATGGAGAAAGAACAGTGGGACTTTGCAAAGTGGATATCTTATCAAATATCTTTTTTTTCTCCTTTTATTTCAGAATATTATGGGAGTACAACACTTTGGTTATATATATTGCCCATGCACTGCCCATGTCAGAGCTACAATCATGGACATCCCCCAAACTGCGCCCCACACCCTTATCAAATATCTTTAACAACCTTTTGTTTGTATGTAAGGGTTCGCAAGGGAAAGACAGTTTCTTTTTACTGCTCTTTGGGACCTCAGTGTGTCATTATCACATTTTAAGGAGGATGATTCCTACTTTGCTATTCTTCAGAAATAGAATACATTCTTCGGAGGTAAACAAGTCAAATATCAGCAAGAGAAATGGATACTAAGTTGTTAAGCGGCTGGTCTATTTGAAATTGTTATCATATTACTATGGATCTGATAGGGCTATCCCTGAAAATTATGGAATTAAACATGTATTAAGTATATTTTTAAGTCCATATAATATGTCAGAGGTTATATTATATGCTTTCATTTATTATTTATTTAACCTACAGTACCCTCTATTAATTAACATTGTATCCCCTATTAGTAGAAAGGAAATGTTAAGACTCAGATACTATAACTTGGTATGGACATAGTTTCTTCTTGCACTTTGAAAATTAACATTAGGAAATTATCATTTTATTAAGATTTTCAATTGTATCATAGTCAAATATAAGTACCCCTTGTGTTTGAGATCTTTTTCTCTTAATGTATACTGATTACTCACTTTAAGACTTTCTGAAAAGGAGAAAACAAAAACAAAAATCACATAAGCATCAAGAGACCCAGCGAGCAGTAATAACATCTCAACTTCTTCATCTATATTGTTCTCTGTTAACCTTTTCATCTCAAAGCACGCCTCCTAAGAGGTGCCCAGAAGAAGAAAGACCAATGTTATATTCAATCATCTGTCTCTTCTATGCCTTAAGGAAAAGTTAAACAGCATGACTAGGAAGCAAAAAGAAAGACCAAAACCAAAGTCACATGGACTTAGCTTCTGTTGCTTAAAAACAAAATGCTACTAACTTTTTGTTACTCTAACTCCAACTAGCTTAACAATAGAGGATAAAATAATAGGATACAGAGGTGTTTTACAGAACTTAATGGATGTACCTGGGTGTCCAAAGTGAATTGGAATCGGAGAACAAGGGGCTTATTCTTTTCATCCCGTCTTGCTAATTGTCTTCTCTTGCTGTGGGCCAATTTCTTCTTTCCAAGTTCATGTGTTATAAAATGACCACCATTACTGATTCCATTACTGTCTCCCCAAATAAACTGGAATCCTGTTGACTGGAGAAGAACCCTGGTATAGGTGTGAGCACATGACTCAAATTGAATAGATTCATCACTCGGCCACAGGGCAGAGTCATATTTAATACTTATTCCATATAATCACATGAGGGGAGGAGCAGTTCTGAGAAAATCAGCCAGGTGTCTGCGGGGTTACAAAATAGTTGATTTCTTTGGCCGGCAGACTGGTAGGACATTAGGTTAGAAATATGGGTCAGAAGCTAAAGAAAGAAAAATCCCAAACCTGTATTCTCTGCTCAGACTTATCTCTGATTCAGATGCTGGATTACTGAAACCATTGAAAATGTTCTCAGAATATGTGAAACTATTTCATGCACATTCATGCTAGAAATTGAAAACCTACACAAGGCTATGCTTTACAGCTTCATCGGAGAATTCCAATAGCGCCAGGTTAACCAATGCAGCTCTACAGATCTCCAAGGCATCTTTGAAGTTGGCTAGAATGGTCAAGGTCTGAACAGAGGTTGTGTTTTCATGAACCCAGGTTGGAGTGGCCAAAGAGCCAGTGCATCAGCAAACTCCATATTCTCTCCCGCATTTGTTTGGTCCTCATGCTATAGATAATGGGGTTTAAGGTGGGTGGGATGACCAGGTACAAGTCAGCTAACAGCACCCGGGTGTGCAAGGGCACTACATCCTGCCCTAGCCAGGCTACATAGATGGATGCCATCCCAGGTAGATAGTACAGAGCCATAACTCCCACGTGGGAGCCACATGTGCTTAATGCTTTCAACTGAGCATTCTTTGAGGACAGACCAAGTACTGCCCTGAGAATCAAGATATAGGAGGCAGCAATGAAGCCCACATCAGAGCCCACAATAATGGAGGAACCAACCAGACTGTAGAGACTGCTGGGCACAGGGTCAGCACATGCTAACTTGGCCACAGCTGTGTGCTCACAGTAGGAGTGGAGAACCACATGGGAGCCACAGAAAGGTAGATGGCTGACCATCCAACTCAGTGGTGTCATGGCTGTGACAGCTCTCATGGTGATGGTCACACTTATTCCCAGAGTCACTTGGGGTGTGAGAATTCTCTTGTAGTGTAGGGGCTTGCAGATGGCTACATAGCGGTCAAAAGCCATGGCCAGCAGCAGCCCTGTCTCCATAGCTGTGGCTGCATGGATGAAATACATCTGAGTGAAACAAGCGTTAAAGCTGATGGAGCTGTCTCCTGAGCAGAAGATGCTCACCATCTTGGGTACCACAGACGAGGCCATAACAATGTCCACGGCAGCCAGAACACACAGGAAGCAATACATGGGCTCTTGTAGAGTGGAATCCATCCAGATTACAGTTATGATGAGGGTGTTCCCTATCAGGGCTATGGTGTACATAACACTCAGTGAGATAGCCAGCCAGAGATGTGAAGACTGCAATCCTGGAATACCTGTGAGGAAGAACGTGGCAGAGGTGTCCATCGTGTGGTTGTAGAGTGGCCCCAGGATCTCAGATGAGACTGCTTTCCTGTTAATGCACAAAGTGCTATAAGGGAAGGATGCAGTCCTGTAAGATTTGTTCTCATCTGTGGTGTTGGTAGAGACTGGGAGTGTTCTCAGCTTGGTGGTATTCTCAGTATCAGGAAACTGATACCTGTTAAAGTTATCCTGCTCCACCTTCCTTCCTCCTCAAAATTCTTTGACTTACTAATTTGCATTCATCAGTCTAGCATCAGTTCATGTGGTACCTCCTTTGGGAAGTCGTCTCTGATCTCTCTCCTCCCTCATCCCATTCCTAAGTTAGGTATCTTTCTTCTGAGCTTTTATAGAATCTCCCAACCTGACCTCTGATGGACTAAAGTGACAATTCCAATACCTACCTATGATTTTATTATATGCACTCAAGTATATGTCTCTTGTTCATGGCCTTGGGCCAAGTGTGTAATCCATAGCTGCAATGCACACATCCATTAAAAAAAAAAGATATGTCTATTCATTACAGTAAACCATTCTGTTGGACGAATGATAAATCAGAGGAAAGAATTTGTCTTCTATCTCTGTATGCTCTGTTGATAACAATTATTGAATGAAACAAGAACTTCTTGAGGTTAAGTATGTCGTATTTTGCCTCCTCAATATAGTGCCTAGAGAAAACAAGAATGCAGCATCCTTATGGTTGACGAAATACATTAATAGTTTCAGAAAAATAAGGTCAGTAGAGAACAACATTAACACTTTCCATAGGAGATAATATGTCTGGAAATATTTATCATCCCTAAATTCTCAAAATTTTAGCCTAGATTTCCTATTGAGCTAGGTTCAATTAATAAAATAAATAACTACAAATAAAATTTGGGGCTACATTATAGATGAACCCCCTCCAAATAAGTTTTTCTGATTCTTCACCACAGCTAACTCCCTTTTCATGGTGAACTACCAAGACATTACAAACAACAGGGAGCTTTTTCCTTTAGAAAGCAAAGCACTTTTTAATGAACATGGTGTGTGCCAGTACTGTGAAAAAACAAGTAGTATTCATGATCTGAGTGTATTTTTCCAGTTGTAAAATAGGGCAAATATCTGTTCCATACAAGACAGTTTGTGTAACTTAAATGAGATTAAATATTTTATCCAAGATCACATGGCAACTATGTGATAAATTTGAGATTAAGTCCAGATCTTTCCAGCTGTGACTCCCATGTGTCCTTCTAGCCCAAGATTGATAGTCAAGCAAACAACTATGGGTACTGGCTTCACTTGGCCCATTTTTATGAGACAAAGAGAGCTACTACTGTGCACAGCCAGGAGCTGAGTTCTAACACTTGTTGATTTCTGTGTATTGCTGCATTTGCCCCCGCCATGCCTCATTCAGGTGTTACAATATCATATAACATGTAATGATGTGGTTGGGTAAACCTGAATATAAGGAGTCAGCATTAACTACCTTCCATTACTGTGTTATATCCCTATAGTTACTCTCCCCGTAGGATGGGTGGTTTGCATAAGTTCATCTGGCATTTGGGCATGCACACATTTTTCCAACCATCTGAGAACACTCGTCACAAGGGGCCCTCCATGCCCTGGTGGAACCATTCAACCTTGGGAGATGTTGGTTGAACTATTGTAAGGAAACCCTAGTTTCTCATTCCACTAAATATAGCATAAAAATCCTGTATACTTTTATGTACCCCATTCAAAATGTATGGTTGGTCCTACATCATCAAGAGGCAGAATAGCAAAGGGGCAAGAAGCATTGGTTCGATATTCATACTCCTTAGAGTGAAAATCATACTCTGTCACTTGCTGGCCATTATGCTTTGGTCAAATTATGTAAACTCTCCAAGCCTTAATTTGTTCATTGGTAAGATGGAGATATTAGTCCCTACATCCTAGAGATGTTTGGAGATTTAAATGAGAAGCTATGTAAAAGTGCTTAGCACAAAGTTATGTATATCAGCACTAAAAAAAATGTAGCTAATTAAAAAAGACAGAATTTTCTCTGCTAAATTCTATAGTTTGTTCTAGATTGCTCCAAATGGCATACTTAGAGGGGTAAGTGTGATTGCAGGCCACATTAAAAAAATGATAACAATCAGTTCAACCTGCATTACTCAAAGCTTTCCTCCTGTCTTGTGATCTGCCACTGAAGATGTCTCACTCACTGGCTAAGAGAGCAAGGTTATTCTAATCTGAGAGTGATGAGGAGCTCACTATCTGTTCCATTATAGGTCGGTTCTCAACTTTAGGATTTTTGTTTTGGTTGCTTGCTTGCTTTCATTATTTTTCTTTCTTCATAACTTCTGTAAAAAGGTCTCACATTTGCCTACAACTTATGTCTAATAAGAAAGCCTAAGAATGGCTAACGCTTCTGCTGCCATATAACAGCTCTTGCCAAATTAAGATCAAATTAAGGATGGCGTAGAAGTGGGTATGAAAAATATTCCTTATCCAGGCAGAAATGCTGCTTCAACTGTTTTTCCTATTACTTGCACACCATTTCACTTCCTAAGGACATGGACATGTAGCTTGGTCCCACACCTGGAGCCAGGATCCCAAGTGTAGACCAAAGAATGCTGAGTACAATTGATCTCATTCCTCAGACCTTCATTGCCATCATATTGTATTTCTCAAGCAATCAGCCTGCTGGGTTTCCACAGCAATTGTGTGACTTGTGTTGTAAATAGCCTAAGAACTGTGTCTTAGGTGTCTGGGAAATCTTATATAAAGGGTGCTTATTTACAAAGCCTCCAGACTAGCTACTTTTAAATATCACTTCCTGTGCCTCTTCTCAATAAAGACTATCCAGATTGAGAAGTTGTCATACTCCTACCCTTGGATACTGCCTCACATTTGCCTACAACTTATGTCTAATAACAAAGCCTAAGAATGGCTAACACTTCTGCTGCCGTATGACAGCTCTTGGATACTTACCCCTTTTTGACTTTTCATCTTGGCCTTGGCCCCTCCCTGAATAAGTGGATAGATTAGATTGGTGGAATTGTGTGTTCAGGATCCCATGTGCTCCAGTAGATATTTTCTCTGTTAGCCAAGCAATAGACGAGCATTCACCTGGTCCTCAATCCTAATCATGGGACACATACTCCCCACTTCCCTTTACCTCCTGAAGAGCCTAGCACCCAATTGACTCCACAGCCCTGCAGCAGCCTTGGTGTGTGTCTGCAAAAGTTTTCTAAAAAGCCAAATATCTGGCACAGGATTGCAAACTATGATCCTCACTGAAAAATACCAACAACAAAAACAAAAACCCTAAATATAAGAAATGCTATATGCTGGAACAGATTGAATAAAGTATTGAGCTTCACAGCACAGCCAGATTATAGGAACCTTGCCGTGTACAGACACTGGGCAAGACATCTTCAGTGATAGATCTCGGAAGACAAGGGAGAGCCTTTGAGGTAGAAAGGTGGTGAAGAGTGAAAGGCAGTACAGGGTATGCATAAGACTGCTGTGCGTGCTCTGGATGCCACAGACTCAGCGTGGAGAATTACTGCTTACAGGGCTGAGGCAAAGTCCAGGAGCCAGAATGCCTGGTCCCCACCACCCATGATCCAGGACCTTCCTCTCCTGGCTGCCCTGTGTCCATCCACCTTTCTTCTGAGGGCAGCCTCAGCTCATGCTCTGCCCCATCCCTCCTTTCTCCAGCCCTGAATATTTCTACCTGGGCATACATTTCATGGACTTGAAAGTGTTTTTATTTTTAATCTTCATTTAATTCTCTTCTTGAGTACCATTGCTATGATTTACATATGTAATCAGTCTTTTCAAAAACAGGACAATTGGTCTGGTTCCTTGTCCCTGTTTTAAGTTTTTCTTTCACTCAACCTATTGATACTGAAAGTTACCTGCTAAGATCAACAGTGATCTTCATCAAGGATCTGTTGCCAATTCAGCAACCTCTTTTAATTTGTTCTTACACTTGACTTCTCCAAACATTTAACCTTAATGCCTGTTCCTTCATTTCTTGGTTAATGTTTTGAAGCACTACATAGATCCTGTAAAATACACAAATCTGAGGTGTGCAGCTTCATAAATTTTTATAACGTGAACACAAGAACCCACCCACATATCCACTACCCAGATCAAGATACATACACAGTTGATTCCTGGTTGTTGAGGTTTACTCTTTTCAGAAAGCTCTAGCCAACCTCTCTGAAGGCACATTTCCAGCCCCGCCTGCTTCTGGGATCAGCCCTGCAGAGGCATTCCCATGAAGACCTGGGGGTCAGTCACTGAAAACTATGTCAGGCAAGTCAACATCAATTACTAAATCAGAAGATCTGTAGCAATTTTTAAATTCTTCTTAAAAGGTTGGAGAATATGCAGTGCAAATAAAAATTTTCTTAAATGCATAACTCACCATGCATAACTCATTTGAATTGATCCTTTCTGTTTGTGATAAACCTGTACTCTTAACAGAGTACATCCCCTCTCTGGCCAGACATGCTCCCAGTCAGCCCTGCTGCTTGGTTTTTTTTTTTTTGCGTAAGTCCTTTTGGTCCCTAAAATCTATCTCTGTATCATCCCAATGTTGGACTTACCCCTTCCTCTCTCACCATTGATCCAAATAATCATGTTTTCATTCCATCTCCCACCTGCCTCATCCTCACATCATTTCCATAATGTATTGGTATCAGCAGTACCCACCAGACATGTCTAGCCCTTTAGTGTAGAATTGAGGGCTTATATCCTCCATTCTGGGGTGACCCTGGCCATGAGACTCCATCAGCCCAACACCAAACCCCTAGGTCAGTTACCCACATCCCTGGAGTTTTATCTATTCACCTTTCTCTGATGGGTCAATGCCTGGTGGTCCACACTTGTTTTACTCAAAAAAGGGATTTATGTAGGCCATTTCTAGAGGAACAAGAAGAACAATGCCAAATCAAAGATGACCAATGTAGAGTCATACTGACGAGTATTGTCCTTTCCAAAGAACTCCCATCAGGAGCCCTCTTTTCCCTTTAGATACTCTATCATCCTGCCTTTTCCCTGGACACTCCAACTTCCCTAGCCTCTGTCCAGCAGCCAAACACTGTAAGTCCTCCAGAGACTGGTTTCTCTTTGTGCTCTGGCCCCTGGAGCTTTTCAGATTGCAGGAGAAGGCAGATGCTTAATGAGTCAAGAGGCTTTGTTTCTTTGAGTTGTCAGAATATATCTAAAAGTTAGACTAAGAATACCGAATACCTGGAAGGAAAGAAAAAGGCCCAGCATTAGTAGGATTTGTAAAAGTCCACTATGAGCCAGGCACTTAATAAATACTTTTTGAAAATTATCTTTTAAATTTTAAAATATTCTGAAGTAGCTGCCATCATTGCATCTACATGAGATAGATGAAAGTGAGGTGCATAAAGCCAGAGCGTAGGGATGTCAATTATAACCATCATAATTCATTTCACTTTGCTGTAGAAATATTCTCAGTAATACATACTTAATATCTCAACGTCCATGTCACTGTTCCTCACTTCTCCCTGGGGATGTGTGGTTGGCTTTGCTGGTTCAGTATATCTCCTGACACTGTGTTATAAAGTCCTGCTTTGACAGAGGAGAGAAATAGGATGTAGGAGAGACCAAGGAAGATAAACTTTTCAAACTGGGAGAAGGACATGGACCTAGTACAAAAGTATGAAAAGGCAAAAATTCTCCAAATAGTGAATTATCCAGAGGAGGTAGAGGGCAGGGCACTCTGAAGAGAATGAACAGAGGCTAGAGGGGTGCATGGACCATAATGTAAGGTCATGACTACTGCCTGGGCATCATCATGGGATAGGAATATAGTTGACAGAAAGAAAACAACAGGCACAAAATATAAAGTTACTTTTTTTTAACGGAAACAGATGCAGGGATATTTGGAAATATGAAAAATCAGGAGAAAATGTGTCAAGTTCCCAGTTCCCCAAATCCTCAGTGGAGACATAGTTATTCATGATGTGAATTGTGAAAGGCCTTCTGCTGTCTTCTTGGGTTAAGGGGGGTCAGGACACAGGCTTTTTTATTTCTTCAGCCTAACCTGGCACATTCCTAAAGACTAGGAGGACTTAAGATCAACTTAGTATCTATTACAAGACCCAGTGTTCAAGCCTGCAAGAGGACTACTCCCACCAACTGCCATGCTTAGAAGTTTGAACTCCAAAACCTGTAGGTCCCTGTTGCCTATGGGATAATTCAGATAGCATGACAGAACATACATTAAACAATATGTAATGTTGTTAGGAAAAGTGAGCAATCAAATGCAAAGGCAATTAGGATGCTACTTAAATAGCCTGAGCATGAGATGACACAGCTAAACTGTGACAGATGGACAGCTGTCTCCTGGGATTCAACCTGGTTCCTGCTGAAGCATTCAGAGCAGTAGTGGACCCTCACAAACAGCAGGTGGCCTTAAACTCCCTTTGCCACACCCAGGCCCATGGAGAAAGAGTTCCAAGAGGAAGAAGCAACACTCCAAAATGGGCAAAGACCCAAGATAACAGAATCATGATACAGACAGAAGGTATTCTATGTGGAAGCAAGAGCTTTCAACATTTTTGAGTCTCCCACCCTTTGTCATTATTTGCTCCTAGTCCTTGCTTTACAACTTTGCAGTGTGCGTAATCTGGAAGAACACCTAGGATTACATAAACCAATCATTGAACAAAGGTGCCACAGCATGTAAAGGAATAGAAAAAAACAGAAAAAAATACATGTGTTGCATATCATATTTCTCAAAAATTGCACAGAATTGTTTGACTTTGCATTTGCATAGTATTGCCTTGTGTTCAATTGAGGCTAAAGAAAACTGAGAAATATTGGCCTAGTTCTTTAATGTTCAGAAAAATGTTCAATTCCTTCCTCTCTCACTTTTCATCTCTCCACACTTTACCTCAAGACAAGGGATGCGTTTAGAAATACATCAAAGATTTTTCCTGAGTAATACACATGTCATCCAAGTTTACTAAATTGTTACTTATTTGTGTTACATCAACAACCTAAAAGTCCCCAGCCCCAGATATTACTAAGACTCCACGGAAGGTACCTGTAGTAAGTACCACAGATAGCACCCACTGGTCTCCTGCTGTTCACACTCATGTGTGATCCCATCCCTTTAAGTGTGGGCTGGGCCTAATGGCTCATGTCTGATGAATGGAATGCTGCAAGATCTCTGATTAGTACAAAGGCACTGTGCTTTCCATCTTGTTTACTCTGTCTCATTGTCTTTCTCTTTCTGAGGTAACACAGCTGTCATGTTATGAGCTGAACAATAGATCGGTGAACCAGGCAAGAAAACCATGTCTCAGATCAATAACCAGCAATGACCCAAGGCCCACCAAAGTAGAGAGCCTGGAAGCAGAACTTCTGAGGCTTTCCACCAGCCATATAGAGTGAATTTGGAAGCAGTTGCTCCTCCAATGGACCTTTACATGACTGCAGCCATGGCCAACACCTGGGGTGCAACCTATGAGAGATCTTGAGCTAAAGGCACCCATTTAAGCTGCACCCAGATTTCTGACCCCCAGAAACTTTGAGATAATAAAATATTATTGATTTAAGCTGCTAAACTGTAAGGTAATGTGTTTCACACCAAAAATAATACAAAAGCTAACTACATGCCTTTAATTTCACTTTTACAACAAAAGAATAGAAGTTGATGCCACCACCACTGGCCATTTTTGCTACTGGGGGAAGTTACCTGATTGTGACCAACCTGGACCCTCTGAGTCTTAAAACTGCACGGCAATCTGTAGAGAAGTTGACTCTTTTTTCTGACTGTTAATGATCTGATAATGCTTTTCCACTAAGAGTTGAGAGTCAATATTGCTTATGCCATGGTATGTCAGAGTTTACCTACAACCCTCCATGCCTGGGACCCATATATACACCCAGAGTTATGGACAGGGGACAGACGTCATTGACAGCCTCCAGGCTGTTCACCTAAATTAGCTCTTATGTTCAATATACCTTGATCCTGCTCCTCTTAGAAGAATTTATCAGTCTACACCTCCTCAGCAACACTCTGCAAGAAGTAAGCAGACCACTTTTGGATTATTTGACCCAATGCTATGTGGAAGATAGTTTCAATGTCAAAAACAGATAAGGGATTAACAGAGCGTTCAGAGAACTTCTCAAAAAATATAAGTAAAAGAAACAATTAAAACATAGAATGAAATATTTTTCTATTATTTTAATAGAAAATGGAACAAATTACTGAAAGAGTAACCTTAATGGCTGTAAGGTATAAGTCAAGAGGCTCAAGTTCACTAATAATAAGAAAAATATAATGATTATATTTGTCCAGCAGAGTGAAAAGAATAGAAAGTTGGATGACACTATGTATTGATGAGGATATGGGAATGCTCATGTACTCATTTAGAAATACATTAACACATCCCAGGGAAGATGTCAGTCAAAGATGGATGAAGCCAGTGGTTACTATTCCAGCTTCCTCAGCCTTCCTGTGGAACATCTCCGAGGCAGGTTCTACACAGTCTCTCAAAGGTCTCCAGCAGGATTGGCCACCCCCTGTCCAGGGAGCCACAGGGAAACCTACCCATTACATATCCTATGTTGGCCTTTTTTCTTCCCAATATTACTCTCTACTATCCTCCTAGTGCTTCCCAGGATGACTTCTCCAGTAAACTACTTGTATTCAAACTTTTGACTCAGAATCAGTTTCTGATAAAATACAATTGAAGGCTGTGGGTATTCTTGCCTTGTTCCTAATCTTAGAGGGTATGTGTACTGTTTCTCCCTTAAGTAACATGCTGGCTTTAAGAATGAACTATACATATCCATTATAATCAATTTTTATTTTATTGAATTTTTTTATGAGAAATAGGTGTTGAAGGGCCTTTTTAACATCACTGGAGAGAGTATATTACTTTTCTCCTTTTATTTATTAACATGGTGATACGATTGAAGGATTTCCTAACTTTGATCCTTGAGAATAGCAGTAGAAAGGGAAAAGTTTCTATCAGCTGCTTAGTGGGGAATGAGCTGGTGAGTCACAGAACTGGTCCTTGCAAAGGGTGGAGCCTTCCTGCATTAGAGGGAATATGTGTCTTTTTCTGGGGGCAGTCCCTGGGGAATAGAGTTGAGAAGAGGTCATTAGGAAGTGCTTCCAGTCTTGTCTGTGGACACCGAAGAAGAGGGTTGGTGACAAATCAATTTTGTTCTTTTACTATGGCCCTATTAGAACAAATCTTGGAAGTTTCCTAGAAAAATTAAATTATTAGATACTAAATTTATTCAAACTTAGAATGAATTAAGGAATGAAATGGATTCATTTGTGATACATTATTTTTGGTTTGTTTATTTTTTACATTTATAACCTGATTTGGATGCTATTATTACTTGTTAGAAGAATTACAAGGTTAAACAATGCCACGTTATTTCACATTGTCTGATTTTAAAGAGGAGACAAGGACCTTATTTTTCTGATTCACCATTGTACCCCAAAATACTGTGTGTGCGTATGTGTTGTGTGTGTGTGTGTGTGTGTGTTAAATATTTAAGTGAGGGAAAACTCATTGATATGTTTAGAATCAAAACAAAAATAAACTCTTCTTGCCTTAAAGAGGCAATAAAAACTAGATGATGTGTAATTATCCTCCTGTACAAATACTGATTTAATGGATCATTTCTTCTACTGTGACTTTCAAACATGGTCCAGAAGGGCAAGAGACAGGTGTCCGTGCTGAGGAGGAGTGCCCTCACGGCTCCCTGTGGTGCCTGGGTGGCATCCCCGACATCACGCACTCATTCATTATGAGGCAGGGATGAGCCTTCCCTTCCTGTTCTACTAGCAGAGAAACTGAGGGCTGCTATGCACTAAGGGTGAAGGCAGCTAAAAGGTGAAAAGGGTTTGGTCTTGCAAAAAGAGGAGACAGAGGTACAAATCCATGGGTTCTAAACTCCCCACAGGAAAACCAGTCTGCCTTTTTTCAAGTAAGATTGATTGTAATCTCTTAAAATGTAAATATTAAGGGTCTACTGTGGATCCCAGGCCCTAGGTAAATGAACACACATTGCTTCATGTGATAGGGCTGGGGCCGTATCTGAATGTCTTGTGAGAGGCACAGGATTTTCTGTTTGTGGGTAGCCGTGGCAAGGAACCAGCACACTTTAGGAAGTATGTAGTTCAGTAAGTATTTGAGTACTAACAGTGGGCCCCATCTAATGTCACAGAGTTCCTCTGAGTATGACACACAAAGTTGGTAGGGCAGGCTTCCCGATGGAAATACTAGGAAGAAATTTCTGTTTTGGGTGCAGGCAGGACTATACATTTGTTGCTTTACATCAGACTCTTTAATGCATCTAATATTCTTTGATTTAGTGGGCATAGTTAATTTGTTAGGTTGCTTGTGAACAAAGAATAGTGTGAGTTTTCAAGATGGATATCTTATCAAATATGTTTAACAGCCTTATGATCTTGTTTTTTTTTTTTTTTGTATGTAAGGGTTTGCAAGGAAAAGAAAGTTTCTTTTTACTACTTTTTGGGCCCCTAGTGCATCATTATCACATTTTTAGGAGGAGGATTCCTACTCTGCTATTCTCCAGAAACAGAATACATTCTTGGTAGGTAAACAAGTCCAATATTACCAAAGGATATGGATGCTAAATTGTTAAGTAGCTGGTCTATTTAAAAGCATTATCATATGAGTATGGATCTATATAGGACTACAGTTTGAGTAATTCTTAGAATTACTCCTTAAAATTATGGAATTAGCAATGTGTTGGGTGTATCTTCAAGTACATACAATATGTCAGAGGATGTGTTTTGTGCTTTCCATTTATTATTAATTTAATCTTCAGTACCCTCTATGAATTAACATTGTATCCCCTATCAGTAGTAAGGAAATGTTAAGACTCAGATACAATAACTTACTGTCAACACAGTTTCCTCTTGCACTTTGAAAATAAACAATATTAGGAAATTATCTTTTTTAAGATTATAAATATACCACCATCAAATATATGTATGTCTCATATATGAGGAGTTTTTTTTTTATTAATGTATACTGAATACTCACTTTTAAAAGACTTTCTGAGAAGGTAAAATGAAACCAGAGATCATGTAAGTATCCAGTGACCTGGAGAAGATTAGTAACATTTCACCTTCTTTCTCTATATTGTTCTCTATTCAACTTTTCATGAAAAAGCACACCTCATGAGTGGTGCCCACAAGAAGAAAGACCTGTGTTGTGTTCTATCTCTCTCTCTTCCATATTTTAAGATTGAACTGCACAGAGCAAGACTTGGAAGAAAAAAAGAAAGATTTATAAAACCAAACTCACATGAACTTAGCTTCTGTTGCTTAAAATCAAAAGGCTGGTAAATGCTGCATTAATTAAAACTAGGTTAACAATAAGGGATGAATGAAATACAGTTATATTGCAGAACTTAACAAATGCACCTAGGTGACCAAAGTGAGTTGGAAGTAGAAAAGAAGAGACTCATTCTCTTCATACTAACTTATTATTTTGCTTCTCTTGCTGTTGTCCAATTTCCTCTTTCCAAGTTCATGTGTTACAGTGAATACCATCACCAATCTCAAGTTGATGTCTCCCCAGATAAACTGAAATCCATTTTTCCAGGAGAAGGACCCTAGTCTAGTTGTAAGCATATGACCTTAATGGAACAGATTCATCACTGGGTCAGAGGGCAGTGTCATATACTAATACTTATTCCATATAATCATTCGAGTGGAGGAACAGTTCTGAGAAAATTGGCTGGGCATGTGTGGAGATATAAAACAGTTGAAAAATAGTTGACTTCTTCAGCAGAGGGACTGTTAAGTCATTAGGTGGAAAATATGGTTCAGAAGCTAAAGAAAGAAAAATCCCAAATCTGTATTGTCTTCCCAAGCTTATCTCTGATTCAGATACTGGCTAATTAAAACCATTGAAAATATTCTTAGAATATCAAAAATATTTCATTCACATTCTTGCTAGAAATTGAAAACCTATACAAGGCTACCTTTTACAGGTTCATCTGAGAATTCCAATAGTGCCACGTTAAAAAATGAAGCTCCACAGATCTCTAAAATATCTTTGCAGTTGGCTGGAATGCTCAAGGTCTGAACAGAGGTTGTGTTTTCATGAACCCAGGTGGGAGTGGCCAAAGAGCCAGCGCATCAGCAAACCCCATATTCTCTCCCGCATTTGTTTGGTCCTCATGCCATAGATGATGGGGTTTAAGGTGGGTGGGATGACCAGGTACAAGTCAGCTAACAGCACCCGGGTGTGCAAGGGCACTACATCTCGCCCTACCCAGGCTACATAGATGGATGCCATCACAGGTAGATAGAACAGAACCATAACTCCCACGTGGGAGCCACATGTGCTTAATGCTTTCAACTGAGCATTCTTTGAGGACAGACCAAATACTGCCCTGAGAATCAAGATATAGGAGGCAGCAATGAAGCTCACATCAAAGACCACAATAATGGAGGAAACAACCAGACTGTAGAGACTGCTGGGCATGGGGTCAGCACATGCTAACTTGGCCACAGCTGTGTGCTCACAGTAGGAGTGGAGAACCACATGGGAGCCACAGAAAGGTAGATGGCTGACCATCCAACTCAGTGGTGTCATGGCTGTGACAGCTCTCATGGTGATGATCACACTCATTCCCAGAGTCACTTGGGGTGTGAGAATTCTCTTGTAGTGTAGGGGCTTGCAGATGGCTACATAGCGGTCAAAAGCCATGGCCAGCAGCAGCCCTGTCTCCATAGCTGTGGCTGCATGGATGAAATACATCTGAGTGAAACAAGCATTAAAGCTGATGGAGCTGTCTCCTGAGCAGAAGATGCTCACCATCTTGGGTACCACAGATGAGGCCATAACAATGTCCACGGCAGCCAGAACAAATAGGAAGTGATACATGGGCTCTTGTAGAGTGGAATCCATCCAGATTACAGTCATGATGAGGGTGTTCCCTATCAGGGCTATGGGGTACATGACACTCAGTGAGATAGCCAGCCAGAGATGTGAGGATTGCAATCCTGGAACACCTGTGAGGAAGAATGTGGCAGAGGTATCCATCGTGTGGTTGTAGAGTGGCCCCAGCATCTCAGATGAGACTGCTTTCCTGTTAATGCACAAAGTGCTATAAGGGAAGGATGCAGTCCTGTAAGATTTGTTCTCATGTGTGGTGTTGGTAGAGACTGGGAGTGTTCTCAGCTTGGTTGTATTCTTGGGATCAGAAAATGGATATCTTACAAAGTTATGTTGCTTCTATAATTGGTTCTAGATTGCTGCAAATGGCATACATAAATGAGTAATTCTGACTGTAGGCCATAATAAAAAAATAAAAATCATTTCAACCTGCATTACCTGAAGCTTTCCTCCTGTCCTCTCATGATCTGCCACCAAAGATGTCTCACCCACTAGCTCTAGAAAGTAAGGTTCTTTTATTCTGACTATGATAAGGAGCTCACTTTCTGTTCCATTATAGGTCAATTCCCAAGTTTAGGATTTTTGTTTTGGTTGGTTGCTTGCTTGCTTCTCTTTTTTTCTTTCTTCATGACTTCTGTGAAAATGTCTCCCTTATATTTGCCTAAAACCCATATCTAATAAGACAGCCTAAAAGTGGCTAACATTTCTGCTGACACACAACAAGTCTTACCAAACTGAGATCAGATTAAGGATGGAGTGGAAGTGGGTATGAAAAATATTCCTTATCCAAGCAAAATTGCTGTTTCAACTGTTTTTCCTGCTACTAGCAATCATTTCACTTCCTAGGGACATGGACATGTAAGTTGTTGCTAGACCTGGATCCGGGATCCCAAGTATGGACCAAAGTGTAATAAGTACAACTGATCTCATTTCCTCAAACTATTAATGCCCTAATATTGTATCACTCAAGTGATCTTCCTAGTGGGTCTCCACAACAATTGTGTGACTTGTGTTGAATTAACACTGGTCATAGACCGAGAATTGTTTCTTAGGTGATTGGGCATCTTATATGAAGGGTGCTTATTTACCAAGCCTCACTCAAGACTAGCCACCTTTAACTATCACTTCCTGTGCCTCCCCTCAATAAAGGGTACCCAGACTGAGAAGTTGTCATACTCCTACCTTTGGATACTGCCTCTACCTACCCCTTGTTAACTTCTCATCTGGGGCCTAGCCCCTCCCTGAGTCATTGGATAGAAGAGATTGATAGAATTTTGTGCTCAGGATCCCATCTGCTGCAGTAGACATTTTCTCTGTTAAACATGCAATAGATGAACATTCACCTGGTCCTCAATCCTCACCATGGGACACACATTCCCCTCTTCCCTTTACATTCTATAGAGCCTAGCACCTCATAGATGCCGCACCCAGGTGCCAGCAGCAGCCTTGGTGGGAGTTTGCAAGAGTATTCTCTAAAGCCAAATATTTGGGACAAGATTGGAAACTGTGAGCCTTATTGAAACACACCAACCAACAACAAAAACAAAACCCTAAAAATAAGAAATACTATATCCTGGAACAGATTGAATAAAATATTGAGCTCCACAACACAGTTAGATTATAGGAACTTTTCTGTGTACAGCCACTGGCCGAGACATCTTCTGTGATACATATCAGAATAAAAGGGAAAGCTTTTGAGGTAGAAAGGTGGTAAAGATTGAAAAGCAATTCAGGATATGCATAAGACTGCTGTGTGTGTTCTGGATGCCACAAACTCAGCATTGAGCATTACTGCTTAAAGGGCTGAGGAGAAGTCCAAGGAGCCAGAACGCCTGGTCCCCACCACCCATGATCCAGGACCTTCCTCTCCTGGCTGCCCTGTGTCCATCCACCTTTCTTCTGAGGGCAGCTTCAGCTCAGGCTCTGCCCCATCCCTCCTCTCTCCAGCCCTGAATACTTCTACCTGGGCATACCTCTCATGGATTTGAGAGTGTTTTTATTTTTGATCTTCATTTAATTTTCTTCTTGAGTACCATTACTATGATTTATGTATGTAATCAGTCTTTTCAAAAACAGGACATTTGATTTTATTCCTTGTCTGTTTTTAAAATTTTCATTTCACTCAACCTATTGATACTGAATGTTCCTTGCCAAGATCAACAGTGATCTTTATCAAGGATCTGTTGCTAATCCAGTAACTTCTTTTAATTCTTTGTTTCACTTGAACTCTCCAAAACATTTAACCTTACTGTAGGTTCCTCATATTTTGGCTAACCCTTTAAAGCACTACATAGATACTGTAAAATGCACAAATTTCAGCTGTACACCTTGAGAAATTTTTATAATGTGAAAAAATGAACACACCCACATATCCACTACCAGATGAAAATATAGATACAATTGCTTCCTGTTTATTGAGGTATATTCTTCTCAGGAAGCTATGGCCAAGTTCTTCTGTGACATATTCCCATCCCTGTACCTCCTCCCTCTGCCTTCAACCTTGCAGAGACATTCACATGAATACCTAGAGGATCTATCACTGAACACCAACTTAGACAAGTCAACATCAATAACTAATTCATAATATATGTAGCAATTTCTTCATTCTTGTTAGAAAGGAGGGAGAATACATAATTCAAATAAAAATTTTCCTAAATATAAAAGCACTAATGCATAACTCATTTGAATGGATCGTTTCTGTTTACGATAACACTGTGCCCCTAATAGAGTACCTCCCCTCTCGAATCAAATATACTCCAATCAGCCCCACTGGCTGGTTTCTTTTACATAAGTATTTTGGTCCCTAAAAATGTCAGTCTGTCATCCCAAGCTTGGACTTACCTTTGGTCTCGGCTCTGATCCAAAGATATCATATGTTTCCAGTCCCTCTCCCACCTGCCTCATCCTCACATCATTTTCATAAAGTTGGTATTAGCATTGCCCACCAGACCTGTCCAGCACTTTAGTGTAAAATTGAGGGCTTATATCCTCCTTTCTAGTGTGACTCTGGCCTTTAGACTCCATCGGCCCAACACCCAAACCTCAGGTCAGTTACCCACATCCCTGGAGTTTTCTCTATTAAACTTTCTCTGATGGGTGGATGCCTGGTAGTCCACACTTCTTTCGCTCAAAAGAAGATGGATTTATGTAGGACATTTCAGAAGGAGCAGGAAGAATGACACAAAATCAAAGATGAACAATAGAGTCATAATGAGGAGGATTGTCCATTCCAAAGAACTCCCATCAGGAGCCCTCTTTTCCCTTTAGATACTCTATCATCCTGCCTTTTCCCTGGACACTCTGCCTTCCCTTGGCCTCTGTCCAGCAGCCAAACACTGTAAGTCCTCCAGAGACTGGTTTCCCTCTGTGCTCTGGCCCCTGGGGCTTTCCAGATTGCAGGAGGAGGCAGATGCTTAATGGATGAAGAGTCTTTGTTTCTTCAAGTCACCAGAGGATATCTAAAAGCCAGACTAGCAATATAGTACATCCTGAAAGGAAAACAAAAGGTCCAAGATTGGTAGGATTTGTGAAATCCCATTGTGTACTAGGCATCTAATAATTGCTGTTCAAAGATTATATCATTCAATTTTCACAACCTTCTAATGTAGGTGCCATCATTACATCTGCATTTGATAGATGAAAGTGAGGTAAACAAAGCCCAACTGTCAGGATTTAACTTTTAGCAATCATAATTCATTTCACACTGTTGTAAAACTCCTCACACTAATATGTGCTTAATATCTCGACATCCATTTCAGTTCTTCCTGGGGATTCATGGTAGGCTTCTCATGAAATTGTATTGTAAAGTCCTGTGTGAACAGAGAAGGGAAATAGGATGTAGGAGAGACCCAGGAAGATAAGCTTTCCAAACTGGGGGAAGAACATGGACCTCAGCACCAAGTATAAAAGGCTAAACATTCTCCAAACAGAGAGTTATGCAGAGGAGGTGGAGGGCAGGGCACTTAAAAGAGAATGAAAAGAGGCTAGAGGGGTGCATGGACCGTATTTTGAAAGTCATGACTACTGCCTAGGCATCATGATGGGACAGGAATAAAGTTGAGAGAAAGAAGCCAACATGCAGAAGACATAAAGTTTCTCTTATGTTTTTTAATGGCAACAAATATAGAAATGTATGGAAATATAAAAAATCAGGAGACAATGAGTCATGCTCCCGGTTCCCGAAGTCCTCAATGGAGACATAGTTATTCATGATGAGAACGGTGAGAGGCCTTTTGCTGTCTTCTTGTGGGGGGTTAAGGGAGTTCAGGACACAGGCTTTTTGGTATCTTTAGCCTAACCTGGCACATTTGCAAGGACCAGGTGGACTTAAGTTCAACTTAGCACCTATTGGAAGACCCAGTCTTCAGGCCTGCAAGAGGACTACTCCCAAACTGCCATGATTATACGTTTAAACTCTAAAACCTGTGGGTCCCGGTTGCCTACAGGACAATTCAAACAGCATGTCAGAACATACACATAAAAACATGTAATAATGATAGGAAAAGAGAGCAGTCAGATGCAAAGGCAATTAGGATGCTACTTAAATAGCCCAAGCATGAGATGACACAGCTAAACTGTGACAGATGGACCACTGTCTCCTGGGATTCAACCTGGTTCCTGCTGAAGCATTCAGAGCAGTAGTGGACCCTCACAAACAGCAGGTGGCCTTAAATTCCCTTTGCCACACGCAGGCCCGTGGAGAAAGAGTTCCAAGAGGAAGAAGCAACACTCCAAAATGGGCAAAGGCCCAAGACAACAGAATCATGATACAGACAGAAGGTATTCTACGTGGAAGCAAGAGCTTTCAACATTTTTGAGTCTCCCACCCTTTGTCATTATTTGCTCCTAGTCCTTGCTTTACAACTTTGCAGTGTGCGTAATCTGGAAGAATACCTAGGATTACATAAACCAATCATTGAACAAAGGTGCGATAGAATGTAAAAGAATAGAAAAAACAAAAAAAAGATGTGTTACATACCATATTTCTCAAAAATCGAACATAAATGTTCAACTTTGCATGTAGTTAATATTGCCTTGTTGTGGTGAAGATATTGAGGCTAAAGAAAACTGAGAAATATTGCCTAGCATTTTAACCTTCAGAACAATGTTCAGTTCCCTCTTCTCCCACTTTTTCTTTGTCCACACTTTACCTCAACACATGGGAGACATTTAGAAATATATCAAAGATCTATTCTCAGGAACTCACATATCATTCAAGTTTGTAATTTACAGTAGTTGATGCAGGACCTCCAGCTCACGAAAGTCCCTAGCTACAAATATGACTAAGATTCCCCAAAAGGTATGTGTAGTAGGTACCACAGATGGCACCCCATGGTCTCCTTCTGGTGTTCACACTTATGTGTGATCCCATCCCCTTAAGTGTGGGCTGGACCTAACAACTCGTTTGTAATGAGTAGAATGCTGCAGAATTCTTATTAGTTACAAAGAGACTGCACTTTCCATCTTGCTCTCTCTGTCTTACTGTCATATTCACTCTTTCTGAGGAAACACAACCCTTATGTGATGAGCTGCCCCCTGGAGACATCAACATGGCAAGAAAACCATGTCTCTGCCCAGTAGCCAGCAAGGACCTAAGGCCCAGCAACAGCAGTGTCAGTGAGCCTGGAAGTGGACCTCCTGAAGCTTTCCAACAGCTGTATGAGTGAACATGGAAGCAGTTCCTTCTCCACTGGACCTTAGATGACTGCAGCCATGGCCAAAACCTTGGATGCAACCTGTGAGAGACCCTGAGCCAAAGGCACCCAGTTAAACCAGATTCCTGACCCCCAGAAACTCTGAGATAATAAAATATGATTGGTTTAGGCTGATAAACTGCAAGGTAATATATTACACACCAAAAATAATACAGTAGCTAATCACATGCTTCACTTTTACAACAAAAGAATAGAATTTGATGCAACCACCACTGGCCAATTTTGCTGTTGGATCAGTTACCTGATTGTGACCAACCTGGACTTTCTGGGTCTTAAAACTTATGATAATCAGTGGGGAAGATGACTCTTTTCTTACTGTTAATAATCTGATATTACTACTTCACTAAAAGTTAAGAAGTAGGTCTCAAGGCAGTGTTGTTTATGCCATGGTATGGCAGAGTTTACTTACAACCCTCCATGCCTGGGACCCATATATACACCCAGAGCAATGAACAGGGGACAGATGTCATTGACAGCCTCCAGGCTGTTCACCCAAATTACCTCTCACGTCAACATACCTTGTTCTTACTCCTTTTAGGAGACATCATCTGTCTACACCTCTTCAGCAGCACTGGGCAAGCAGCAAGCAGACTTTATGATTATCTGAGCAGGTCCCCCACGTGCCCAATGCTATGTGGAAGATACTTTCAATTTCAAAACCTGATAAGGGATTAATAGAACATTCAGAGAACTTCTCTAAAAATATAATTAAAAGAGATAATGCAAACATAGAATGAAACATTTTTATATTATTTTAATAGAAAATAAGGAATAAGTCAAGATGTTCAAAGTCACTAAAGATGAGAAAATACAAAGATAATATTTGTCCATTAGCGTGGGAAAAAGAACGAAGTTATATAATACCATGGATTGGTGAGGATATGAAGATATGGGAATGCTCATATATGAATTTAGAAATACATTAACACATCCCAGGGAAGACGTCAGTAAAAGATGGATGGATGGAGCCAGTGGTTACTACTCCAGCTTCCTCAGCCTTCCTGTGGAACATCTCTGAGGCAGGTTCTACACAGTCTCTCAAAGGTCTCCAGCAGGATTGACTACCCCCTGTCCAGGTAGCCACAGGGAAACCTACTCATTACATATCCTTTATTGGCCTTTTTTTCTTGCCTACATTACTCTTTGCTATCCTCCTAGTGCTTCCTCACATGACTTTTCCAGTAAACTACTTGTATTCAAATCCTTGACTCAGGATCTGTTTCTGATATAATACAATCAACCTAAGGCAGTGGGTATTCTTGCCTTGTTCCTAATCTTAGTGGGAACTTTTACTGTTTCTCTCTTAAGTAAGATCCTGGATTTAGGAATGAAGTATACATATCAATTATAATCAATTTTTATTTTATTGAGTTTTTTATGGGTGATAGGTGTCACAGGGCCTTTTCAACATCTCTGGCAAGAGTATATTACTTTTCTCTTTTGATCTATTAAATTACTTATATGATTGAATGATTTCCTAACATTGATCCTTGAGAATTAACAGTAGAAAGGGAAAAGTTTCTATCAGTACCTTGGTGGTGAATGAGCTGGTGAGTCACAGAACTGGTCCTTGCAAAGGGTGAAGCCTTCCTACCTTAGAAAGACCAGGTGTCTTTTCCTAGGGGGACTTCCCTGGGGAATAGAGTTGAGAAAGAGGTCATTAGGAAGCACTTCCAGTTATGTCTGTGGACACTTAGAACAGGGTTGGTGATAAATCAATTTTGTTGTTTTAGGATGGTCCTATTAGAACAAACCTTTGAAGATTTCTAGAAAAAGAGGATTATTAGATATGAAATTCATTCAAACCAAGAAAGATCTAAGAAATAAAGGATTCATTTGTAATGCAATATTTTTTGGTTTTTTTTTTTCATTTACAAGTTGATTTGGGTGCTATGATTACTTGTTAGAAGAGTTACAAGGATAAACGATGTCATGTTATTTCACATTGTCTGATTTTTAAGACCAGGCATGAAGACTGAAGCTTTTAAGTGTATGAAAATGATTTTCTACAGGGTAGTGGCTTATATTCCATTCTAAAAACCACAGGAAGAAAAGGACCTTATTTTTCTGGTTCACCACTAAATCCCAGGAATAGAACATATGTGTGTGTGTGTGTGTGTGTGTATGTGTGTGTTTTAAATATTTAAGAAGGGGAACATCATTGATATGTCTAGAATTGAAACAAAAATAAGCTCTTCCTGCCTTCAGGGGGCAGTAAAAACTAGATGATACTTACTTATCCTCCTGTTCAAATACTGATTTAATGGATCATTTCTTCTACTGTGACTTTCAAACATGGTCCAGAAGGGCAAGAGACAGGTGTCTGTGCTGAGGAGGAGTGCCCGCACGGCTCCCTGTGGTGCCCCAGGTGGCATCCCCGACATCACGCACTCATTCATTACAAGGCAGGGATGAGCCTTCCCTTCCTGGTTTTACTAGCAGAGAAACTGAGGGCTGCTATGCACTAAGGGTGAAGGAAGCTAAAAGGTGAAAAGGGTTGGGTCTTGCTAAAGGAAGACACAGAATGGCAAGTCCATGGGTTTGAAACTCCCCACGGGAAATACAATCTGCCTTTATTTAAGCAAGATTGGTTGTAATCTCTTAAAATGTAAACATAAAGGGTCTACTGTGGGTCCCAGGCCCTAGGTAAATGAACACACATTGCTTCATGCGATAGGGCATTGGCCATATCTGATTGTCTTGTAAGAAGCACTGGAGTTTCTGTTTGGGGGTAGCCATGGCAAGGAACCAGCACACTTTAGGAAGTATGTAGTTCAGTAAGTATTTGAGTACTAACAGTGGGTCCCATCTAATTTCAGAGAATTCCTCTGAGAATGAAACACAGAGCGGGTATGGCAGGCATCCTGATGGAAATGCTAGGAAGAAATTTTTGTTTGGTTAGAGGCAGGACTATACGTTTGTTGCCTTACATCTGACTCTTTAATGCAGCTAATATTCATTGATTTAATGGACATAGTCAATTCGTTAGGTTGCTTATGGAGAAAGAATAGTGTGACTTTTCAAAATAGAAATCTTATCAAATATCTTTAACAACCTTATGATCTTTTTTTTTAATTTATTTATTTAATTTCAGAATATCATGGGGGTACAACACTTTGGCCATACACATTGCCCCTGTTCTGCCCGTGTCAGAGCCACAATCGTGGTCATCCCCCAAACTGTGCTCCCCGCATCCATTCAGTGAGAGTTTTTCCCATCCCTTCCACCCCCCTCCTGCCCGCCCACCCTCAGATGAATGTTATTGCCCTGTGTGATGTAAGTGTTCATCAGTTAGTACCAGTTTGATGATAAGTACCAGTGGTGCTTGTTTTTCCAATCCTGTGACACTTCGCTTCGAACAAATTCAAGAAAATAGAAATCATACCATGTATCTTTTCAGACCACAGCGGAATAAAATTAGAAATCAATTCCAACAGAAACTCACATCTTCCTCCAAAAACTTGGAAACTAAACAATCTGTTGCTGAAAGACTATTGGGTCAAGGAGGAGATTCAAATGGAAATCAAAAGATTATTCGAACTAAACGATAATGGGGACACAAGTTATCAAAATCTGTGGGATACAGCAAAAGCAGTCCTGAGAGGAAAACTTATCACCTTAAATTCCCACATCCAAAAGACAGAAAGGTCACAAATCAGTAAACTAATGAATCATCTTAAGGAAATGGAAAAGGAAGAGCAAAGCAATCCTAAAGCCAGCAGAAGAAAAGAAATAACCAAAATCAGAGCAGAATTAAATGAAATTGAGAACAAAAGAACAATACAGAAGATTAATAAAACGAAAAGTTGGTTCTTTGAAAAGATAAACAAAATAGACAGGCCACTTGCCAGGTTGACCAGAAGCAGAAAGGAAAGGACTCTAATAAGCTCAATTAGAAATGAAAAAGGAGAAGTCACAACTGATACCATGGAAATACAAAACATCATCTTTGAATACTACAAAAATCTCTATGCCCACAAACACGAAAACATGGAGGAAATGGACAAATTCTTAGAAACATACTACCTCCCTAGGCTCAACCAGGAAGAAACAGAATTTCTAAACAGACCAATATCAAGCACCGAAATTGAAGCAGTAATAAAAAATCTACCCACAAAAAAAAGTCCTGGACCAGATGGGTTCACACCTGAATTCTACCAAGCCTACAAAGAAGAACTGGTGCCTATACTGCAGAAATTATTTGAAAATATCCAGAAGGATGGAATCCTCCCAAACTCATTCTACAAAGCCAATATCACCTTGATACCAAAGCCAGGAAAGGACACAACAAAAAAAGAAAACTACAGACCAATATCCCTTATGAATATAGATGCAAAAATTCTCAATAAAAACCAACCTTATGATCTTGTTTTGTTTGTATGTAAGGGTTTGCAAAGGAAAGAGTTTCTTTTTACTGTTCTTTGGGACCTCAGTGCATCATTATCACATTTTTAGGAGGAAGATTCCTACTGTGCTATTCTTCAGAAATAGAATACATCCTTGATAGGTAAACAAGTCCAATATTAGCAAAAGATATGGATGCTAAGTTGTTAAGTAGCTGGTCTATTGAAAGTGTTATCATATGACTATGGATCTATATAGGACTATAGTTTGAGTAATTCCTAGAATTACCCCTTAATATTATGGAGTTAGCAATGTGTTGGGGTATCTTCAAGTACATACAATATGTCAGAGGTTGTGTTATGTGCTTTCTGTTTATTATTAATTTAATCTTCAGTACCCTCTATGAATTAACACTGTATCCCCTATCAGTAGTAAGGAAATGTTAAGACTCAGATACAATAACTTGCTATCAACACAGTTTCTTCTTCCACTTTGAAGATTAACACTATTAGGAAATTATCTTTTTATTAAAATTTTAAATATACCAGAGTCAAATATATGTTTCTCCTATATATGAGATTTTTTTTTTGTTTAACAGATACTGAATACTCACTCTAAGAAGACTTTCTGAAAGGGTAAAACAAAAACAAAAATAATATAAGTATCCAGTGACCTGGAGAAGAGCAGTGACATCTCAACTTCTTTATCTATATTGTTCTCTATTAATTCTTTAATGCCAGAGCACACTTCCTGAGAGGTGCCCACAAGACGAAAGACTGATGTTATATTCAATCCCTCTTCTGTGTCTTAAGATGAGTACACAGAGCAGGACTTGGAAGCAAAAAAAAAAAAAAAAATTTCCAAAACCAAACTCACATGGACATAGCTTCTGTTGCTTAAATACCAAAAAGCTGGTAATTGCTATACTAACTCAAACTACCTTAGCAATAAGGGATGAACTATAAGGATATGGAAGTATATTATAGAACTTAACAAATGCACCTGGGTGACAAAAGTAAGTTGGAACCAGATAAGAAGAGACTCATTTTTTTCCAACCCATCTTGTTATTTTACTTCTCTTGCTGTGGTCTAATTTCCTCTTTCCCAACTCATATGTTGTAAAATGAACATCACCATTAATCTTTAGTTAATGTCTCCCCAGATAAACTGGAATACATTTGGCTGGAGAAAGACCCTGGTGTAAGTGTGAGCACATGACCCAAATTGAGTGGATCCATCACTGGGCCAGAGGGCAGTGTCACATACTAATACTTATTCCATATAATCACATGAGGAGAGGAGCAGTTCTGGGAAAATCAGCTGGGCATGTGTGGGGATAGAAAAACAGTTGATTTCTTCAACAGACAGACTGGTAGCACATTAGGTGGGAAATATGGGTCAGAAACTAAAGAAAGAAAAATCTCAAATCTGGATTCTCTGCCCAAACTTATCTCTGATTTAGATACTGACTTACTGAAACCATGGAAAATGTTCTCAGAATATCAGAAACATTTCATTCATATTCTTGCTAGAAATTGAAAACCTATACAAGAGCACCCTTTATAGATTCATCTGAGAATTCCTAAACTACCAGGTAAACCAATACAGTTCCACAGATCTCAAAAGCATCTCTGAAGTTGGCTAGAATGCTCAAGGTCTGAACAGAGGTTGTGTGCGTGAACCCAGGTTGGAGTGGCCAAAGAGCCAACGTATCAGCAAACCCCATATTCTCCCCCGTATTTTTTTTGTCCTCATGCCATAGATGATAGGGTTTAAGGTGGGTGGGATGACCAGGTACAAGTCAGCTAACAGCACCTGGGTGTACAAGGGCACTACATCTTTCCCTGGCCAGGCTACATAGATGGATGCCATCCCAGGTAGGTAGTACAGAGCCATAACTCCCACGTGAGAGCCACATGTGCTTAATGCTTTCAACTGAGCATTCTTTGAGGACAGACCAAATACTGCCCTGAGAATCAAGATATAGGAGGCAGCAATGAAGCCCACATCAGAGCCCACAACAATGGAGGAACCAACCAGACTGTAGAGACTGCTGGGCACAGGGTCAGCACATGCTAACTTGGCCACAGCTGTGTGCTCACAGTAGGAGTGGAGAACCACATGAGAGCCACAGAAAGGTAGATGGCTCACCAACCAACTCAATGGTGTCATGAATGTCACAGCTCTGATGGTGATGGTCACACTTATTCCCAGAGTCACTTGGGGTGTGAGAATTCTCTTGTAGTGTAGGGGCTTGCAGATGGCTACATAGCGGTCAAAAGCCATGGCCAGCAGCAGCCCTGTCTCCATAGCTGTGGCTGCATGGATGAAATACATCTGAGTGAAACAAGCATTAAAGCTGATGGAGCTGTCTCCTGAGCAGAAGATGCTCACCATCTTGGGTACCACAGATGAGGCCATAACAATGTCCACGGCACCCAGAACAAATAGGAAGTGATACATGGGCTCTTGTAGAGTGGAATCCATCCAGATTACAGTGATTATGAGGATGTTCCCTGTCAGAGCTATGGTGTACATGACACTCAGTGAGATAGCCAGCCAGAGATGTGAAGACGGCAATCCTGGAATACCTGTGAGGAAGAACGTGGCAGGGGTGTCCATTGTCTGGTTGTAAGTTGGCCCCAGCATCACAAGTGAGACTCCTTTCCTGTTAATATATAAAGTAATGTAAGAGAAGGATGCAATCCTATAATATTTGTTCCCATCTATAGTGTTGGGAAAGCCTGGGGATAGTCTTATCTCATTGGTATTCTCAGGATCAGAAAACTGCCTGCTCTACCTTCCATCCTCAGTGTCTTTGCCTTACTAATTTCTCTTCATTGTTCAAGGATCAGCTCATGGGTTAACTCCTTTGGAACATCTTCTCTGCTTTCTGTCCTCCTCTATCCATGCCAAGTCTAAATTAGGTACCTTTCTTCTGAACTTAGATGGACTCTCCCATAATGACCTCTGAGGGCTAGATTCACAATTCTAATACTCTACCTATGACTTTAGTCAATGTACTCGAGTGTATGTCTCTTGTTCATGGCTGTATACCAAGTTTGTGACCCATAGCTGTGGTGCACAAGTTTATTAAAAGAAGATATGTATACTTATTATAGTAAATAATTTCCACTGAATGAATGATAAATTAGAGGAAAAATTTGTCTTTTATCTCTATATGCTCATGGCTAATACTTAAATTGTTAAATGAAACAAGAACTTTTTGAGGTCTAACATGTCACATTTCGTATCCTCAGTATCCCTGGAAAATGTCATTAAAGGACACAAAGATTACTACTTTCCATAGGAGATAATAAACTGTATGGAAATATTTATAATCCCCTCATTCTCTAAAACTCAGCATGGATTTCCTATTGAGTTAGGTTCAATTAATAAATTTAATAACTGCAAATACAATTTGGGGCTACCTTGGAGATGAATTCTGCTCATAACTTTTTATGATTTTTCAACACAGCTAACTCCCTCTTCATGATAAACTACCAAAACATTACAGAAAACAAAGAAGCTCTATCCTTTAGAAGGTAAAGCCTTTTTAATGAACATAGTATGTACCAATACTATTATAAAATGTGTAGTATTCATAATCTGAGTAGATTTCTCCATTTGTAAAATAGGACAAATATCTATTCTATACAAGACAGTTGGTATAACTTAAATGAGATTAAATATTTTATCCAAGATTACTAGCAACTATGTGGTAACTTTCAAATTCAAGTCCAGGTCATTCTAGCTGTGGCTCTCAGGTGTCCATGCAGCCCAAGATTAATAGTCAAGAACTATGTTCAGGTTACAACTATGTAACCTGATTTTTAAAAATGTCAGGGACATCACTCGGGCCTTTTTGATGAGACAAGGGGAGCTACAGCTCTGCACAGCCAGTATCTGAGCTCCAACACTTGTTGATTTCTGTGTATTGCTACATTTGCCCTCCATTGCCTCATTCAGGTGTCATGATATCATTTAATGTGTAATGATCTAGTTGGGTAAACCTGAGTATAAGGAGTCAGCGCTAACTTCCATTCTATTCCTGTTGATATCCCTTTAGTTGCTCTCTCCTCAAAATGGGTGGTTTCTATGATGTCATATGGTGTTTGGCATGTGCACATTTTCCCAACCATCTGAGAACATTCTTTACAAGGAGCCCTTCACACCCTTGTGGTACCAATCAGCCATCGGAGACATAGGTTGAACTTTGTAATTCAACCAAGAAACCCTAGTGTCTCTTTCCACTGAACATAGCATAAAAACCATGCATACTTTTATGTATCCCACTCAAAATATGTGGTCGTTACTACATCAAGAGACAGAATAGCAAAGTGGAGAGAAGCATTGATTCTAGATTTATATTCCCTAGAATAAAAATCCTACTCTGTCAATTGCTGGCCATTTTGCCTTCATCAAATTATGTGAACTCTCCAGCTTTAATTTGCTCATCACTAAGAAGATATTAGTCCCTACATCATAGAGTTGTTTCGAGATTTAAATGAAAATCTATGCAAAAGTGATTAGCACAAAGCTAGGTACATTGGTACTTGATAAAATGTAGCTAACTAAAAACGAGACTACTTTCCCTGCTTAATTCTATAATTCATACTAGAGTGCTCCAAATAGCATACTTAAATGGGTGTGACTTAAAAAAGTTTAGCTCAACCTGCATTACCTGAAGCTTTTCTCTTGTCCGCTAGTTATCTGCCATTGAAGGTATCTCACACACTGGCTAGACAGCAAGGTTCTTCTAATCTGACTGTGATGAGAAATTCACTATCCTCACTACCTATTCCTTTATAGGTCAGTTCTCAAGTTTAGGACTTTTGTTCTGGTTGCTGGCTTGCTTTTTTCTTTCTTTCTTTCTTTCTTTCCTCATAACTTCTGTGAAAAGGTCTCCCTTACATTTGCCTACAACCCATCTCTAATAAGAAAGACTGAGTGGCTAACACTTCTCCTGACATATATCAGCTCTTGCCAAATTGAAAGTGGATTAAGAATGAAGTGGAAGTGGGTATGAAAAGTACTCTGTACCCAGAATAATTTGCTGCTTCCACTGTTTTTCTTGTTACTAGCACATCATTTCCCATCCAATGGACATGGACATGGAGGTTGTTACCAGTCCTAGACTCAGGATCCCAAGGGCGGACCAAAAAATACTAAGTATAATTGACCTCCTTCCTCAAATCTTCATTGCCCCAATATTATATCTCTGAAGGCGGCAGCCTTGTAGCTCTCCAAAGCAATTATATGATTTTTGTTGACTTAACAGTAGTCATGCGTAGCCCAAGAAATGTTTCTTAGGTGTTAGGGCAATCTTATATAAAGGGTGCTTATTTGCCAAGCCTCAAGGCTAGCTACCTTTAACTATCACTTCCTGTGTCTCTCCTCAATAAAGGGCATCCAGGTTGGGAAGTTGCCATACTCCTACCCTTAGATACTCTCTCTACCGATGCCTTTTAAACTTCTCATCCAGGGCCTGGCCCCTCGAGAATCATTGTATAGAAGAGATTGATAGAATTCTGTGCTCAGGATCCCATCTGCTTCAGTAGACATTTTCTCTGTTAGCCAAGTGCTAGACGAACATTCACCTGGTACTCAATCCAACCATGGGGCACCCATTTACCCCCTTCCCTTTACCTCCTGGGGAGCTTAGCACTGATTCACTCCACCCCCAGGTGCCAGCAGCAGCCTTGGTGGGTGTCTGCGGGATTTTTCTGAAAAGCCAAATATCTGGCACAGGATTGCAAACTATGATCCTTGTTGAAAAAAACCAACATCAAAAACAAAACCCTAAATATAAGAAATGCTATATCCTGGAACAGATTGAATAAAGTACTGAGCTTCACAGCACAGCCAGATTATAGGAACCTTGCCGTGTACAGACACTGGGTGAGACATCTTCGGTGATAGATCTGAGAAAACAAGGGAAAGCCTTTGAGGTAGAAAGGTGGTGAAGAGTGAAAGGCAGTTCAGGATATGCATAAGACTGCTGTGCATGCTCTGGATGCCACAGACTCAGCATGGAGCATTACTGCTTAAAGAGCTGAGGAGAATGCCTGGAGCCAGAATGTTGGTCCCCACCACCTATGACCCAGGATGTTCCTCTCCTGATTGCCCTGTGTCCATCCACCTTTCTTCTGAGGGCAGCCTCAGCTCATGCTCTGCCCCATCCCTCCTCTCTCCAGCCCCGAATACTTCTACCTGGGCATACCTTTCATGGACTTGAGAGTGTTTTTATTTTTAATCTTCATTTAATTTTCTTCTTGAGTACCATTGCTGTGATTTACATATGTAATTAGTCTTTTCAAAAACAGGACATTTGGTTTGGTTCCTTGTCCCTGTTTTAAATTTTTCTTTCACTCAACCTATTGATACTGAAAGTTACCTGCTAAGATCAACAGTGATCTTCATCAGGGATCTGTTCCCAATTCAGCAACCTCTTTTAAATTGTTCTTCTGTTTTACTTTCTTTGATGGGTCAATGCCTGGTAGTCCACATTTCTTTCACTCAAAAGACGAGGATTTATACATGCCCCTTAGGAAGAAGCAGGAAGAGTGACATAAAATCAATGATGAACAATATAGCATCATGGCAATGAGTATTATTTTTTTCCAAGACCTCCAATCAAGAGTGCTCTTTTCCCTGTAGCTACTCTATCATCTTGCCTTTTCCCTGGACACTCCACCTTCCCTTGGCCTCTGTCCAGCAGCCAAACACTGTAAGTCCTCCAGAGACTGGTTTCCCTTTCTGCTCTAGCCGCTGGGGATTTTCAGAATGTAGGAGGAGGCAGATGCTTAATGGATGAAGAGTGTTTCTTCAAGTTGCCAGAGGATATCTAAAAGTCAGACTAGCAATATAGTATATCCTGAAAGGAAAACAAAAGACCCAAGATTGGTAGGATTTGTGAAAGCCCACTATGTACCGGGCACCTAATAATTGCTTTTCAAGGATTATATCATTCAAAACCAAATTCAAATGTACATCAAAAAAAAAATTCGTCATGATCAGGTGGGCTTCACGCCGAGATGTAGGGATGGTTCAACATATGCAAATCTATAATTCACCATATAAATAAAAGCAAGAACAAAGACTATATTATCCTCTCAATAGATGCAGAAAAGGCATTTGACAAAATTCAGCACCCTTTTATGATAATAACTCTTAACAATATAGGCATAGATGGCTCATACCTCAAAATTATTAAAGCCATATATGATAAACCCATAGCCAATATCATTCTGAATGGGGAAAAATTGAAAGCATTCCCCCTTAAAACTGGAAATAGACAAGGTTGCCTACTATCTCCACTTCTATAAAACATAGTGCTGGAAGTCTTTGCCAGAGCAATCAGACAAGAGAGAGGAATCAGGGGTGTCCAAATGGGGGCAGAAGAGATCAAACTTTCACTCTTCACAGATGATATGATATTATACTTAGAAAACCCCAAAGATTCAACCAAGAGACTCCTGGAATTGATAAATGGACTCACCAAAATCTCAGGATGCAAAATCAATGCACACAAATCAGTAACCTTCATATACACCAATAACAGTCAAGCCGAGAAACAAATCAAAGATGCAATAACTTTCATAATAGCACCAAAGAAAATTAAATATTTAGGAACATATTTAACTAAGGAGGTGAGATACCTATATAGAGAGAACTATGAAACACTGAGAAAAGAAATTGCAGAGGATGTAAACAGATGGAAAACCCTACCATGCTCTTGGGTCAGTAGATTCAACATTGTTAAAATGTCTATACTACCTAAAGTGATTCACAGAATCAATGCAGTCCCTATCAAAATACCAATATCATTTTTTGCAGATCTAGAAAAAATAATTCTATGCTTCATGTGGAACCAGAGAAGACCCCATCTAGCCAAAGCAATCTTAAGCAAAAAGAACAAATTGGGAGATATCAATTTACCAGCCTTCAAACTATACTACGAGGCTATAGTAACCAAAACGGCATGGTACTGGCACAAGAACAGAGACATAGACCAATGGAACAGGACTGAGAACCCAGATATAAAACCATCCTCATACTGTCATCTGATCTTTGACAAATTACACAAAAACATACACTGGGGAAAAGAATCCCTATTCAATAAATGGTGCTGGGAAAATTGGATAGCCACTTGTAGCAGACTAAAACTAGATCCATACCTCTCACCACTCACAAAAATCAACTCACAATGGATAACAGACTTAAACCTAAGACATGAAACCATAAGAATTCTAGAAGAAAACATTGGAAAAATTCTTATAGACATTGGCCTAGGCAAAGAATTTATGAAGAAGACCCCCAAACCAATCACAGAAGCAACAAAAATAAATAAATGGGACCTGATCAAGTTAAAAATCTTCTGCACAGCCAAGGAAACTATCACTAGAGTGAACAGACAACCTACAGAATGGGAGAAAATATTTGCATGCTACACCTCTGATAAAGGGCTGATAACCAGAATCTATATAGAACATAAGAAAATCAACAAGAAAAAATAAAACAACCCCATTAAAAAGTGGGCAAAGGACATGAACAGAAACTTTTCAAAAGAAGACAGAATAATGGCCACAAAGCATATAAAAAATTTCTCAACTTCTCTAATCATCAGGGAAATGCAAATCAAAACCACAATGAAATATCACTTAACTCCAGTGAGATTGGCTCATATCAAAAAATCCCGAAACAACAAGTGTTGGCGGGGATGTGGACAGATAGGAACACTCATACACTGCTGGTGGGACTGCAAATTAGTACAACCTCTATGGAAAGTAATATGGAGACACCTCAAAGAACTAAAAGTAGAACTACCATTTGATTGAGCAATCCCACTACTGGGTATTTACCCAAAGGAAGACAAGACATCCTGTAATAAAGACATCTGCTCGCGAATGTTTATAGCAGCACAATTCACATTTGCAAAGATGTGGAAACAACCCAAGTGTTCATCAATACAGTGGATTAATAAAATGTGGTATATGTATACCATGGAGTATTACTCAGCAATAAAAAACAACAGTGAATTAACACATCTGGGATTATCCTGGATGGAGCTAGAGCCCGTTCTTTGAAGCGAAGTATCACAAGAATGGAAAAATAAGCACCACTGGTACTCACCATCAAATTGGTACTAATTGATCAATACTTATGTGCACACATGGAAATAATATTCCTCAGGGGTCGGGCAGGTGGGAGGGGGGTGGAGGGGATGGGTAAACTCACACCTAATGGGCACGCTTTCTTTGGCATATTCACGATTGTAGCTGTGACTTGGGCAGTGCATAGGCAATATATTTAACCAAAGTGTTTGTACCCCCATAATATTCTAAAATTTAAAAAAAAAGATTATAAATCTTAGGGGGGGGAAAAGATTACATCATTCAATTTTCACAACCTTCTAAAATAGCTGCCATCATTACATCGACATTTGATAGATGAAAGTGAGGTATATAGAAGGTCACAAATATTGTAAACCAGAGAGTCAGGAATTAAATTTTAGCAATCATAATTTATTTCACTTCTTTGCAAAACTATTCACACTAATAATGTACTTAATATCCCGGCGTCCATTTCACTATTCTTGAATTCTTCCTGGGGTCCCAAGGTAGGCTTCACTGGTTAATTATTTCTCGTAACACTGTGTTATAAAGCCCTGTTTGAACAGAAAAGAGAAAGGGGATGAAAGAGAAACCTAGGAAAATAAGATTTTCAAATTGGTGGAAGGTTATAACCTCGGCACAAAGTATGAGAATGCAAAATATCCTTCAAACAGAGAGTTATGCAGAGGAGGTGGAGGGCAGGGCACTGGAAAGAGAAAGAAAAGAGGCTAGAGGGGTGCATGGACCGTATTTTGAAAGTCATGACTACTGCCTGGGCATCATGATGGGACAGGAATAAAGTTGAGAGAAAGAAACTGACAGGCAGAAGATATAAGGTTTCTTTTATTTTTTTAATGGCAACATATATGGGAATATTTAGAAATATGAAAAATCAGGAGACAATGTGTCATGTTTCCGGTTCCCCAAGTCCTCAGCAGAGTCTTAGATATTCATGATGTGAATGGTGAGAGGCCTTCTGCTGTCTTTTGGGGGGGATTAAGGAAAGCAAGGGCACAGGCTTTTTGGTTTCCTGACCCTATCCTGGCACATTCCGACAGACCAGGTGGACTTAAGTTCAACTTAGCATCTATTACAAGACTCAGTCTTCAGGCCTGCAAGAGGACTACTCCCAAACCGCCATGATTATACGTTTAAACTCTAAAACCTGTGGGTCCTCGTTGCCTATAGGATAATTCATAAAATATGCTAGAATATACACGTAAAAAGAATATGTTATATTGATAGGAAAAGTGAGCAATCAAATGCAAAGGCAATTAGGATGCTACTTAAATAGCCCAAGCATGAGATGACACAGCTAAACTGTGACAGATGGACCACTGTCTCCTGGGATTCAACCTGGTTCCTGCTGAAGCATTCAGAGCAGTAGTGGACCCTCACAAACAGCAGGTGGCCTTAAACTCCCTTTGCCACACCCAGGCCCATGGAGAAAGAGTTCCAAGAGGAAGAAGCAACACTCCAAAAAGGTCAAAGACCCAAGATAACAGAAATCGTGATACCAAGAGAAAGTATTCTACGTGGAAGCAAGAGCTTTCAACATTTTTGAGTCTCCCACCCTTTGTCATTATTTGCTCTTAGTCCTTGCTATACTTTTTAGTCTGCACAATATGGGAGAATACCGAGGATTACATGAAACCAGCCATTGAAGAAAGCTGCCACAGCATGTAAAGGAATAGAAAAAAAAAACAGAAAAAATAGATGTGTTGTATATCATATTTCTCAAAAATTGATCAGAAATGTTGGAATTTTCATGCACCTGGTACTGCCTTGTTGCAGTCATGATAATGAGGCTAAAGAAAACTGAGAAATATTAGCCCTACTCTTTAACCTTCAGAAAAATGTTTAATTCCTTCTTCTCTCCCTTTTCATCTCTCCACACTTTACCTCAACACACAGGAGATATTTAGAAATATATCAAAGGTCTATCATGAGTAATACACATGCCATCCAAGTTTACTAACTTGTTATTTACAGTAGTTGATGTAGGACCTCCAGCTCCTGAAAGTCCCCAGCCCCAAATATTACTAAGAATCCACAGAACGTACCTGTAGTAGGTAGCACAGATGGCACCCCGTGGTCTCCTTCTGGTGTTCACACTCATGTGTGTAACCCTCCCCTTAAGTGTGGGCTAGACCTAGTGGCTCACTTCTAATGAAGAGAATGCTACAAAAGTTCAGATTAGTTACAAAGGGACTGCACTTTCCATCTTGCTCTCTCTGTCTTACTGTCATATTCACTCTTTCTGAGGAAACACAACCCTTATGTGATGAGCTGCCCCCTGGAGACATCAACATGGCAAGAAAACCATGTCTCTGCCCAGTAGCCAGCAAGGACCTAAGGCCCAGCAACAGCAGTGTCAGTGAGCCTGGAAGTGGACCTCCTGAAGCTTTCCAACAGCCATATAAGTGAACGTGGAAGCAGTTCCTTCTCCACTGGACCTTAGATGACTGCAGCCATGGCCAAAACCTTGGGTGCAACCTGTGAGAGACCCTGAGCCAAAGGCACCCAGTTGAACCAGATTCCTGACCCCCAGAAACTCTGAGATAATAAAATATGATTGGTTTAGGCTGATAAACTGCAAGGTAATGTATTACACACCAAAAATAATGCAGTAGCTAATCACATGCCTATATTTTCACTTTTACAACAAAAGAATAGAATTTGATGCCAGCACCACTGGCCATTTTTGCTGTTGGATCAGTTACCTGACTGTGACCAACCTGGACCCTCTAGGTTTTAAGACTGCATGATAATCAGCGGGGAAGATGACTCTTTTGTTACTGTTAATGATCTGATATTGCTGTTCCACTAAGTATTGAGAAGTAGGTCTCAAGGCAGTTTGCTTATGCCATGGTATGTCAGAGTTTCCTTGCAACCCTCTGTGCCTGAGACTCATATATACACCCAATGGAAAGGGGGCAATGGAAAGGGGACAGATGTCATCGACAGCCTCCAGGCTGTTCACCTAAGTTACCCCTCACATCCTGTCACCTTGTCCCTGCTCCTCTTAGGAGACATTATCTGTCTATACCTCTTCAGCAGTACTGGGCAAACAGACCAGTTTTTGATTATCTGACCAGGTCCCCCACGTGCCCAGTGCTATGTGGAAGATAGTTGCAATGTCAGAAACTGATTAAGGGATTAATAGAACATTCAGAGAACTCCTGGAAAAATATAAGTAAAAGAGAAAATAGAAACATAGTATAAAATATTATTCTATTATTCCAAAAGAAAATAGAGAAAATTATAGAAAGGGTAGACTTCATTGCTATAAGGTACAGGTCAAGATGCTCAAACTCACTGATAATGAGAGAAATACAAAGATAATTATTTCCATCTGTGTGGCAAAAATACAAATAGATAACATCATGGACTGGTGAGGATATGGGAATGCTCATGTACTAATTTAGAAATACGTTAACACGTCCCGGGGGAAGACATCAACGAACGATGGATGGAGCCAGTGTTTACTACTCCAACTTCCTCACTCTTCCTGTGGAACACCTCTGAGGCAGGTTCTTGTGCCATCTCTCAAAGATCTCCAACAGGATTGACCACCCCCTCTCCAGTTAGCCACAGAGAAACCTCCTCATTTAATACCTTGTGTTGGCCTCATTTCTTTTCCTGTATCACTCTCTACTATCCTACCAGTGCTTCCTAGGATGACTTCTCAAGTAAACTATATACTTCCACCCAAATCCTTGACTCAGGATCTGCTTCTGAGAAAATGTAATCTAAGGCAGTGGGTATTCTAGGCTTATTCCTAATCTTAGTGGGAATTCTTTACTATTTCTTCCTTAAGTAAGATGCTGGCTTTAGGAATGAATTATACATATCAATTATAATCAATTTTTATTTTGAGTGTTTTATGAGCAATATTTGTCAAAGGGCCTTTTTAGCATCTCTGGAGAAAGTATATTACTTTTTTTCCTTAGATCTAATAATATGGTGATTTAAAGGATTCCTAACATTGATCAACACTGACATTCATAAAATAAATCCCACTTGGTCTTGATAAATAATTTTCTTAGTGTGTCTGGATTCTGTTTGCCAATATTACAGTTAGTATTTTTGGGTCAGTGCTTATAAGGAGATTAGCCTTTAGTTTTTTATTTTCTGTACAATCTTTACCAGGTTCAGACATCAATGTTATAGTTGACTTGTGGGGAACAAAAGGATGTTTTTCTTCTTTGTGATTCTTTTTTTTTTCTATTATTTTCATATGAAATCATCTGAGCCTAGTGGTCTTTGTGGTACAGGCTCTTAGACAACTTTATTTCTTTGGTACAAATTTGTTCTTTCCACCTCTACTGAGGTCAATTTTGATAAAATGTTCTGTATAAATTTCATCCAGAATTTCCCATTTATTTGCATAGAGTCATGTAAAGTCATCCGTAATCATTTTTATTTTATTTAACCAGTTTCAGTGGATATTTCTCGTTGTCATCTATTTTGTATATTTGTGCTCTTTTTTCCTTGATTAGAGTTTCTTCTGCTATGTTGTCAAAGAACAAGAATTTTGATTTATTAGTTCTGTATTTAAACTTAATACATTATTTATTTATGCACTAATCTTATCCTTTACTTTTTGTTTTATTTTGTTTAATTTTAATTTATTTTGTTTAATTGTTCTGTTTAAAACCTCTAAACCTAGAAATTCTACTTATTTATATTTTTGTATTATTGATACAAACATTTAAAGCTACAATTTTTCTCTGACTGATGCTTTTATTTTATTACATATAGTCTCCTATGAAGTGTTTTCAGTATATACTTTTTTTGGAAACTTTACAATTTTAGTTTGGCCTTTCTTCTCATCTCAATATTGTTTAATAAAGAATTTTTTTAATTTTCAGATGGAAGACTCATTATAAAATCTTGTTATTAATTTCTTATGTTTCACTCAAAGACTTTTTTATTATTTCTCTTTGGTAGAACTTAATAAAGACCTCTGAGAATGTATATTCTGTATTATCAGAATTCAAGTTATTAGTCATGTTGCTTAGGTTTTGTATAGTTTTACTAATTTTGTCTACCTAAATTTTCTTGGAGAATATGATATTAATGTTTTCTACTATTAGTCTGTTTTTATTTTTCTATACATCTTCTACAGTTTCTGCTGTGTGAAGGGGTTTGCTGTGTTATTTGGCATGTAGATGTATATAATTCAGTATCTTCTTTGTGAATTAAGGCCTTTAGCATTATAAAGCATCTTTCTTTGTATTACTTTTAATTGTATGCTTGCATTAAATCTATCTAGTCTGATATCAGAAACACAGCTCCTGCTTTATATTTACATCTGCATGATATGCCTTTTCCATCCCTCTATTTTAGTCTATCTGCATCATTTGGTTTAAGGTTTGAATTTTGCATTCTGAGTTAGTCAGAAAAATTATTTTAATAGGTGAATTGGGCTAATTTGTGTTTATTGATGTCGCTGATATATTTGATCTCAACTCTATTATGTTATTTCGTGTTATATTTACCATGTTTTCTTTCCTCTACTTTTGTTTTTCTTTTGATGTTAGGGTTGTTTCTGTGTTTTTCCCATTTGCATCTTTATATTAATAACTTTTATTATAAACATTCATTCTCCCTTTTCCTTATTTAGGCTTTTACTATTTTGTCCGCCAGCTTTCAATGATTTCTTTGGTTCCTGTCTATTACCTATATGACAATCAGTGAACTAACTTTTACCTTCTCTTTTCTGTCTCCTCTCATTTTAATTTCTTTTTTTTCCTATTTGGTCACAACCTGTAATATTTGCTTAGTGTTCTTCACCCTTGCTTCACGTTTTCTAGATCTTACATAACAACTAATATTCATTACTCACCATCAGTTTTTTGCCAAAATTTCCCCAGTCATCTTCGGATTATATCAAACTTATTTTCTACTATGATTCCTGAGGAAAGAGGATAGGTAAAATATTCTATGTCTACAGTGTTTGACATTATTTTTCTGTGTTCTTGATATTGAAAGACAACTTAGCTGCATAGAAGATTTTGGTTCACACTTTTTTTTTAATGTGGCTCTACAGTTATTGGACTTACATGTTGCTGTTCAGAAGTGTAATTCAAAACTGATTTTTTGGTAAGTGACTTGGGGTTCTTTGTCTGCATACTAAAAGCATTCTTTTCTTTATTTTGAATATTCGATGGACTCACCAATATTAGTCTCAGAGTTGACAATTTCAGATTAATTTTTCCAGATGTACAGTGGGTCCTTTTAAAAATATATGTTAAGATCATCTCTAATCCCCATCATTTTTTAATCTTCTTCAGGAATTCCACATATCTATAAATCTAACGTACATGTACTAGATTTTTTTGTCTTTCTTATATGTCTGTTACTTTGTCTTTGGTCCCTTTCATCTCGCTCTTTATTTTATTTTCCAATGTGGGTGATTTTAATTCTATCTTCAGTGTCCCTAATGAAATTTTAAGTTGAATCTCTTCTGACTTGGGCAAATTGTAATTTAGTTTACATTTCCAGATATGATTCTGTGTTGTGTTAATACTACTTTTCTGAGTTTGGTCAAATTTTCTTTTATATCGTCCTGATTTTTGTCTATTTCTCAAGTTTTGAGTTTCTGATATGAAGAATTTTTTTATTATCTGCAAATGCTTCAGACATTTAATTTTTTTTTTTTTATTTATTTTTTTTATTTTGAAGGGGGATGATAAAGAATTTTCAAAGGCTGAAATATTTTAATTCAAGCTCTTTCTTTTCTTTCTATAATACCTGTATATAGATAATGTCTGTGATTTTCTGTTCATTGGAAAGCATATATTTTCCTGAACCAGAAATAACAATTTTATGTAAGCTTATTTGAGAAATTCTGATGGTTTGCTATATTTCTTAGTTAATGAATGCCCTCTTGATATAGTGAAAAAGTTTTTTTTAAAAAAAATATTACTATTGATAGCATCTTTAACTGGGGAAGGGAGAGTAAACTTGTTGGTTTGTCTTCAAATTTTTTTTATTCAGTTGTTCTCCTTTGTTTCTCTAGGACTCATGATTTCCACTGCTTGCTTCCATTTGTCCTTCGTCATTAGCCCACATTATTTTTAATGTCAAATGGACACAGCATAGTTTATCCACCTTCTATTGTCTCTGTTTCTGTTTCTCTCCTGACCACAGATGCTGGCAACAATGTATTATATGTATTGTGTAATATATTTATATAATGTATTGTGAGTGATGCAGCTGGAATTGCATCCCTCTGAGTTATGTGACTTAAATGTGCCACATACAAGTGTGCTGTAATTGTAAATGTTAGCAGTTTGTTTTTGACTTTACCAGTGAAATAATGGTTGTGTTTTGTACAGAGATAATGCTAGTTTAATTTTTTAACATTGTGAATATTGTGACCATGTTTTCTAAGAGTTTAGATGATGAAATTGAGAGTGCTTATAATACCAGTGCCTGCATGAGTCAGGTATCACCAAAAATGAAGACTGATGACTGTATTATCTTAATGACAGGTAGGGCACATGCAACTGAATTAGGGAGGTGATAACCAAACAGGACATACGGCACAACCTGCAGAAAAGCATTTTGGGATTGGGATGGTGAAGAATGGAATGTGAAAGCACTGACTAAATGACACACGCCCAGGATAAGGCAGACAAGAATTTCTAAATCAACCAAAAGTTGCTTCTGTCTCTCTCAAAGGCATTAATGCTCAGTTGAAAATAAGGGGCCAGTGAATTAGCTTGAGCATATCACACAAATGATCATGTGTTATCATATCATTTTCTTGATTGCTTTATAAAATGAGGAATTTTACATTTTCTGATTCAAAGATCAACTTAAATGTCCCATGGACAAACAACCAGGAAAATTTTGACAACCTGGTGTTCGTCCCTTATAGAATAGGGCTGTTTCTGTTAGATCTTACCAGTGATCATGCTTTCTATAGTATGTCAGGTGATGTACTGAATCATGACAACACCAAAAAAAAAAAAGAAAAGAAAAGAAAATTTCTTAGCTCTTAGGTACTTTGATTTGAAAAATTAAGTATGAAATAGTCTTCTTCATTTCCATGAAGATGTTAATGAAATCATAGAAAACATAAAACAAAAGATCAGTACTCACTGAATCTATTTAAATTGTCGACCATCTGTATATATTCAGTATATACATATGTGTATATGTATATGTGTTTATATGTAAACACACACACATATGGGTTTAATGCCCATTGAAGCACTTTCATTTCTAATAATAGCCAGGATAGCCAACCTGCTGTTGAATTGATTTCCAGACTAAGTATTTGACCTATTCAACCACTTGCAAGACACAGTAGATTGACATATCCTTTCTGAGTTTTTGGAAAGTAAAGCTTAACAACCTGTCATTTAAAAAACAGGGTTTGTTATCTTTTAACCAGGTAATTAAAATTACCTTTTAATTTTTACTAAAAAAAATTTAAATTTTTATTTAAAAAAAGGTAATTAAAATTACCTTTTAATTTTTCTATGTCAATTCCCTCATTTGTAAATTGGAGATCATATATAATACATCATTTACTGCATTATTTTTAAGAAATAAATGAGTTAATACTACATGTGCAAAGTTTACCATATTGTCTGGCAAAAAGTTAAGTGCTTAATAAATATTTATTAATATGGTTATTAATCAAAATAATATAAGTTATAAGTGGAATATACTACGTAGTTGTTGAAGGTAAGATTTCAGCTGAGTTTAGGAAATTATCAGGGTCTTTTAAACCCTTGCTTCTCAAAGCATGGTCCTCAGACAAGTAGTGTAAGTATCACCTGGGAGTTTGTTAACATGCAACATTTTGTCTTCTACTCCAGACCCACTTAATCAGTGCATTTTGACAAGACTTCCCAGGTGAAATGCATACATATTAACATTTGAGAAGCCCTGTTCTAAAGGATTCTTTTTTTAAATCATGCTGCTGGCATCAGAGGTATGTCATTAAGCCCAGAGAGGAGCCAAGAAGGAGAATTTAGAGGCAGAAGCACTAGCTGATAAGGTGACATGTAGGTCTATATTCAGTAACTCTAATGACTCTAACCTGTTTGGATCAATTTTATAGTATTTTAATAAATGGAAATTTGCCACTTAAAATGGCCTAAGGCATGCATTGGCCAGCTCAAGAAAGTATAGCACAAAAGGAAGAGATGATTCAGTCAACAAGTAGATGGATTTTAGGCAGTAGAATTCTTTGACTGCTTCCAGGCATAGCAACGTCAGAAGTTATGTCGGTAGGAAGTAGGGATTAAGTCTACACTTCACGAGGCCAAAGCTTTGTTTGGATGTACTGCCTAGGCATGAAGGCAAGTGTCGGGCTCATGTGTGTAGGTGTGTTTTTGTGTGCAGACATGTGAGCATGCAAGTATTGATACCCAAGTCCCATTTCAATCACACAGCCTTTTGTGCTTGAGCTAATTTGGTCTAGAACCCTGTCATAATTTCCAAGAGAAGAATTTCATTTTATGCCATCAAGAGCCAGACATAATACCACCTAATGAAAAATGTCGATTGTAGTTGCTTCTTCACAAAAGTAACTCTTTATTATAGAAAATGTAGCAGAATTTTCCAAACAGCAGAATAATTCTCCTTAGAGTTGGATCAGTTTAATAAGTCTTCTGAAATTAGGGTTCAGATAAAGACACATCAGTTACTCAAGGTCTTTGGCCTTCTGCCAGGAGAATTTCTTACTTCCAGCTCCCTACACACACCCTTCCCTAAGGTTTCCGTTGCTAGAAAGTTAACCAATAAATACAAACACATGTTAAGTGAGCATTTTATCTATTTTCCAAATTTGCCCATTTCTCATATCTTAGTTCTAATAGTTTTGTGTCTACAATTTCATGCCTGAATAAAAAATAATCAAAATTGAGAAGGTGAATGTATTTTTATGTCTGTTTACATTGTGCCTTACTGATTTTTGTTTATTTTTGGCCCTAATAATATTTTTAAATTATGTTCAGTTTTATTATATCTGTTTCATAATTTCTTAACAGAAAGAAACTATGATAACAAGTATGGGAGCAACAATGGGAGAGTCCATTGTATAGTCAGGAAAAGTTCAAGCATTTATTCCCTTCACCCACACCCAAGTCCCCTCAGAAGACTAATCAGTTATGAACTTTCCCCAGTAGTAGACGGCATAGCACCACACAGATCGCACTTCAGGGTTGAAGCACGGGGAGTGTTTACTGCCGAGGGCTCACCCCTACATTCCTTTCCAGGAATTACCTTCAGCCAAAGGGAGCTGTATTGCTGTAAATTAGGCACCCTCCTAATGCAATGACTGTATCCAGTGACTGGTTGATGCTGAGTTTAAAGGCCTGACTCCCTTGCCCAACTCAGGACAAGTGTGTAGGACCATCTCAAATCCTGAATTCCAGGATCAGATGGGAATTCTGATGAAACTACATTGTAATTCACCTTCTCCCTCAGCACAATTCTGCTTCCTTCACACTTGTTGGGATGTTGTTCCTGAGCATATTTTCTGATGAACTTTCTGTATGAAAAGGTCTCAGAGTCTGTATCTGGGCAGTCCAACTTAAGACAATTGATAGGATGGCCCCAGGGAGTAGCCTCTCAACTGTGATTATAGGCTAGCAGGCTGGAAATGAGAACCTGGAAGACTGTTGTCTAAGTTGTCCTGGGCACAATTAGAGCAGGAGAGTCCTTATCATGCTAAGCCATATGCTTCCCTTTTCTTCTTCTTTGCTAGATTGAAAGATACTTTTTGAGAGGTAGGAAAAGTTCACTAATAGTTAACTAATACTGGTCTTTATTCTGAGTTGATTTTAGATCTGATTATAGAATTTAGAGTTTAAGTAGGAGGGTGTTATAGGCAGCCTCTGAGAGGTGCACCATGATCCCTCCCTCCTGCTATTCATGTCCTTATGTAATTATTTCCCCTTGAGGGTGGGTAGGACCTAGTGACTTGTTTCTAACAAATAGAATGTGGCAAAAGCATTGAGATGTCACTTCTGAGATGAGGTTACAAAAAGTCTACGATTTCCCTTTTTCTCACCCTTTCTTACTTTCTCCCTCTGAAAGCCCTCACTCTTGGGCAATCAAAACAGACCTACATGTGGTGAGAAGCCCTATAGAGATGCCTATGTGACAAAGAACTGATGTCTCCAGTGAACAGCCAGGAGGACCTGAGGCTGCCACCAGCCTTGTGAGTTTGGAGGCAGGTCATCCCTCAGTTGAGCCTTGAAATAACTGCAGCTCTGGATAATACTTGATCACCACACCCTTGTGCAGGACCCTGGGCTGGAGGCATCCCGTTCAGCCATGCCCAGATTTCTGACCCACAGAAACTGTGACATAATATGTTAGTTTTTGAGCCACTAAACTTAAATGGGATAATTTGTTATGTGGCAGTAGATAACTAATACAGAGGGTTAATACTTCCTACAGTATATTACCCCCTGACCTACAAACATGGGCATATCCAAATCAAGTAATAAGTATAGAGCCCCAAAACCTAGTAAGGAATTTCATGTTTGGAACCATTTTTAAAGCACATGGCTTCACGGGTAGGATAACAGTGTCATGTTCCTGGATTTCTTTACAAGTTGACTTCAGTCATATCTGTTTCTAAAGATAGTGTCATTCATTCTCAGACAAACAAGCATGAAAACAAAGTTGACAGGAAAATTTTTTCAACTCTATGAAAAATGTTATGCAGAAAAGTTGAAATAGTACAACAGATACCTGTATACCCATCACCTAGATTAAATGGTTATTAACATTTGCCATATTTGTTTTAAATACATGCATGGATATATGCATATGAGTGTATATGTGTACGTAAAAAACACTTATGTATAAAACACACACTACCTATACACATGATGCACACATGATACATCACCTGTAAATATTCCAATACTTATTGCATGTGTAATTATGAGTGAGTTATTTAATATTTAAAATCCTCAGTTCTTTATCTATAAAAGGGATGTGAAAACAGCTACCTCAGAGGGATTAAATGAGCTAGCAATTGTAAATCATTTAGCACCTGGCCCTACATGTAATCCATTGTCTATAAATATTGACTCTGGGGTTGCCCATAGTCAGTAGGCTATATTGGCCTGAGGCTGATGAAGAAAGTCTAGATTAGAGTTAAAGATTTGGGCATCGCTTTCAGTTTGCACAGAGTGGTAACTGATTCTATGAATCATTAAGGCCGTGGTTACCAACCTGCCTACACATTGAAACCACACAGAGCTTTACAAAAGTAACACCTGATGTTTACAAAAGCAGCACGGCCCCAAAGAGTCTGACTTAATTGGCATAGAGTGGTGGTTTACCAACTTTAGCATGCATTAGAATCACCTGGAGGGCTTGTTAAACCACAGACTGCTGAGCCCCATCCCAAGAGTGTGCAATCCAGGTCGTTGGTGGAGCCTAAAAATTTGCATTTCTGTCATGACTTAGGTGATGCTGCTGGTGCAGCTGCTGGAGAGAAGATTCATAAACATGAATATTCTCCCTGGCACCATAAGCACTCTTCTACTAAGGTGGTTTCATCAAGGGAAAAAAATAATTGCACTGCACTTGTCCTCATTAGAGATTTTACCCATTTTCCTAAGCTCAAAGCTGAGGGCAAGGACAGATTGATGAGAAAAATTCTAAGGTATGACAAGTGGGTCTTGATATCAAGTGCAGCCAACTAGGGGAACATTTGGGACCCTGAAGTGACTGAATAGCCACTAGTTACACTGTCTTGTCTTGCTCTAACATGTTTCTAGATAGAGAGGGTGGGGTTGGTAAGAAGAGACCCTAAAAGGAGGGAGTCATCAATGGTTTCTGCTCACACTGAAAGTAATATTACTTGAGTCTTCCTTTATACTATTTAAAGAAGAAAATGTTTGTCATTTGGAGTGGTGTATATTTCACAATTTACACAGTTCATTTTCTTAACTATTAAATTTAATATTCTAGTGTATTTCTGGCATTTGCAACTTTTTTTTCCTTCTGAATCCTGATTATAAATGTTGGAAGGTCAATTATTGTACTGTAGTTACAGGTGAACACACTCAGTGGTCTCCCAATTTTAAAAATCAGCACCAGCCCTCAGCTGCCACTTTGCTTCTGGTTTAATGGGCTCAGGAGGCTCAGTGGCTCCAGCCAATTGAGCCTCAACTCTGACCAATCACGCTCTCTCACATTCTACTTAAGTCAGACTTCAGCAGCCCAGAGAGTCTGTGAGCCACTGACTGAAGCAAGGAGGGTGGGCCTGAGTAGTCTGGGTAGAGGACATCTAAGTGTTGTTTTTTGGTTTTTTTTTTTTTTCTTTCCTGTCAGGGTCTATTTCTCTCTCCTTTTCTGTTTCTGCCTCCTCTAAGAAACAAGGAATTCCTTGCTGCTTGGCTGTGAGAAGGGCAGGCACAACAGATAAGTCACTTGGGTTTAGTTTTGTTTCCTTCCACCTCACTTGTAGTCATATAATATGCCCAGGAAGTCAGGACTTGGATAACAAGCTCAACGTACTTTCACTAATGAAAAAGTGAAACTCAGTACTGGACTGAGAGTAATGCTTTGGGATGACCAAATACTAGAAACCACTTCTTACTTCAGGTAAAGCTTATTTCTCCTGTCTCCACTTCCTTCCCTTGGTTACCGTGGGGCTGCTGGAAAACCCCAGACTGGGAACGGGTGCTACAGACGGCCCTCACTAAGGGGCTGGGACTGGAACACTAACCTGGTTTTCACTAGGAAGGGCATTTCTTGTTCATGCATCTAGTGTCCCTTACAACAGAAGGCTACAAGAAGGACATCCTCTGGTTGGGTCAAGCTTTGCTCTGACATATAGCCTCCTCTTAAGAACTAGCCTCACCATTCCTGATAAGGGAAGCTCGTAGGCTACCATCTCTTCTCTATTTTTAACTCAATATCCTCCATCGGGGCAAACCACTTATACGTAGCTGACGTTCATCTTGTTGCCTTTGTCTGTCTTTAGCTACCTTCTTCCCCAAAGCAATCAGAGTGTTCTCTCAGGAAGGACTCAAGATGTCTATCGTACTCCATAGGACGCCTACCTTGTCTTTTTTTAACAAGGCTTTTTCAGAACAAAGTCCCTGTTAGTCTACTAACTTTCCTGATTCTTTCTAGTCTTCCTGTTGATCAACCTCTTCCTGGTGGCTTAAAACCGGGGAGACCCTTTGGTGTTCACTTAGGCTCTGATTCCACTTTTTTGCTGAAATTTGGGGGGCCCCCCAGGTTAGGGGATGACTCTTACTGGGGAATGTAATGTTACCCCTAATGTCCTCATATCTACTCTCAACTACTTCTTTCTTGGCCTTCCAAGCTTGGGGTATTTTTGTCCTCATAGAAGCACATATGGGCCCTCTCACCGTGTACCCTCTTGAGCCCCTAGCTGTCTCATTCTTTGAGACTATTCCTTCTGATTGTGTCTTGGTCTATGAGGTTTTCTTAAAATCTATCATGGCCCTCAAATTCTAGACTAGAACTATTATAGCCTTTACCTTTGAAACCCCAAGTAATAGCCTTCTTGTGGGACCCTAGACCCCACAAGTTCCTTCCCATACTGCAAGTAACAGATCTCTTGATCTCAAGAACGTCTACCTCAGAACTTGCTTTCTAATAGGGCTCTCTGCTTTGTTCTTAGCCTACAGTTGAGAGGTCTACACCTCATAACGCTCCTTCTTTGAGCAACAAGACCCCTGACAATGTATATTGGCTGGGAGATAGGATCAGACCGGTAGGATTGTGACGCTGATCCTGGAAATTCTCCTTCCTTCATGCTCCAGACACTTCTGTCTTCAGGGAACGGAAGAACCCTAACACAGGCTAGAAGAAGCCACGAAATGCATTGGTATCCTTGTTGACAAGTAAAATCTATATGACTCACTTGAAAGGGGTTTCAAAGCATCTCCCTCAGGGGGAATGAGTGCTACTTCTGCCTGAGGGCTGAGCTGTCACGAATTCAGGATCTCATAGGTGCCTCTCATCACTTACTGATGAAACTGTCGACCTAGCAGGGCTAAACACCCTCATCTGTGGCTGCCTTCCTTTGGAGAGCTTATCTTGACCCTGTGTAGAATAAAGCATCTTCTGTTTCAGATTGCAATAGCTTATAAGGATATTTTAGGGTGCTGTTTCTTAACTTTTGCAGAGCCTTTAATTTAGACAAGGATGTCATACACCAGACCAACCACCCACTAAGTGCCAACTAGTGTAGTAATGAGTGGCAATTGCCACCTTTTGGTAGAAGGAAGTAAAACACTGAATCAAGTGTTTTCTTTATAAAGTCTTTCCCCCCCACTTTGGGTAAATACCCAGTAGTGGCACTGCTGGATCAAATGGTAAGTCTCTTAGCTCTTTGAGGTATCTCCGTACTACTTTCCATAGAGGATGTACTAATTTGCAGTCACGCCAGCAGGGTACAAGTGTTCTTTTCTCTCCACATCTAGGCCAGCATCTATTTGGGACTTCTTGATAAAAGCTATTCTCACTGGAGTTAGGGGATAATCTCATTGTGGCTTTGATTTGCATTTCCCTGATCAGAGATACTGAGCATTTTTTGATGTTTATTGGCCATGAGGCTATCTTAAAGATTTCTGTTCATGTCTTTTTGCCCACTTCTTAATGGGATTTTTTCTTGACTTGCTTGAGTTCTTTGTAGATTCTGGTTATTAGCCCTTTGTCAGATGTATAGCATGTTAATGTCTTCTCCCATTCTGTAGGTTGCCTATTCAGTCTATCTGTGCAGAAGACTCTTAATTGGGTCCCATTTCTGTTGCTGTGATTGCTTTGGAGATTGTCTTCATAAATTCTCAGCCTAGGCTGATATCTAGAATTTTTTCAATCTCTTCTAGAACTTAGTTTCATGCCTTAGGTTTAAGTCTGTTATCACTCATGAATTTTGAGTGCTGAGAAGTGTGTATCCAGGAAAAACACTTCATAAAATGATTGCACTCAAGTCTATAGCAGCACAACTCACAATCGCAAAGATGTGGAAACCAAGTGTCCATCAATACATAAGTGGGTTAATAAAATGTGGTATATGTATACCATGGTGCAATACTTGGCCATAAAAAAAATGGTGAACCTAATACCTTTTGTAACAGCCTGGATGGAACTGGTGACTATCCTAAGGAAAGTATCATAAGAATGGAAAAACGAACACCACATGTACTCACTTTTAAACTGGAGCTAATTGATCACTCACGTGCACATATGGTAGTAAAACTCAATGGAAATCAAGTAGGTGGGAAGGGGGAGGAAGGGATGGGTAAACTCATACCTAATGAGTACAATGCACACCATATCTGTGTGATGGGCACACTCGTAACTGACTCAAACTGTGCAAGAGCAACTCATGTAATCAAGACACTTGTACCCCTGAAATATTCTGAAATTAAAAAAAATAACAATACTGAATCAAAGGATAAGGGGTTTGCAGCAGGGAAGTTGATAGCAGGGACAACTGAGGAAGATCTGGGGAGGGTGCCCCTTGCAGTAGGGTGCCATAGTGTCTATGGCCACAAGCATATGCCTTGGGGAGTGCAGCAGTGCCCTGGGAGGTGCTGCCCAACCTAACAAATATTTTCTTTTTCAGCTGCTGGTGTCTACAGGACATAACACTAAATACCTAAACATTTTTACCTCCGTAATATTTTGAAAGTTTAAAAAAATACTGATGGTCTTCCCACTTCCCATCTTGCTAACAACACTGCTTTGATCTTATTTGAAACTACTTATCCCAGAAGAACCGAAGGCTGGTGGTCCACAAGACTTACATGCTCCTGAGTAATCTATCTTCAGATGAAGACTCCTCATATCACCTGGGAGTCTTAAGGGCCCTGCATAATGGCTCCTGAGCTGAGCTTAATTAAACATGCTTTAAAGCCATCCTGCACTTGTGCTGTTTGGTTTTTGTGGAAGCTGTCCAGGTCAGAGCAGGGATAACTGTCCCTCATGGGAAGAAGACATGACACAGTAATTGCATCCTTAGCTAGTTCTCACTGCTGCATTCTGTAACTGAGGATTCTAAGCCTCTACCAGGGTCTGCTTCAGGGTTTGCATATCTGATGTGGGTATAAATAAATCCCCTCTTGAGTGGATCTAGATAGAAAGTGAATCCCCCTAGGAATGGGGAAGTCTGGACTCACCATAGTGCTGTATTAAGACCTTTCCACAGTGAAGTGCACAGTAAGGACTACTTTCTGTAGTCACTAATTGATTGTGGTGCACAGAACTCTAAACCCATTCTCTAATCTGCCTTCAAAAATACTTGGTTTTTGGCTACATTCAATTAGAACAGGAAAGAACTCCTGATTAAGGCTGTTACCTTGTCTCCTACCTGTTGCTTTCAAGCAAACTGTCTGCCTTACTCCAAGCTCTCTATAGAGGCAGTGGCATCAACAGCCACAAAAATCTTAGGTTGGGAGAAAAAGGTTTATGGTTAATACAAAGGCTGTACACTTTCATCTGACCACTAGACTAAGTTGTACTGCTATGGCACAACTGTATTCACGTCTGTATCACCAATTCCTGAAACTTGAGCCAGAACATGCCTCAACACACTGGTTGAGTGAAAACAATGCAGGACTCTGAGACGGAGGGGTAAGGGATAAGCTGGATAGTGTCATCAGGTCAGATGACACTAACCCGTGTTTGAGATGATTGCTTAGGCAGTGCTGAGTGGAATTAGGATTTAAGTCTAGGAAGGCCTGAAAGGTGGCCACCTTGTCCCTTGGACAGTCTGGATTTTCCTTATGCTATAGTGCAGTCTCTTAAAAAAAAAATAGCTTGTGTGCCCAAGAATCCTTTGCCCCAGGAAGCCAGAGCCAAACTGTAACAGTGGCAATGTGGAAGTATCTCCACCAGCCCACTCAGCAGGAAAATCACACCAGATAATGCAGATTGAATCAATTAGCTAAGAACTCACAGGATTAACTGGATCAAGAATGAAGTGGTTAAAGAACCTAATTATGTACTCAGCTGGCACCCTGCTCTCAACCTTCACAACTGATCCAGTAGATGAGTCCCTGAGTCTTTCTTGGAGCACATGAATAACTTTTTCTGAATGTTTGAGAGCTGAGCTATGTCCATAGGCTCAAACTTCAGAATAAACGTCCATAAGCATATCTTCCCGTAAGTTCCAAAACCACTGTCACTAAATGCAGAAGCTCAGATGTCTCTAATCACTTATAACTGACCCAGCAAGATTAGATGTCCTCACCTGCAGCTACATCTCTTCGGAGTGTTTATGGATCCACTGTAATACAAATGAGATTCTTCTGCTTCAGGTTGTGACTTGAATCTTACTGTGTTTCCTACTACCTGAGAATGTAGCAAAGCAGCCTTTTCTCTGTCACTCCAAGCTCACTGTGCCCCATAGGCAGATGGGGCAGATGCGGTCAGACGACTAAGCATTTCATGGCTCATGCACAGATATACCCTATCTGTGTATTTAGAGGGAGTTTCCCCTCTATATGCAGGTGGAAAGACACATTATCAGCCCTTCCAAACATCAAACAACTTCCCTCCCCTCCAAGGTTATCTTTAACAACTGAGCAAGCACAAGCAACCATATCAAAACAGAGCGTTAGTTTTACTGCACAATCAAGTGCCACTCTTGCCTTCTGGGGAGGAGGAAGGGCAAGGATCAAGAGGCCAGCAAGGTTCACATCCTGCAAATAAGGCAGAAATCCTTTAGGGGGAAGGAGGTCATTAAACTCTGAAAATGCAATTCCAGCAGAGAAGTGACAAAAGGGTAACAGCTCTGGCAAAATTACTCCATCTATCAATTCCCAAAAGAAAAACTTCTACTGAAGTCTCTAGGTTCCTGTTCTCCATATTCCCTCTGAAATCCCTGGAGAAGTGTGCCCCTTCAGTCTCAGGCCTAAAGAAGGGTTTCTGATCCCAGGAAGACTCCCTAGAATCTCATTCTGGAAAGCAGGGGAAATTGCTCCCTTAAACCTCCTCCTCCAGCTCTTTAGAAGTTATTACTCTTAATGGGCACACTCAAAGAGTGATCACATTCTATGTCTGACTTCTGGGAATAAGTTGAGGATATCCTAAATTCTAATTCAAATGATGGATCAGAGCTGTCTTCTAACCTAGAATTACGTAATTACACAAACATCCTTAGGATGTGTACTGATCTTTCTTTCAATCCCACTATCGCCCTAGAAGACAACTGACTTGCCTCTGCCAGTAGTTGGGTCACTTGTCTGTCTACTACTCAGTTCCGATCTTTTCCACTCCCACACTTCTGCCTAAAGGTGCTGTGAGAACTCTACTCGCTTCCTGTCGTGTAGATACTATGTTTGAGATGCTGGCTAAGTCTTATCAGGCTTGGATTGAGCTACTTCAAGGGCGGTGCTTCTAATGCAGAAGCCCCTGTTGGATAAAGCCCCTTGGCAGGGATAACTGTCAGGAAGGACCCCATCCTATTATGGGTACTTGAACTCAATGGGCAGGTCTCTTCATGTCTAAATTTACAAGGTTAGAGAAGGTTGGAAACCAGGAAGCAAACTCAGTATCTCAGTAACAGAGTGGACATGTGGACACATGTTAGCGTTTGAATTGCTATAGCAATATGAAACTAGGTAACTTGTGAATGACAGTTCATTTCTTACAGTTCTAGAGGCTGGGAAGTCCAAGATTAAGGCAGATTTGGTGTCGGGGGGCCTGATTTCTAGTTCATAGATGGTGCCTTCTTGCCCACAGATGGAGTCTTTACAGGTGTGGAAGAGGCAAGGGATCTCTGAGGCCTTTTATAAGGGCACTAACCACATTCATGTGGACCTTGCCAATTATCTCCTGACAGGTCCCACCTCCTAATCACACTGGTAACTAGGCCTCAGCATGTGAACTTTGAGGGCACACACACTCAGACCATAACAGCATGTAAAAAGCAAACTTGACAAACATTGCCTGTTAATCATGAATAGCTAAACTTGTGTCTCAACAGTTCCCCCTCTTTCTCTTCCAAATAAGTTGTCCTTGTTGAAGAAAACAAAAGTCAAAAGTTGCTGAACCTACAAAAAGACTAGAATAGATAGGGAACTCTGGGTTATAGGGATTTAGCATACAGATTAAGCCCCGGGACAGGACATGGAAAACAGGAACGTTCTATGTGAATGTGCAGGTGAAGGAATTAACATGGAATATTAATTGGGGTTCTTTAGATAAAACCAATAAAACGTATGCACTGCAAGGAATTGACTCTCATAGAGGCTGAGAATCGCCAAGATCTGCAGTTGGCAAGCTGGAAACCCAGGAGAGCTAATGGTGTAGTGCCAGTCCAAGTTCAAAGGCCTCAAGACCAGGGGAGAGTCGTTGGTGTAAGTTCCAGTCCAAAACCGGCAGGGACAAGACCCAAGAAGAGCCAAAGTCTCACTCTGAGTCCAAAGGTCAAGAAGATATCAGTGTCCTGGTTCAAGGCAATCAGGCAGAAGGATGTGACCTATTACTCGGCCATTTTGTTCTATTCAGGCCTTCAATAGATAGAATGAGGCCCACGCACGTTAGAGAAGGTGATCTGCTTTAGTCTATAAGCTCAAATATCAATTTCATCTGGAAACCCCTCACCCCCAGAATGTCTGACCAAATGTCTAGGCACCCTATGGCTCAGTCAAGTTGACACAAACAACTAATTATTGCATGACGTACCAGGACACTGAATCAGGTAAACCAAGATGAAGATAACTAGAGGGACCAAGGACCAAGTGACTGAAAGAAGTGGACAGGACACTGGGATTGAGATGCAGAGAAGACCCAGTTCAGGGATTGAGCTAAGAAATGAAGGGCTACTCTCCCCTTGTCTGCTCAAGTGAAGGGGCCTAGAACAAAAGGTAATAAGGAAGGAATTATGACTTATGAATAGATAGTACCAAATTCAAAATGAGAGTGTCACTATACCTTGAAACACTGCTCTGAAGTTACAGGACGATGCTCATGGTAGCCCCAGTATGCAAAACCCTAGGTGAAGTCCTACTCAGGAGTCTTAGGTCCAGATAGAGTGGCCACTAAGACAACACTAGAATGACAAATTCCCTGCCTTCAAGCTGTCAGACACTAAAGTCAAGGAACACTGAACTCTCCCTAATTGTCCATTTTCCCAGTAGTTGGAAAGCTGTATTTTTCATGGCACATCAGGATTTAACACATCAAAACCCAATTGATGTGTTAAACTCCCTCCTCTGGAGTTCTTGAGTTGAAGTGATGGGTTTCAGCAGGCAGCTTGTATATCTGATACCAGTGCATCTGAATCTGATCTCAGGATCAGGTGTCCCGAGAGCTTTAAACCTACCAGGATGAACAGGAATCAAAGAAGCCCAAGATGTTTTGGTGAATGGTGGCTTGGATTTCTGTAGTACATAGCTATCTTCCTTTTCATGTGCCTCATCCTGAAGCTCTAAGGCTTCATTTAATCATGGATTCTTCTAATCCTTCAAAGTCCTTTCTATCCTGAACATGTTTCCAGTGGAATCTATACTTTCTGGATGTCAGCCCTGTGGGAACAATGTAAGGCCATCTTCCATGTGACTTAGCAGACTGACGTATACTTGCTTTCTGGTCAATATGGTAGTTTTGCATTTAGACACAACCATGTTAGGCCACGTCTGTCATATACGTGGGGAATTTCCCACCTCTGATTTATATCTGGGTCTTCTAGAGACCCGGTGCCCCAGCCCTTATGATGACAAGACTAATGCCATAGACTTTGATATGGAATTAGATCTACTTTATTAATGGTAGCCACCTTACCCCTTCTGGCCACATTGTTCTTCTTGCCTTTAATGGTGTGAGGTGACTATTTCAAAACTTCTAAATAACTAAATATTGCTATGATCTTCAGATAGTATCTACTCGGTGGTCTAGTGCTGCTTTCCTAGCAGATGCTTTCTGCTGGGTGTTAACATGCACTATAAAGACATATATTGGCCTATTCCCACATCCAGTTGCCTCTACTCCATACCAACTTGTTAAACCTTCAGTTTTTGTCCTTTAGGCCACTGATGAGTCAAGCAACTTGCCACTGCCCACTAGTATATGTAGAGAAGTCCACAAGATAGAGGACTCTGTTCACACAAACAACCACATACACTGCCTGAACCTGTGCCTGTTGGGATGATTTCTCTTCATTGCTGTTCAAAGATACCCTTAAATAGTTTGCATCAGCCATCCATTTTTGGCTTGTACCCCCAAGTGTAGATCTATCTGGGAACCAAACCTGGGCACTTTCTCAGTGTTTACTCTCCATTCTCTGGAGCGCACTGAGCCCTAAGGTCACCAAGGTGGAACATCAAGTGCTCTAATAGCCACATGTGGCTAGTGGCCACTGACTTAGCACAGGTTACAAAATACTTTCATTAGAATTTTCTCTTCTAGCACTGCTCCAGGTCTTTGTACTACATTGTGACAAAGTGAGTTTAAGTACTCCCGAGGCTAAACTACAAACACATAACATGTTCACCTTACATGAACAAGAACTGTTCAAGCCCCCCTTTCCTGATGGGGTAGAAAAATAACACTTGCCAAATCAGTGGCTGCATACCATGCATCTGAAACTTATCTAGCAGAGATACCATATCTGGCAGAATAGCTTAATTGGGGTTAACATTTGGTAAAACTTGAGGTAGTCTCTCTCCAGGATCTGTCCAGCTCTCCTAAGTGCCATACTGGTGAGTTAAATGGGGATATGATGGGACCACCATGCCTGCATCCTTGAGGTCATTAAGTGTCACTAACTTCCTCTAGTACATGATACATTTTTTTACTGTCTTGTTCAGAGAAAGGTTTCAAAGGCTTCTACTTGGCCTTCCCCACTATACCACTTGCCTCACAAGCCAAGATTCTGGGTAGACATCTGTCTATTCTGACCATACATTTGGGGGAAGATGAATAATCACCAGGCCCGGACCCAGAGGACCCATTGTGAGCTGACTATCCATTATATTCCAATATGAGCTGAAATCCACTTATTGTTTGGCCTCCTATACCTCCACTCTTACAGGGAGCCATAGTGTCTAGGTTTTGGGAGTAAATGTTCTTTAAACTTGCCAAATATTCTCCAAATGACTGGGTTTTTTTCCAGTATAAAATCATCTGAGTGGCCATTCGATTCCTGGGGGAGGGGGGCATCCTGGGGGAATCATTATCATAGTCCTAGCAAGGTTTTGTCAAGTTCTTCCTTGAAGGCATTCAGTCAATACGTTCCAAGCCTAAACACAGGGCAGAGAGGTTATGAACACTTCTTGGGGAAATTGCTTTTAGCAGTTTGATCACCCACCTCTAGTTTTTCTTGTTCATTGGTCCATACTTCACACATGGCTATGTCATACTAACACTTTCTCTAATCATCCCAATACAACACCAGTGAAGGCTTAAGTGATCAGACTGCTACCAGGGGTTTCTGTGCTTTACCTACCATCAGGGATGGTGTCTCCATTACCAGATGGGCAGCAGGTGTTACAACTAACACCTTACCTTAGTGTCTGCTTTCTTGAATCTCTCCCGGTACCGATGGTTAGAGTTGTGTAGAATGTTCACTAAGTAGTCCCCTTGTGCACAAACCTCATTAAGGAGTGCCCTATGGAAAAAGCAGAAAGAAGTGGGCAGAGAAGTCAAGCTGTGACACAAATCCAGTGATACCTTGGCCAGCTGTACCAGGAGCTTCATCTTCAGAATGGCCTTTGACTTGTCCTGAGTTGGGTCACATTAACCATGGCTTTTTACACTTACACTGATCAGCCGTTAGCTATGGGCTGCCCTGGAAGATGTGACCTTGAAACCTGAGGCTGAGAATCCCTGAAAAGGCCAAACCAAAGGCTGCTTGGTAGCAGCTGGGGGAATAAGTCCCTCACTAAAGGGAAGTCGGTGTCTACCATTTTTAGCAAAAAATAGGTAAAACCTATCCTACACCTTCAACTTCAAACTTCTTGGGTTCCTTGAGTCTAGCAAGTCAGAATTCTAGATCTGTCATTTCATAAAATAACTTTTGAAAATCTCTGGTTTTCAGAATCAATCCTAATTCAGATAGACCAAGCAATCCTTGCTTGTATGACTAGGAAGGGAAACAAGAGCCTCAGGATCTTCTCTTCCTATGGGTCAAGAAAAGTAAAAATCCAAGCTGGTGGCTTGGCCTCTGGTATCTTAGTATGGGGCCCTTTAAAGTCCCTCAAAGAGGCCCAGATGTGGACTTTGCCAAGTTCAATTATCCTATAGAAAATGGGGTCTCCTTGGCCTGTAGACAGTCCCTACTTATCCATGAAATAGCCCCTCCTGCCCTACCCTGTTCTGCCCCTTCTCACAATCTCTTCAGCTCACCTGAAGAACAGAACAGGAAAGAAATGGCCACAAGGCAGCTGGTGTCTCAGGAGTGTTAATGGTTGGACCATTGATAGGGTTGGATAAGTGGTATGTGGACTAGGCCCAGTCACTTCTTCAGAAGCCAGCAACTTCTCCCCACTGCCACCTTTTCTCAATGCTGCTCTTAATCTCTGACATGGGACTGCATTTTGTATCCACTTGGTAACACTAACCACACATGGGACTCCTGAAGTAGAAGTGCAATCCCTGTCCCTTGGTCTTCCCTGGACATCCTGATGGCATTTCTTAGATTTTCCAATATCTTTGTATTCAACTTTACCTGATGAATCAGCAAGTGATACATACTTAGGGTACCTGGACAACAAGAAACTCACTGCTAAGCCAGTTTGATCAGTTTCTTCAGTGGGAAATAATGCTGGCAAGTAAACATCTGCCTCATGAGTTAGGACAATACCCAAATCCTCATGTTAAACTTAGTCTTTCATGGAAATTGTCCATCTCATACCTTGTTTGAGTCTGAAAGAAGCATTGCTCACCTGGGTATTAGAAGTATGAGATGTTTCTCTCCTCCTGAAATATATTAGTCAAGGATAATTCCTGACCACAAGTAAGGACTTCATGAAGATAAAACCATGAAGTAACTTGTAACATAACATCTGAACCCCAAGCCTCCATGTGAGGCATCTCCCCCAACATATTTTTATCACTGATCCTAATTCTGGTGGGCGTTAAGTACCTGATTAGAAAATGACACCAATCAAAGGCCAGGTTTTGCCTCTACTCAGCATCTCTTGCATAGAGGTTATGGAAGTGTAAAGGCCAAAATCTTAAAGCCAGTTATGCCAATTCGAAGAAAGGGAAGACGCTTCTTTCTTAATGCATGTATCTCAGTGAACTTTCCTAATAGAAAGTGAAGCCTCTTACAGCAAATAAGTACCTAAGACCCCAATAAAAACGTGCATCAGATCAAACTTGGGGGTATTTCTATTTGTCTTTTGGTGCACCAAAGTCTAAAGACATTGGAGAACATAAATCCTTACATCCTCTTCACAGCATGAGACTTCTAGAGGTATGCTTATGGTCTCAAAGTTAAAGGAAACTGCTCAAATCAAAAGAATCCCCAACTAAAGAGATACATGAGGAAACTGAAAACACTGACTTGGGTTAAGTAAAATTAAAGTGCTAATTCAGCTTTCAAATAATTTCTTTAGTGGTGAAAGAATAAGTCTGATACTAGAGCAGTCCACAAGACCAACCTATTTCTGATCCTGACTACAGCATTTGGGGTCCATTAAGACTACCCTCACTTCTGATACCAATTGCATGTTCAGATGTCCGAGTCTACCCTTGGGTTTGTAGTCTACCCTTAGGTAGTTCTTTAGGACTCAGAACTCACTAAAAGCTGTTATACTCATGGTTACAGTTTAACACAATGAAAGGACACAGCTCGCAATCAACATGGGGCAGAGTCCAGAAGAGCTCTAGAGTTCCCACTTCTCCCCAAGTGGAATCATATAGTAGCTTCCCTGGCAGTGTGTGACCATACGCAGGAAGTACTTTCCAGCCAGGGAGCTCACTTGAATTGGAGCTTGGTCACATAGACTTACTTGGCTGTCCATGTGGCTAATGTTAGTCTCCAACCCCTCCTGAGGTCAAGCTGATAACCCATGACCCAAAGACCCCACACTAAATAGCTTTATCAGACTATCTGGTGTGGTCCAAAGCCCCCGTTGGAACAAAGACTCTTATCAAGCATGGCATTCCAAGAGCTTGGAGATTACTTCCCAGAAGCCACGGCAAAGAGACAACCCTCAATTTGGGTAGGGTCAACTCTTCATAATTTAAAAAGTTATCCTAAAATGAGAGCTTTTGAACTACTGACCCATGCTGAATTAGGTGTGAAATCTCCCACTTAAGGATTCTCAAGTTAAAGTTAAGTGTGAAACTAGGATCTTGCTAACAGGCTAACGAATTTCTAACTGGCAGCCGCTTAGAGTAGCATGAATCCTGCCTCTCTAAGGTTAGTAACATCAGTATCTCTCCTACAGAGATGTTTACCTAGCAATTAAAAAAAGCTGAGCAGGCAAAAGAAGGTATAAATCCTCACTAACATTTGCCAGAGCTGGTCAATTCACATCCCAAAAGGGAATAAATTTCCGGGAGAGGGGAGAAAAGGGTAGACTATCTGGACTGTCATCAAAAATTCACTACCTATAAAAAGGCTTTTTGAGTATCCTTTAAGCAGCCTTGAAAAGTTCTTGAGCAGACCATAGGAGTGCAAATTTCCCCCCTGCTTTCTCAAGGAGAGAAGGTACTAGATGCCTCCTGCTATCAAGAAGAAAGAAGAAACTAATTTCTGTTCTCAGTCTACTATGTGAGAAACAGAAAAAGCCAACACAGCAGTTTCTCAGCTGTCTTCTGCTAATTGGGCTACAGTCATAACCCCCTGCCCAGCCTGCCCTAATAAAGAGTCAGAGTCACTTGACCTCATGGCCAGCACTTCTCTGTATTTCTGGTGCTATGTCCTCTCCTCAGAGAGAGTAAATAAACTTTGCACTTACTATCTATCCTAAGCCTTGAGAAATCTTTCTCACCCACGTACAGACTTCACACCCTAACAAAGTATTTCAAACCCATCCCTATTTCTTCAAAAACTTGTATCTGAGTTAAATCCAAAGGATATAACATCTTACTTAAGCCAACATGAAAACTTCTGATAGTGAAGTCTCTCCAGCTTTCAGATGTCTTTAACTATCTACTGAATTCACATGAAACACATTAAGGTATTTATGTACCTGAAAACACCTAAGACTGACTTTTTCTGAAAGCTACCTACTGCTACCTCTGAACTGCAAAAGTGTGTAGAGATAAAAACTGAAACTATTCTTTAACAAAGCAGTCTTAATAGGTTACCAAAAACTAGACCAGCTGGGCCAAAATCACCTATGATACCTATCAAAAGCAAAGACTACTTTCTACCTCATCCAAGGCTCACTGAAACAATCTCAGGGCTCAAACTTTCAAAAGGCTTCCTGAGTAGCTATGCACAGCCAAACCTGGGATCTACTTCTCCAAATGGAATTAAACTATGTACACAACATCTTGAAGTGTTTACATAGCCACTCTAAGTAATACAGGGGCTACATCTCATGTTAGATATTCTGTTCTTACTTTGATTTTTTTCGATAGATAAACCAAAGTTACAGTTTGAATGAGACTGTCTAACCAAATCCTACATTATAAACTTGATTCTTAACATGAAATCTTTCTATAATAAATGCAGTTATAAGTTTCTTGAATTAAGTCTTTAGTGGTTTTTCTGACAAGAACTGAGTCACAGGAATCTCATTTCTCTTAAATGAGCATATCACAAACTTCTAGTTTCCTAAAAATGGAAACTTCACATTAAGGAAACAATACTAACTTGTATCTTATTCTAGAGTGGTTTTTAGGAGTATAATTAAATGCTTAAGTCTCTAACACCAGCTAGAATAGCCATAGACTTTGCTTTTCCAAAATACTAGAAGTGAAGAACCCCACTGTGCTTACTGGTACCATGTGAGCTGAATTCTAACCGGAGTACAAACCAGTTGCAGGACTTTCCTACAACTCTTTCAAATAAAGGTAAAAACTGTTCAGGCTTTGAAGTAGAGAAACCTAAAACCAAGTTTCATTTTCTATTTTATTTCAGATTATTATGGGGGATACAAACATTTTGGATACATAAATTGCTTTTGTACAGTTTGAGTCAAAGTTGAGTGTGCCCATCCCCCAGAGTGTGTGTTGTTCCCGTTAGGGGTGAATTTACCCATCCCCTTCTCCCCCTCCCACCTGCTTTATTTCCAATGAATGTTATTTCCATATGTGCATATAAGTGTTGAGTGATTAGTTCCAATTTAATGGTGAGAACATGTGGGGTTTTTCCATTCTTGGGACACTTCACTTAGAAGAATGGTCTCCAGTTCCATCCAGGTTAATACAAGAAGTATTAGTTCACCATTTTTTTTTTTTTATGGCTGAGTAGTACTCGATGGCATACATAGACCACATTTTATTAATTCACTCATGTATTGATGGGCACTTGGGTTATTCCCACATCTTTGCAATTGTGAATTGTGCTGCCATAAACATTTGAGTGCAGATCTCTCTTTTACAGGACATCTTTTTTTCCCTTGGGTAAACATCCAGTAGTGGGATTTCTGGATCAAATGGTAGTTCTAATTTTAGTTCTTTAAGGTATCTCATACTCCTTTCCATAGAGATTGTACTAGTTTGCAGTGTATGAGTGTTCCTATCTCTCTGCATCCACACCAGCACTTGTTTGGGGACTTCTTGATAAAAGCCATTTTCACTGGAGTTAAGTGATATCTCATTGTGGCTTTGAATTGCATTTCCCTGATTAGAGATGCTGAGCATTTTTTCATGTTTGTTGGCTATTAGTCTATCTTCTTTTTGAAAGGTTTCTGTTCATGTCTTTTGCCCACTTTGTAATGGGGTGGGTTTTTTTCTTGCTGACTTGCTTGTTCTTTACAGATTCCAGTTATCAGACCTTTATCAGACATATAGCATGCAAATATCTTCTCCCTTCCTGTAGACTATTTGCTCTAATGATTGTTTCCTTGGCTATGCAGAAGCTTTTTAGTTTGATCAGGTCCCATTTGCTGCTGATATGATCTATCTAGAAAGCCCCAAAGATTCTGCCAAGAGACTACTGGAATTGATAAATCCAGCAAAGGCTCAGGCTACAAAATCAACATATACAAATCAACAACATTCATATACACCAACAGTCAAGCAGAGAACCAAATCAAAGACTCAGTAGCTTCCACAACAGCAACAAAAAAAAATAAAATACCTAGGAATATATCTAACCAAGAAGGTGAAAGACCTCTTCAAGGAAAACTATGAAACACTGAGGGAAGGAAATAGCAGAGGACATAAACAGATGGAAAACCATACCATGCTCATGGATTGGCAGAATCAACATTGTTAAAATACCTATACTACCCAAAGTGATCTTACAAATTCAATGCAATCCCTGTTAAAATACCAACATCTTTTGCAGACTGAGGGGCATGGAAAAAATAATTCTATGCTTCATATGAAATCAAGACCCCATATAACCAAAGTAACCTTAAGCAAAAAGAACAAATTGGGAGGCATCAACTTACCAGACTTCAAGCTATACTACAAGGCTATAGTAACCAAAACAGCATGGTACTGGAATAAGACATAGGCCAATGTATCAGAACAGAACCCAAATATAAAACCATCCTCATATTTCCATCTGATCTTTGACAAAGCAGACAAAACCATACACTGGGGGGGGGGTGGAAAGAATCTGTATTCAGTAAGTGGTGCTGGGAAAATGGATAGCCACATGTAGAAGACTGAAACAGGATCTGCACCTCTCACCACTCACAAAAATCAACTCATGATGGAAAACACTTAAACCTAAGGCATGAAATCATAAGAATTCTAGAAGAAAATGTTGGAAAAACTCTTAGACATTGGCCTAGGCAGAGAATTTATGAAGACCCCAGAAGCAATCATAGCAACAGTTTGGTTTCTAACTTTCTTTTGAAATGTCCCTTTGGCTTTGACTTGGGTAACACTAGTATATGAACTATAAGAGCTTGCTGAATCTCAAAGGTTGAATCTTAAGTGTTTCCTATTCCCTGTTCCGAATGCTAAAGTTCATTGACAAGCTCACTGTCTGCTGTGGTCTGCCACACAGTACACATTGTATGAGACCTGTGAATACACTGTGTGCTCCTTAGAAGCACAGATAACACAGGTGTTAATTCTTCATGGGGAGGGACTTTGTGCATGCTTTCACCATCTTTAGGTAACCGTGAAGCAACTAGCAACACATGTCGTTGGGAGAAGAATCTTGCACCTCAGGTTGCATTTCAACTTGTCCATAGCATCTTCCTAAGCCTAGACTGTAGAACTAAGCTGAGAAGTCAGATCTTTAAGAACCAGAAAACTAACTTGAACCAGTAAAGGTGATATTGTCCTATGAGCTCTAATGAAATAAGGGCCCAAATATAATTCTAGGTCTCTGAATACAGAAATTGGGTGCTGGAAATCAAAGGGCAATTAGATACAGATCAAGTCTGTTCTGATGGAATAATCATACCATACAAATTGCTAATACGCATAGCTCTTGGCAAGGGATGTTTGCTTAGTCCTGTAAAAAACAAAGTAGTAGTATTAAACAAATGATTCAATTATACCATGTCCCAAAATTTCTTGCAATTTAATGAATGAATAAAATGGGTGGAAGATTGGATCAGAGCACTTCCTAATGTCAGTTAAGGTCAATTGTCATGGAGAAATAAGACTTGCTCCAAGCTAGAATGGAGTAAATATCCTTGAAATTTCTTAGGCTTTGAAGTAGAGAAACTTAAACCAAAAACTTATTCCCTTATCCTATACCAAGAACAAAAGTTATTTTTTACATATAAGTCCTTAATGCAGAGTTCATTGTATATGCAGTAAGATGGGAATCAAACTATCTTCCACGTGGATGTTTTCCAACTAGACTTATTGAACAGACCCTTTTAGTAAGTCATATTACTGAGTTAAGATATGGAATATCATATACAAGGAGCTGATTATCAGTCTCACTGTGACACTGCTTGTCTGAGACTGCATCTGTACTAGGGAGCCTGCAACACAGGTCTTAGACCTATACGACTGAGGTGACAAACTAATGCAGCAAGCAACAGACCTTTCCATATCTGAGGCACTTTGTGTAATGATTCTGTATTACAGAAGAATATCAAAATATATTTGAGGTATATGAACCTACCTGTAAAACCCTAAAACCTTAACAAACTATTCAATAGCACTCAAGGGACAGAAGTTATAGTCTGAGTAGGAAACTATTTTTCTTGTTAGGGAGGAAACAACTTCTCCAACTCAGAAATCTGTAGCTGGGACACACCCCTATAATATTAACAAGTGAAAAACAAGCTTAACATGTCCAGCACACACTGTGGGATAAACTTCAATGAAAGGTAACTCAAGGCTTAGAATTCTGGCTTATGTGGCATCTTCAGCAAAGAAAATTAACTTTGTAGAGAAACTATAGGGCAAAGGAAAACTGACTTTAGGCTTCCAAAGGCAAGGAATTGTGGGAAAGTAAATATCTGGGCAGAAACTAATGGAGTAAGTTTGTCAATTCTTCTGGTGCTGTCTCTGGGCTGAGAGTTCTCCAGTAAAGGAGAAGTGACCCTGTGTTCAGGCAGAAAGTGGGAAGGATAGAGAACTCTCCTGCTTTCTGCTTAATTGCCTTTAGTGCAAACATTCATGTCAAGAGGCATATTTTGGGGTGACGTATTCTGGTTTCCTTCAGTCTCACAGCACATATAAAATAAGTTTGGCATTTTGTCACCAAGGCTGGGAAAAGACCACTAGCTGTAGCTGTTCTGATACTGCAGCTCTGAAGCTTTAGTTTTGGGCTGAGAATTTCCCTTTAGGTAATACCAAAATAATAGGCATTTGCCAAGACAGTGGGCTCAGAGTAGAGATGAGGATAGGTAGCCTTTGGGAACAGAACAGGACCTCCACTTAGAAAGGAAGTCCTAAGAATTCAGATTGGTAGGCCACAGTTAATAAAATTCAGGTGAGTGGCTGAAGTTCCTGAGTTAAACATTTCTTGGTCTGCTTACTCTAGGAATCCAGAGCTGTCCAGAAGTCTTGTCTCTGCATAAGGCTAAGCAGTTGGTCATGTCTCATTACCCTCTTCCGCCTGTTCCTGAGTCCAAGGGTTGGGAAGAGGGAGAAGCAGCTTACAACAAACTTAAAGGGGAGGGGAGGGGAGGGGAGGGGGTGATAATTCTGTACTATAACCAGACTTGACATAAAAACAAGCTGTTACAGCCCAGCTTCCTCAGTTTTCTCTGTAACAGTGTCAATCGGCTAGCCCAGAGTGGTCCCCAGCATGTGTAGCTGTATCTCCCCGCCCTTAAGGCACTGTTAATTGTGAGTAGTGCCTATGAACTTAAAGGGACCTGTTCTGCATTGATACTGCATCTTGAACTCAAATTGCTATAGGAGACCTGACACTAGGACCTTCAGATTTATATGTGCACTAGAACTTCCCTCCCTAGAGTAAGAAATGGAAAGCATGACTGAGTTGCACATTGTGTGTTGTGAGGGTCAAATGACTCTTATTCCTTCTTAAATGGCTTTCTCATAAAGGACTCTATATTTGTAACAGGTATTGGCTCTTTCCACAAGATAGACTGCTTCGAGCATAGAGTTGAAGACTTTTTTGTGGGACTCACCATAACTGTTAGAATGGGTTTTCCCACGAACAGATGCCAAGATGGGATTAGATGCATCACAGGCTTGGAGGTGGGGGAGCCCTGAAAAGGCTGGAAGAGCCATGAGATCACAATGCAACTCTCATCCTTAGGCTATCCCCTTCCCTCCCTCCCTAAGACTTCTGTGCACTTCTAAGAACGCTTTGGCAAGGTTAGTGGAGACCCTGAGCCAAAGGCATCTAGGAGGAATCCAGTATCTCACAGGATTAGGCCTGCCTTAATAGCTCTGTGCTCATTCACTGGTTTGAAACAGCCCCAGGGAAAATGCAGCAGTGCCATGTATTTCAGAGCACAGCACCTGAGGCTGTCAGACATGTCCTCGGCAGTCTAATCTGAGGCATGTTCTCATGACCACAACCCACTCTTAAACCATGCAGTTCCCCTTCAAACAGATACGGGGAGCATCTCCATCTCTCCAGTGGCCTTCCTTGCTAAGGGGAAACTTAGAAGGTTAGAGAACTACAGCCCTTGTTTCTGAAGTTCATCTCAAAGCCACAACTGTTACTCATCCTCTCCCTCCACTACGTGGAATTGCCTTCACCTTCAACTGTCACCATTCCAGGTCTTAGTGGCTTACCTGGTAAGGTGACCCCTCCTATTCTTAAGGAGGCTGAAACTTTGGTAATCATGTTATTTGGGAGATGCTGCACATGTATGTCCATAGTCACAATGGGGCAAGGAAGCACCAGAAAATGTGTGAAGCCAGGGGATACACTTGGACATCTACATGTTTCTGTCTGCATACCTTGCATAAAGGCAACCCCATCTCTCCTTGCTAATCAGGGTCTATTACTTCTGCCAGTATGGCAACTCCTTTCCTGTTGGTCCTGGGCATAACAGTCCAAAGTATCTTGATGGCAGCTGTATGTTGTAGCTCAATGGGACCCTTGTGTCCCTTGGCCATAGTGAAGCCCCCTTTGGGAACCAGGATCTCCAACCCTGCAGAACCAAGAGTTTCAGAGATCGGGAGTCTCCTAGTGGATCATTGGGAATGATCGTATGTGGGATATTCCTGTTCTTCCCCCTTGGTTTCTGGCTTATGTACTTCTATTGGAGACCCAACACCATATTGATCTCTAAATGCATATACTGTATCCTAAAGGGATAGCATTCTGCTTTTGTGAATTGTTGCTTCTGAGATGTGCTTCAGCCTTTAGAAGGCTGGCTCAACATTCTGTGAGGCCAGCTGTTTCTGGTTGACCACCAGTGGATTCTGTGGTCATAAGCCCTGTCCTGCATATTCTTTACTGTGAAACATGTCCACTCTGTTGTGTGGGATCCCTTGCCTGTAGATCAGACATTCTGGAAGTACTCAGTAGTAGTGGCCAAGGCTCTGTAGACTAGAAAGTCAAACCAGCACCCAGAACAAGCATATATAATTGGGAGTACAAACCACTGGCCCTTTCAGGATGGAGAGGCCCATTATAGTTGACTTGCCACCAAGTGATCTTAAGGAATATCTGGGTTTCAGTGCTGATCTCCACTGACATGTTGGACCCTCAGCAGCTAGTCAACCTGATCAGTGGGAGTCTACATGTTTGGGACCATACATAGGATCCTTTTTCACTGTTGCCACTCCATTCAATAACCCCTCATACCATTCTGAGGCAACCACTGAATGTTAGCTAATGTCAGCTGGCAGAATCACTTCATCTACTTGATCAGTACCTCTTGTAGATGCTTGCTAACACATACAAGAATCTTCACGATTTGGGCCCAATTCCCAAATGCCCATCTTTATGCCCCTCAGACCTCCTTGCTTCTAGTCATCCAGTCTTTCTAAACTCCTTGACCAGATAGCAGGACATTGACCACTTCCTAAAGCTTTAGAGACTTTCATCTTGGGCTGCTTTTCTTATAGGAAGTAGGTAACCAGGTATCCCAACTGAAGTTCTGCCAATTTTAAGACTTTTTTTAAACCAGTCTTTCAAAGCAGCCCTTGTATGTGGCTGTAATGCACCTGCCATCCATTTTAGACTGTTGCTTGTCAACCTATCTGTTAAAAAATCCAGAGTTTTTTTTTTTTTTTCTCCAGTTGGCCATAGGACTAATCCATATGGCCACTGATGTGATTTGAGGAAGACTGGTACAAATGTTGTGGGTGTCCTGAGTTTGGGCTACCTGCTTACACAACTTATGCCCTCTGGTCCTAAGACTAGGCTTGATCCTGGATGAACCACTCCACCTTATAGTAGACTGCTACCAGACCTGTCCAACTTTGTGGGTCAGAAAAATCCAATTCATAATGAGCAATTCTGAATGCATAATCACTTTGTACCCTGTAACCACTGTCTCTACCAGGGTCTAGTAAAATGCCAGGAGCTAGTTCTCAAAAGACATATGATTAGCTGCTGTAGATAACAAGCCTAACTTCAAAATACCAGGGACCTATATAGCGATAATTCTATGAACTCCATCCTACATCTCTTCTCACTACTGTCACCTCCAACACCAGAGTCTGCAAGTTCCTAAGGTTTAAGTGGCAGTGATGCTTGCACCATACCTGAACCTGCTGTAGAACTCTTTCCTGCTCTGGGCCCACTTAAAGCTGGAAGCATTCTGTCTTTTGATATATGAGCCAGGGCAAGACTTCTGGGTAAGGAATGATTATTCCCAGAATCCAAAGAGGCCTACCACTCACTGTACCACCTTCTTTGGGATAGAAAAAGATTGTTTTTTACTCTGGGTACATTAGGTATTACCCTGCCCATTGGACTTCATAAAAGTATTGAAGCATTAAAATAGTAGGCCCCTGAATACGATTTGTCTCCTACCCTCTGGAGCATATGTGTCTAAGGCCTCCACTGTACAAAGCACCTTTTGCTCATTTGGCCCAATCAACATAACATTGATGGATCATTGTTCTTTGGGATGCTCAGTCTATATCTTCTAGAACTATATCATGGCATAGGGAAGTAGAGTTAACGTGCCCCTGAGGCAAGTTGTGTGAGTACTATTTTCTATTCCACATGAATATAAACTTTCTGATCCTTTTATAATTGGAATAGAAAGCACACAACTGCCAAATTCTCTACCACACACAAAATGCCTTACTTACTACCTTGGTGGGGAGGACAGTTTCAGGACAGGAAGTCTATATGGTAGTTACTGAACAACCAAGTATAGTACCTCTAATTATATGCTAGATAACTGGGGAAATAACCACTGAGTGGGTTTGTGGAACCAGGACACATGGAGAGTTCCCCAAGATCCTAAAGTAGGGGCTCTACTCTAGATACTGGAGTCCAGCTAGTAAATAGAGGGACTATGATTATGCCTTCAACTTCTGGGTATCAAAGCCAACTCAAACTCTGTCTTCTCATCCTCAGTGTCTAGTTCTTTCCCCAAAATAGGAAATGAAAACAAACTCAGCTGTCTTTGTAGCTTGCTCTCTCCCTACCTGCCCCCAATATCTTTCAAATGCTTTATTCATCACACCTTCAGTGGTGTTTGGCTCCACTGGGACACTTTCTTAGTTCACAACCAGTGATCTTTAGCAATTGAGCCACCATCTTGTACAAGCAGTTATATGTCCCATCTACTAACTAGGACAATATCTTTTTCATCCACCAGGAAGTGAGCCAGTCCCAAATCACCATCTTACCTTCTGTGTACTCTGACCACTGTTGGCTCCTCCAAGGAGCAGACACCAAGAAGGGATTAGACATGTGAGATAACCATTGGAGTATATGCTTGTGAGGAAAATGGGGAGGAGGCTGGGGAGCTAAGGGAAAATGATGCCAGTATGACCTCTGCAAAGGGTGGAGAGGATAAGGGAAAAAGTCTTTAGACTTTGCATTTTCTAAGTTTCAGCATGTTCAGTGGGAGTCCTGGAGCCATAACTGCCTGTCAGGAGTGTTCTGTCTCAAATGGGCCTATTCTATATCCCTATCACTCTGGGTCACTGGCTAGAAACAGCTTCTGGGAAGTGTGACCTAAGCAGGAACATGGTGACAGCCTTAACTCCTGTCCTCTAGAGTTCCAATTACCTTCTCTTAAAGGTTGCCCCAACAACCTCCATGGCAGCTTGTATGTTTTGTAAGTTCCTTCACATCATATGCTTAGATGGCCAATTTAATGTCTCTTGGCTACCTCCTGATTTCACAATGTCTATATCAATTCATAAAAGTTGGAATTGAGGGAATATAGTATTCCATAACCAACCTGACCAGACTATACAATCTTTGGAGAATGAAAACAAGGCTTATTCTTATGCTAGGTTTCTGTATCTGAATTTTTTTTAACCTGTGGTTAGATGATACTTTAAGTTACTTTAGAAGTCATTCTGGGTCCTCAGGCCTTGCCCCCTCACACTTATTCCACACGTGTGTCCTGAGTACCAGTGAGCATATACTTGGCACTGACTCCAAACATCTTCCTCTGGGTCCCAACCATGGCAGAGATGGGTAAATAGAAGACTTATGACTTCTTTTTCCATTTACAGGGAGAACACTCAACAACTTTAAGCTCAGACAAATTAAAGAAAACTACTCGTTATGGAGTGATAAGATGGAAGTTAGAGATGGTATAAAGAAGCAAGCATGTAATTGGAACCCTAAATGACCACATATTCTGGATTTTCCAATAGTAGGACAATTTCTATTAATAGGACTAGCCAAAGCAAAGCTAGAAGTCAGTTTCTCTGGTTGTCATGTAGTGCTGTCCTTTGACCTTGACTACTTCCCTTTCTATTGTGCTGAATGATAGTTTGTGTACATAAAGCTCAGTATATTCAAAATTTTCCTGACTTTAGTTTATAGGGTTGTGGAGTTAGTGATCAGACCTAAACTCAATGCAGGTTTACCTTTTGTCCTTCCTCTGGGAAGAAGCACAGTAAAGGAGACTTCTTTGAACTATGCACTCCCAATTTTCAGAATAACGGGTACAGTTAACATCTGCTGAGTCGGGAATGTTAAGTATATAACAGCTCATATTTCAGGGGGAGAGGTCTTTCAACTCCCTTTCAAAGTTAAGGAAAAGGAGGATCAGAGGCTAGGAGCTACAATGTTCTGTTTATTTAAAAAAAAACTAGGCTTAATTCCTGGTTTTACCTCCTAATTAAACTGACTTTGGGCAATCCTATCACTTCTCGGAATCTCAATTTCTTCATCTGCAAATGGAAAGTAATTTTTGCAGTATGGTAAGAATTGTCAGTAATCCTAAATAGCTAAATGTTTTATGCATATTAGCTACTTTCTAGGCATTGAGCTAACACTTAATCAGGAAGATAAAGTCAGTATCTCTAAACTATAGAACTCTATTTTGTGCTGATCCATTTTAAGGACACAGCATATTATAAGCAGGAATTCTACAAGTGAATCAGGGTACAAGGGAGGGTTTCTGTGGGAAAAGGAAGGTTCCTTTCCATGGAGCCCTTACCCACTTCAGGCCTGCAGAGAAAATACAAGGGCAATGCTGAGAAACGGTCATCTTGTCTCACTTTCCTTCACTGAGCTGACACTGTCTTTTTCTTTTTCCTCCCAGACCATATTCTTTCATGGGTGGTATCTCCATACCTGCTGGGCAGAGATTGGTCTTCTAGAACATAATGTGTTTTTATTAGTTACAAGTAGTTTTAGCATCTCAACTGCTAAAGGCTTAACTCAGGAAACATCTTCTTACAGCTAAGGGGACCTTGAAGTAAGTGACAGTTCTTAGGATTTACTTTATTAAAGAATATACAGAAAATGAAATAGAAAGTATTAGTACATAATACCAAAAAGTCTTATAAACTCCAACCAAAACATTGAGCTAGGCAGCTTAAGTAACTTCATACGTAGTTCATAAAGGGTGTCCTGTCATAGTTTCTCAGGTAAAATGTGAACAATAATACCTCCCTCCATAAGTCATGTTTAAGAATCACATGATACATGCCGAGTAGCTATTTGTTAGTGTCATTGTTGTCTTTGCAGCTCAAATATTCTTTAGTCATAAGCTAGTTATCTTCCACCTTTAGAACTTAGAGTTGTACACTTTTTCTCAGTATTCCTTTGGAACTATGAACATAAAAGCTGGAGGCTACGGGGCCTAAGTTCTCAGACGCCTTGACATTCCCAGTTGGGAAGCAGCCCACTGTACTTAAACACCTTCTCCATGAGCTTCCTTGAGATAGAAGGAAATAGCAGTCATCTAATTCTAGTTTCCACCTTCAGGACTTGGAGAAGCCTCTCTCGGGGCCCGCCTGGTGTGGACAACATAGACGGCAGGACTGAGGACTGGAGGAATGAGGAGGTAGAAGTTGGCCAGCAGGGTGTGGACTGAAGGAGGCACACGGTGACCAAACCTGTGAATGAGGGAAGAAACAACAATGGGAATGTAGAATATCAGGATGGCACAGATGTGAGAACCAAATGTCCCCATGGTTTTAAGCCTGGCCTCAGGGGTGGCCAGCCCCAACACGGCCTGAAAATCATCACATAGGAGGCAGCCATAGCCACTGAGTCCAGGATCAGCACCAGAAAGCCAATGCTTAGCCCGTAGACATTGTTAACCCCTGCTGTCACCACACGTCAAGGTGACTACAGCCATGTGCTTATAGTAGGAGTGGGAGATAATATGGGTTTTGTAAAGGGGAAGCCACCGGTGGATCATCACAGGCAGGGGTCCAATGTAGAGAACTCCCTGGAAGAAGGCAGCGAGCCCCATACAACCTACCACCATATGATTGAGCACCATGGCATGATGTAGTGGGTTGCAGATGGCTATGTAGTGATCAAAAGCCATGGCAAGGAAGATGCCTGACTCGACAGTGGCAAAGCAGTGGATAAAGGAATATTTGGCCCAAGCCAAATCCAGACCGATGTCACCACAACCAAACCAGAAGATTCCCATAAGTTTGGGCATAGTAGAAGTGGACAGAACCAGGTCAATGACAGCCAACATGCACAGGAAAAAGTACATGGGCTGGTGCAAGCTACGCTCTAATCTTACCACTGCCAGGATGGTCACATTCCCCACCACAGCCACCAGGTACATGGAGCCAAAGGGGATGGAGAGCCAGATGTGCAGGGACCCCATCCTGGGATGCCAGTGAACTGGAAGGAGCTGGGTACTGAGCAGACATTATGAAAAGTTAGCATGGCCGTTTGTACATGGACCTTCTCACTTATGCCCCAAAATACAGCAGAACTTTTTTTCCTGGAAATAAAAGAATACTTTATTCTAAGGTCCTATAATAAGGAATAGAATCATTGACTGGATAAGATACTATACAATAAGTCTTATTTAGAAGTTATAGAATGTCAGTGTCATTTTATACTAAGTTGACAAGCTTACCAGGCACAAGCTAAAACATACATTTGAAAGAATGTATGAGTATTTTTGCTGTATAACCCTCAAGAAGTGACATTCTTGCACCAATAAATGAATCAACCTAAAGCAGACGGGTACCTGGTCATTTACCTCTGCAGGTAGGCTATGAAGTGGCTCTTGATCCTACTAGAAGGCTTTACAGAGTGAGAGCTCCTTGAAAGAAAAGGAGACACATTGGAGCTGAGAGACACAGGGTGACAGATTCTTGGGACTATCTTGACCCTATGGTGTAAATCAAAGCTTAAGCTTGAGAACAGAACTAACTACTGGATGAGCTGAAGTGTCTAATCTGCAGGCCAAAATCACAAGGCAGAGGTACAGCATGGTGAAGGAGGTGAAAACAAGATGACTTCTGAAAGAGGAGAGCTGATGAAACTCAGTTTACATATATCTTCCAAAAGGAGGAACCTATTGGCAAGGGCCTCCTCCCTTCACAGAGGCTGAATATGAAGATAAGATTCCAGAACAGAGAGGGTTATTATTACCAGGAAGAAATAAGATACTGTTGGTGCAGAGTGTCATGAAGGCTAGGAGATGAGTATTTGAACAAAGAAATGCCCTTACTTGAACTCCAGAGCAACTTACTAAAATGGAGATGTCAACTTAGAGAAAAGGCATGGAAAATCTGGGGTATTCTTCTATATTTTTTCTTTTTAATCTAAAAGATTATGCCAAAATGTGTTCCTATGTATATTAGAGGAATGTGAAGGAAAGGAGCACTTAAGACTCGTCCTCTACAATTGAGCCTAGTTAGGTTGCCGACAGCAGTCCGGGCTTGGAAACTTCCTAGATCTGGCTTCAAATCTTGGCAGTGGGAGCTTAGGCAAACTTTCTCCCGTTAGTGGAGAGAGATACAACTAACCTCGCTTCACAACAAACTTTCTAAAGTTGTGGCCTAGAGGAATTCTCATGACTAAATGAGAAGGCAGCATCTGACACATAGTAACACTAAGCATTAGCTCTTATTCATTTGAGACTAATGTGCAAAACCAAAAACATGTTCAACAAACATTCCTAAGTCCTTTGAAGTTTATCTCCAGGGAGCCACGGAGCTAGGAGGATGATGGCAGTGGAAGCCGGTTGACTTTATCCCACACAACTTCTCTCCATAAACCGGGCTCATCTTAAGATTCTCACAGGTGACTACAAACGGGCATAGTGTTGGCAGTAGCTGTAACGAGGGAAGGTAAAAAGGATGGGTCGCCGGGACCGGGAATGAAAGGCGTGCATAGGAATCGGCCTGTGAAGTGACTGGCCAGGGTGGGGTGGGGGCTTTGCTGTGGGGAGCCTGGCTTGGCTTCCTTACCCTATGTGCTGGTTATTCTCCATTTGCCCCTCCAGATCCCTGCTTTATGCCCCCAGAAGCTGTATTTCACTTACGGGCTATATCAGATTCCTTTGTCCTCTGGTTTCCAGGTGGGCTCAGCCAATGTGAGGCACCAGTGACAGGTAAGAGGATAAGACTAGAGATCAGACTTACTCCCTTCCTGGCAGGCGTTTTTGGCAATGTCTTGGTCATCTACGAAAGGTCTCAGCTCCTGAAGTGTGACCCTTCCTGTGTCCTGGTGGCCATGCCCCCCTTACCTGGTCAGTCCTGGGCTACGCAGCACTGCTTACTGCTGATCCTGGTGCTTCCCCACCCTCATCAGCTTCCTCGACCCTGTCATGCCTCTGCAGGGGGTGGTCCCTCCAATTGCCTCCTTCTCCATGCCATTTGTTCCATGGATGTGTCAGACCAGATCCCACCAGTATACCATCTTTACCCAGTGTTGTCTCTTGACAAGCAGACTGCTTCTTCAGCAAGACACAGAATCTGGAAGTTGACAAGTCACAGAACTAATTCCAAAGGCAAAAGAGCTATAATCTCATGGCAAGTTAATCTTTTCCCTGATGCTTAGGCTTACAATAAAGGACTTGTCTGCTTCATGTCTACGTCTAATCAAATGACTTTCTTAATTCATGTTATACTAAGCAAAGCTATAATGAGGAAGATAACAGTTTTGCTTTACTCCAGAAAAGAGTCCTTGAATGGAAAAGTTATCAGGACTTGCCAAGAGAATTTGTTGCCATAACTCCCGCATACAGTTGTTACTCCTGTGTCAGGAGCTGAAACAGCTTCCTCACTATCTTCCCTTCCAACACCATTTGGATCCCTTCTCTACCGCCCTGAGGGCATGTGGCTCCCTCCTAGTTTTGTGCAGAGGTTATGTCACAGGAGGACCTCATAGGCCCAAATCACAAACAAGGCTAAATGTATACTATGGGCATGAGGGGAAGTGACTTCTCATGAAAGCCAACAGGCTCTGCCCCATCAGACCCTGTTAGGGCCAAGTCAAATGTCCTCTGCACTGACCTGAAACCCTGGAGGAGATGAACTTGACCTCTATCTCTTCTTTCTGTCCCCATGCCCGACAACACAGGGCTGTTTCCTAATGGATGTTATCTCTATTTCCTTATCTATCTCCAGGAACACATCATGAAACTGTGAAAAAAGGGTACCCTTGATTGGAGAAGAAGCACTTTAGCTGCTCAAAGGGGGTGGGAGGCACGGTGTGGCAAGCCTTGCAATTAGCTATGCTGCCCCTGTCTTTTCCCTAAGATCCTAACACTAAGAATAACTCCTTATTCATGCCACCTTAGTCAGAAGCAGCCCTCACACCTTAAATACAGCAGGAGGCTGCTGCAGCTCCTGTGCACAGATGGTACGAGCATGTAAGCATTTGTTGCAGGACAACCTGCCACCTGGGTGACCTACCCAAATATATTCTCAATAACCAGCCATGGGTTTTACCATTCCTCACCCTGCTCACAACCTTCCAATGACCCTGAATTTTCATTTCCCTACTACGTGTTATTTTGCTTCTGAGAATTACCCATGTTCTTTCCTGGTGTTGAAATAGTGTTCTTCCTATCTCCCTCACCTGGCAAGTCCTCACATTCACCTTTCCACAGCTCAGATATCACCACCTTAGATAACCCTTAGTTCAGTGCCCTACTTTTGTACTACACAAGTAGCTCTCTGAGTCACTTGCTGATGCATGTTTCCCCAAACAAAATGTAGGTTTCAAAAGGGTAACAATGTCTTGTTCTCTACTAGAAGTCCTGTGCTAGTACAGTACCTGGCTCTGTTGAATGAGAATAAAATATTTGTGCCTATTTAAAGAAACTAGAGGTGTTTTATAGGGTCTTATATTGGCATTAGTGAACCTAGAGGCTTCTTAGCCTCCTTGTATGTGGCTCTGTGGAGGCTCCACCCTTTCTAAGTCCCCTTCCAAGACAGTCCCTTCCCTCCAACTCTTGTCTTAGACTTACATAGGGACATGATCTAAACTTAGCTTCCCAAGATCTCATCCTCCTGAGCTGGGGACTCCACCCCTTACCCCTGCTGTTTTTCTAGGTTCCCCTTTATAAGATGTCTTACTGGGGCTGGGTCATGGTCAGAGCAAGAGCCTGGGGCTCTGCAAATGCCTTAGAGGACTTGCACTTATAAGCATTCTGCTCAGGGGTCTAGGGAATTCCGCCTGGACTCTGACTGAGCCTCCCCACTTCTCTCGACATTGGAGGAGAATAGCAGGCTTTGTCCCAGAAGGATAAGCAGAAAACACAAATCTAAGCTCAGCATGTCCCTGGTATGTCAGAGTTGCTCTAAGGGGAAGGACAGACCTCTTAATTGAATCATCCCTTGGGTCCAAGTCCTGCTCTTGCTCCTTGTATCTGGGCTCCCTGGTATCTGCAGCTATTTCAAAGATGCCGTAGAAGACATCAGAAAGGCCTCCCTGGGGTAGGGATGAGAGTCCCCTGGGGCTCAGAGATAAGGGATTGGAATTCAGCCCGTCTGTTTAGTCTCTGAAGTGTTATCTCTCCCTAGTTTTTGGGGGGGTGATGGAAGAGTCCTGAACTAACTTTAAGACAACCCAATGGCAGTCCCCCCCTCAAAACTAAATACTGAAGTTCTTTCCCACTCTTGTTTACGTCATGAGGGAAGGACTCTGGACTTGTGGGTGGAATGGTGCATCTCGTTTACATTTTTCTGAACCCAGCCTTCCCAAACTAACATCTTAGAGAAACCAAACTGAGGAAACTGTTTATCTCAAAGTATTCTAATGGGATTCTCATGGGTTGTTAGGGCATCACACTTTAAGATATGTAATAAGGCTAGTCTTTGGCGCTCCAAAGGTTGTGTTTGCAAAGGCAACAGTTACATACTGTGTGACTTCACCTCCATTTTGTCAAGTAGAAATCGGGAATAATACCTATCTCCTTGGGTAGTTGTTATAACTTAGATGCCGTAAGTAAAAGGGCTTGTAAGGCAAATGCTTAAAAAGCATTATCACCAATTACTGCTGTTTGTGTGCCTTCAGGAATGGTTCTCTCTCATAAGCCTGGGAGATACAACCTAACTTTCTCCTTCAGACCAGGAGCCGACATGGTAATGGAAGGGGCTAATGTGGTAGAATCACTATAGGAGGGATCTCGTTTTTTCCTCCACTCCCTCTTCAGAGCATCCTACTCCTGTAGAACCTCAGAAGCTAGGAACTTCTAGAACCCGCAACCTGCTCCCCAAACCTAAACTTTATTTTCTGTGTAAAATTGCTGGTAGCTGCCAAAATGTACATGGTTCTTCTATGTCCGTGCACATGTCAAGCAAAGAAAAAGGAATTTCATTCTACATGGGTTCATATTAGCTTTTGAAACTTCGTTCGATATTTACCACCTCCAATGGATGAACTCTTCTTTGATAAGTTTAGTAGATAGGCTTTGTATCTAGACTTTTTGCATGATGTTTAAAACTATATCCAATAAATCAACGTGTTGAATCATGTTTTAAGGCTCTAGTAAGGCCTCACCCCTTAACTCGATGTACCAACTATCAAAACATTTTTATAACTGATGGAGCAGTATGCATCATATGCACGGAATAACATTAAGGTTGTTACCTTTCCCCATAAGATATCTCAAATCTATATTAAGTCAACCGGAGAAGATGTATATTCAGCCTTGGAAACAAATCTGAGTCAGAAGCAAACATTGTTGGGCCCCATTCTAACACTGTCCAGGAGAGGGAGCCCTGACCCCTAAATGGGATTATACCGGTGGCAGACTGGGCTCCAGAACACAAAGGAGAACATGAAGCTTGGCATCATTAAATATCTTAATCCTTCATTTGAATGTGCTTACTCAGTTTTTTTTATCCAATCAACCCTATCTTACAGCTAGGCCTCCCATATAGGTCAATCAAAGGTGAAAAGAATGTGCTGGTCAGGCTAACATGATTATCAATAACCAACACAGCTATAATTCTTATAAACTGAATACTGGACTTCTGAGTTAAAACTTTATCAGATTAATATTGTAACTTTTCTGGATTGTCATTGTTCATGTGCATTTCTAGAAGAGAAACTCTAACCTTGCTAGCCCAGATGCTTAACTGGAACATATGAGGATAAATACCAATTGGGGGATCTGTATACAGCATCTCCGAAGTCTGACAATTTCCTCATCCATAAACAGGAATACTGATGCTAAAATAATGTGGCTGGGCACAGTGGCTCACACCTGTAATCCTAGCACTCTGGGAGGCTGAGGTGGGCTGATCACTTGAGCTCAGGAGTTTGAGACCAGCCTGAACAAGGGTGAGATCCTGTCTCTACCAAAAAAAAAATTATCTGGGCATGGTGGCACGCCCCTGTAGTCCCAGCTACTCGGGAGGCTGAGGCAAGAGGATCGCTTGAGCACAGGAGTTTGAGGTTGCAGTGAGCTATGATGACATCACTGCACCCTAGCCAGGGCGACAGAGCGAGACTATCTCCCAAAAGAAAAAAAAAAATAGGTAAAGCCTTTTTCTAAAAGCCCTCCTAGCTTATACGTGGCATAGCTAGGATTCAGACCCTGGGATCAGACAAACTCAAGTTCATGCTGTTTTCCACGTGGGAAGTAATATACCACCATGGTTAAGAGTGTAGGCATATGCCTGCTTTGATCTGATTCTGACTGCCAGTCCTGATACCTACTAGATGTGTCCTTGACCAAGTTATAACTTAAACTCTTAAATTTCTGTGTCCTCATTCTATCCTTTATACCCACTACTCTTGTGGGTTATTCCACATCCTTCAGCCCATCCTGAAGTCCCCTTATGTCCCTTATCCCATCCATAAAGTTTGTCTTTGGCCCTGAACCCATCCAACCCATAGCTGCCTCCTGCCTCCTGCCTATATCCATCCCTAGACTGGGCCACTGATAGTCTATTTCCTGTGCCTTCCAGCACACAGGCAGTTTGTTAGAGCTTGAGGCAACTGTTGGGTGTATAGCTAGATGAGAGTCCTCATAGGTACTGGGACTGGGCTAGAAACTACTTAGGTATCTTAGTCAATTCCGGTGTCAGAACAACTTAGCAAGTGTTGGGTTGTATTGCTCTGATCAATAATTTTAAATCCTTCAAGCTTTAGTCATCAAGTGAAATCCCTATCCCAGCATCACCAAGGACTCTTACCTCATGCTTTGATCCCCTTACTACTTTGGGCTGCTATACTTCAGCTCCTCTGGCTACCATCTCCCCAACTCTTCCTTCCTTATTGCAGAAACAACTCTATGAAATATGAACTCCTATAATCTCCACTTTTCAGATCAGAACTGAGGCACAGAGAGTCTAAGTAGTCTGCCTGAGACTGACTTGTTGAAAGCAAAAGTTCTGGGTTCATATACCCTAGGTTCAAATTCCACATCTTCCTTATACCAAGTATACTGTGTCCCCAAGTTTTTGGAACTCTTGTATAAATACTTCTAAAATGTCAAACATTCGAAGAATACTCATCCTTAACTGATGACTGGGAAAGACCTCTATCAAGGACACTACTTACCCTTAGCACTTAGTAATGGTAGCTGACCATTTCATGTCACATGCACCTCAACACAAACAAGTTTTGGGTTACCCATTACTATTTCCAGGGTTTTATTATTCCACCTTTGTCAAACTCATGACCATGTGGTATAAACTACAAATGTATCACCTTTTTATTTTTTCTTAAGGGCCTATTGAGGTTTGTGGAAGAAAATCACTCATTGAGGATTTTGACCTGGATAAATCTTCCACTTCACCCCAGTTTCTGGCATCAGTGGAGATTTTGATTATGTGGAGCAGCCATCAGCTCCCTAGCTATTTGACTTGACCTCCTAAATCCCACTTTTATCTTCATTCCACTTCAGTGACCCCCTATTAAATCCAGGGTAAGTATAAAATTTTACTACTAGACCCAGGACACTTTTGTTGTACGTAAGTTGTAAAATATGTTTTGATGAAATTACTACCATAAACCAATGCATCATCTCACAATCATTTTTGTGGTAAGGACGCCAAAAATCTACTTAGGAAAAAAAACCCTAAATCTATTGAAGTAAAAACTTTATCATATACTGTGATAGTCCTCATGTTATACATTAGATCTCTAGACATTATAACTGCAAATCTGTACCCTTGACCTGCATCTCCCCACTTCCTCTCCCTCACTGCCCCTGGTAACCAATCTTACTCTCCACTTATGTGTCTTTGACTTCTAGATTCCACACTTATAAGTGAGGTCATACAGTATTTGTCCTTCTGTGTCTGGCTTATTTCACTTAGCACAACATCCTCCAAGTTCATCTGTGTTGTCACAAATGGCAGTATCTAATATGCCACAATTTCCTTATTCATCTGCCGATGGACACTTAGGCTGAGTCCATGTCTTGGCCATTCTGAACAATGCTGCAATGAACATGGAAGTGCTGTTATCTCTGCAAGGTGCTGACTTCATGTCCTTTGGGTAAATACTGAATAGAGGGATTCCTGGGTCATGTATTCCTATTGACTTTGAGGAACCTCCATACAGTCTTCCATAATGGCCATACCAATTTACATTCCCACAAATAGCATACAAGGATTCCTTTTTCTCCACCCCCTTAACAATGTATTTCTTCTATTCTGATTTAGGGGGTACCCATGCTTTTTATTACATGGATGGATTGTTTTCTTGATAATAGCCATCCTAAGAATTATAAGGTAACATCTCATTGTAAGTTTTGAATTTCCCTGATTAGTGATGATGAACACCTTTTCATATATCTATTTCTTTGGAAAAATCTGTTCACATTCTTTGTCCACTTTTTTCTTAACTGCTTTTTTGCTATCAAGTTATGAGTTTCATGTCTTAGACATTAATCCCTTATCAATCATATGGTTTGCAAATATTTACTCCTAAACCAGACAGCCTTTACATTTCAACTGCTATACAGAAGCTTTTTATTTGTAGTGTTGTTTTTTTTTTTGTTTTGATGCCTGAATATCAAAATACAAAAAAACCAGTGTCAAGACCAATGTTGAATTTTCCCCCTACGTTTTCTAAGTTTTATGGTCTCGGGTCTTATGTTTAGATCGGTAGTTCATTTTGAGTTGACTCGTATGGTCTGAAATAATCCAGTTTAATTCTTTAGGAGTTACTACCTTTCCTACACTCACCGCCTCGATTCCTACATGCCTGAACCCATGCGCCCCAACTTCCCCAATCTTCAGTTGCCTATCTGAACCCTCAGTCATGGCTAACTACCTGAATTAGTCGCTAACATCCTCTATTCCCCCATGCCTGATAACCTTGCTCCAACCTCAAGTTATTCATTGGCTCTACCTACAAAGCATCTTATTTATCCTTGGCCAGATCCTTCCAGAAGAAATATATGCACCTCTGGCAATCTCCTCTCTAAAGAATGAGCTCTCTGTTGCAACATCCAACTTCTCAAATGTGTGGGCCAGCCACTTTTCAAATATGATCACCTCAGTCAAGTCAACCTTAAGATTAGATTCCTATGGACTCCTTGTAGACATGATTCAAGTTATTCATTCTCCAGAAGCAAGGATATTAATCTCAAGAATCTTAACAGACTAGTATCACAGTGAAAACATCATTGCATTATTACATGACTACTAACTACTCTAGATGTTTACCTGTGTTTCCTTGATTATTAGCTGAATGAAACTTGAGTCAAAATATTGGGTCTCTAAGGAATCAAAATGATGAACACAATCTTCACTAGAAAAATCTTAATAGACTATTCTGAGAAGTTCTAGGTTTATAGAAAGCCTGAGCAGAAAAGTGCAGGTTTGCCTCACCCTGTTTTTCCCTCTCAGTTTCCTCTATTAACATCTGTTACATTGGAGCCAATATTGATATTAGCTAAAGTGCATAGTTTAGTGTTCACTCCTTATGTTGTGTATCCTGAGTTTTGACAAATCTACAATGACGTGTATTCACCATTATAATACCATAGAATAGATTCACTGCACTAAAAATCTATTCTACCTATTCATCCCTTCCTCCCTGTATATCTAACTGATCATTCTATTATCTCCATAGTTTTGCCTTTTCCAGAATGTCACATTTAGAACTATACAGTACATAGCCTTTTCAGAATGGTTTGCCTTAACATTTAAGGCTTCTCCTTTTTGTGGCATGACAGCTCATTTCTTTTTATAGGTGAATAATATGGATTTACCAGTTAGTCTATTGACCTATTGGAGATCTTGGTTTCCACACTCTGGCAACTATGAATAAAGCTGCTGTAAACATCAGTATGCAAGCTTTGGCGTGGACATAAGTTTTCAAATCACTGTGGTAAACACCAAGGAGCACTATTGCTGGAAGATCTGGTATAACTATGTTTAGTGTTGTAAGAAACTGCCAAACCTGCCTACAATGACCACACCACTTTGCACTCTCATCAAATAATAGTTCCCATTGCTTCATATCTTTACCAGCATTTGGTATTGCCAGTGGTTTTTCTCTCAGACATTCTAACATGTGCATATGTCACTTTGTTCTAATTTGCAATTCTTTGAGTTCTAAGAGTTCTTTGTGTATTTCGTGTAAAAGTTCTATATCAAATGTCTATTGCAAAGATTTTCTTCGATATCTACCTTATCAATTCTCTTTTCATGAATCATGCCTTTGGTGTTTTTTAAAGTTACTGCCAAACCCAAGGTTATCTGGATTTTCTATGTTCTAAGAGTCTTATAGTTTCCACTTCTACATTTAGACCTGTAACTCATCCTCAGTTAATTTTCCTGAAGGGTATAAGGTCTAGACTTATCGTGTGTGTGTGTGTGTGTGTGTGTGTGTGTGTGTGTGTGTGTGGATATCCAGTAGTTCCAGCACCATTTGTTAAAGACTAGTCCCAGGTACCTCGGTAAGACTAAACTCTGTGGCCGTAGGCCAACTGATGCACTTTGAGTTACTCAATAAAAAACAATGCTGTGTAGAATACCATGAAAGTGGATAAGATAGTCTATAAGTCTGCAGACAATAGTTTTTAAGCACCAATGGATCTGATGGATCATATGAACCAAGTGGCAGAGCAACTTGTAAGTAGCCTGGGCCTGTGGCAGAGCCATCTCTTGTTCTGAGCTCCACTTGAACCCAGCAGCTTTTTGGGTCACTTGATAAGTGGGCTGCAGTAGCACACCCAAATAAAAAAAAATGTTACCCTCAAAATCCAAATAGTCCCACTAGGTTGTATTCCTTTCTTAGTTGCAGGAAGGGCCAGATGTAGCAATTTTCCTTTCATTGTGGAAGGGATATCTTAGCCTTTAGAAGGGGTATCTTGACATGCCCCTCACCACTGGACCCCTAGAAATCTCACTGAGGCAGAAGGATCCTGAATTAAGTCAGACTTCCCACCTTCTGATATGCAAATGTCTTACTCCAATAAGTCTAGAGTAGTTGCTACTTAAGTCCAATCAGCATAATGTCATCAATGTAATGGACCAATGTGATATCTTGTAGAAGGGAAAGGAACCCAAGATCCTGTGAACTAAATCATACATAGTGCTGGAGGGTTGATATTGATATACCCCTGTAGTAGGGTAGTGAAGGTGTATTGCTAGTTTTTCCAGACGAAAATAAACTACTTCTGGTGGACCTCATTGGGTATGGAGTAAAAGGCATTTGACAGGATCAGGTTCAGTGGCAGGCAGCAGTGTGGTGGGATTTAGAGCCATGGTGGTCTGCAAGGTGACACTTGGGTCATCCAAAAGGATGACCTGGCATTTGCCTATTTGGCCTGCCATGAGCCAGTAACTTTTTTGTTCTAGTATAGTCAGTACCTGATGGGGCACAAATACAGTTACTGGCTGTCCCAGAGTGAAATTCTGCTTCCTTTAGACTTCACAAATGGCTGCTACCACTCAGAGGCATGGAGGCCATCACTTCGTGGTTTGGTCTAGTTGTTTTGAGAAGTAGGCTGTAAGTTGGGGGGTGTCCTCTAGCATTTTGACTAACATACCCAGTCCTATGCTGTGTTTCTTGTGGACACAAAGTCTGAGTGGTTTTTAGGGGTCTGACAATCCCAATGCTGGTGCTGACATTAATTTTTCCTTAATATCGAATGCCTATTAGCATTCATCTGTCCAAGGCAGGGACTCTGAGTCTAGTCCCTTTAGGGCCTTGTAGAGGAGTTTGGCCATCAACCCAAAGTTAGGAATCTAGATCTAATAAAAGCCAGCTGTGCCCAGAAGCCCTCATAATTGTATTCCATTTTGTGGGGCTTTGCCTGCTATTGCCTGTTTTCGGTCCACACATCAGGCTCCTTTTTCCTTGTTTAAGCCTGAATCCAAGATAGATTACCTTCTGTTTATAGATTTGGGCTTTTTGCAGGGAAAGTTTATATCTGTACTGAGCCAAGTGATTTAAAACTAGGATGGTATTATACAAGTATTTTTCATAGTCGTGACTACCTACTAACAAGTCATGTGTTGTAACAGTACTCCATCTAATTGTAAGACTCTTTTTGCCAGGATTTCCCTGGAAATGGTGTGTGAATTTTTAAACCCTTGAGGAAATACTGTCCAGCAGTATTAGATAGAAGGTCATTTTGGTTTCTGGGCCCTGTCATTCAAAAGCAAGTAACGGCTGGACCTTCTCTCTAATCAGAATGCAGAAAAAAAAAATCTACTAAGTTTAATACTGAAAACCACTCATAATTTTCAGGTATGGCAGTTAAAGTATATGGGTTAGGCACTGTTGCATGAATATCCTAGGCTTCATATGGCTCTCAAATCTTGGACAAACTGATATTCATTGGAGTGTGGCTTCTCAATGGGTAGGATAGGGGTGTTATGGAGATCTACAAGGATTAATTAGTCCATTTTTCAGAAGTCTTTGTAGGGCAGGTTGTATTCCTTCCAGGGCTTTCCTCTAATGGATATTGTTCCTTTGGGGTTACTCCAGCTGCCTCTCACTTTTATATGCACGGGCTGTGCATTCCTAGCTTTTTACCTAGGTCCCATCTGCCCAAGTGCAATTATCCACTTTCTCATAGACTTCTGAGGTGGGGAGAATGCTTATTCCTCCTCCTCAGGGTGAGTAAGTAGCATTTGTAATCAGTGCTTGTTCTGGTGGGACCTGTAAGCATAATTGCTGCTTTTCTGGGGAAAAAGTTACTTGGGCATTTAGTTTGCATAGTAGGTCTCACCCAGCAAGGGGAACTGGACATTCTGGCATGTAGAGGAAGCTGTCTTAATTCCAGGTTTCCCCATTTGTATTCCAGAGGTTGTAAGAAAGCTTTCTGATGCATCCCCCTGCTACCGTTGTCTCAGGTACAGCCATTTTGGTGCTCTCTGCCTGTCGGGTGTTAACTAAATAAGTTGCACCAGTGTCAACCAGAAACTCAATCAACTTATTCCCCACTGTCAATTGTACCCAGGGAGCTCTGAGAAATCTAAGGGAGCCCCTAAGTACCCCTATTCTCTATCAGAACTACAATCCTGTTCCACCATCTGCCAGTGGGCTTTTCCTTGGACAGTTTCTTTTCCTGGTCCGTTGCCCTTTCTTTTTGGGCAGTCAGCTTTCCAATGGCTCTCCTTTGCAACAGGCACACTGGTTCCAACCCAAAGGCTTGCCCTAATTTTTCAGGTGTGGGAGCTTCCCCACACAATTCTGCCTTTTGATTTTTCTCTTCTTTGCCATTGTATACCTTAAAAGCAATCTCAACTAGTTAGGAGGGGGTCATTGCTTACACAGCCTCCTATTTTTCCAGCTTTCTCTTCATATCAGAGGTGCTGTGTTGAATAAAAGTAATTTATTAGCCTTGAATTCTCTTGGTCTTCTGGGTTTATATGAGTATACTTACAGAAGGCCTGGTAAATGCATTCCAAGAATTCAGAGAGGTTCTCGTCTACCTTTTGAATGACTGAACTTTACTTATGGTCTTTTGCTTAGATACCCCCTCCTGAGTCTAACCAGAATGCATGTTTGATAATGTTCCAACTGGCCAGATCCCCATCTCAATTGGGATTCCAGTCAGGATTTGTGCCTGGAATTTCCCCTACAGGATTGGGGTATCGTTTGGATATGCCTCATGGAGGCGCCAGGCCCCTTCATTTGCTTTTTCTAGTACTAGCCTTTTTTCTGTGGTTAGAAGTATATCTAGAAAAGGGTGCACATCTGCGCAGCTAGGTTGATAGGGTTAGCAAAGATAAGATCAGCTATTCTCTGTGGGTCCTCTCCATAGGGTAGGGTGGAGCTTTATCAATTTAATAAGTCAGATGTTGAAAACAGGCTTTATACCCAGTAATACCCAGCAGGTTGCCCCTCCACATCAAAGCCCACCCATGGGTACTACTTTGAGTAGATATTACCCTGCCCAAATCAGGTGCCCTACTGGGTCTTGTAGGGGGAGACCATTCCAATTCCCTCATCATATTGTGGCAGAGCAGTAGCACCTTTTTCTTGGTCTGATGCCTTGTATAGTGGAGCTGAGGCAGTCGGCATAGCTGCCGCTGTGGTAATTACAGGAGGAGGGGTTGCAGCAGACACAGGTGGAACAGTGACCTCAGGAGAAACTGCCGGAGTTGTTGCAGCGGAAGCTGCTGCAGAGAGAGCCACTAGGTTCAGAGTATTCATAAAGTCCAAGTCCTCCTCATCCCTCTCCTGAGTCCAGCTATCTGGTCTGGGGAGGACCTTCCTCCCATCCCTCTGAACAGCCAGCATTTTACCATCCCTTTGACCTGAGTCCTGATTGTGCAGTAGCATAAAAGCTTGAACCACAAGGTATCTCCTCCCATTTTCCAGACCTCTGACAAAATAATTGAATCAACGTCCAGTACTGGGTACTTCCATTTAAAGGCCAAATCTTTGTCTAATCCATACAAATTCCAAACAGTATTGCAATAGATGATCCTTTCTTAGTCATGGGCTTATAGCTATAAGCCCTCCAGTCAGCCAAAATGCATCCCAAGGGGCTTTTGGAGGGGATAGAAACTTTCCTTCCCATCCTGGTCTGATGTCTATACCACTCATCCCTTTCACAATAGGGGTAGCACCTTTGGTTTGCTACCTCGTTTTTGTTTCTATACTGATGTCTTCCTTTAGGGTCCACCCAACCATTAGGAGCTTAACTAATGGTTTTGCCAGTGGTCCCAGCAGGCACAGCTGTACAAGTCCTGCACAGATGTACAAGTCCTGCACAGCTGGAATTGCCAGAAAGGTTAAAGAATGAGTTCTCAGGGTAGGAAGATGGAAACTATATAAGACATCTAATAACACATCAACTTTGTACCAAGTGCAGGTGGTACTATACTCAGTATCTCAGTAAAGGATAGCCAAATAAGCTGACAAATCAGAAAAAGGGTTACAGTTGGAGTTAAAGATCTATCCCAGGTATTTTTAACCTTTTCATGTAGGCAACACTGAACACCACTAGCAGGGTGGCAAACGTATTCAGACAACCTGCAGAAAAGTACACAAACTTTGTCTCCACAAGGTCTGGCACAGTTGTGAGTAATACTTTGGGATCCCAGAATGGATGACCCAATCAGGACAGTGGGGGTTGTTTCCCCCCAGGGTTGGGTCCGATTTATGCAGGTCACCTTGAAGAGAAAGAAGACGATAAGGTCGGAAAGAAGCCACTGATACGACTGGATGCGCTTCAGACATCCTCACAGGGCTGAAATCCTGCCTTGCTCACTCAGTGTTCCAAAATCTGAGTCACAACCATTGTGCAAGTGTGAACCCAGTCATTACAAGACTATTAACGGCTATGGCTCACAGGGCCAAAGAAGATCCTGGTGTACTGTGGCTAACTTACACAGTCTGTTGACTTTAGGCATCACTTCCCCTGCACAATGGAGGACAGCAGGCAGCGGTGCCATGACAGGGAAGGAAGGAGCATTCCAAACAAAGTGTACAGCAGCCAAGGGGATCCTAACCCAGAGACCAAGAGTCTGGCTAGTACAGGATAGCAATTCACTGGGTATTCCCTTGCCTGCCAGCAGTGTATGGTCCAGCTTGGCATGCTTCGCAAGGTGCCATCTGCAGAGACCAAGCTGACAGGCTCAGGACCCCTCAAAACCCATAACTCCCCATCAGGGCCACCAAAACTTGTAATCAAGCATAGTCTTGGCTGCTCACCACTTGGAAGCTATAAAAAGGCAGGTGTTAAAGAATGCACATTCGCCGAGCTGACAGTGGGGACATGGCTGAGGCTCATCCCTCAAGGAAACTATTTTGAAGTCTTGGGTAAGGGTAGGGGTTTAAAAAGGGAATTTGGTATGAAAGGCATGCAGGAGTGACAAGGAGGAGCTGGTCGGCATGACTTGTCCTGATGGCTATCTTGAATTATTGCTCCACCTGGTAAAGGCTTGGTGTAATCTCAAAGGATTATAAGCTGTAGATTAACTACTGGCTGAGGTACTTTCCTGATGGGTTCTGGTGTTTTCGAGATTCAGTCTTGGACTTCTAAAGGCATAATCTATAGATAATACTGCTTGAGGTAATCTCCTGATTGGGTTCTGGGTGGTTTCGAGATTCAGTCTCTGGAACTTCTAAACAAGGACATAATTAGATAGGAGAACCTTGTGCAAGAGAGTGGCTGGTGGAAAGCAGGGTAAAGGTCGGCATTTCTAAACAAGCACATAATTAGATAGGAGAACCTTGTGCAAGAGTGGCTGGTGGAAAGCAGGGTAAAGGTCAGCATTTCCTCATTAATAACATAGCAAGAAATGGGCAGGAAATTTTCAAAATGGGGCACTGAAAAACAGGGCACTGGTTACACTGTCAGTGACTGCCTGAGGCCCCCGATGGATGTGAGAGAACCTGGAGGTACACATCTTAGAGTAATCCCTGTGACTGCCTGCCAGACTTGGAGTCCTATCACTTGCTGGTAGTCTGTAGAACATGAAGCACATCTGGGAGAGGCTGAAGTCAAGTTTGCTAACCATCTAAAGGAGCCATTAGTCTGTAGGGGCTAAACTGAGGAAGAGAAACTAGATGAAAAAGAAGTTAGCACATGGAGTCAAACTATCTGGGTTCAAATCCCAACTACAATTTTGACTAGATGTGTGTGGTCAGTTTCATGTGTCAGCTTGATGTTAGTCCCTAGTTATTCAAACACTAAGGTATTACTATGAAGATACTTTGTAGATATGATTCAAGTCCCAGAGGAGTTGACTTTAAGGAGGATTATCCTTAATAATCCTCCTTAAAGAATAACCTAAGTGGATCTGACTCAATCAGTTGAGGGGCTTTAAGAGTAGAATGGGGCTGGCTAAAAAATGGCGGTCTGATAGTCCTCCCACCACACCGCTTCCCAGGGAAGGAGGTGAAAAACGTCATTGGCTACCTGCGAACACGGACCGCTCACTCCGAAAACAGCATTGTTAATTACAGAGAAACAACGCGGAAAGCCTAGCCCAAGAAAACAGGTACAAAATTTTCACAAAGATCGGAGAGCGCACGGAGTACAATAGAGCCCAGAGCGCAGGAAGGACGCGCTCACCAGGTCGGCACAGCGCAACCTGACCCCCAAGCGGTTACGCACCTCCCCATACACGCAGTCAGGGACAAGCCCAGAGTTGGGGCAAAGCTGTTGCTGGAGACAGCAGACTCTGTGGAGAGGAAGCAATTGCGAGAGCCAAACAGAACTCTCAGCTGCAATATAAAGGGACTGCTCAGGGCCAGGTAGGGACCAAGCAGCGATACAGCTTCCCGGGACAGTGCACAGGAACCTGCAGGCCAGCACTGAGCTACTAGAAGTCAGCGGGACTGGGCCCAGGAGTTTAACAGAGAGCAGGACACTCCCTTAGGGGTTGCTGGCAATTGCCTCCGCGGGCCACAGGTGGGTCGAGAAAAGCTGCGCTCCCAGGCGCAATTGGAGCCCTGCTGTGCGCCAGGCTGGTGGCAGCAGCCATCTTTAAAGCCACCTGCCCAGAGCTGTGAGCCAGGTCTCTAGCTCCACCCCGCCCCAGCCCAGGGGCTCATCCGCTGGGGGGAGACAAGCTTTGCCCTTGGTGGCCAGGGACAGCTGCATCTGTGGGTTCCAGGTGGGATGAGATCTCGGAACTGTAGCAGCAGGACCTTTGTGTATTGGAAACAGTTTGCAGCTCGTCCATCTGGTCCTGCTACCCCGGCTCTGGTCTCTGACAAGTCCGCTAAGTGCTGGTCCTAGTGTCTGCTCTTCAGGTCCCAGCCCTCCTGTACCCCAGAGATTGGTCATTTTGAAGGTCGCTGGCTATAGTGACTCATTTGGTATAACTGCCGGTTCTCATGACAACCAAATACCTCAAAAGCCACAGGCTGAACCAGAGCAGCTCCCCATAACCCTGCCCACTTCATTAGGGAATTTTGTGCCATCCAAGAGCGCTTCCAGTGGCCACTATTCCCCCCTCCCTGTGGGAACATCCCCCTGGCAGAGACTGCTGGGGATAGAGATGCCCACCTGCCTCGCCTTGGGGTCTAGTGATGGAAAAGGGGTGCACAATTGGAGATCCCCCTATCAGCCAACATCACGTGGAGATGCACATAAGAAGGACAGACACACGTGGCTAGATAAGCAACCTCTGAGCTGTGTAGAATTTTCCCAATTCAGCTCTTACACTGCAGCCAAAAGAAATTGTGTTTCTACCTGCACCTCAGGAGGAGCAGGGTCAAAGTAACCCCTAGGAGCTACAAGGCCCCTCCCAAAGCACAGGGCTTTTGCATACCCCAACTGGAGGATCAGAGTCTGCCATGGACATAACAGAATACCTAGCTATTAGGGAGCTGTGGATTCATATCCTCAAGTACAATTCACTAGCTTAGAGCTCAAGCTCAGAGGACAATCTCACTACACTCTACCGGGAAGAGGAGAAGACAACAGGTCAGAGATAACCCAAAATCCACCAAACTTACTAAAATACACCTAAGACAATACAGGCCACTACTTCTCTCCCTGGCTCTGCCAAGGAACGAAACTCGAGGGCTTGGAGACAGGGCCATAAACTAGCCCTAACACCCCCAGCTCTCGACTAAGAGGCCAGATGAGAAAAAACCAGTGAAAGAACTCAGGGAACATGAAAAATCAGAGTGAAAAGTCACCCCCAAAAGAAATTATCAGTTCCTCAGCAATGGATACCAACTGAAATGAAATGGGTAGAATGACAGAAGAGGAATTTCGTTTATGGATTATAAGAAACCCAATGAAATTCAAGAGAAAACTGAATCCCCAAACAAAGAAACCACAAGAAAAATGCAAGAAATGAATGAAAAATTCTCCAGGGAAATAGAAATATTATGGAAAAATCAAATAGAAATTCTAGAAATGAAAGAAGCATTCAAGGATCTACAAAACACAGTGGAAAGCCTTAAGAATAGGCTGGACCATGCAGAGGAAAGAATTTCAGAGCTAGAAGACAACTCCTATGTGCTAAATAAATCAGTTGAAAAGAAAGAACACAAAAACAAGAGGCTTGAACAAAGCATACAAGAAATGTGGGATTATGTAAAGAGGCCAAACATAAGGATCATAGGCATCCCTGAGGGAGAGGAAGAAAATTCACATGGGCTGGAAAAATCTATTTGAAGGAATAATAGAGGAAAACTTCCATGGCCTAGCCAGAAATCTCGATATCCAAGTACAAGAAGCACACAGGACTCCTGGGAGACTCAACGTGAAAAGGCATTCACCACACTACATAATTATTAGACTGACCAAAGTAAACATAAAAAAGGCACTCCTCAGAGCTGTAAGATGAAAAGAGCAGGTAACCTATAAAGGGAAACCAATCAGATTAACTGCACATTTCTCAGCTGAAACCTTACAAGCCAGAAGGGAATGGGGAGCCATCGTCAGTCTCTTAAAACAAAACAAAGGCCAACCCAGAATTCTGTATCCTGCCAAACTGAGCTTCGTCTATGAGGGAGAAATAAAGACTTTTCCAGACAAGCAACCACTGATAGAATTTGCGAAATCCAGACCAGCCTTGCAAGAAGTGCTTAGACCTGCATTGTACACTAACCAGCACAACAGACACCCACCAATGTAAAACTACGTAAAAGCTAAAACTCCAGAACCCAGATTCCACAATGACGCAAGAGGTAAAACAAAAGACACCACCCAATAGAATAATCAGAAATTTACCCCAAATATCAATTCTCTCAATAAATGTGAATGGCTTGAATTGCCCATTGAAGAGACATAGGCTGGCTGAATGGATTAAAAAATACAAGCCAAGTATCTGTTGTCTTCAGGAAACACACCTTACACACAGACACATTCAGACTCAAAGTGAAAGGATGGATTACAATTTTCCAGGCTAATGGAAACCAAAAGAAATCTGGAGTAGCCATCCTTATTTCAGATGATATAAACTTTAAAGCAACAAAAGTAAAGAAGGACAAAAATGGACACTATATAATGGTGAAGGGAAAAATCTTACAAGAAGATTTAACAATCCTAAACATTTATGCACCAAACACAGGAGCGCCCAGGTACATAAAGCAAATACTGCTAGATCTAGACAACATAATAAATAGCAATGCCATAATAGCAGGGGACTTCAACACCCCACTGACAGAGCTGGACAGATCCTCCAAACAAAAAATAAACAAAAAACAAAGGACCTAAACAGGACTCTAGAACATTTGGGCCTAACAGATATCCACAGAACACTCCACCCAGATAACACTGAATATACATTCTTCTCATCAGCTCATGGAACTTTCTTTAAAATTGACCACATCCTAGGCCACAAAACAGATCTAAACAAATTCAAAAAAATAGAAATCATACCATGTATCTTTTCAGACCACTGCGGAATAAAATTAGAAATCAATTCCAACAGAAACTTACTTCTTCATCCAAGAACATGGAAACTAAACAATCTGTTGCTGAATGACTATTGGGTCAAGGAGAAGATTCAAATGGAAATCAAAAGATTCTTCGAACTAAATGAAAACGGGGACACAAGTTATCAAAATCTGTGGGATACAGCAAAAGCAGTACTGAGAGGAAAACTTATCACCTTAAATGCCCATATCCAAAAGACAGAAAGGTCACAAATCAGTAAACTAATGAATCATCTTAAGGAAATGGAAAAGGAAGAGCAAAGCAATCCTAAAGCCAGCAGAAGAAAGGAAATAACCAAGATCAGAGCAGAATTAAATGAAATGAGAACAAAAGAACAATACAGAAGATTAATAAAACGTAAAGTTGGTTCTTTGAAAAGATAAACAAAATGAGCAGGCCACTTGCCAGGTTGACCAGAAGCATAAAGGAAAGGTCTCTAATAAGCTCAATTAGAAATGAAAAAGGAGAGGTCACAACTGATATCATGGAAATACAAAACATCATCTTCGAATACTACAAAAATCTCTATGCCCACAAACACAAACACGTGAAGGAAATGGACAAATTCTTAGAAACATACTACCTCCCCAGGCTCAACCAGGAAGAAACAGAATTTCTAAACAGACCAATATCAAGCACCGAAATTGAAGCAGTAATAAAAAATCTTCCCACAAAAAAAAGTCCTGGACCAGATGGGTTCACACCTGAATTCTACCAAGCCTACAAAGAAGAACTGGTGCCTATACTGCAGAAATTATTTGAAAATATCCAGAAGGATGGAATCCTCCCAAACTCATTCTACGAAGCCAATATCACCTTGATACCAAAGCCAGGAAAAGACACAACAAGAAAAGAAAATTACAGACCAATATCCCTTATGAATATAGATGCAAAAATTCTTAGAACCTTGAATTCTTTGCAAGGATTCAATAAAATCCTTAAAAACTGAATTCAAATGTACATCAAAAAAAAAATTCATCACGATCAGGTGGGCTTCATTCCCGACATGCAGGGATGGTTCAACATATACAAATCTATACATGTAATCCACCATATAAATAAAAGCAAGAACAAAGATTATATGATCCTTTCAATAGATGCAGAAAGGCTTTTGACAAAATCCAGCATCCTTTTATGATAAGAACTCTTAACAATACAGGCATAGATGGCTCATACCTCGAAACTATTAAAGTCATATATGATAAACCCACAGCCAATATCATACCAAATGGGGAAAAATTGAAGGCATTCCCCCTTAAAACTGGCACCAGACAAGGGTGCCCACTATCTCCACTTCTTTTCAACATAGTGCTGGAAGTCCTGGCCAGAGCAATCAGACAAGACAGAGGAATCAGGGGTGTTCAGATGGAGGCAGAAGAGGTCAAACTTTCACTATTCACAGACGATATGATATTATACACAGAAAACCCCAAAGATTCAACCAAGAGATTACTGGAATTGATAAATGAATTCAGCAAAGTCTCAGGATACAAAATTAATACACACAAATCCATAGCCTTCATATATGCTAATAACAATCAAGCCAAGAAACGAATTAAAGATGCAATACCTTTCACAATTGCACCAAAGAAAGTTAAATATTTAGGAACATATCTAACTAAGGAGGTCAAAGACCTATATAGAGAGAATTATGAAACACTGAGAAAAGAAATTGCAGAGGATGTAAACAGATGGAAAACCCTACCATGCTCTTGGATAGGCAGAATCAACATAGTAAAAATGGCTTTGCTACCTAAAGTGACTTACAGAATCAATGCAGTCCCTATCAAAATACCAACATCATTTTTTGCCGATCTAGAAAAAATAATTCTATGCTTTGCGTGGAACCAGAGAAGACCCCGTCTAGCCAAAGCAATCTTAAGCAAAAAGAGCAAATTGGGAGGCATCTATCTACCAGACTTCAAACTATACTGCAAGGCTATAGTAACCAAAACAGCATGGTATTGGCACAAGAACAGAGACGTAGACCAATGGAACAGGACTGAGAACCCAAATATAAAACCAACCTCATACAGTCACCTGATCTTTGACAAATTCCAGAGAAACATACACTGGGGAAAAGATTTCCTATTCAATAAATGGTGCTGGGAAAACTGGATGGCCATGTGTAGAAGACTGAAACTGGACCCACACCTCTCACCTCTCACCTCTCACAAAAATCAACTCACAGTGGATAACAGATTTAAACCTAAGACATGAAACCATAAGAATTCTCAAAGAAAACGTTGGAAAAATTCTTATGGACATTGGCCTAGGCAAAGAATTTATGAAGAAGACCCCCAAACCAATCGCAGCAGCAACAAAAATAAATAAATGGGACCTGATCAAATTAAAAAGCTTCTGCACAGCCAAGGAAACTATCACTAGAGTGAACAGACAACCTACAGAATGGGAGAAAATATTTGCATGCTATACATCTGATAAAGGGCTGATAACCAGAATCTATACAGAACTTAGGGTTGTTTGATTTTTTCTTGTAGATTTTCCTATTAAAAAATGGGCAAAGGACATGAACAGAAACTTTTCAAAAGAAGACAGAATAATGGCCAGCAAACATAGAAAAAATTCCTCAACTTCTCTAATCATCAGGGAAATGCAAATCAAAAACCACAATGAGATATCACTTAACTCCAGTGAGATTGGCTCATATCAAAAAATCCCCAAACAACAAATGTTGGTGGGGATGTGGACAGATAGGAACATTCACACACTGCTGGTGGGACTGCAAATTAGTACAACCTCTATGGAAAGTAATATGGAGATACCTCAAAAAATCAAAAGTAGAATTACCATTTGACCCAGCAATCCCACTACTGGGTATTTGCCCATAGGAAAAAAAGACATTTTATAATAAAGTCATCTGCTCGTGAATGTTTATAGCAGCACAGTTCACAATTGCAAAGATGTGGAAACAACCCAGGTGCCCATCAATACACAAATGGATTAATAAAATGTGGTATATGTATACCATGGAGTATTACTCAGCAATAAAAAACAATGGTGAATTAACACGCCTGGTATTATCCTGGTTGGAGCTAGAGCCCATTCTTCGAAGCAAAGTGTCATGAGAATGGAAAAACAAGCACCACTGGTACTCACCATCAAATTGGTACTAACTGATCAACACTTACACAGGGCAATAATATTCATCAGGGGGCGGGTACGTGGGAGTGGGGTGGAGGGGATGGGAAAACTCACTGAATGGATGCGGGGAGCACAGTTTGGGGGATGACCATAATTGTAGCTCTGACACGGGCAGTGCATGGGCAATATATATAGCCAAAGTGTTGTACCCCCATAATATTCTGAAACAAAAAAATAAAATAAAAATAAAAATAAATAAAATATAAAACTAAATAGACAAGGTTAAGTATAGTTACAAAGTTAAATCTTAATCTTGTCACTGGTTAAGATTAAATAGACTTATAAGGTTTTATTAAAACTAGCTTTAATAACACTAATACAAAGAATTCTATTAATCTTCTGGATAAATTACAAAAAGGTAAAACATTCTGTGTCCTTTATGATGTGTTTATTAGGTATTATTTGAAAAACTGAATCTCCTATCCCTGCTGAATCTGCTCATTTCTAATAGAGGGATGTTGTAGTCTCCTGCGACAATAGTGGATTTATCTATTTTTCAGTTCTATATCAGTTTTTGTCTCACATAATTTCATACTCTGTTATCTGCATACACATTAAAGATTTCTACATGTTCTTGGAAAATTAATGCTGTTATCATTATGCAATGCCCTTCTTTATCCCTAACAACTTTTTTGCTTTGAAATCTTAAATTAATATAGCTATCCCTGACTTCTTTTGATTCACAAAAAGTGAGGGAATTTGTTATCAGTAGACCTGCCTTGTCAGAAGTGTTAAAGAACAGTTAGGGAGAAGGAAAATGATATAGGTCAGAAACTTGGATCTTAATAAGAGCATTTAAGAAATAAGAGTAGAAAAAAACTATTTTTCCTTATTCTTAATTGACTTGAGATAAGTTTGTTCAAAATAACAAATTTGATTATCATATATACATGAGCATACATAATATATACTTCTATAGTGACAACATGATACAAGGGATGGAAGGGAGAAATTAAGCTTTGCTTATAAGGTACTCATACTACCAGTGTAGCAACATAGGTGTTATTTGAAAGTGGACTTGGCTTAGTTGTAAATGTATATTGCAAACTCCAGGGTAATCACAAAAAAGGTAAAAAGTATAACCGATATGCTAAGAAAGGAGATAAAATGGAATAAACTGCTCAATTAAAACCAAAGGCAAAAGAGTGGAAGATAATAGAAACAAAGAAGGCAACACATAGAAAATAGTAATATTTCAGAAATTCATCCAACTACATCAATAACCACTTTGAATATCAATGGTATAAATGAATTAAGACAGAGTGGATCTCAGAAGACCCACCTATATGTTGTCTACAAAAGACCAGTTTTAAAGACACAGATTAAAAGTAAACGGATAGAGAAAAGCATATTAATACTATGGTAACTTATTCTTGCACACTGTCTACTTTATCCATTAGCACACTTAGCATATTAATCATTGTTGTTTTTAAATTCCCAGTTTGGTAATACCAACATCCCTGACATGTCTGGTTCTAATGCTGGCTCCTTCTCTACAAATTGTGCTTTTTGCCTCTTAGTATGCCTTGTAACTTTGATTGTTAATTCCATATCTTGGCTATTGTGCATATTACTGCAATGAACGTGGAAATACAGGTATGTCTGACACACCAATTTTTATTTCTTCTGACTACATAGCCAGAAGTGGGATAATTAGACCACATGGTAGTTCTACTTTAAACGTGAAGAAACTCCATATTGTTCTCCATAATGGCTCTACTACCTACATTCCCACCAACAGTGTGTATGGCTTTTTCTCAACATCCTCACCAACACTTCTTGTCTTTCTTCTTTTTAATAGTAGCCATTCCAACAGGTGTGAGGTGATATCTCGTTATGATTTAGATTTGCATTTCCCTAATAATTAGTGATGTTAAGCATTTGTTCATATACCTGTTGGCCATTTATGTTGTCTTTTGGGAAATGTCTATTTGGGTCTTTTGCACACTTATTAATTAGGTTATTTGTTTTCTTGCTATTGAGTTGAGATCCTTATATATTTTAGATATTGACCCTATATCAGGTGTATGATTTCTAAATATTTTGTCCCATTCTGTAGGTTGTCTTTGTCACTGATTGTTTCCTTCACTGTGCAGGCTTTTTAGTTTGATGTAATTCCATTTTTTCTGTTTTTTCCTTGTTGCCTGAGCTTTGGATTGCCCGGACCAATGTCAAGAAGCTTTACCCTATTTTTTTTAGTAGTCCTAAATTCTTTTAGTTGTAAGCCTTAATCAATTTTAAGTTGATGTATAATCCTTTTAGTTTTCTGTTGAATTTGATATTTTGAAGATTTTTACATCTATATTCACCAGGGATATTGACCTGTAATTTTCTTTTTTTGTAGTGTCCTTACCTTGCTTTGGTATCAGGGTAATTCTGGCCTTATAAGTTTGAAAGTGTTCCCTCCAGTATCAGTAGAGTTCTCAAGAGAAATAGAACCAATAGAAGATAGGTAAGAGGGAATTTATTAAGAGATTTGGCTTATATGATTATGAGGGCTGAGAAGTCCCCTGATATGCCAGGGAAGCCTATATCATGGCTCAATCCAAATCCAAAAGCATCAGTACCAGGGAAGTTGATGGTGTAACTCTCAATGCAAGGCTGAAGGCCTTAGAACCTAGGAGGCCACACTGGTGCACATCCAAAATCGAAAGGCCAGAGAACCTGTAGTTTTGATATCTAAGGGCAGGAGAGGGGTGTCCTAGCCCCAGAATGTGCAAATTTACCCTTCCTCTGACTTTTTGTTCTATCTAGATCCTCATCCAATTCAATGGTACCTACCCATAACAGATGAGGACTGGTCTTCCTTATCCAGTTCATTGATTCAAGTGCCAGTCTTCCAGAAACACCCTTATAGACATACCCAGAAATAGTGTTTTACCAACTATCTAGGTATTACTTAATCCAGTCAAGTTGACACCTAAAGTTCACCACTCCACCTCTTCCATTTCTTGGAAGAGTTTGAGGATTGATACTTCTTCTTTAAATGTTTGGCAGAATTAAGCAGTGAAGCCATCGGGTCCTGGGATTTTCTTTGAGAGATTTTTATTGCTGATTCAATCTTATTTATCTATTCAGATTTTCCATGTCTTCACAATTCAGTCTTAGTAGGTTATATATGTCTAGGGATTTATCATTTCTTTCAGGTTATGCAATTTGTTGGCATATAATTGTTCACAGTAGCTTCCTATGATCCTCTGTATTTCTGTGGTATTAGTTATAATGTCTCTTTCATTTATAGTTTTATTTGAATTTTTTTAGTCCAAAGGTTTGTCAACTTTGTTTATATTTTTTAAAAATTACTAGTTTTCTTGACTCAATTTTTTATTCTTATTTCTGCTCTAATCTTTATGTCCTTTCTGTTAACTTTGGGCTAGTTTGCTCTCCTAATTTCTTGAGTTGTAAAGTTAGGTTGTTTGGGACCTTTTTTCTTAATGTAAATATTTATCAGTATAAACTTCCTGCTTAGTACACCTTTTGATGCATCTTATAAGTTTTGGTAGGTTGTATTTTATTTCTGTTTGTCTTGTGATACTCATGCAATACTATAAGGAAAACAAAATGAAGGAGATGTGATGCCACCAAGGGAACATAATTCTCCAGTAACCTATTTCCCCAAAATGGAGATATGTTAAATGTTGGACAAAGAATTGGAAATAATTGTTTTAAAGAAGCTCAGTGATCTATGAAACTCATAGATGATCAGAACACAGATGATTCAGTGATATCAGGAAAATAACAAAACAAAATGAGATCAAAGAGAGAGAAATCATAAAGAAGAATCCAGTTCCCTGTGGCCCCAGATTCCAGAGGACTGAGTGAGGGGCTAGGCTTGCCCCCACAGACCCAGGCTCAAGGATTGGCCCAGTATCACTGGCCCTTATGGCCCCAGGCTTCAGGATAGCTCCTGCAGACATCCTACTGGCCGCCAATGCCAGGCCAGCCACATCAGGTGTTTTTCATGACCACAATGTTATGAATCTAGAGATCATTAACAGGAGGAAAATTCACAAATATGTGGAAACTAAACATACCCCTGAACAACCAGTGGCTCAAACAAGAGATCAATTACCATATAGTAAAATTTTAGAAATAGAATTACTAGACTGAAGGGCTTGAAGCAAAAATAGTCTTACTTGGATAGAAGTAAGACTGGGGCCAATGAGGCCATTGAGGTTGAAATGAGTTCATGACCTGATAATGATAGAATAAAGATACAGAAGAGAGAAAATATTGTGTTAATGAGTACCCTCAAATTAGACTATCTAATTAAGATGGAGTATTAAGTCATTAAAAGTGATCATAAAAGTACTACCTTGTGTACGTGTCAGAACTTCCTATAGAAAACAACATCTTTTCTATATTTAGATATGTTGTGGCCAAAATTTATTTTGAAAAATTTATTTTCCCACTTTTTCTCCTAGATTCCTAATATTAAGTGAAAGTGGGGAGAATGATTTCAGAAAATAAGCAGTGTTCACACTCTGTGGAAACCAAAGAAATGTAAACAAGATCCTTTTTTCCATCTGTATACTTACATCTTAAATTATTACAGGGCAATTTTGCAAATGAATTAACTCCATGCTAAGTTAAACAGATTGGAAGAATGCTTTTGGAAAGCAACTTGAAGACAGGATTTATGAACCTGCACAATGGCCAATTTCACTTCTGGGATTCTATTCTAAGCTTGAGCAGAAAAAATATTGACAAATGTCTTTGCCACTTTGAAACTGAAACTAGCAATCCCACTACTCTGGGAAGTTTAGGTAAAATACCCACAGAAATGAGCACACAGCTGCTTCAACTTGTGATCACAAATGTTCATTTTCAAGCAAAACCAAATTTTTAAAAGTAGAAACAGAATGAAAAGTTACAATTTAATAACACGTATATTTAAGTAACTTTCTTTCTTCTTCGTGTAACCTAGATTTTTTTATGTTAGGCTTTTTTAGTAATAGCAATAATTAACCAAAACAGTGCCATATTGGCTTTACCAAAATCTGGTTTTTCCCACCCTTTTCTTGTGAAGACTCTCTATATCCCTCTTGGAGTTCTTGAGTACCTCAGGCCCAGGGGAGTATAGTCAGAGACCTGGGGCCAGCAGACAGCCCAGAAGGGGAATAGGAATAGAAGTCTGTGTTCTAGTCCTCAGAGGTGAAATGGGACGGGAGGTGAAGACTGATCTCAAGAGGGTAACTAAATGGGTGGAAGTGTGCAGGCTTCTCTGTGCAACCCTTGGGAAGTTAACTAGCTATTTTTAGAACCTAGATAAAGGAGGCACAGAAAAAAGTGAAAAGATCAGGGGCATGGCCTCGCCTTGACAGCTAAATTTGTCCAAGCATCCAGATAAGAGGTGACCACAGTAAGGAACAGAACCCAGAGCTCTAGACAGCACCCAGTGGGTGGTAAGTACATTCCAGAGAAGAAGCTAAAGTCATTGGAAGCAGTCTCCAAGTTTCAGAAACTATATTTGTGTGTTGGTCCATCCAGGGCTTCTCTTCTTCACAGCACTAGTCAAAACTAGAGAAGATAAGTTGAATATAAATTGTCCTGGATTATGAGTCAAAGAGCAGAAACACCAAGGTAGAAGGCTTGGCAGCCTAGTACTCTCCTTCAGAACAGGAGAGAAAAGATCGGACTATTCCAGCCTCTTGTCTTCTGCTCCAATCAGGCAACCTTCTCTCCTGGTGGGATCCTTACACCATCAGCAGGTCTCTTCAGTTGTATCCATGTAAAAGAGGCTAGTCATACTGGAAAAGGATACAGAGTCACCAAGGTCATATAAGATAGTACTGTGACTATGTCCTGTGGAAAGGGACAAAGAACAGAGAGGAGTAGGTGAAGAGAATACAGTGCCTATTCAGAGGCCAGGCATCCTAACACCTGGCCTTCTGTGTATATACACACACACTTACAAACAGTTCACTTAATACATGAAGCAACTCTAAAGAAGCTGCTATTCCCCCCATGTCACAGACCAGGAAACAAAAAACAAAGATTATGTTATCTAAAGTCCCAGAAGCAAGACAGACTTAGGTTCAAATACTAACTCTACTGTTTCTGGCTCTGTCTGCCATGCTTATGTGACCACAACAAAATGTTCCTTTCAGAATCCTTGGACCCACCATCACAAGGCCTGTCCCAGAATTTGCAGGCATGTCACCAGGCTCCAGGTGACGATGCCCTGAAGTGGGCTGACATAAAATATTTCTCTGGACTGCTGTAGGTTAAGTGACACAACTTCAGTGCCACCACTTAGTTCAGACCACCGCTTGAGAAGTTAATTGTCAACTTGGTGGATATTATTCTTATACATATGTTTAACATTCTCTTGCCCCAGCCTAAAACTCAGTTACAATTTTATTAGTTGAACTGGTCTAACACAAATCAAAGTTAGAAACTTATGTTTAAGGTCATTCTCTAGACACCAATTCTTTTGTGATTAGTAGCCGCTACCTTGACTTACCCTGACGTTGAGTCATTAAGCCCCTTCCTGCCTTAGGATGATGGTCCCTCACTATATCTTTAGAGAACACTTCAGACATCCTTGCTGTTATGTATAAAATTGTGTATTGACTAGTGTTCTCGAATCCCTGTCCCGTCTATATAATTCCTGTACTTTTGAGGCATCCTCTAAGATGTTCCATGTAACAACATAAGGAAGTTACTCCAACTTGTAGAATGTAAATTTTGGTCTACTTCCATTTTAAGTAGTAAGAATTCAGAGAAAGGCAGGGGCTGTCATGTGCCAAGAGCTTCATACTTATTTCATTTGTTCTATATACTTACACTTTGCAATACCCTCCTCACTTTACATACAAAAAAGGAGGCTTCAAGAGGTTAGGCAACTTACCCAGAGTGAGATAAAGGTCTGGAATGGGGAAGCTGGCTTGTCAGATGGCAAAGCTGGTGCCCTGAGCAGCTGTGTGGTACTGGTACTGCCTCCCAGGACCGCTTTCCCTTTCCTGTTATCTGATAAGATCCAGAGCAAACTTACATTCGAACCCTAAGGAAATGACTTCACATGTGTTATCACCTATTTACGTATTGAAGTACCTAATTCACAGAAGTACTGAAGGATCAGTGAAAGTTAATGTAAAAAAAAAAAAACTTGTGAACTTCTAAATCTCACAAAACACTCATGTTTCATTTCAGTTACCTAGACAATCCCTGACCAAGGAAGAAGCTAACTCATAAAAACCTAGAATGAACTGTGTGTTAGAACCTGAATTAGGAAAATTAGGAACCCCTAAAGCTATACAGTGATATTTCTTATGTTTCTATGAAAATGTAATTGCTATGGAAATATAACTGTTATTTATATTTTGGATATAAATATAAAATGTGCATTTTTGAAAATTTGTGGGAATTTGGTGACTATGATCTCTTTTCCCCTTGCCCACCTACTCGTGTATAGACTAATACCACAGAAGGCTTTGTAGGAGTGATCTAGGATGGGCCTTGAAGGATGGGGGAAACCTCCCTAAGTAAAAACCAAGGAAGTGGTGAAATATCCCAGCAAAAACATGGCTTTGTGAAGAAAGTTACCATGCAATTGTGGGGCATTGTGGAGCTTGCTGACTCTGCTGAAAATCTGATAAGATCAGGAAGGCAAGCCTGAGACAGGGAAGGGCACTCTCAGATTCTGAGCCCTGAAGATGGGGACAACAGGATTCATTGCTAGGTTCTTAGCACAGGCACCTGAAGAACAGAAGGGCAAGGAGTGGACAAGGCTTTTATAAGCAATGGCCAGTACTTTAGTGCTTGTCTCCTTGTCACCTCAAAAACTAGAGACCAAGAAGGGATGTGGTCAGTAAGAAGGGTTTTTCTGTTTTATATCAGTCTATTCTTTTTAATCCCTGTTATGAGATGATGGACAATATCTAGTAATGTTCTCAAAAGATACACCCCTTCTTTACTTACATCATAGGTGATGCCCAGATTCTTACTAGGAAAATTTAATAGAATATTTCCTTAGAGTAAACTTTTTTTAGGGAATTTTTGTTCATCCTGTTTAGCCAAAAAATCTGAGCAACCTTCAATGAGAGATCTTTTTCTTTGAGAAATTAGGTTTTCTACCAAATATCTTTGGAAAAAGTCAATTAGATTTGATAATCTGAATAAATCAGTATTAAACCCACTTGGAGAAAAGGGAATTGTACTTCACTAATATATCTTCCTTAGTAAATTGTGCCCTTACATGTCTTTTAATCAGGTTTTGATAACTTATAAGCTTATTTTTAAAGCTCTTGATCACTTTGTAAAGTCAGAATATACAAATATAGAAAAGGAAGAAAACTAAAAGCACCCATAATCCAGTCCACCCAAAATCAACAAATAAAAGCTTGGTCTGAATCTTCCCAGACTCTTTCCTATTTAAGGGTGTTTTTCTATATCACATACTCTTTAATGAAATTAGTTTAATCTGCCTCCTGCTATTCCCTCACTTACTGTAATACAAACATTTTACCAGGAAATATCTCTAAAAACATTATCAGTGTAATCTAATTCATTGAATGCATATACTAGAATTTAAACAATGCTTTATTTTTGAGCACATATTGCTCCAACTCTTGCAATTACTGATTTTCATACTAATAAATGCCAACCAGAGTATGTTATTGATGTTATTAATATTTCTATTGACCAGTGATGAGAAGCATATGCAGGTACTGAGCTAAACATGTTACCTGGATTTACATGTAACTATTACACTGAACTTCTCTGTATTTTTCATTTCCCTTAGGAAAAGTTCCACAAAATAAAACTAGTTAAAAGGAGATGCATAATTTTGGAAATTTCTACAGTGCAGTAGGGCAATGTAGCAGTAAAAATCATAAGCCATGCCTGTTTCTACACTTACCAGTGGGAGTCATCATGGATAACTTCTCTTATAAAATATGTAATGATTTTTTAAGCTGTCATCCACAATTCTTTCATAGGTACCACCAGTTGCCCAGGATGGACATTAGAATCCTAGTCATCAGTTTCCAAAAGGCAGCATCTCTCACAGGAGTAGAACTCTAAAACTAAGCTCCTGTGCCCTGGATACCCCATGCCCCCAAACATGTTCACCTCTAATAATGCATGCTCTGTACCTACCTCTTTCTGGCTCACTGGCATCCCAGGACTGGAGTCCCTGCACATCTGGCTCTCCATCCCCTTTGGCTCCATGTACCTGGTTGCTGTGATGGGGAACGTGACCATCCTGGCAGTAGTAAAGATGGAACGCAGCCTGCACCAGCCCATGTTCTTCTTCCTTTGCATGTTGGCTGTCATTGACTTGATTCTGTCAACATCTACCATGCCCAAACTACTGGCCATCTTCTGGTTTGGTGCCAGCAACATTGGTGTGGGTGCCTGCTTGGCCCAGATGTTTTTCATCCACTGCTTTGCCACTGTTGAATCAGGCATCTTCCTTGCCATGGCTTTTGATCGCTATGTGGCCATCTGTGACCCACTACGCCATACCTCGGTGCTCACCCATGCTGTGGTGGGTCGTTTGGGGCTGGCTGCCCTCCTCCGGGGAGTTCTCTACATTGGACCTCTGCCCCTAATGATTCACCTGAGGCTGCACCTTTACCAGACCAAAATTATTGCCCACTCCCACTGTGAGCACATGGCTGTGGTCACCCTGGCATGTGGTGACACAAAGCTCAATGACTTATATGGAATGGGAATCGGCTTCCTGGTATTAATCCTGGATTCATTGGCCATCACTGCCTCCTATGTGATGATTTTCAGGGCTGTAATGGGGTTGTCCACCCCTGAAGCCAGGCTTAAAACCCTAGGGACGTGTGGTTCTCACATCTGTGCCATCCTCATTTTCTATGTCCCCATTGCTGTTTCCTCTCTCACCTATCGCTTTGGCCATGATGTGCCTCCCCATATCCATATCATTTTGGCCAATCTTTACCTCCTCATCCCACCCTTCCTCAACCCAGTTGTCTATGCTGTTCGTACCAAGCAGATCCGAGAGAGACTTCTCCACATTTTTAAGGCAGGGGCTCAATCCAGGTGACTACTCTATATCTATGGGGCATATAAATATTTTGTGATAACAGCATAAGGCTGACTGGGGAAATTTCTGGGCCCTACCTTAACTGTAGGGATAAGGGATTAAAGACAATCCTAGAGTCTATTCTGTTTGATCACAGGTTTTCTATACTGCATAGATCCAATATCTGAAAGTGGAAAGAAAAATCAGGGCATGAGTTTTTATATTACAATTTCCTTCTCTTACCTATTTAATTTCATAAAACTAAGCACAATAAGCATAAACACACAGCCCACAGGAAGTAAGATCACTTCTATCCCTTACCGTTTTGGTATAAAATTTCTAGTTTCTCTTCAAAGAGTGTTACAAAGCACAACTTCTAGAAGGTAGAATTATACCGTAACACCTTCTTGAAGACAGCTTACAAATTCTGTTAGTAAAGGTCTGGAAAATCTCAACACTGTCGGCAAGCTTTTCTAACCCTTTTGGCTTGTCCCAGAAAAGACCTTTTTTTTGAAGATGGAGAAAATACAAGTATGAAGTGTTAACCTAATGAGACTTGGAATAAGACCTTACCAGCCACAGGAGTTAATATCTTCAAACCAGGTCCTTCTCCCACTTAAATAGACAGATGTGTTTGCATCATTCCACATCTTCCAAGAGGGTTACCTGGGAGGAGACAGGGAGGGATGTTAGATTCCATCTCAGAGTCCCTGAGATGGCATATCTGGGGGACGGCAGCCACATACTTAGTGAAATGACAGAAGGAAGAAGGTAAATGGATAGTGAAGGAGGTTGGATAAGAGATGCGCCAAAGGTAATGAGAATAGATGGAGGCTCTGCGGAGGATATAAACCTTGAAATGATCCCAGATCTCTTTGGAGAATTCCTGTTGCTACTTCTGATTTTGTTATAACTTGATGCTTTTTATTATATTATTTGATCATAAAGGTTCCACGATGAGGGGACTGCTTCAGGCCAGAAACCTGCAAAAACATTGTGATGCATGAAAAGTAGAATGAAGCATCACTCCCAATTCTAGAGACCCGGAATCATGGTTTTGTACATCTTAGTTCTCAAGTGTTTGACCTTAAGTACTTTAACTTCCTCAGTTTACAAACCACAACACTATCTAAGAAGGCTAAAGTAACTGAACTTACGTTAAAAATAAGTCACTTTAGTATTCTTAAAAATGTAAAGAAGCCAGTGATTAAGCTAGAGCTAGAATACAAACCTCATATCATCACAAAAACTAGGAAACTTAGAATAGCACAAACTCCTCAAGTTTAGCTTAAACCCCTGAATAAACACCAAATTTCTATTTCCTCAGAATCTAGGCCTAGCTCCAGGATTGGTTGCGTCACATCTTATTAATCTTCTTTGTTTTGGTGTGAGGGGTGGTCGTTCCCCCATATCAAGGTCCCTGAAGTCCAGTGCCAAAGCTGAATCCAATCATTGGGAGAAGATGGGGAGGGCTTCCATGAACATAACTTTAGTGCCAAATGTAATCTGATTTTTTTTTAATTTGGAGTTGAAAAAATGCCATAGAAGCCTCAGAGCAAGAAATCTATTTTATAGAGTGATCTCCTGACCATAAGCCCAGGCACTGGAGAAGATGGAGATGATGCTCAAATCCACCCGTAGCACAGATGCTGAGGGAAATGATCAGGAGCTTTTGTCACCAGTAGCTCTTTGGCATAGTGCTGAAAGTCCACTTATACCACATAAAGCAGAGAGTGCATATGCAGACACAGGGCTCTTAAAACCTGGCCTTAATTAAATTCAGTAGGATTATTACTAAGAACTTCCTGGTGGAATAATCTCAGAAAACCTACAGCAAGGTACTTTTCCCTAGATGATATGCTGGGTCTACCATAGACCAAGACCAAATACCAATCATCTCTAGCTTCTTTATATGGTATTGAATGACTGGGGATAAGAACAGAAAATAACATTTGTATGTATGTTCCTGGTTCATTTGGGGACAACCACCTATGACAACACCCAGTTCTATCAGATTCAGGGTGTGAGCTTACATTAGAGCATTTAATCCTATTGTCAGATGTAGTCATGGCTGGGCCCTTTCATGGCGGAGGGGTTATTCTCAGAACAGGATGAAAGGGAATATGCACTTGGAGAATGCAGTATGGGGATGTGACATGTCCAATAATTGAATATCTTATTCAAAGCCAGTGTTATGTTTTCCCCTCACACAAACATCTCTGTTCCTTTTCTATCACCAATACTCCAGGGGGGAGTAAAAGATACTTCCATCAGCCCCTTTTGACCCTATAAGTCTTCATGGAAAAAGTGAAGATTAGGAGATGGTTGAGGGAGGTGGCATCATTGTGTTTATTTGTAAAGGGCCATTTTCTTAGCAGGTGACTAAGAACTTGGACTCTGAAATCACAATAAAGGACAGATATAAACCTGAAAAACTATGTCAGACTTTGGATGTGTTGTATAATCTAAGCTTCAGTTTTCTCTTAAGTGAAAGTAATGATAGTAGTCCTTTATGGGTTTTTTATAAGGATGCAATGAGATAATATAAAATACTTATAGTGCCTGGCACATAAAGAAAAAAAAAGCATGCCTTTTAATAACAATATTTGTGCATGGAAAGGTCCTGGGTGGGGGATAAGGCAGGAAGAGTAACCAGAACAAGCTCCTGGAAAGACCATAGAGAATGTCATCATGACTCACTCATGAATGCACTGGCCTCAGCTTTAGAAAGCTCCCTCTGTTGTTTGTTTCTCTGCAGAAAGTCACATCAACAGAGCCAGTTTTCCTCTGTTGCACCTGGCTGCCCAGCACCCGCTTATGTGCATCTGAGGTGCTAGATAGTCTCGAGATGGTAAAAACGAAATACCTCTAGATACTTCCTTGTGCAACAAGGTGACTACAGTGACAAGATGTAGTCACAGACCCAGTTAGGCAAAAATATAATTGCCTTTCATTTCTTTTCTTGCATCAGCCAGAATGGGGCTTAGAGTAAAAACAAAATCAAACTGAGTTATAAAAGATAGCCACTTCCAAACAAATCCAATCAATTTTAATGACCTTGGTCAATTCCAACTTATAATTCAGTCTGATACAGGTTTCAAAACTACCCCAGGAATATTTCTATCACCCTCTTCCTGTGTTAGATTTAAAACTGCAGTAAGGAATGAAGTGGGTTCTACCAGGCCCCCTTGTCCTGCACCAATCTGATCTAAGGAAATGGCTTTTCATTCCCCCCAAGGTGTTCTGTGTGTTCTAGTAGACCATGTATATAGGGCCACATGGTCATCCTTATCAGTGGGTGTCTATCGTCTTTCCGACCATTAGTCTCCTCTCCTATACCATAAGGGTTTTGGTGTATCCCTAGTGATTACCTTCAGTGTATACATTGGCAGGACTTGCTACACTTTTTAATGAATCAATAAACTCAAAAGTTTAATTTCTCAGATTTTAAAGAACAAGGCCTTTTCTTTAGAGTTTCCAGTTCACTCACTCCCACTTCAACTGCAAGTTGAAACAGAAACAACACATTTCTACTAGCTCAAAGATTTTTTTCACTTAAGTGAAAATTCCTCAATTCCCCACTGAAACTACTTTAAGTCTCTATCCATGTTGAATCAGATCAAAATACTTTTATTTTAAAAGTATTATGGGGGATGCCTATTAAATGTTTACTAACATAAATGCATTAGTATGAATATATCATACGAACATTAATAGGAATATAAATATGAACATATGCTAAAATGAAGTCCTGGTTAACCCTGGGTAGTATGGTCCTTTTTTGAATGCCCAACTACAGGAGTCAATGAGGAGATATACTGACAAACCAGTCCTAGGGTCATCCTTCAGTATGACCATATAGGTTTATTCTCCCTATTATGTTAGAACTATATTTTAAGGCAAAGCAGCTCCTGGGTTTAGCAGAGGTGAAAAACACCCAGTCAGAAGTCAAATACCTATACTACCTTTTAACAGTTCTGGCCAGTATAAACTATTATAAGGAGCCAAAAGAAAGAATTAAAGCACAATATAGATAGCTTCTGTCTTCTAACTTGTAAGAATATATGGCTTCAAATGTGCTAATAGGCCTTGAGAAAATGGAACACTTTGAAATATTAAGTGTGCATTTTGAAATATTTTGCATTTATCTGAGTTTTCCTGGATTACAAAACACAGTCCATGGAATAGTCTTTTCAAAATACTTCTACAAGCCAAAGCTAAAACCCAGGTTTATAGAGACCCCAAAAGGTCTGGAGCTTTCTCCAGACCCTAATGTCATTAACAAACTCTGCATTATCTCAGAAACTAAGTTCCTATACCCAGAGGCCATAAGAAAAGAGGATTTGTATCCTACTTGGCAATTTAATACAATTGTTTCTGTGTGTGCAAGATGAGGCTTTGAAGCAGTCTTAATTGTAAATTGCTAACAGATGTCCTGTAGAATTCATCACACACACAAATTTCAGGGCCCTAAAGTTGCAAGTCTGAATAGAAAAATATTTGATACCAGCCCTGTACTTTGAACCTATATTGGGGAACCAAGTATAATGTGGTCAGTTCAGATAAGTTGGCATGATTACAGATCCTGTGAGGGACGATTTTGGACAGCTTCAGAGAAAGAGAAAAGCAGGTTAGGGCTCAGAGAGAAAATCAAGGTACAAACAAGTGAAAAATTATCAAGAGTATATGGTATAATTTGGGCTCAAGACATAATCCATTCCTGAAGGGGGTGAGGGGTAATAAAACCAGGAAATTTATCATAGAATTGATCATTCTTGGGCCAAGTCTAGAAAACTGAGTGGAGGAGCCAAGGGTTTTAGATTCGCTTCCACTTTGCTAGCCCAGATTACCAAGTAGTTATTAATGCTTTAAATTTAATATCATACTGAATGGGGAAAATTGAAAGCATTCCCCCTTAAAACTGGAACCAGACAACGTTGCCCACTATCTCCACTTCTATATAACATAGTGCTGGAAGTCCTTGCCACAGCAATCAGACAAGAGAGAGGAATCAGAGGTGTCCAAATGGGGGCAGAAGAGGTCAAACTTTCACTATTCGTGGACAATATATTATGTCTAGAAAACCCCACAGATTCAACCAAGAGATTACTGGAATTGATAAATGAATTCAGCAAAGTCTCAGGATACAAAATCAATACACACAAATCAATAGCCTTCATATACGCCAATAACAGTCAAGCCGAGAAACAAAGATGCAATACCTTTCACAATAGCACCAAAGAAAATTAAATATTTAGGAACATATCTAACTAAGGAGGTCAAAGACCTATATAAAGAGAATTATGAAACACTGAGAAAAATCGCAGAGGATGTAAACAGATGGAAAACCCTACCATGCTCTTGGATAGGTAGAATCAACATTGTTAAAATGTCTTTGCTACCTAAAGTGATTTACAGAATAAATGCAGTCCCTATCAAAATACCAACATCATTTTCTTGCTGATCTAGGAAAAATAATTCTATGCTTCATGTGGAACCAGAGAAGACCCCGTCTAGCCAAAGCAATCTTAAGCAAAAAGAACAAATTGGTAGGCACCAATCTACCAGACTTCAAACTATATTACAAGGCTATAGTAACCAAAACAGCATGGTACTGGCACAAGAACAGAGACGTAGACCAATGGAACAGGACTGAGAATCCAGACATAAAATCATCTTCATACTGCCATCTGATCGCTGACAAATTACACAAAAACACACTGGGGAAAAGATTCCCTATTCAATAAATGGTGCTGGGAAAATTGGATGGCCACTTGTAGAAGACTGAAAGTAGATCCACACCTCTCACCTCTCACCTCTCACAAAAATCAACTCACGGTAGATAACAGACTTAAACCTGAGATGTGAAACAATAAGAATTCTAGAAGAAAATGTTGGAAACACTCTTATGGACCTTATTGGCCTAGGCAAAGAATTTATGAAGAAGACCCCCAAACCAATCGCAGCAGCAACAAAAATAAATAAATGGGACCTGATCAAATTAAAAAGCTTCTGCACAGCCAAGGAAACTATCACTAGAGTGAACAGACAACCTACAGAATGGGAGAAAATATTTGCATGCTACACATCTGATAAAGGGCTGATAACCAGAATCTATACAGAACTTAGGAAAATCAACAAGAAAAAATCAACCCCATGAAAAAATGGGCAAAGGACATGAACAGAAACTTCTCAAAAGAAGACATAATAATGGCCAGTAAACATATAAAAAATTACTCAACTTCTCTAATCATCAGGGAAATGCAAATCAAAACCACAATGAGATATCACTTAACTCCAGTGAGATTGGCTCATATCAAAAAGTCCCAAAACAACAAATGTTGGTGGGGATGCGGACAGATAGGAACACTCATATACTGCTGGTGAGACTGCAAATTAGTACAACCTCTATGGAAAGTAATATGGAGATACCTCAAAGAACTAAAAGTAGAACTACCATTTGATCCAGCAATCCCACTACTTTTACCCAAAGGAAGACAAGACATTCTATAATAAAGACATCTGCACTCGAATGTTTATAGCAGCACAACTCACAATTGCAAAGATGTGGAAACAACCCAGATGCCCATCAATACACGAGTGGATTAATAAAATGTGGTATATGTATACCATGGAGTATTACTCAGCAATAAAAAACAACGGTGAATTAACACATCTGGTATTATCCTGGATGGAGCCTAGAGGCCATTCTTTGAAGTAAAGTATCACAAGAATGGAAAAACAAGCACCACTGGTACTCACCATCAAATTGGTACTAACTGATCAACACTTATGTCACACATGGAAATAATATTCATCGGGAGGCGGGTGGAGGGGATGGGAAAACTCTCACTGAATGGGTTTGGAGCGCACAGTTTGGGGGATGTCCACGATTGTAGCTTTGACATGGGCAAGGCATGGGCAATGTATATAGCCAAAGTGTTGTACCCCCATAATATTCTGAAATAAAAGGAAAAAAATTTTTCCACTGAAAAAATAAATCAATTTATCTGTCATCTAACCAACTGATCAAATGCACAAGTAAATGAGGTCAACACTGCTGTATCTTAGTGCCTCATACAGGCCAGCAATAATGACATAATGGCAGTGGTCTTATAAGATTGTTTTTCTGCAGGGGAAACTATAGGATTAGAATTACTGCCATTCCCACAAGCTATCCAAAAAATCTAGCCAAAAGCCACCAGCCAAGAAAGAATTAGTAAATCATTTGAATCCTTGGAAACTAAAATAATACCCATGCTGTATTCACCAAGTAAAGATCAAAGAGTCACACAAAGATACTACTACTCTCTTCTCTGTGTCATACCAGTTTCCTCCTCCTGCTAACATGAATGATCAGATTTCTTTATCACATTGGCTATTCTGGGACCAGCAATACTGGCATCACCTGGGAACTTGTTAGAAATGCAAATTCTGAGGCCTTATCCCAGACCTAGTGAAGCAGAAGTTCTGGGGGTGGAGCCCAACAATGTGTGCTTTAACAAGTCATCTGGGTGATTCTGATGGCTACTAAAGTTTAAGAAACACTGCTTTAGCAGATAGGTATATTTTGCATTAAGAAACAGAAGACAAGAAGATTTCTTTCTCTATCCATTTTCCCAATTCACACCTTCATGATGATGTACAGACCCAGGCTTCTCTTCCATTGTACCTACTGCCAACTCCACAAGTCCTGAATCCTACAGCCAATGTATCAGAAGAAACAAGGAGGTAAGGGGAATCTCCCCTGCTCATGGTCTGACAGGTTTGTTCATGCAACAGTGGGGAAGAGAACATCCCGCTTCCATTCCCCAGATGCTGCCCCAGCAGGCAGGCTGGCACTTGGCCATATCTTCAACTTCCTTCAGTTTATCTGGAAGAATTGGGGCCACCTATAGCTCTGAGAATCTGGGATCTTCTTATGGAAACTGGTCCCAGCTAAGTCCAGAGGGAGGAAATTACCCTCAGCATTGTAAGGGTTTGATAAATTTAGCTATCATCACTTGTTTATATTCCTTGTTATGGCTCCTTGAACATATTGCAAAAATTACAGAAAGCTCCCTTGATTGCAGTGTTCTTTTAATTAGAAGTAGTTGAGCTATTCAAAAGATGGCAGGAAAATGGCTTTATGAGATTGAAAACTCTTTTCAGCTTTTAAACCTTATACTTCCTTTATTTGTGATATTTATAATAAAATGGATATGATAGTCAAAAATGGATAGTCCATCAAACTTCTGACATCATTCTATGTTTCATTCTCTCAAGACAGAGTGATAAAAATTGTCCATAATATCTACACCTTTGTAATAAAAAGCACTAGGTGGTTATTATTTCTTAAACTTGTCTGCACTTCAGAATCATCTGGACATCTTTGAAAAATTCCAAAGCCCAGGTATCCTCTTGACCAACTGAATCTAAATTTATGAGGATGGGACACAGAAAACAGTATTTTTTGAAGTCAGGAAACAATACTGATGCAGAAGCATCCTAAACAAAACATCACATGAAGTTTTATTCAAGTAATTTTATTTCTGATATATTTGCTAAAATGGAGACTAAAACTTGCCTGCCTTGTTATCTATATTGACTCCATTTGACCATTTCCAAGCTATCAACTCTCTGATGCTGTCCTAGCTAAAACCAATGTCTGGATCAATCAGGGACCCATTCAGAGGCATGGTTCAGGCAATTGTTGACAATTATTCAGATTCCAGATGACTCAGAACTAGGGTACATGAATGATTAGAAATGTTATAACTAAGTTTGAATTAGTGCACCCACATTTTCTATATCCTTCTCTTACATTATTTAGGTAATTGTTGTAAGGGTCCTCCTCTTGTCCCCACTTCCCTTGTTCTGACCAAGAAAGACAGAGTTCCTGGACCACTCTGACCTGGCCAGCTACGTGTTTTCCCTTGCAGGCTTTGGCCAAAGCTGAGGCCTTGAACACTCCTAGTCATTGATTAAAGTTGTCAAGGTGGTTGTTCAAAACAGTGATCAAACATGTTGCTAAATACACGGAAACTAGCCCCAATCCTGAGCTAAATTCCTTAAACCTTAATACAAACTGCATAACTTGACCCCTTCTTGCAGACATACCTAGATAGATTATCTCTTTGCTCGCTGTCCATCACAAGGACCACCGTAGCACTCTGTATGTAAGTTCTCCTAATAAAGTCTTTGGATTGATCACCCTGGCTTTTAGTGTTTCTCTTTGGAATCCCAACCAGCCCCATCTCAGGATGGTTTGGGGTAGTCCCTTGTGGAAATTCCCTGCCTCCACTTTTTGGGTAACTCCAACTAAAGGTTTGGCCAGAGGGAACAATGGTAAAACTTCAAGTCTAAAATTAGCATGCATGTATTATTGTTCTCATAGGTACTGTGCTCTATCAAGGCACATAGTGTTGCTAAAAGGTATAACTTTCCTTTTACTATTTGTGAATAAAGCCAACAGCTTATAGTGTTATTATATGGTAATAGAGTTAATATGCTATTAAACTTCTATGTAGGACAAAAATCACTATGTGAGGGTATGAATATCACCTGAGGACAAGAAAATTCCTACACCAAACATGGGAACAAATCAGATCTTGCAGCCTGGAAATACTTATTTAATCCATTATACCATTATTCAATTTATTAGATAATAATGACAGATAAATAGCTTCCAGAATGTATAAGAGAACTATTACTGTGGAACAAATGCCCACAAAATCTCAGTGGCAGACAGAAATAAAAATGTATTTCTTGTACATCTGAAGACTGGCTGAGATGACTCTGATCTCATCTAGGTTTGCTTATGTATCTGCAGGTCAGCTGGGGATTGGCTAATCCAAGCTGGGCTTGGCTGTGAGCTTCTGCTTCAAACTGCAAGTTGGTCAGACAGTTCTGTTCCACTTTTCTCTCATCCTTCTTGGACCAGGGAGCTAACCAGGCACATTCTGCTCATGGTGTGGCAGAGTGAGAATATAGCAAGCCCCACTGCACAAATTTTAAGCTGCTGTTTTCACCACACCTGCTAAAGCCTCATTGAAAGTGGTGCACATGACAAAGCCCATAGTCAATGTGTGGGGAAGTATACTCTGGGAGAGTGAATGTTTTTGAACAGTAATTTAATATATAGAATGCTACTGAGGAAAACCAAATGAGTTTGGAAAATCTCAGGCAAGAACAAAGTCAGAGGTTTATACCACTTTTTCTTGCTGTCTAATGTCTACGGAACCCATATCTCAATGTCTGGAGAGCTAAGACACGTGGGAACTGGCCAGAGACCTATTTAAGCCATCACCTCCCATGTGTGTCTATGAAGTAAGCATTGGCACAACAGTGTGGGCCTGGAGGTGCTTTTTCAGAGCCTATTAAGTTTTCTTGGTTATTTTCTTAGAATTGGAGGAATTTCTATTAATTATTATTGAGAAGGCAAAAGGGTTACAAAATAAAAAATAGAAGAACATAGTAGTATAAGTAGGCCTTCATGAAGAAGTATGTATGAGAGCTTCTTTAAAAGTAGCTGAAGGAGTATTTGATTATGAGAGTTTGCATAAGGAGACAAAGAAAAGCAGAGACATAAATGAGATCTAGTATTTTTAGGACATTAGAAGAAAAAGTGCATGTTCTTTAAATTCTCAGAGTCTTGAGCTGTCATAAGTTGGAATGCAAGATGGAGCTCACAATTCCAGCAATTAGCTTTCCCTGGGTTATGCTGTGAAACAAACTCCCAAATCTCAGTGGTTTACTACAGAAACAACGAAATCATCCTTGTTCGTGTTATATGAATACTGTGGGCCAGCTATGGCTATGCTATAGGCTGTGAGTCAGATTCACATCTGTTCCATGTATCTTTTCCATCATGAGTCCAGGCTGAAGGAAAAACCCTGACTTGTGATATGCTTATTCTTGTGGCAAAGAAGAACAAGAGGTAAACAAAGCTACACAACCATATTTTAAAATTTCTGATTCTTAGGACACATTTCAAGACTACTCAAAATCCTTTAGCCAAAGCAAGTCACATAGCAAAGTGTAAAATTAGTGGAGTGAGGAAATACCACTCCCATGAGGGGGACAGGGGAGTAGATATTATGAACAATAATGCAGTCTGCCACAACTACATATTTTAACTAGTCATGTGTCACTTAACGATGGGGATATGTCCTAAGAAATGTGTTGGTAGGTGGTCCCATTACTTTGTAAACATCATAGAGTACTTACACAATCCTAGATGATATAGCCTACTACACACCTAGGGTATAAGGTATAGCCTATTGCTCCTAGGCTACAAACCTGTACAGAATGTTACTGTACTGAATACTGTAAGCAATTATAGCACAATGGTAATTTGCGTATCTATCTAAACATAGGAAATGTACAACAAAAATATGGTATTAAAACGTTGTGGAACCACTGTCACGTATGTGGTCCATCATCAACCAAAGTGTCATCATGTGGCACATGACAGTATATTACTTTCAGAAGTCTCAGCTTCAAGAGGGAAGGATGTCATTACTCTTTGTTTCCACAGTCCATAGCCCAAAGATGGTATTCAGCTCTTCTATCCATTTGTTCATTAAATAAATATTACTAAGTTTTTTGGATGCAAAAGGACATATGCATGTGAAAAGTTAGATACATGATAATATAAACTGATATAAATGGACATCATAGGATTTCTTCATAAGTGTTCAATAAAGGAATTGTCCATGAGTATGGATCAGAAAGAAAGTCAAAAGGGAATTGACTTAATGGAAGGAATAGGTCTCCTTATAAGTGGAGCTGTCCAACTGTAGAGGTAACAACATTGGGAAATAGCAGGCTAAAAAAGAGTGGGAGAGGGTGGAACACAATTATCAGAAAAGGTATAGAGGTAACTTCAGTACCAGATAGGGCATTGGCCTTTGGGCCACAAAATTTGTGGTTTAATTCCTCCCTCATACTCTGGATGAAAAGGTCACCAAAATCCCAGCTGCTTGGGCCAATCTCAGCCAATATTCCTGCAGTCTTTCACCTAGGTGACAATATCACTTTGGATGGTTCTTTATGTCTTCTTTAACCATGTGATGAGTCTGAGAATGGAAGGTCAAACCTCTCCTATCAGACCAGATTATAGGTGCATGCCTGGTCTGATTTGACTGGATCTGTGAGCAATGGGACTCCATTTTCCTTGCCATACTGGAGAATTACCAAAAACTCTCTGTGATCTTCCTACTTGGATTTTTCCTCTCTACACTAATCCAGCACTCACTCAGTACTGGGCCAGTGGGCAAATAAGAGAACCATACATCTACACATCCTTTCTCTGGAATAGACCAAGCACATGATCACGAATCTGCTTTGTCTTGACACCATAGATGATGGGATTTATCATGGGTGGAAAAAGAAGATAGAAGATAGCAAGGAGTATATGAACATGAGGGGCAGCACGGCGGGCCACACGGTGCATGATTGAAGAGATGACCACAGGTGTGTAAAAAGCTAAGATGGCACCTATGTGAGACATACATGTCCCAAATGCCTTGTAGCGTGCTTCCTGAGAGGCAAGCTGTAGAACTGCCTGAAGGATAAAGATATAAGACAGGATAACAAAGAGCAGGTCCAACACCACAATAAACACAGCCACAGCAATGCCATAGATATTGTTGAAGCGGGTGTCCCCACATGCCAGTCTCACCACCGCCATGTGTTCACAGTAGCAGTGGGCAATCACTGGGCCTCGGCAGTAGTGGAAGCGTCTCAGCAGAAAGGGGGGTGGAGTCGTTAGTGTCACAGCCCTGGCCACAGCAGCCATGCCAATCTTGGTGATAAGGGGCCCAGTCAGGACCGTGGTGTAGTGCAGTGGCTTGCAGATGGCCACGTAGCGATCAAAGGCCATGGCCAGCAGCACTGCTGACTCCATGATGGAGAAGGAGTGAAGAAAGAACATCTGGACCAGACAGGCATAGAAGTTGATCTCTTGATCTCTGAACCAAAAAATGGCAAGTATTTTGGGCAGTGTTGTAGAAGAGAGGACCAGGTCGATGGCTGCCAACATGGCTAGAAAGAGGTACATGGGCTCATGGAGAGCTGTATCAGCCCGGATGATGAAGAGAAGGGTGCAGTTGCCTAGCAGGGCCAGTGTATAGGCAAAGCAGAAGGGGATAGAGATCCAGATGTGCAGGTGCTCCAAACCAGGAATTCCTATCAGTAAGAAGGCAGCTGGGTGAGTTGAGGTAATATTGGAGGTTGACATGGCTCCTGGAAATTCTCCTTGTCAATTTTTAGAGCCTCTCACCTTCTATATATACTTTGTACAATAATTAGCTCTTGTTCCCATTGCTAAACCTTAAAAAAAATAAGCTAGTAGCCTTCATAGACATGGAGAAGCATAGTCCATTTTTCCTACCCTCAAGGAACCTTAAATCTCATTGAGTTGACAAAATATTAAATATCCATTGAATTGATATCACATGACAACTTTCATAAAGGAATGGAGAATAGGTAGTGTTTTCTGTGTTCTTGGTGATGTCAGGAAAACCTTGAAAAAAGAAGTGAAAATATATTTAAATCAACTCATTTCTTTAGCATGCACTTTGGTACCATTCTACCTTTCATTTAAGCTAAACTCCCAAACACAAAAGCCAATTTCTGGCCTGAAATCTCAGACTGGGATCCATGTATAAGTTAAATAAACCCTGAAATTTCTAATGCCCCAATTAACCACATAATTACTAGCCATATCTCACTATGTAAATTTAAATTTATATCTAATAAAATTTAACATTCCTCATATAAGACACTTTTCAAGTGTTCAATAACTATATATGGGACTAGTGCCTACCAAGAATATTTCCATCATTGCAAAAAGTTCTATTGGAGAGTGCTGTTGTACAATATATCTTCCAGATCCTTTCAACACATCTCTGTAAATACAGCCTTGCCTCCAGCTTACTGACAAAATCAAGAGCCTTTTTTGGTTCTCCATTTTAACTCATGTTAAACTCCCTATTCATGTTGCTCTCCCTCCACCTGTCTACGAGCTCCTTCATTTTTGTCATGGGAGAACTCTCTCTCTCCAGCAAGAATGACTTCTGGCTTCCATGACAAATACCCTTCATTATTAACAATTGTTCACCTCTCATCTTCTCCTGATCATTTTTTTCTTCTTTTTTCAGATCCTTAAACACTGGAATTGCCCAGTTTTATCTTCTTTATAAGATCCACTTAATAAGGTTCTTATGAGGATTAAATGAGATAATGCATTTATAATATTTATCACAATCACAGAACAAAGTATTGAAAAAACTTGGTCTCTTTTTCAAAATAAAAAATTAAGTTTTTATAAATGTAATATCTCTAAGATATCATAGTTAGAGGTGTCAGACAGCCATGTTTGAGTTTTAGATGTCCTAATTCCAAAATCCTAAATAACTAGGCTTTTTGCTTCCACCTAGATGCCCAATAGACAACACACATTCAGCATAACCAAATTGAAAACAAACTGATTTCATTCCATAATATATGAGCAAATTGTATAATCTGAAGGTCTTGGCTCAAATCATGAGTGCCATGTAATCTAGTACAGACCTGGAACAAATCACTTACCTCCTAACTCCTGTTTCCTTCTCTGTAAATGGGGACTAGCACTGCCCTATTTTTATCCAATGGTTGTAGGGAGGTTAAATGGGATTATGTACAAAATCCTTTTATATACCTCTTTAGTGTTTATAGAGCCTTTTCTGTCATTTATATTCCTCCCATAGAACTCTGTTACTTAAAAGAAATTATATTGATCTACCATGATCTTATATCATCTACCTCTAATTACTTCAAACCTTTGCTTCTTTTCACAACAAAACATTTAGAAATATCTATATTCAGTCTCAACTACTTCAAGTGTAATTTGAATTCGAAACATTACAATCTGAATTTCATTCCCACTGCAACACAGAAATTGCTTTCACTGTGACAAAAAATGACCTCGATGGTCATGGTGCCATTGTCACTTACCTTCCATCATGCAACTTGACCTCTCAGCAACTTTTATCTGAATTGGCCAGCCTCTCCTCCTTAAAGCCCATTTTTCTCTTTTTATACCATGATTTTGCCATTTTCCACCTCCTTAGCTTCTCACTTCACTTTCCTCCTCCTGCCCTACCTCTAAGTATTGAATTTCTTCAGTCCTTAAGCTTGACCTTTTCTCAAATTTTATATTCATATGACATTCAGTAAATATATAAACTAAATTTAATGAGAAATATTTAAAAACTTTTACAGAATGGGTTCAAGAAAAATCTGTGAACAAAACAGACTGATTTCTCAGTAGAACAAATTTGCTAAAGGTTTAATGAATGGATAATAAAATGACACCAAGAATAAGTTACATAGTACTATACAATGAGCTCACTGTTGGGATTTAAAAAAATGAACAGGGTGATGAGTAGGGAGAGCAGGAGAGATTGAAATTTTAAATAAAGAGGTCACTCTAGGGCTCATTAGAAAGGGAATTTGAACAAAGATTGAAGTGAGGAAATACCTACCTTGGTTCTTTAAAACAGTGGTCCCCAACCTTTTTGGCATCAGGAATTGGTTTCATGGAAGACAATTTTTCCATGGACCGGGGGCAGGCAGCATGATTTAGGGTATGATTCAAGCGCATTACATTTATTGTGCAGTCAAACCTTTCTGCTAATGATAATCTGCATGTGCAGCTGCTCCCCAGTGCTAGCATCACCACCTCAGTTCCACCTCAGATCATCAGACATTAGATTCTCATAAGGAGTGCACAACCTAGATCCCTCACGTGTGCAGTTTACAGTAGGGTTTGTGCTCCTATGTCAGAGCTGCTGATCTGACAGGAGGTGGAGATTATGCAGTGATGCAAGCAATGGGGAACAGCTATAAATACAGATGAAGCTTTGCTCGATCAACCGCCACTCACCTCCTGCTGTATGGCCTAACAGGCCATGGACCATTACTGGTCTGCAGCCCAGGGGTTAGGGACTACAGCTTTAAAAAGCAAAACCTAGGATTCCATGCAAGTGGTATATATGGGATAATTATACCAGTGAACAAGAATGAGATGAAAGAATAAAGCAGGAAAGCAGAAAAAAATGGATCTACAGGTACATTATTGAGCTGGATAATGCTGTCCTCACTGTGTCTAATTCCACATAAAGAACCACATAGAAGGAACCTCAGAATTATCTACTCTGGACAAGGAAGAAAGGAATTCCGGGTTGACCCAAAGGGTGTTGATTCTCTCACTTCTGGGTTCACACATGCACCAGAATAACTGAGTGAGATCTTTGAGGTGCCCATGCAGTATAGCAGAGAAGTCCTGGGGCAGGATGCAGCTGCGTAAAGTGCCATCAACCTACACCTGCACTCAAATGTAGCCACTACAGCAGTGGCTACAACAAAAAGGGGAGTTGACAGGATGTGAGATGGGAATAAAAGATGTAGAATATAGTAGTTACCCTAGGAGAAAACTCTCTAACAAAAGGAAACAGCCATAGAAAATGCCCTAAGACATAAAAATGCCTGATACTCAACAATCAGTATGCAGCCAATACAGCTAGAATGAAGTGAATGAGTAGGAGAATTATAGAGGTCAGAATGGTGGTGCCAGATCTCACAGGGCCTTGTAGGCCTTTGTAGAACTTTGTAAATGTTCCTCATTTAACCCAGGGTCAAAGACATTGTTTTCTGCAGAGAATGGACATATTTGATTTTTTAACAGTTTGCCCTGGCATCTGTGATGAGAATAGTACAAAGAGGTAAGGGCAGAAACAGGGAAAATTGTCTGGAGATGATTTTAGTAATCCAGGGACAGGAGGATATTGGCTCAGAGTCCAGGTGGTATAGTATAAATGGTGAGAAGTAATAAGACTTTGGATATATTGAGTAATTTGTCAATGGTTCTTTTGGCAGATTAGATAATAGGGTGTGAGAGAAAGGGGAGTCAAAGGTAACACCCAGATTTTTGGTGCAAGCAATGAAGAGAAATGTGTTGCTTTCAACTGAGAGGGGGTAGGTCACAATCTCAGGAACATTGTGAGTTTGAGGTCCTATCAAACTCAGGTGAGGACAGTGATATATTTGTGGAAAAACAGTATTAAATCCATGAAACTGGTTGACATCACTAAGATGGCTGTTTTTCCTTTATGAACACTTACTAAGAACTGAATCCCAACATCTAAGAATGTGTGGCAAGGGAGGAGTTGGGGCCCGTGGAGGGGAGGTCAGCAAAGGAGACTGATAGTGGGATCCTGTCAAGATAGGAAGACTTCCAAGATGTGATGCTATCTTGATAGTCTACTAAATATAGTATATTAATGAGAAGGGGATTATTGCTATGCAAAATGCTGCTGATGAATCAAAGACTTTGAAAACAGGACTGGGTTTGTGTTCAGAATTGCAGAGGATTGGCTACCTTGATAAAAGAAATTTTGTTAAAATATAGAGAAGCAAAGCCTGATTTGACTGAGACTAGACAAAAGAGGAATTGAAGAATGCTAACTGCTTTGAGGATTTTGACTGCAACAGCCAGTAAGTAAACAGGGCATTGGCTGAAGTGGAAAGTACAGTCAAGAGTATGTGTTCATTCACTTTTTTTAAGAAGAAATAATGTCATGTTTTTAGCTAAAGAAATTTTTTCCAGTATTAGGAGAAAATTTAAAATTTATAGAAGAAAATAAAGAATACTGATCCTGAAAAGTCCTTGAGCACTGCCCTCTTTCTAGGTGGTCTTTGGTTTACCTACCATTGATAGTGTAAACATATCTAAAACTCCAAACATAAGTTTATATACCTTCCCTTCCCTGTAAGCTCTAGAATAGTATATAAAATAGTAACTGCTTACTTGATATCCCCACATATCAGCCTCACAGATGTATCAAACTTGTCCTGCCTGAGGCAGAAATTGTGACTTCTTCTCTCCATGTGCCACCCATCTCTCATAACATGATATCCTGTCCAGCCAGTTGTTCAACCTAGAATTGGGTCATCCTGGATTCTTCCCTCTTCTTCCTGCACCATATTCAACCCATCAGCAAGTACCATTGGATCATCATCCACAGTTAATCTCAAAGCTGCCTGGTACATTTCTGTCACCACCACCCTTTTTCAATCCACAATCATATCTCATAAACTACTGCTACAAAGGAATCCTAACAAGTACACAAAGTTCCACTTTTGTTCTCTAATATCCTTTCACAATACCCACCATATTGTGTAGTTAAGGGACTGTGCCTTATTTTCCCTTCTGTAAACCCAGCCTCTAACATATACAGTCAGTATAGAACATTTCACCAAATGAAGCATGACTACCAGATTCCTGGAAAATGTATCATTGCCCTTCTCAGAAAACTATTCCCTTCATCTAACCCAACCTTAAGATGGCTGGATATCTTATAATTTAAATTATATCTAGGATTGTAAAAGTTCTAAGGAGCCTGACAGCATCTGTCATCTGTATCATTAACGCCAAAAGCAGTGCCTTGTACATCTCTCTATATAAGTGACTGTGGAAATATCCCACATACTTATTGCACCTTCACCCTTGTAAATATGCATTTTCCACAAATCCAAACATGTTTACTTTGAGTCTTCTCATCCCCCCGAATTCCTCTTTGCAACTTCTGAACATTACTAATCCTGCGACCTACTCACCCATCCTCACCCAAAGTAAAAGGTATCTATATTTTCTTCCCCAAAAGACAGGGTCCTCAACAGTCCCTCAACCTTATTCCCTTTGAGGTCATCTGAACTCTATCCCTCTGAGAATGAAGACCTCGGAGCGGGAGGGTGAATGGAGCCAGCCATCTGCTAACATCCAGGAACCAAGACCTCTGTAGTGCAAGTTGTGTCCAGCCTGTACCCTGCTTTCAGAACCAGCATGTCCAAACTCAACCACAGGACTTGTGTTCTGTTTCTTTCTCCCAAAACAGCTGAAAAGGGGCCTCCATACACTGAATGGGCTCAGTTTATACTGACATCTACTTGGTAGCCTATGCTTTTATCTTAAAAGGATATTAGAATGACAGATGAGAAAATTTAAGAACCAGACAAGAAAAGATGGTCACTTAATCAAGGTGCTTCAAGACTGTAGTTCTAGTACAAGAACATCAAAGACATGTATTTCTTACCTTTCCCGGCTATCTTTCTAGTTCAGGCCTCACTTTGTCCCTCCTGACTGATGCAGAAGCCTTTCGGTTGGGATGGGCACACTGGTGGGTCTTAGGGAAAGCAATGACAGAAGGTGAGACGGTGTCAGGATTCAGGCTGGAGTAATCAGCTAGGACTTCCTGGAGATGGCCCAGGGTGTTTGGCACAGAAAGGAGGCAGGCATGCTCGGTGCTGGCAAGCACGTGTGGAGTTGGTGCAGCAGGCAGTGGGTGGGACTATCAAAATTTCTGCTTCCCCATTGAAGGGCAAGGAAAGAGGCAATATGGGGTTTGGACCATATTGAGAGCAGGGAGCTGATGCCTAAGATCAGGGCTGGCTGTGGGAAGTAGCTGAGGGTGTCCCACCTTTCCCACTCACCACAACTGTGTCACTTCCTTCCTGTTTCCCTGAGTCCGAGCTCTGTCCACGGTCCTCAGTCTGTTAAGTACAATTCTGGGCCCCTTCCATGAGCTTCGTGCAACCCCAGTGCAGCCTTCTCTCCAGGCAGAGGAGTTTGGGAAGGAGCGGACCTAGGAAGGCAGTAGCTGGCTTTATACTCACAAATCTCTACCCTTCTCCCAAAAAGATGTAGAAGCAGAGACTGCTACACTTGAAGGCAGTCCTCAGGGACCCATGAAAGGCTCTGGCTTCATCTCTTGGGGTTGATACAAGGGGACTCCCCTGACCCAGGGATTTTACCCCACGGGTTTCCTATGGCCCATATCCCCTCCCCGTTTTGTGCCACTAAGTCATGCCTCCCACGGGTCATGCCCTATGTTCCAGAGGCTGTGAGTACGTCAGGTGGAGCCAGCTTGTGCCTTGGTCTTCACTATGCCTCTCCTAGACATTGTCCTTGCTGTGTCTCCTAAGACAGACAACCTCATTACAACATATAGACCGCAGCCTACTCCTGTCTGAGTGTGACTTGGAAGGGCGGAAGTTCCAGCCTAACTAGGCCAAGGTTGTCCATTAGGTGTTTTATTTTGCATTTATATTATATATTAGCCTGAGTCATGCATTAGTATCCAGTTTGTGACCTTGGTATGACACTTCTCTAATCCCTGATCTGTTGTTCTTATCTCTAAAGTAGAGATAATTTTCATAATTTTTCCTACTTCATAGTGTGGATAGGAGGATCTACGTACATAATCAAGAGGCCACTATGAATGTGATTACTTATTATTGATAATTACCAGCCATCTATAAATAATAAAGGCCAATCTCTACCTACAACTGACTTTAATGTTTGATATTTTTCAAGAACCTGAGAAGAGGCTGATTTCACCAGGGTTCCCCATGAATTTTTGCCTGCCCTATTTCCCCAGAATATTATTAAAAAGTGTCCCCAGAGCACTGTACCTCAGTCCCATTTCCTTCCCACAGAGTTACCCTGGACCTAAGATCACTTTCCCTAACCGTTGGGCCTCAGGAGTGTGCACTCAGCCCTCCCCCATGGTAAGGCTGATCTGCTGGGATGAAGTGGAATTTCCTACATAGTACCTTTAAAGTTGCAGCCTAAATTAACCATACACAGCCATGCCAAGTGGAAAAAGCCTACAGAAAAAGCACCTTGCCAAAGTCTCAAGTGGCAAAAGTTGGTGTCAGGGGCAAAAGCAAACAAGACAGAAAAATCAGCCTTGGGTGGAGGGGAAGCCCATGATGGAACAGAGGACAAGCTTGTTAAGGTAGACATGCCATGCTTGTAGGAAATGGGGATCTAGGGTCATGGTTGGGGAGGCTGAGTTGATACAGACTTAATGAGTGAGTATACTTTAGAGTCAGAGTATCTGCACAGGAGCCAGATACAACAGGCACAGTGTGAGGGAAGGAAGCACTTTACTTTGCCCCCTGACTCCATCCTGAGGGGATATGGCTGATGTCACAGGAGCAGGGATGAAGGCACACGGTGTGGGCAGTGTCCATCACCCAGATGGCTGTGCTAGAGATGACTGCTGGGATTTTAGAGCACTTCAGTTCTGTTTTGTCCTTGATACCTCCTCCACCACTGTCTTTCCATTTCTTTTTGTATAGTCAATATTTTTATATTTATCTACATATTTACCTTTTCTGGTATTATTCATTCCCTCCTACTTTCCCATTTTTTATCTGGATCATTTTCCTTCTGCCTGAAGAACTACTTTTAGTTTTGCTTTTATTGCAGGCCTAATAGTGACACTTTCCATCAATATTTTTTTTTTTTTACTTTTAGTCGTTTTCATTTGTGAATGGTATTTTCACTAGGAGTAGAACTAGATGGACAATTTCCTTTTCTTTCATCTCTTTAAACATATTCCATTTCATCCTGTCTTCCCTTGCTTTTGCTGAAGTAAGCTGTAAGTCTAATCTATGGTCCCTTAAATGTAATGCACCCCTCTGCCCACAGCCTGGGCTGCTGGTAAGATTTTTTTTCTTTCATTTTTTGCACTTTTTCTATTTGTCTAGGTGTAGTCCTGTTTACATTCATACCGCTTGCGGCTGGCTGACGTTCTTGATCACACAAGAACCTTGTGTGACCATCGTTAAGAACTTGGTAAGGTTCCTTCTTCCTCTCAGAGTAAAAACTTAAGTTTTGAGCAAGGAAGTAAAACAATTTGACATATTTTTTTAAGTTTTCTTTGGCTTCCATGAAAACAACTGCGCAAGAGGTGAGGGTAAAAGAAGAGGGAAGATTAAAGAGTCTGTCGTATTAATCCAGAGAAGAGAGGATGATGTCTCTGAAACAAGGTGGTAGCCGAGTATATAATGAGAAGTAATCAGGTTTTTGTATATATTTTTAAAAGGTGCCAAAGGGTTTCTCATAAGAGTAGATATAGGATGTGAGTGAAAAGATTCAAAGATCATATCAAGACTTCTGGCTTGAGCAACAGTTCTAGGAAGGTGTTATGGGGCTCACTGAGTAGAACACAATGCCACACTCAAGGACTGTTCCTGCTACTTCATAGGTGACATGCAGCTATGTGTCCTAGTTTGCAATACTGGGATGTCATAGTTACTGGATGCTTAGAAATATTGTAACCAAGCCAATACTACTGAACCAAGTGTTCTGTATTCTAATTTTGTATTCTTTGTATGAGGGTAAAATTCTACATGCCTATAGGCTACTCGTGTTTCGTATTCTTGCTTTGTGCACCAAACTCAAACGAGCTGAATAATTTCTTTTCATTATTTGTGACTAATCCTGGTTGTGCTGATGTTAGATACATTGCATGTCTATAAGATCCTTGTAGTGCTGCACTTGTACTGGGAACAAAACTATTTCCTCATTGGGGATTGATATGACCTGAGGGATGATATCATTCCTTGTATAAGTCAACAGAAGAATAATCAGATCTCTCATTGGAAATAGTTTCATTTAATGCAAGCTACTCTAAGTGTTGTTAGTATCTAATGTTATTTTTTAGCTTCCTATCTGCCCCAATTATGCTCAGAGGAAACAGTCAAGAGGTGTTGGCTACACTGGAACTAAACCTAGTACATCATTTCTCTGGGTATTTGTTTTGGTGTCAGAGGGACTGATGGGAGCAGAGGTCAAAAATAAGGGGAAGTAGGACTGTGGGTTTTTGCTATACACTCCACTCCTGGACAATTTCCAACCTTCTACACCCCACCTGACACAGGCTTGGGGATTCTCTCTCAAAGTTAAATAATATAGATAGACTGATAAATAGCAAGAGAGAATAAAGATAGATATAGAAATGGAGATATATAATTTCTAAACATCATTTCTGAGGAAGCAAGGGGGTCACAAGATAAAAGTAGAAAAATGCATTTTGCATGATGCATTTGTATGAAGCGTATGAGGTCTTGTCTGAGAAGCCCAGTTGTGTTGTCAGGATTAATAGTAAGGGAATTATCTAGTATGTAAGTTTGCATGGGTCAAGCCAAAAGAGTAAGAGAAACACAAATCAATAATCTCACCTCCTATTTGCTTTGTTCTTGCTCATATTTCTTCCACTATGGTGGGCCTTGGGATGGGGATTTCAGAGAACAGAATCTATTGTGATTATCATTCTCTTCTCTGTCTCAGGACATAAACGTAAGTCTGACATCCCTACCTTAACAATATATCTGTCCCCAACCCCTATTACAGACTTGGCTGAATTAGTAAATAAACGAGTAATTCACATATTTGTTGTAAACATAAGATACATCTATGCACAAAGAAAGAGTTGCATGATGTGTAAAGAAAAGTCAGAAGACATGTCTTATTCAAATTGTGTAATGAGAGGAATTGACTATGAAGACGGATTGGTAAAAAGAAGTCAAAGAATATATAGACTGGCTTACTTGGAAAAATCACTTTCAAATAAGTATAGCTGTCTCACGTAGAACCTGCAGCCCTGGAATGTTGCAAACTACCCAACACTGAGAGTGTTTATTCAGAAGCTGAACACCACCTTTCAGAATGACTGAGGAAAGATCCCTACATTAGATGTACTATTGGTCCTCACACAGGTCCTGAGTGAATAGTTCACCAAAATCCCAATGACGCAGGATAGAAACTCAGATTTTCAGTCTTTTCTTCAGGAAATGAACCTGGAGCATCTTTGTGTCTTTAGGTGAAGTCACCAGGAGGCCAGTGGATCAAGACTGTGTCAAGTTACTAATAGAAGTGAGGACTCTGTGAAGGGCTGGCAAAGTCAGCAGTTTGAGTTCAGAGGCTACCAGAGGACACAGACCCATGAGTCCTAAATATACTGGGTGGCTCAGAGTTTCAGAACATAATTTACGTTTTTCATTATGCCAGGAAAAAACTAAACATGGAGATTCTGGTAGCCCTTCACTTCCCATCATACCCTCCCCCCAACACCAGCATGCAACCCACCCTACTCTTTCTCCACCTGTCCCTCACTGTCCCTCACTGTCCTTTTACACATCCTTTCTCAAGAACAGTCCTAAGATTCGCTCATGAATCTGCTTGTTCTTGACACCATAGATTATGGGATTGACCATGGGCGGGAAGAGCATATAGAAACTGGCAAGGAGAATGTGGACGTGAGGAGCAGCATGGCGGGCCACACGGTGCATGACTGAGGAAACGACCACAGGTGTGTAAAAGGCTAAGATGGCACCTATGTGAGACACACATGTCCCAAATGCCTTGTAGCGTGCTTCCTGAGAAGCAAGCTGTAGAACTGCCTGAAGGATAAAGATATAAGACAGGATAACAAAGAGCAGGTCCAACACCACAATAAACATGGCCACAACAATGCCATAGATATTGTTGAAGCGGGTGTCCCCACACGCCAGTCTCACCACCGCCATGTGTTCACAGTAGCAGTGGGCAATGGCTGGGCCTTGGCAGTAGTGGAAGCGTCTCAGCAGAAAGGGGAGTGGAGTCATTAGTGTCACAGCCCTGGCCACAGCAGCCATGCCAATCTTGGTGATAAGGGGCCCAGTCAGGACCGTGGTGTAGTGCAGTGGCTTGCAGATGGCCATGTAGCGGTCAAAGGCCATGGCCAGCAGCACTGCTGACTCCATGATGGAGAAGGAGTGAAGAAAGAACATCTGGACCAGACAGGCATAGAAGTTGATCTCCTGATCTTTGAACCAGAATATAGCAAGCATTTTGGGCAGTGTTGAAGAGGAAAGGACCAGGTCGATGGCTGCCAACATGGCCAGAAAGAGGTACATGGGCTCATGGAGAGCTGTATCAGCCCGGATGATGAAGAGAAGGGTACAGTTTCCAAGCAGGGCCAGTGTATAGGCCAAGCAGAAGGGGATAGAGATCCAGAGGTGCAGGTGCTCCAGGCCTGGTATCCCCATCAACAAGAAGAACGCTGGATGGGCTGAGGTGATATTGTAGGCTGACATGGCCACTAGGAATTCTCTTCCTCCTTATCTGCTTCCACAGGGCCCTTCCAGAGAGTATCCAATATCAGCAGAACTACAGTGCTCAAGTTCAAGCTGTGATTATTCATGTGGGAGGATTAGCCCTTCTTCCCGTTTTTAGACCTTAAAAGAAACTAGAGAATAATCCTAAATGTGCATATTATGAAACATTATGTATGGTCCTTGTCTTCAAGGTGCTCATAAAATGACTGGGTTGTTGGGACATTTAATACCAATAGAGCTAGTATCACAAAGCAGCATTATTGAGGAATCGAGTACAGGAAGATCTTTCTGCATATATGGCCAAAGGCAGTTTTGTAACAGATGTAGATTCCTGCTTAATTCACATCTTACCCCAAAACATTCACTATCTTTCACTGTCTTACTATTGTCCCCCAACTCAACCTACACTCCTAACTATGAAAGGAGAGTTTCTGTCCTGAAATGTCAAACTTGGCTATAGGAAAAATAAATACAGCCAGCACGTTCTAATAACTCACTTCCCTACAAGTTCTATAGATTTTTTTCTAGCAGGGGTTCCTTTGACACTCAGAAATCTCTCCAACTGAAGCTCTAACTCCAGCTAACTTGAGAACACGAGAAGCCCTTTTGTTGTTCCCCTTCACCTAACTTCAGTTTAACTTCCATCCCTACATGCTTCTCCTTTCACCCACTTTCCTGCCTGGCCTTCATGACATTCAGAAGAAGAGATGCTCCACCCCTTCTTTTTTCAACACTGACCTCTGCCCTTCACACTCTTCTTTTTCCATCTGCGATCCTTACTTTTCTTTTTCTCCCTTTCGTTGTCATTTCCTTTGAAAATGCTTAAACATTTGTTTCCCAAAATTTTGACATGTGCCCCTCCTCTTTTTTCTCAGTTCCTGCCTAAATATTTTCTTTCGAGGATTTTGGGATATGTTTTAAAACACTTAGCACAAATCTGAAACACAGGAAGTGCCCAGTAAATGTGGATGCTTTTTTGAATTAAGAAAATGAAAGGTTAAGTGTCTTGGTGACAATCACACATCTCTGACAAAATGTCAAAGATGAACTTCAGTTTTGAGAACTCTAGTTTCCTGCCTTCAGGTCCAATGTCTTCAATCACTACACTCCTCCGCTTCCACCTTGTTGCTCTATAAGCAGTTTAAATCTAGCATATTCAAATTATGGAAATATAACTGAAATCATTACCAAGGTATAGGGAAAAGTTTTAGAATCTAAAGATTTGGGTTTAAGTAATGATTGCCATCAGTTTACCAACAGGAACTAACATTGATCACTGATATTAAGGTTTTTAACTTCCTCACCTATAGATTATGGCAATAACTACACCTCCCGTGATCATCTTGCTGAGTTTTATTTTGAGGAAAGATGAAGTAATACATGAGAATAGTCCTGGTAAACTGTAAAGCATCGTAAAAAATGCTGTTTGTCATTACAATCTTCTCTCCCTCCCACACAAATCTGCCCCCTTTTCTAAAATGTTTGTCTTGACTAACATCAGCACAATCCTGCATTTATTGGCCTTATATCTCTCTCCATCTAACACCCCTCAACTCTATTTCCCCTTACCGCATAACTTGTTTAAAACTTTGAGTCCTTCTCTACTTCCTCATCTCTTAATTTTCAATCCCTCCCAACCAAGCGTCCATCTCAACTTCTCCCCTTATGCTGATCTTGTCATTGCTGCTTTATTCCCCTCTCTCTCTCTCTCCTTTTCTCTCCTCTTTTATTCCCACACTTCTCTAGTTGTTCTGATTCCTCTTGGCATTTTAAGCATCTACATTCAGAGAATTCTCCAACGTGTAGCTTCTACTCTGACTTCCAGGCTAGCACATCCTATTGCTCATTGGACATCTCCACTTAAATGTCTCACAGGCATCTCAAACAAAATATAGCCAAACAGAAATCTTATCTCCGCATAAACTATTTCCTGTCTGTGCCTTGCCCAGCCTAGTACATATTACTGCCATCCATCCATAGCTAGGCCAGAAACCCAGGGGTCATTCCTGATCCAGTCTCTTTCCTCCTCCTCCATATCTAATTTAAAAAGGCAAGTGTGGTCAACCTACAAGATATGTTTCAGTCCTTATTCTTTTCTCTTTACCCTGCGAGCACGCTTAGTTAAATCACCACGTATTATCTGGACTACACAAGCCTCCTAACTAGTTTGTGTGGTATGAATCTTGGACCCTCTGTAATAATCCATTCTCTGTATTGCAGCCAAAGAGACCATTTAAAATGGCAAATTCTATCATGGAAGGCCATGGCTAAAACCTTCATGGATGACCATTGTACTTAGGATGGATTCCACATTCTAATTCTGGCTTCTAAGACCCTGCGTGGTCTGGTCACTCCCCACTTTTCAGCCTCCTCTTCTTCTACCTCTCCTTTCATTATGCTCCAGCCATATGGCCTTCAGACAGACACCAGAGCTCACAGCGCTCTCTCCCAGTCAGTGATGGCAGTGACGGTAGCCTTGGTCCTGTGCCTGAACCATCGCTCCCACTCTCTTCTCCTCTCCATGCCCTGTGTCTCCCCTAGTTATGTCTCTTTCCAGTGTCACCGTAAAGACCTGCTCACCCCATCCACTACAATGTGACAGACCACATATTTTATTTCCCTGCTGAGAAGCAAATATGGGATCCCATTGCTATAAGAAAAATAAAAACCACTAAACATGTTTGCAAATTTCTTCCTGCCTAAACTGTTGTCCTCACTCCTCCCATTCCCCTAAATATTCATCCTAGGTTCAACCACACTGGATTATCTGACATTTCCTGAAAGAGTCATGCTTGCAGGTCATACCACTTATCTGGAATGCTTTCCTCTGCCCCCTGTCACACCTGGCCAAGATCCTGCCACCTTCATGGGGAAGTCTTCTCAGACTCCTGCAGGCAGATTTTCTCAGTCATTTCAACGAAGACTGGTTAATGGACTGAATCAAGTAACACAACGACAGTATAATCTGCAGTACCTTTGCATGTGACTGTCCATTCACTGGGCCATGAGTGCTTTGAGTACAGAGCTGTGACTTATTCATTTCTATATGTACAGACTCTATTGAACAAGGTTGGTGCTCAGTAAGTATTTTTTTTAAATGAATGCATGAAAGACTTCTTTCCTGGAAAAATTTTCCCCTCCCCAGCCATTGCATAATACATCATCATATGATCCAAACTGAGACTTACCTCCACAGATGGAAATTCTATAGAATCCCCCATCAATTTTTTGCTACCTAGATCAGAATAAAAGCTCTTTTCCTATTAGAAACCTCACCTCAAAGTCTAATGTATATCTATGCATTTTCCCCAGGACTTAGTTTTGGGATAGACAGCATGGAAGCCCCAGAACAACAGAGCTGGGGTTTTTTTAATATTTACTACCACTATATCCATGACACCTATATAGGCACCTGCTAGCTAGTTCTTGACTGAATGAAAGAACAGTGACTTGTACATGTTGTTGCCCTATCCTAGTGAATGTCCTAGTCCCTCCTCCCTGAGTAGCCTCATCTCCCTCACTCCCTGTATGCTACTGCAGGCCACCCTGGTGCTCCAGTTCATTTGCCCTCAATCTCACATCTTGCCTATTCTGTTTAAGTGCTTAATAATCCACCAACCTTCCCTCTTTCCAGCTTCATCTGAAACATACTTCTAGTTCCATTCACAATCTGACTCTGTTTATCTGGTCTTCTGCCCAACACCCTTGAACCTGCCTGGCATGAGTGCGTTATCCAGTCCTTACATGCCATTGTCCTGTGTTTGTTTCATGCCTCATAGCTAAGATGTCAGAAAATGACAAAAGGAAGCCTGTGTTATTTGTTTTCCCCAAAAGTGCATGGGGCTGCATACCTAGAGAGTATGTAACCAGTGTCATTATCTATGTGGCAGGCTATGCATTTATCCTGAGAAGATCTTACAATGATAGATTTGGGAAACTGAGTCCCCAAATGGTCATGGAGGAATTAAGCAGCAGATCTATGACTATTCCACATTTTCTGACTCCTACTCCAGGATTCTGTCTATGGGACAACACTGCAAAGATATAGCTAGTTGTTGCTGAAACCTTTAATAAGCAAATGTACCTGCCTTTCCACTCCTTATTTCAGCCTTCTCCTTTTTTTCCTGGACTATTACAGCAGCTACAACCGAGGTGTGGCCAGAGGCGGGGTAGGAAGGAAGTGAATAGCATTGGCAGGAGGAAGGATGTGATTAACTAAGGTTTTCTGGAAGTGGTCCCTTATGTATTATACAACACAAAATGGAGCACAGGCCTGAGAGGCAGGAAAGGGTTTTTTCTAATGATGGTAGCAGGGGAAGATCTGAAGCTGTGGAAGACAAAGCATTCAAGGAGGATGGAAAGGTCTCCTATTAGATTTAGGTGTACAAGAATGAGCGTGGTAGAGGAGAATCGGGAGGTGAGGTGGTACCCGAGACGAGGAGAGGTTGCCTGGGCATGAAAGGCACACAAGAGCTGGACTCTGCTCTGTGTGCTCCATGGCTCATCCCCTGACGTAGCCTAATCCCCTCAAACATTAAACGCTCCTCTCCCATTATGTCTCTGCTCAGCTTTTGAGCAGTCCCTCCAGTGATTACTATTTTCAGTCTGATTTCTGTCATTACCCTGGTCATTCCAGTTTTCTCTGCTCATCTAGCTCATGCCCTGGCCCTGATCTGTGCCCCCAGGAGCCAGCTGGTCCCAGCACAAACACCCCTTCTTGGTCTACTCACCCCTTGACCATCTGTGTCAGCTGCCTCGCTGTGCCCTCTGCCTCCTGGACTTCCCCTTCCACCGCTGGCCCAATGTGCTCTCACCCCTCCATGTGAAGCTCAATTTTCTATAGGTTTCAGGAAAAACCAGTGCAGTTTCCCTCTCTTAGTGAGAGGAGGCTGGGAAGGAGGGAGTTGGAAAGGGAGTGTCTAATTAGCTACTCTTTTCCCCAAAGGAAAAGGAAACAGCAGGCCCTGTCCTGAGGAACATCCCAACGGGGTCCCATACTGGGCCTGGCCTCCTCTCTGGGGGTAACTTTAGGGGCCTTCTCTGCCCCAGCCTGCAGTCCTCTGGGATTCCTCATCTGGCTTCCTACAGACTCTACTCCCTCACCACTCTGTGGCATTCAATCATGCCTCCCTCAAGGCGGAGAATAGTCTTACTCTGGTAATAACTGTGCCCTTCTCCACCCTCACCTTCCCGCCCTGCAGCGTCTACTGAGAAATAGAGCCCCCTCAGAATATGCAAATGGTACCTGCTACAAGAGCTCTGATTGTGCCTTAGAAAGGGTGGGGTTCAGTCATAACTTGGTCAAGGGTATCTATTAGTTTTTTCTTTTTGTTTGATTTGGTTCGCAGTTTGTATGTTGTTCCATTTTGTGGACAGAGCTGTGAATTAAGGTAATGGGCAAGAGATCTAGGCTTGAGTCTTAGCTTGTGACCTTGACATGGAACTTAACCTCTCTGTTTTTTGGGTTGTTTCTTATAATCCCCATCCTGCCCACCTCACAGGATGAGGGTGATCCAATGAGATAAGAATTGATCATTGTGTTTTCAACAAATGGTGCTAAGAAAAACTGTTATGTTCACATTCAAAAGAATGAAGTTGGACCCTACCATATGCAATAAGTAAATCAAACAGATCAAAGATCTGAAAATAAGATCTAAACTTATAAAATTCATAGAAAAAAACATAGGGGAAAAGCTTCTTTATTTTGGATTTGGCAGTGATTTCTTAGATATGACATAAAAGTATAGGCAACAGAAAAAAATAGATAAATTGGACTCCATAAAAACTAAAAACTTTTGTTTATTAAAGGATTCTTATCAAGAGAGTGGAAAGGCAACCTATAGAATAAGAGAAAGTATTCGTAAATCATACATCTAGTAAAGTATTAATGCCACGGCAGCATCTGGCACTTGAGCACTCCCCACTTCCTGGTTCCCTGAACAACACTCTCTGCAGGTTTTCTTCCTACCCCATTAGTGTCTTCCTATGCCAACTAGTTCTTCTTCCCCCACCACCCCCCACCCCACCCCCAAGTCTCTTTGCTATCTATGCTCATTTTTAGATGAGTTCAACATTTTTCATGGCTTTAGCTATCTGTTCTTTGATGATTTCTAAATGTATATCGTCAACTCAGATATCTCCCCTGAACTTCAAATTTGTAAATATAACTTTCTTACCTAACATCTATTCTTGAGTGTCTAATATACATTTCCAAGATTACATGTCCAAAATAGAATTGATTCCTCTCTTTCTCCACCCCTATAAACCTACTTTTCTCTCAGTGTTTCCCATTGCACTAAAGCCCTTCCGTTCACTCAGTTCCTCAGGCTAGAGCCTTCCTTGAAGCCCATCATATTTTCACAACCCCACATTCAACCAGTCCATCAACAAATCCTATCTACTGTATCTTTGGTGTATCCCAAGTGTAATCACTTCTCATTCCCTCTACTGCCCTCACTCTGGTCTAAGCTACCATGCTTTGGCTATAACAATAAATTTTGAACTAGCTTCCCCCTTTCACCTTTGTCCCCCTACATAGAACCCAGAGTAGACCTTTTAAAGTTTAAATCACTGTACAACAGAACCCTGTTCAAAATCTTTTAATTGTGTTCCACCATAGTTCAAACATAATCCAGCATGGCTCACAGCACCTTTATTAGCTGGACCTTGGTTACCTCTCCAAATTCATCTCCCACCATCTCCTTAGTCATTCCACTCCAGCAACTGGCCTGATACTGTCTCTCAAATTCACCAAACACACTCCAGGTGTCGAGGCCTGAATGTCTGCTGTTCCTGTTTCCTGGAGCACTGACCTTTGTACAGCTGTGAGCCTTATTCACTCACTTCATCAAGATCCCTACTCAAAGGTCACCTCCTCAGAAGGCCTATCATAACCACCTGTCTAAAATTGTGCAACCTATCATTTTCCATATTATTTTTATAACACTTTTCTTTTTATAATTTTTTAATTAACAAAAATTGTATATATTTATTGTATACAATATGTTTTGAAATATGTATATACTGTGGAATGGCTAAATTGAGCTAATTAACATGTACATTACCTCACATGCTTTTCATTTTATGTGTATGGTGAGAACATTTAAAATCTACTCTCTTAACAATTTTTAATTGTTGTTAACTATAGTCATCATCTGTTACAATAGATCTCTTGATCTTATTCCTTCTAACTGAAATTTTGTATCCTTTGACCAACATCTCCCCAGCTCACCCACTCAGCCCCTGGTAGCCACCATTACCCCCTCTACTTCTGAGTTCAACTTTTTTAGATTTTAGATATTACATATAAGTGAGACCATGTGGTTTTTGTTTTTCTGTGCCTGACTTATTTAACTTAACATAATGTCCTCCTGGTTCATCCACGTTGTGGCAAATGACAGGATTTCCTTCTTTTTTAATACTGATTCGTATTCCATTGTGTACATATACCACATTTTCTTTATCCATTTGTCCACTGATGGACACTTAGGTTGCTTCCATATCTTGACTATTTGAGTAATGCTGCAATGAACACTGGAGTGCAGATATCTCTTTGAAATACTGATTTCATTTCCTTTGGAAATAAACCCACTACTGGGATTTCTGGATCCCATGGTAGTTTTATTTTTAATTTTTTTATGAACCTCCATACTGTTTTCCATAATTGCCATACTAATTTATAACCCCACCAGTGTGTGTAAGGGTTCCCTTTTCTCCACATCCTCTCTAATACTTATTATCTTTCATATTTTTTGATAATAGACAATTCTTATTTTATGGCACTTTTCAATACCTACTTATGCATTGATTTTTTTTGTTGAAAGTTTCTCTTACGAGCATAGAAGATCCATGAGAACAAGGACGTTGTCTTCTTTGTTCACTACTGCATTCCCAGTACTTAGAGAAATGTTGACACATATTAGGTGCTCAATAATATTTTATAGAATAAATTTTGTTGGCTGAATAAAATCTGCCTGACGGTATCCCAAGTTAACACTGAACATCCATGACTGTCCCTGAGACCCATCAAGATAAAGGAGATCTGAGGCTTGGCTCTGATCACTGCAAGCCTGGCAGGAAGGTTGAGTTATCTCATTTATCTGTTTTGCCACTTTAGAATCAGTTGAGTCTCTGGAAGAACTAAATGGGAGAATGACCAAAACTCAGGATCCCCAAAACTTAATTCTTGAAGTTTCAGTCATCTGTGACCTCCCCAGGGAAACTACATGTTCAGAGAATAAAGCCTGCACCTTCCTCTTAATCATCTAGGCCAGCAGTCCCCAACCTTTTTGGCACCAGGGACCGGTTTCATGGAAGACAATTTTGCTATGGACCAGGAGGTGGGGCATGGAGCTCAGGTGGTGATGCGAGAGATGGGAGCAGCTGTAAATACAGGTGAAGCTTCACTGGCTCACCCACTGCTCACCTCCTGCTGTGTGGCCTGGTTCCTAACAGGCCACAGACCAGTACCAGTCTGTGGCCTGGGGGTTGGGGACTGCAGATCTGGGCCATGCCATCTCCCACTAGGTCTTCCCTTCATACTCTGCATTTGAAGTTCCTTAAAAATGGGAATCTTTTCAAATCTATACATCCAGAACAGTATCAGATATATGTTAAGTCATCGACGTGTTTGTTGACTTACTGATTATCTGAAATCAAGTTTCATGTCTGCCTAGCCTACATTTGATTAGAATCCCATGTGCTCATTTGACAGCATTCCTCCAAGATTCCCCCAACACCAGTTTTCTCTTAAACACTACCGGGGGGGGGCGGAGAGAGAGAGAGAGAGATGAACTCACCCTGGTCTCTGCCTTCACAAAATCCATTGTGTAGGACACGGACTAAAAGATAATAATGTAACGATCATAACAACAATTTATTGGGGACTTACCAGGTTCCAATGTTACTAAACATCTTGTATCTAATATCTCATGACAACATTCCCCATTTTAAAGATGGGAACAAGAGGCTAAGAGCTGTTACTTAACTTACCTATGGTCACACCAACAAGATTTAGAGTGAACTGTACCACACAAAAAGCATTTGATGAGCTTCTGTGTGAGTAAGAGAGAGAAAGGACAATCACTGTGTATGGCCCAGGGCTTTAGAAAAGACTCATGAAAGTGCTGACTCTGAACTGGGCTTCGGTGGTCTCAAGAACATGCCCAATGTCCCTTGCCTGCCAGGTTTTACACATGCTGTCTCTTCTTCCTGGTGTGCCCCTCCCTCTAATCCCACTTTATACTTCTACACCCTAAATCCTTGACTAACTTTTATAGAGCAACCCCTCCCCTGCTGAATTAGCTTCTGTGTCTTTTTTATGTCTACAAATACCTCATTGAATTAAAATTAATTTTAATATGTCTTCCCAACCTCCAAACCAGACTGTGACATCCTTGAGAACAGGGGCATGACCCTTCAACTCTATGCACTAAAATCTAGCATAGTCCTTTGCATATAATAGATGCTCAATAAGTGATTGTTAAGTTAGATAAAATAATAAGATAAAAATTTTTTATTGAATGCTTGGCATAGACCAGGCAGAATGATAATATGGGGTATTTTGCATAAATTTATAGAGTACAAGTATAATTTTGTTACATGGATAGATTGCATAGTGGTCAAGTCAGGGCTTTTAGGTCAATGTACCCAAATAATGTACATTATACCCATTAAGTAATTTCTCATCATTCTCCCCCCTCCCATCCACCCCTACTCTTCCAAGTCTCCAATGTCTATCATTTCACACTCTACATCCATATGTACACATTGTTTAGCTCCTACTTATAAAATATATAAAAACATGGGGTATTTATCTTTCTGTGTCTGAGTTGGTTTACTTAAAACAATAGCCTCCAGTTTCATCTATGTTGCTACAAAAGGCATGATTTCATTCTTTTATATGGCTGAATAGTATTCCATTGTGCATATATACCACATTTTCTTTGTTGATGGACACTTAGGTTGAATCCATATCCTTGCTATTGTGAATAGTGCTGCAATAAACATACAAGTACAGGTATCCTTTTGATATGATTTATGTTCCTTTGGGTAGATACCCAGTACTGGGATTGCTGGATCACATGGTAGATCTATTTTTAGTTCTTTGAGAAACATCCATACTGTTTTTCATACAGATTGTACTAATTTACATTCCCACCAACAGTATATAAGCATTCCTTTTTTTTTTTTTCTGCACCCTCACTAACATCTGTTATTTTTTGTCTTTTTAATAATAGTCATTCTGACTGGTGTAAGATAATATCTCATTGTGCTTTTAATTTGCATTTCTCCGATTAGTGATGTTGAGCATTTTTTCATATGCTTCTTGGCCATTTTTATGTCTTGAAAAACGTCTATTCATTTCCTTTGACCACTTTTTAATGCTGTTAGTTGTTTTTTTGTTGTTATTGAGTTGTTCAAGTTCCTTGTAAATTCTGGATATCAGTCCCCTATCAGATACATAGTTTACAAATATATTCTTCCATTTTTCAGGTTGTCTGTTCACTCTGTTGATCATTTCTTTTGCCGTGCTGAAGTTTTTAGTTTAATTAAATCCCATTTGTCTATTTTTGGTCTTGTTGCTTGAGCTTTTAAAGCCTTAGTCATGAATTCTTTACCTATACCAAAGTCCAGAAGAATTTTCCTTAGGTTTTCTTCTTGTGTTTTTATAGTTTCAGGTCTTACATTTAAGTCCTTAATCCATCTCAAGTTGATTTTTGTATATAGTGAGAGATAGGGGTCCTGTTCCATTTTTCTGCATATGGCAATCCAATTTTCCCAGCACCATTTATTGAAAAGGGTGTCCTTTTCCCACTGTGTGCTATTGTCAACTTTGTTGAAGATCAGTTGGCTGTACATGTGTGGGTTTATTTCCCAGTTCTCTATTCTATTCCATTGGTATATGTGTCTATTTTTATACCAGTACCATGCTGTTTGTGGTATTATAGCCTTGTAGTATAAGTTGAAGTCAGGTAACGTGATGCTTCTAGCTTTGTTCTTTTTGCTTAGGATTGCTTTGACCATTTGGGCTCTTTTTTGGTTCTATATGAATTTTAGGATTATTTATTTTAATTCTATGAAAAATGATGTTGGAATTTTGATGGGAATTGCACTGAACCTGTAGGTTACTTTGGGCAGTATGGTCATTTTAATGACATTAATTCTTCCAATCTATGAGCATGAAATGTTTTTCCATTTGTTTGTGCCATCTGTGATTTCTTTCACCAGTGTTTTGCAATTTTCCTTGAAGAGATTTTTCATCTCCTTGGTTAAATATATGCCTAAGGTTTTTATTTTTTTCGTAGCTATTGTAAATGGGATTGCCTTCTTGGTTTGATTTTCAACTAGATTGTTATTGGTGTATGGAAATGTTACTGATTTTTATGTTGATTTTGTATCCTGAAACTTTACTGAATTCATTTATCAAATCTAAGATATTTTTGGTGGAGTCATTAGTGTTTTCTAGATATAAGATCATATCATCAGCAAATAAGGATAATTTGACTTCCTCTTTTCCAACTTGGATGCCTTTTATTTCTTTCTCTTGCCTGATTGCTCTGGCTAGGACTTCCAGTACTATGTTGAATAGAATGATCAGAGACCGCTATGAACAACTGTATGCTCACAAACTAGAAAACCTAGAAGAAATGGATAAATTCCTGGAAACATACAACCTCCCCAGATTGAACCAGGAAAAAATAGAAAACCTGAACAGACCAATAACAAATAGCAAAACAGCAATATTTAAAAATTTCCCAATGAAGAAAAGCCCAGGACAAGATGGATTCACAGCCGAATTCTACCAAATGCACAAAGAACTAATACCAATCCTCCTGAAACTGTTCCAAAAAAATCAAGAAGGAAGGAATTCTCCCTAACTCAGTCTATGAGGCCAGTATTACCCTGATACCAAAATCAGACAAGGACACAACAAAAAAAGAAAACTGCATACTGATATACCTGGTGAGCATAGACGGAAAAATCCTAAACAATACTAGCAAACCAAATACAACAGCACATCAAAAAGATAATACACCATGATCAAGTGGGTTTCATCCCAGAGATGCAAGGATGGTTCAATGTATGCAAATCAGTAAATGGGATATATTACATAAACAGAGTTAAGAACAAAAACAATATCATCTCAATCTACACAGAAAATTTATTTTATGAAATTCATCATCCCTTTTTAATAAAGACCCTCAACTAGGCAGAGAAGAAACATACCTCAAAATAATAAAGACCATAAAACAAACCTACAGCCAACAACATATCGAATGGGAAAAAGTTGAAAGTATTTCCTCTAAGAACTGACAAATATTTTGCTTTATATCATCTAACTTAATCTTCACTCCTTCCCCACTTTATAGACAAAGAACTAACATTCATAAAAGTTAAGCAGGCTATCCAAAATGAACACTGAGAAGGAGATATTTAGGATAGAGAAAGAGGGCCAAAGAAAAAACAAAATTAGTAAAATATTCTAAAATGTTTCTATGCCAAAAAGCCTTTAAAATTATTTGTGCTTAAGGACCTTCACACCTATCCACACAGAACTCTTAGGATAGATCTTTGCTATCCTATGCTTCACTCTCCTGTCAAGGCCCATATTTTCTAGCTTCAATTTGCTGCCTTCCTCCAGCATCCCAGGGGTCTTTTTAGTGTCTTCATCCCCATGGAATCACTACTCTCAGGACTCTAATAACAGGATAAATATTCCAGCTCTTTTACTCCCCACACTCTAAACCCTGCAGGACCTGAGACACCAATACCACTCCCTGCCCCAGACCTGGTAAGTCCATCTGTCTGTGTATTTAACCCTGTAATAGGCATGCTGAGAGCAGACCAAAGACCTGACTGCTACTAAGATAATTTGCTTACTGAGAAAATTAAATTACTCCAGATTAAAGGGACTTATAAATGAATCACACTTTTTGACCACTGCTTCATGCCATGTAGTGTAATTGGCTCTTCAAATATACATCTCCAATAGTAATCCCCACAGTAGCCTATGAAGTAGGAGTCAACCTCTCCAGGTCACAGATAGGGAAGCAGGTTGAGAGAGTTTACTTGACTGAGATCACACAACTGGTGAACTGTAAAGCTGGGATTTGAATTGGGCTGCCCTTGGTCTTCCATTAGTGAGAACTGAATCCTTGGCAGTTAGCTTCCAGATGCTCATGAACACCTCCAAAATAAAGAACTTTCTCCTCTCTTCATGAGACAGCCTTGTTCCTGGCACTGGGGCTCCTATTCTTATATATTTTAGGTAAGGCCTTTCTTATACCAAAATAATTCAGAACAAAGTGGAGGGATAAGAGGCTTAAAATAGAGTTGTGATTCTGGAGAGTTATCTGGAGGAGGGAGGCTAGGAGTCTCTCCTTTCCTGATCTCAGGAGGCAGATGAATCAGAAGAAAATAACACCAGAGTATGGGCAGAAGAGGGTTCACAGACAGACAATAGAAAGCTATAAGAGTCTCTAGCCAGTCACCTTCACCTTGGAGAGGGTTCTGCAGCCATGCCACCCACCACCACCACCGCAGCCCACAGCCTAGACATCAACGAATCAGACAGACGTGGGAAGGGCTCCTTTGAACAGTGATGGAAACCCACCTCCTGCCTTGCATCATTTCCCAGTGCCCTACAGTCTTCTCATCCTGGATGTTTTTCTGTGAGATCTAACTCAAATATTAGTGGAAAGCCAGGAAGTGAGGGCCCAAAGGCCCTCACCTCAGCTTTGATCACTCTCCTAGAATCCAGGCATATTGTGCTCAGCACATGCTCTTCCAACTTCATTTCCCCATCTGTGCAAATGGGGCAGAGGCAGGCGAGCTGTAGTCATTGTGCTGTGTAGCCCCCAGAGCAAGGATGGAGTAAAAGTTCCATCCAGCAGTTCAGGGACTGAAAAAACATGATTCAATTATTAAAAGGCTGAGGTGGAAGAAAAAGAGAAGGGAGGGAAAGAAAGTAGGGCTGTGCCATTCACGACTGGATTTTCTCCATACCAGAGAAAGGGCACTGAAGCATGGACACTCCAAAAACAATGTCTTACGTAAATGTATGTCCCTGTGTCTTCTGAGTACAACCTTGCTCATGCATTTTACACAGCAACATATACAGACACAATCACATGCTCAGCAAACACACAGTGTGCTATTCATCAAGTGGAACAGTTTTACATACACCATTTCACAAGGTCCCCCACACTGATTTCTCTGTCCCTGATCCTTCAGCCACCCAAACACTGAAATCCCGTCTGGAGATGAGATGAGATGGTGGAAACCCAGGGAGGGAGATATCACAGAAGGGGAAACAGGAAATACATGGGGGAAGGAATGATAAGACAGAAAGGGACAAGATTTTCTCAACATCAGAGTGACAGCTACAGTTGGCACTGGGATGGAAAAGAGGCAGTTCCTTCCTAAAGACCACATTAGGAGACCTTATCTTGTGCTTTCCTGCCTTTCTCCCCAAAACAGTCTCCTGTGATCTCTAGGTATGGGCACCTGATGCTAGGGATTGCAAGGAGTGTTGCAGCTTAAGGTTAGGGGTACAAACAGGCAATCTCTAGGGGGTCCAGTTGGTTCCACTGTCTGTTTCAATTAGCCACCAGGAGACAGTCGTATCCCATTATATTAGAAGCTCTTTTGAGAAAGGTACTTTTCTCTTCCTCTACTCTCTTTTCTTCTCTCTCCTACGTCTATTTCTGGTTCTTGTTCTCATTGTTTTTTCTTCTTCATCTCTCCCCCTTTACTGTCCCTTTTTCTGCATTTTTTGTTTAATCTCTTTTCTCTCTCAAATTCTCAATTACTGGCTGGCTAGTATAAAATGCAAAAATGAGAAGATATACATAGGCAAGGGAAGATCGGGAGAGAGAGAGTGTGGACAATGGACGAAAGGTCGGGGAGATGTGTAGAAGCTCAGTATGTCATTTCACCAAACATGGGACTCCATATTTGTTTTCAGGGAATAATTCTATGTTCCCAAAGATTAAAATTTACTTCTCATTCCCTTTCTTTCATGTACCTTTGATTTTTATGAGATTATATACTTTGTACATGATCATTCTCAATGACATTATCATATATTGTGGCCAAATCAGCCTGACACGTACCACTAACCAGTTGTGCCCGATCACACCTGTTTCTACTAGCATCCAGATGGGACACCTGAGGCCAGCACAGGATCTTTGTACTAAACATGAGCCAGGCAATCTTATGGCGGTAGCAGCCTACCAGAGACTCAGCCCCTCACCTGTGTTTTGCTGTTTCTAGTCAGAACCTAGGTTCTAAGCCTCACCTATGATTTTATTATAGGCTCAATGGCTTGAAAAATCCATCCAAGATCTCCCTGCCTTCTCTTCTCTTTCCTTCAGTCCTGATCTTCCCATCTGAAAAGTAACCACATTTGAGTCTTCCATCAGATCTGCCTGACCATTTATCATGAACATTACCTTTATATTGTCACACAGGCAGATGAATCAGAAGAAAATAATACTAGCATATAGGTAAGAGAGGGTTCACAGGCAGAGAGTGGAAAGTTCTAAGAGCCTCTAGCCACATATCTTCACCATGGAGAGGCTTCTACAGCCATGCCACCCACCCTCAGCCCAAAGCCTGGGCATCATTGGATCAGACGGAAGTGGGAAGGGCTCCTTTAAACCTTGGTGATGGTAACCTACTTCTTGCATTGCATTATTTCCCAGTGCCCTACAATCTTCTCGTCTGGATGTTTTTCATGAAGTCTAACTCAAATATTTCCTGCTGCCATTCAGCCACAGCATAAATGTGAATCCCAGCTGCTTCCTTTCTTAGGGCTTCCTAGGGCTCAGAGTAAGGCAGTGAGATCTTTCTCTACTCACCTTACCTTGGCTGGGCCATGAAATTCACAAACCACAGCCAACAGAACCCAACCTCCTTCATGTTCATGGGAATTCCTGGCCTGGAGGGATCCCACTTTTGGATTGCTTTTCCCTTCTGCTCCATGTATGCCCTGGCAGTACTTGGCAACATGGCAGTGCTGCTGGTGGTGCATTCAGAGCCTTGCCCTGCACCAGCCCATGTACCTGTTCCTGTGCATGCTGTCCACCATTGACCTGGTGCTCTGCACCTCCACTGTGCCCAAGCTCCTTGCACTCTTTTGGGCAAATGCTGCTGAGATTGCCTTTGGGGCCTGTGCTGCTCAGATGTTCTTTATCCATGGCTTCTCAGCGGTAGAATCTGGTGTCCTACTAGCAATGGCCTTTGATCGCTACTTAGCCATCTGCCGGCCGCTACACTATGGGTCCCTGCTGCCCCCAGAGTCTGTGGGCAAGCTGGGGGCTGCAGCTGTGCTTCGTGGCTTGGGGCTCATGACCCCACTCACCTGCTTACTGGCGAGACTCCGCTACTGCAGCCGAATGGTGACCCACTCCTACTGTGAGCACATGGCTGTGGTGAAGCTGGCTTGTGGGGGCACCCAGCCAAATAACATCTATGGCATCACTGCTGCCATGCTGGTAGTAGGCACTGACTCCATCTGTATCGCTGTCTCCTATGCACTCATCCTCCGGGCTGTGTTAGGCCTCTCCTCCAAGGAGGCAAGGGCTAAGACCTTTGGCACTTGTGGCTCCCACCTGGGTGTCATCCTTCTCTTCTACACACAGCGCTTTGGCCAGCATGTGCCCCGGCACATTCACATCCTCCTGGCTGACCTCTACCTGGTCGTGCCACCCATGCTCAACCCCATCATCTATGGCATGAAAACTAAGCAGATCCGGGATGGGGTCTTCCGACTGCTAAAGTGGGGCCCTGCTCAGTCATAAAGTCTTCAGTCCCACCCTGGAACTCTTCTTCTCCTCTTATCCGTTGGTCAATGTTTAAAAGACCAGTGGCGCCCAGCATGACGGGGAGACAGAAGCCCACATACAGTGGTATCCTAACTTTGATAAGGAGTCATAGCATAAGTCAGATGATGGAAGAATGATAAGTTACTTCCCACCTATGGTATAGATGTGGTTACAAAGCTCAGGGAGCCCCTGTCTAACGGGAAATATGGCCACCAAACTGATAATGGCCTCTCAGGGAATCCAGTTCTGCTGTCTGACATCATTTCTACCTTCCTGAAGACCTTAATAAAATCAGAAAGATAGGGCTGCTGGTCTGACAAGGAGAAATAACCCTCATCCACAGGCAGGTGTTCCCACTCTGAAAGGATACATATATTCCTCCCTCAGTGAGCTCTAAATCTGACTGGGGAGAAAAGCACACACACACTCAAACAGAGAATCAGAGAGGCAGAGACAGCACTCAGCAATTGGCCATAGGGACAACAACAATGATGAAAGAATAATCATGGGCAAAGGTCCAGGGAAGGGGGAGGGACCAGGGCCCTTGTCTGGGGAGAAAACAGGGAACTCTGTCCAGTTTGACTTCCTGAGCAAGTTTATAAAAGTGAAAGTGATGGCAGCCACTAGAAGGCCCCGTAGGTTCCAGAGTTCTCAGGGGGTCTGGTTCTGACATCCCTGCTGAGAATCTGCAGGCAGAGATATCTGGATTGGTATTTAGTTCCTGGGTAAAGCATTGTAATAAGCTTGGAAAGAGCTTAGACAGGAGAAGACCTCTAGCAGGCTCGGGCTGACCTAGACCCCAGGACTTCACCCAGTAGCAGCAGTGGATTAGTTTAACACTCTGCATTGCACCAAGATGATATGCATTGTCTTACTATAGTCTCATAATCATGTGATGAGGAGCTTATAATTAATTACCCACAATTTACAGAGCCAGAGGCAGAAGATTAGGAAGGCAGTAACCTGTCCAAGAAGGCAAATAAATGCCCAGCCAGAATTCAAACTCAAATCTTTCTAATTCTAAATTCTGTGCTTTTTACTCTTTACCAGGTGAGTTCTTAGAAATCTAGGCCCTAGGATCAAGAATCTAATAAAGTCTGATCCAGGGGTGAGAGGATAATTTTTTTCCTATCATCACTGACATTGATGAGAACATGCAATACACCAAGCACTATTCTAGGTATTGGAATGATGATTCAAGAAGATAAATCCTTGGTTTATCTAATAGGGGACCTCAGCAAAATTCTCCCATGTACTCTCAATGACTTCCATGTTTACTCAACCTGAAGCCATCTAAATAATCCTTCCTTCACTCTAGGTCTCAGCACACATGAGATCAGTAGTCCAGTAGTCTTAATTTGCCCACAGACACCCCGAGTTGCCAGACAATCAGAAGCCACAGATTGGCCAATAAATTCTGCTCTCCAGGATCCTTAACTCAAGCTGTTGGGGAAGTCAAGAAAACTGGCTACATTCTATATGGGACTATGTTAGCTAAGATTGAATTTATTTTTCCTATGCCTCTCTTTTTTTAATGAGGTATAATTTATATAAAATAAAATGCACATATATTAAGTGTACAGTTTAATCTCTGACAAATATATACAACAGTATAACCACCTCCTCAATCAAGATACAAAGTATTTTCACAATCCCAGAAGGTTCCCTTGTGTTCCTTCCAGGTAATACACTCACTCTCCCATGGAGACAACTATTGTTTAATTTCTGATCACCTTGAATTAAATTTACTGTTCTCAAAGTTCACATAAATGAAATTGTACAGTATGTATTCTTTATGTCCAACTTCTTTGATTTAACATAATGTTTTTGAGATTAATTCGTGTTGTGTGTATGAGCTATTAATTTCTTTTCATTGCTAAGAAAGTTTCCATTGTATGAGTATACCAAAGTTTAACTACTTTTCGACACTTGGGTTGTTTCCCATTTTGGGCTATTGTGAATAAAGCTGCTATGAATATTTTTTAACCTAGAAGTGGAATTGCTGGGTCAGAGGGTAAGTCTTTGCTAAACTTTAATAGAACCTACTTTTCCAAAATAATTGTGCCATTTTATTGTCTCACCAGTGACATATAGCAGTTCCCAGCTATTCCACATCCTGGCCAATCCTTGATTTTGTCATTCTTTTTTTCATTTTAGACATTCTAATAAATACAAGCTAGTAACTCATTGTGGTTTTAATTTGCATTTTTCTGATAACTAATGATGTCAAGAAACTTCTCAAGTGTTTACTGTTCATGCATATGCCTTCTGTGAAATATTTGTTAAAGTCTTTTGACCATTTTTGGTGAGCTTTTTAGTTTTGTTATTGATATGTACCAGGTTTTCATATATTATGAATACAAGGCATTTGCCAGATATACATAGTGAAAATATTTTGTCCAATTTTGTTCCTTGCCTTTTGATTTTCTTATTGATATTATTTGATAAAAAGAAATTTTTAGTTATGATGAAGGCCAAATAACCAATTTTATTCATGGTCAGTGCTTCATTTTACAGATTTAGCTTTTAATATTAGATCTATGATCCAACACAAATAAAAATTGGGTATGGTGTGAGGTAGAGTTTAAGATTCGTTTTTTACATATAGATATCCAGTAGTTTCAGCATTATTTGTTAAAAAGATTTTCTTTTCCATATTGAATTGCCTTGGCAACTGTCAAAAATCAATCAACTCTTTATGTGCAGATATATTTCTGGATTTTTCTTTTTCATTAATCTATTTGTCTATCCCTATGTCAATACTGTACTGTCTAAATACTAATGGCATTATAGTAAGTTTCAAAATGAAGTAGTTAAGTCCTCCAACATGGTACTTCTAGCTATAGCTGTGGTTCTAGCTACTCTAGGTTCTCTGTGTTCCCATGTGTATTTTAGAATCAATTTGTTCATTTCCATAAAAATTATTGCTAGAGTTTTGATTGTATGATATTTCTTTATTTTATTGTACTGGCTAGGACCTCCAACACAGTGTTGAATTAGTAAGACAGATATCCTTGCCTTGTTTCTGATCTCTTTCTTTATTTAAAACACCTTTATTGAGATTATAATTCAAATACTATAAAATTCACTCATGTAAGGTGTACAGTGCAATGGTTCTTAGTATATCCACAGATGCACGCCACCATCACCACAGTCAATTTTAGCACATTTTCATCACCTGAAAAATAAACCCCATATTCTTTAGTTATCACCTTCGTATTCTCCCATCCCCACTATCCCTAAGCAACCACTAATCCACTTCCTTTCTTAATAGATTTTCCTATTCCAGACTTTCATATGAATGAAAACATATAATATATGGTATTTTGTGATGGACTTCTTTCACTTAGCATTAACATTTTCTGGGTTCATCCATGTTGTAGCATATATCAGTATATCATTCCTCTATATGGCTGAATAATATCCCATTGTATGTGTACACCACATTTTGTTTATCCAGTGATCAGCTGATGGATATTTGGGTTGTTTCCACCTTTTGACTATTATGAATAATGTCACTGTATCATTTGTGTAAAAGTTTTTGTATTGACATGTTTTCATTTCTCTTGGGTATGTACCTAGGAGGGGAATTACTGACCATATGATAACTTTGTTTAACCATTTGAGGAACTGCTGAGGTTTTTCTAGAGCAGTTGTACCATTTTACACTCCTACCAGCAGTGTATGAGAGTTCCAATACATCCACATTCTAACTAATGCCTGCTATGGTTTCTCTTATTTTTAACAGCTTTATTGAGGTATAATTGATATGCAAACAACTGCACATAGTAATATTTAATGTATACAGTTTGAGTTTGGACATATGCATACATCTGTGGCCTTTTTTTTGATCTTAGGAGGAAAGTATTCAGTCTTTCACTCATGAAGTATAATGTTAATTATAGATTTCTCATAGATGCCTTTTACCAGGCTAAGAAACTACACTTCTATTGAAAGTTGTTGAAAATTTTCATCCAGAATGATATTGAAATTGGTCAAATTATTTTTCTTCACATATTTAGGTAATCACCTGATTTTACTCCTTTATGATGTTGATACAGTGTACTATATTTATTTTTAAATGTTAAACTGCCTTGTATTCCTGCAATAAGCTCCACTTGGTCATGACGCATTATTATATTTATATATTGTTGTATTCAGTTTGCTAATATTTTGATAAGGATAATTATTTCTGTGTTCATGACAGATATTGCTCTTATAATTTTCTTTTTTGTAATTTCCTTTTCAGGTTTTTATATCAGGGTTTTGTTTGCCTCATAAAACATATTGGAAAGTAATCCCTTATACTATATTTTCTGAAAATATTCATGTAACATTTGTTTTATTTATTCCTTAAATATTTGGTAGAATTCTGCAGGAAAGAAACCTGGGTATGACAGGTTTTGTTTTTATTTCACATTCAATTTTTAATGAATATAGATCTATTCAGATTTTCTATTTTAAAATTTTTCCATTTCCTCTAAATAATATAATTGTCAAAATAATATACCAATATAGGCATAAAATTGTTCATAATATCCCCTTTATTATCCTTTCAATTCTGTAGGACTTTTACCTCTTATATTTCTGATATTGGTTATTTGTGTGTGCTTTGTCCTGTTCTGTTGTGCTGGTGCAGGAGGGAGGTGTATTCATTTGATTGATTTTTAAAACCAAATTGTAGCTTTTTAAATCTTTTTCTCCTGCTTGTTTTTTCCTTTGATTTCTGATGTTACCTTTTTAAAATTTTCTTTCATCTCTTTATGTTTAATTTGCTCTTCTATTTCTAGCCTCTTAAGGTGGAAACTTAGATCATTGGTCTAGAAGCAATGAAGAGTGACAAAGTGGATCTTAAACAGGAAACATTGCAATACTTGCTTCAGGTTAGGTCATTTCATGATTTCTAGGTAAAGAAAAGTTGTTCTCTTCTGGCATGGGAAAGATGGTGCTTCTGCAAGCCTGGAAAGTTCAAGAAAAAAATAGAAGGTCCAGTAGTTTTAGGTTTGTGCACCCCAGTATCTTATTTCTAGCTCTTAGAATCCCATACTTTCTCTATCCTGGAATTTACTTTGACATAGATAACCTATTAAGACTTCACATTCAGTCTTCTTTATATTTCTGTCACCCTTAAAAATCATATTCTGGAATCTTAGAACACTGGGAACAAATAAATTATAGAATTTCCAGTATGAAATGACAAGTTACATCCAAAGCATCAAGAATTAGAAAATGAGAGCTGGGCACAGTGGTTCACACCTGTAATACCAGCAACTCGGGAGGCTGAGGCAGGAGTATTACTTGAGCGCAGGAGTTCGAGGCTGCAGTGAGCTATGGTCATGACACTGCACCCCAGCCTGGTGACAAAGCAAGACCCTGTCTCTAAATAAAAAAGATAGATAGATATAGGAGAAAGGAAAAAAAATCAGAAATTAGAAAATCATCATCATGGCCAACATTGTATTTTAAAAAAATTCAGAAAATCAGATTTATCCACAGCAACATGAAAGCTAGAGAAAATGGATATAAATAATGAATATAATGGCTAAAAAGTAGATATAATAAATTTGGAGGAAAATTTATTTTCACTCTGAAATTCAGTATCAGCAAAACTACCAGTCAAATACAGGAGTAAAATACATTTTCAAACATTCAAGCTCTTAATACTCTGCATGTGTTCTTTATCAGGAAGCTATGGAAAGATGAGTTCCACCAAATCAAGGAAGTACACCAAGGAATAGAGGGAACATTGGGCCCAGATAACAGGAGATCCAAGAATAGAGAAAAAGGAAACCCCCAGGATTCCCTTAGACCCCAGAACCAGAGCTGTGCCTAGAGAGTAACTAGGACAGATTATAACAGGTCAAAAAGCTCTGAGATGAGAACCTGGTAGAAATGTAATATGTTTGAATATACTGAAAGGATCATTTAACATTTGGGTAACAGATAAGCTCACTTCTAATAGCTCTCACGTAGTCATAATGATGTAAATACTGAATATAGGTCTAACTAAAATTATGATATAACTGTATTCTGAGGAGAGCAGATAAGTGTGCAAGTGACCACTGAAGGCGAGAAGGGAGAGGTATCAGAGTAAATTTCTCTTCTTCCATGTTGAAAGTCAATAGATAATGCCTAAAAAATGAAAAATTAAAAATTTTGAAAACAAGCTTTATGTGTAAAAACTATTTTGTTAACAGTATTTAATGTTTTAATTATGTTACTATTAAATGTTTGGTACTGTTTAAAAAAAAATCATATTCTGGGCCTGATTTTCAGCAGACTGTCTTCTGGCGGGAAATTAGTCTCCTTCAAAGCTACTACGGAGGACCTCTAACTTTTGCATCATGTTTTAAGTTAGATAAGAAAGTTGAATGGCATGAGACTATTATTTTCTCTTTGTCATGCTGCCAATGCCATCAAAATCAGCCAACCCACACCATAGTCCATAAAATTACCATGTTGCTAGGCCAATCAAGCATTCTCTTCTTCCACTTTTACTTCATCCTGATTAACAATGGGAAAACTTTAGTAATTGTATATCACTGTGTGACAGGTGTTACCACTATTCTATTTGCTATCAGCAATGTGGTTCCTGTTGCTTTCAGACTGATAAACAATCAAATGACAAAATCCTACCCTGAGAGTTTGCTCTCAAGGACAATTTCTTATATCAATTCCCTTAGCTTGGGCTCTCTAGAAAACAGAACTTGAGGCCAAACTGCATGTGCAAACACTATATTGGAAGTGTAATATCTTTCCAGGAGTGAAGGGAAAAGGTAGTGAGGCAGGGAAGGAGTGCGTTACTGAGCTGCCACTAACTTAGCCACAAGCTGATTGCTCAGTGCCCCAGATGTCTTCCAAAGGGCTCTATGGAGCTGCTGCTTCTCAACACAAACTGCATGGGGGAAAAACAAAGGTAATTTGTCTGATGATTCATTGTCTTCCATTGGTTAAGTCCATACCTTTGACAAACTAATTCCCTTGCACTTCCATCTTACAAATGTGTCAGTGACCAAACAAGTGCCATGATATTTTATTCTTCAGAGCCAATACATGGAAGCCTAAGAGCTAGAGCTGACAGGTTTTGTTATGAAATGAATATTTGAGTCCCTCCAAAATTCATATGTTGAAGCCCTAAGCCCCAATGTGACTGTATTTGGAGATAGGGCCTTTTCCAAAGTAATTAGGATTAGATGAGGTCATGATATTAGGGCTCTCATTATGGGATTAGTGTCCTTATAAGAAGAGACACCAGAAAGCTTGCTGGCCCTGTCTCTGCTACATGAGGACATGGCAAGAAAGTGGCCTCCTGCAGCCAGGAAGAGAGCCCTTACTAGAATCCAACCATTCTGGCACTCTGATCTTGGCCTTTCAGCGTTCAGAGCTGTGTGAAAACAAATTTTCTGTTTAAGTCACTGAATCTATATTTTGTTATGGCTGCCTGAGCTGACTGATACAGGTATGCAACAATACCAGCAAAGGCATGAGGTACAGTGATGTCAGGATGTGTCAGGAACCATACAAGAAACTAGGAACAGCCTCTGCAGCAGGCCCTGCAGCCTGGGCAAATACGGAAGCAGCAGTCAGGAGCAACTTGGTTCTGTAATCTCAAGAGCAGCACAAGCAACTCCTAGGGGCCCTGGTTGCCCAGATAGCCATCAGGTCAAGTACATAGATCCAGGTTAACACAAATGAATTTGGTACAGTGAGGAAACAGCTAAAGAGCCTGACAATGAAAAACCCAGTGAGGTAACAGGGGAAAGCAATAGAGTATCACATCTCGGAGGAAAAGTAGAGCAAGTATCCCAAGGCGAAGGGAGCAACCAACTGTGTCAGACGCCACAGAGCAATGGATGGAGGATGAACAAATGGAATTGGCAATGTAGAGGTCATTGGAACTTTGACAAAAGCCACGTCAGTGGAGTTATGGGGCCAAAAGCCCAACTGGGTGTGAACATAAGAGAGAATATCAAGGAAAGAATTGGTGGCAACGAGTATAGAAAATTCTTTTTTTCCGCCAGCTTTATTGAGTAAAATTCTTTTGAGTTTTGTTATAAGTGAGCAGAAAAATGGGATATTAGCGGGAGGATAATTAAAGCTGAAAGATTAATAGGGGCTCCCTCTGAGTAGCTATGTGTACCCTGTCCCTTAAGGGCTGAAAGCGATGCTAGTGCTATCTGTATAGTCTAGTCCTGCCTGAAGGCAAGGGAATGGACTAGATGTTATCATTTGTCTCCTATTGCATTTAACCTTTTGAGATCTTTTAGTATCCTCATTCCTACATGGCTGGTTGCATAATCCATCTGGTAATATATAGGAATCTACTATTTCTAAATCCTAGCCACAATAAGCCAAACCATTTGGAGGTACAATTTTGCATGTGTGTAAGTTTGCTACACTAAAGATGAGCAAAGATGACTAAAGCAATGCCCTCTATCCAAAGGCAAAGACTAAAATGCACATTATAAACCTACCCAGCTTCCTGGGATGCACATGCTCAATCATATTGATAGGGTTCACATCTTTTCAAAAGTGTCAAGTGGATTACACCAATTAAAATAAGGAATCAATAAGAAGAACTAACCTGAAGAAGAAAGAAGAAAAAAATGAGGACCTGAAAGATGGAAGCTATTATTGCTGCAAGAATTCTTTCCATTGTCTCATGCATGGGAACTGGTCATCAGGTAGTTACAAAGTATTGATGTCAGAATAAATATATGAAAATTAATCTTTACATCTTCACAAATAATACCTGACAGGGTTGGCAGTTTTGGAGATACAGGAACTTAATCTAGCCTGGATGAGATGCATTTTTAAAAGACAAGATCTTGGAATCTAAAACTAAATGTGGACTTTCCCCTCATCTGGGCTCTAATGCAGACTCAGAATATGGATCTAACTATTGTCAGAGTATTAATTTCAAATACTTGATCATAATAAAATCGAAACTGTCAGTGCTCTTTTCATAACAGGAACATTATTCATCTATCCAACAGTCCTTTAAGTCTTTGTGCATGGGTAGCATCTAGAATAAAGTTGAAAAACCAAGATGTTATTCAACAAAAATCCTAGTATATGAAGAAGACAGTATATTGTAACAAATGCTTTATAAATGCCTATATGAATACATAGAGAAATATGGAGGAAGAAGTATACTGCCTTGCATGGAAAGTCCTGTATAAACCTTGAAAAACAAATAGAAGCCTACTGCTGAGAAGAGCCTTTTAGGAAGAATGTGTAAGAGGACAAGCCCACCTGCCTCTAGGACACAATCGTTTGAATTTCTTCCTCCATAAAGAGGCAATAGCAGTACCAACCCCCTATGGTATGAGATGATTAAATGTTATTTTTGTAAAGTACTTAGAAAATATAGATTGGTATTCGGATTGAGTTTAATCATATTGTGAACTTGTGTGTGTTTGGGATTGGGATGTTGGGGAATTAGATAACTCTCAAACCTGTGCTTAAAGCTAGGCGAGGTCCCTCGAGGTTCCCTAGAGCTGATCAGGGATGACTGAGCTGGTGAAGAATGATTAAATTAGGCACCTGGTCTAAGTCTGAGGAGGTTGTGTTGACAGAGAACCAGGCAAGGTGACTGCATCAGATGTTTGGGGCCCAAAAGACATCTCATATTAATAACAGTTATACTACACATTATTACATTTTATTGCATTTCTTGGCATTCTAGATATTTTGTCCCATTTTATCCTCACAACAACTTTATGGGGCAAGGGGTATTATCTCCATTTTAAAGACGGGGGAATTGAGCTTAGAGAGAAATGAAGGAATTCCTCAAGGTCAGAGAAGGAGTTGGAAGCACAGCTGGAATTTGAAAACTAACCTACATTTCAGATGCCTGCTTCTTAGCACAGTTTTAAAAACAAAAGCAAAACAAAAACTTGCAGCGTTTCTTAACACCAGGTTAAAAGCAAGACAACTCCCCACCAAAGTCACTACAGAGTAAGTAAAACCCAGGAATACAATCAACACTTTCCACTCTCTGTGTCCTTTCTCCCTTTCATTCTCCTTCCTATGTCAAACATGCAGTTGACCTATTTCTCTCCTATCTCCCTCAAAGTGTTCTCTTATACTGGTCCATGGGAGGAGGGTAGAAGGATTTCAGAAGGGTATTTCTCAGAGGCCATTTTTCCTTATATTCTTCTAATCTGCAAAGCAGCATCACAACATAAATAATTTTGCATTTGCCATAACTTCACATCACTCTGAGTGAACTTGCAGCAATTGCTCGTTAGATCAACCACTGTAGGCTTCCTTTTTCCTTCTTTGTAAGGTTAAAACAGCTCTTTTCCTTACCAGAGGGCTATTAGGAAATCATTTGCTCCATGGCTAATCCATGAACAATGTAGATTGATCTCCTTAGGAAGGCTTGGCTTTGAAGAACTTGGGACATGCATCCTGGTTTCTATAAGCCCTCTCCTCCTCCTCCTCCTGTCTGGGATCATCCTCACCCAATTTCTTGATTGCTAGTAGCCAGGCCCAGCATAAGGGTGTGCATAATTTTTTTTACTTGATCTAAAAATGTACAACGTGGGTCAGTCACTCCTTCCCCAGTCACCAAGGGCCCCACTCAGCTTGAGAGTATCACAGACTCAGAGTATATTGTTCAATTAACCCAGGACATGCTTGGTAGCTGGAATTATATATATAGACATCGTTTAGACAAGATTCAGATCACCCCTTTGGAACCTAAAGTCCTTAAGAGGTTTAGTTATGAATTAATAAACCCAGGGGCTCTACAGAACAGTGTAACCTTGAACAAAGTTTTTGAATTTGCAACAAACCAACACTTGGCTTTCCCCTCCCAAAGTCAATATACAAATTATATGATAATATTAATAACAAATGTTTCCATCTATTGAGCTCAATTAAAAATTACACAATCACCTGTATTTACCCTTTGCCAGGAATTAAGTATTCATTATTCATTCACTAATGTAACACATAGAGGGCTTACAATATTCTGAACCATGTTGAGCACTACTGTTAGACAAGTCAGGAAAAACAAATGGCTTCATGGTGCTTGCAATGAATAGGGAAGACAGGCATTAATCAAATAACCACACAAACACATAAAATGGGTTCTCTGCTTCTGGATTTAGTACTTTATGTATACTATGTAAGTAAATCTTCACAACATATCTGTGAGGTAGGTATCTCCACTTTATAATGATAAGGAAATGGAGATTCAGAGAGGTGAAATAACTAACGTAAGGTTATATAGCTAGTACAAGCCAGAGCTGAGATTTTTTTAACTTAGTTTTTCTGCATGGGTGGGTGGCATTCTGATTGGCATGAAGATTAAGAGCAGGAGCTTTAGATTCATGACGTCTGCACACTGAAGAGATAAAGTTGTAGAGGCATAGAGCCCCAGATCCCTTCCAGCTCTTGACAGCAGTGCAGCCATGAAAGGGCCAGCAATAAAGATGGCCATGCTATGGTGATAGGAATTTAGGGTGGGAGAAGTTGCTAAGCCCAGAGCAGCTGTTGATAAAAGAGAAACATGACAAAGAGAAGGACCCCTACATCTTGGCTTAGATGTCTAATAGCCAAGCTTTATTTTGTTAACCCTCTGAATAGGAATTTTGCAGCCTCAGGGCTCCATATATAAGGTTTTTTATTTTGTTTTGTTTTATCTGCCAAGGATGCTTGTGGTCCTGAATACCATCATGTCAGCCTAGGGTTTCTGATAGATTGGTGGGACCCTCAGTGAGATGCATATGCTGTATCCATGATCAGAACCTTCTTTTTATTGGGGTGGTAAGTGAAGCACACAGAAGGGCCTGAATAACACGGTTGCTTGTTGGCCCCAAGGCATATGGCCCTGATAAGGAACCTTGTTGTATACCACAAGCTATCTTTTCAAATGACCTCCTTTTCCAAAGTGGCATGTCAAACTGGATTTACTGAACCTTTTGGTTGGCTACTACTAGACATAATATTCCAAAATGGTAACTCAAAACTCATGATTTGTTGTCCTTGTTTCTTGAGCTCTATGGGCAGGATCTGTGACCTTCAGACACACAGTGTGGGCAATGGCCTTCTAGTTACTGATAGGCACAGGGTTCTGAGTTCCTTGGAATCCATGTGACAGTGGCAATGTAAATACAATCTAGCAGGAGAAACAGCCTTCCCAACCAGAACTGCTTATACAGGATTCACAGGTCCCCCCACCCCACCTTCCTGTCTCCCAGTTCCTCATTCTCTCTCTTCTCAGTTCATGAAAATTACACACAGAAGTGATCGTAATTATTAAATTCCCAATTGCCTGGATGGCCATAGATACAGACAAAGCATTTTCTACTAGCCCTATCATGGCTTCTTCTATTAAATTTGAGTGGTTGTCTTCCACCAGGACTATCCCTACTTCAATTTTTCAAGAAATGCACAGTATTTTAGGACTGAGCAGGCCAGGGGCAATGACAGTGATGGAGTGAGACATCCTTCAGTTTCTGGGTAAACCTCCTCCTAGGAATTTGGAAGCAGCTTTGGAAAAAGTTCCACAATAAACTTAACCCCTCTCTGAGCTGCACCCTTAGAAACAGCCTTCTTGCCATGTGTTACAGGGAGAATCAGACCTTGTCCCCAAGGTCTCTGACATTTATCTTCCCCTAATTCCATTCCACTTTATCAACTGCCTGTTATCCCCACAGGCTTCAGACATTCTGATCTCTCACTCTTCTCCCTTCCTGAGGATTAGCTGTCAAGGTTCTTTTGCCCCTTCATCTTCCCTACTCATTTATTCAACAATGTGAGCACCTACTATATGATAGACGCTGTTTCTGGAGCTGGAAATACATCAGTGAACAAAACAGCCCTGAATCCCTGGCCTTATGGAGCTGTGACATCCTAGCAGATCAGCTATTATGGAAGTGAGTGGCTATTCCACCCTTACCATTGGTACCTGAGAAACCAGCACTATTCAGAAGTGAGCAGCTTCCCTAGGCTCAGCAATCCAGACTTCTTACAAGCTCAAAGCAGAGACTCACATGAAGAGACCAAAAGGAAACTACCACTCCCTAAGCTGCAAATAACTGCAAGTAAATTCAGCATGCACAGTGTTGTCATGTGTTTCCCCACCACCCAGCTCCCTTTTCTACTTCTTGGTATTTGAGATGGTTAATATCAAATTTGGGAGAAGGCAGCCAGTATTAAGGTGAATATAGTTTACTACTGCTCTTCCTTAGGTTTATAAATCAAACGGGGAAGAAAAATCCAATGGGGGAAAAAGGAGAGAGGTACCTATATGAACAGATATGTACACACTTCCTCTCAGTGTGGTTAAGTCCCCTGGGCAAGGAGATGTCACAGTATAAATGAGTCTGAGATAGTTCAACTCTAATAGAGTAGAACAATGAGAAGATTATCAAGGTGATAATTTGATAAGCTTTACAATGTTCTCCATCTCTAAAAACTATAACACTATGAGAGGAATTGTTCAGAAACCTAAAAATTTAACTGCCCACCAATCCTCCTCCACCACCCCAAGGCACAGAGTGACCCACCCAGGTCATATGCCACTGGGTCCTTCTGCTGTTCTAGGAAACATCAACCCTCTTTGGCTGGAGGCACTTTAGGAGGCCCTGACGGATCTGCCTAGACTTGATACAGTACACAATGGGGTTCATGAAGGGCGGGACCAGGAAGTGCAGGTTGGCCATGAGCACTGCCAGAGCAGGGTAGCTGTGCTTCTCTACTCGGTGCAACACAGACAGCCCCAGTTTGGGCAAATAAAAGATGAGAACAATGCAGAGGTGTGAGACACACGTGTTGAGTGCCTTGAACTGTTCCCCAGGTGATGCAATGCCCAGCACGGTCCGCAGGATCAGGGTGTATGAGAGCATGATGAGGGAGGAGTCAAGGCACAGTGAGAGGAGGATGGAGATCAGACCGACCAAGCTGTTGATCTGGGTGTCTGAGCAGGCCAACCCCACGAGGTCACAGTGCAGGCAGTAGCAGTGAGAGAGTACACTGATCTGAGGAAAGAGCAGATGCCACAGCAGGATGGGTGCCGGGAGGTTGAGCAGGACAGCTCTTACCAGAATGGTAGTACCTGCTTTGGCCATGGCTGAGGGGGTAAGGATTGTGGCATAGTGCAGAGGGTCCCGGATGGCAATAAAGCGGTCGAAGGCCATGGCCAGGAGTACGCCAGATTCCACATAGGTGAAGGCATGGATGAAGAACATCTGCACTGCACAAAGATCAAAGGGCAGCTCACGAGCTCCCAGCCAGAAGAGCCGCACCATGGTGGGGAAGGTGGAGGCACAGAGGCCCAGATCAGAGGCTGCCAGCATGGACAGGAAGATGTACATGGGCTCGTGTAAGGCTGGATCTGTGCGGATCAGGAAGAGGATAATACTGTTACCCAGGATGGAAACCACACAGATGAGGTTGATGGGGATGGAAACCCAATGATGAGAGGCTTCCAGGCCTGGGAAGCCAGTGAGCAGGAAGGTAGAGTGACCGGATGTGCTGGTGTTGCAGGAGGACATAGTAATTCCACGAGGCAGTTGTCCACCCTAGGAGTAAGAGGCATTTGTTCATTTGATCATTACTTATAAAGTTCCTGCTAAGTGTGGGCTGGAAAGAAAGAGCTTCCCCATAACACTTTCTTAGGCCATGAAACAAACCCTACTTCTCTTAGGAGCTCTATTCCCCTCCATTTCCTGGCTAGTTTGATCTTTTTCTCTTTGACTAAAGTGGCATTGAATAAATTTTCTGAGTTGATCTCTGCTTATTGTTTACAGCTATTTCTTTAGCCACTCAGCAACTATCTTCCCTTTGGCCTAAATAACCTATTTTTTTTTCATTTAAGTTAAACCTAAAAGCCTCTTCCTCCAAAATGTCTTCCCAGATTAAGTACCAAAGAAAGGAGAATAATTTTCTGTAGAAATTTAAAATAAGATTAGAAACAAGAAGTTTAAACTCCATTTCTATTTATTCTTAGAGGTGGGTTTTCCAGTCTGAGAGATTTATTAACAAATACACCATAAAGGACACATTCAAACAAAGGATGTTTTCAAAAACCGTCCTTTTACAAGACAGGTTGCTTATTCCTCTGGTGCTGTTATGGAACATTTTCTGTAACCCCTTTTCTAGAAATGCCTTTGGGGCCCAAAATGGGTTCTTTAAATGTGCTTAATGGTGACAAAGTTCTCTCTTGTGAAGATGAATTGGCTTAAAGGAAGTATTCCGGAGTTCAAGTCTAAGTCTTGTAAATAAGATGGTAGTTTACCAGATGCATGCAATTTTGTTAATCTCCTTCCCCTATCCTACCTCCCCTTCACTGGTTACTTAAAGCTTGCTTATTTTCTTCTGATCCTACCTTCAAAACAGTCCTGTGGTTGTGGACTCAATGAGAAGAAACTTTCCTCTTAAATATCTCTTCTTCAGCCACCTTACTATAAAAGCTGATATGACAGGGCCAAGTACTTTGAAGTTCTCCCCAGCTGGGGGCAGAAGGTGGAAGCTGGCAGGTCTTGAAGGGCATCACCTGAAGAGTCAGGCAGAGCAGCATGAGCTTCCAGAACCCCAGGGTTAAGAAATGCTATACGAAGGAGCCCAGAGTGTAGTATGCAAACTCATCTGTTTCTATAACCTCACATAGCACTTTTAAGTTACACCTTCTCCCTGCAATTCCTCTCCTCAGAACAGGACTCCACCTCCACTTGTCTACCAAGCACCTCACACTGGTTTGCATTGTAGATTGAATGTCCGGCAGAACCACAAACTCTAATTCCTCCACTCCCTCCCCAAAGCTCACCATCCAGTACCTGTTGGTTAGTGCCTCCCTTCCTTTCCTGTTATCCATGAAATACCTAGAAAAATAATTCTGTGTCGTTTCACTTTGTAACATATTCTCCAAATCTGCTGTCTTTAAACTCTCCCCTCCTTTCAGATCCCAATGAAACTAATCTAGCTGAATCATCATTTCCCTGAATATTATAACAGCCCAACTGCCCCACTTTCTTCTGTCTTTCTGTATTCTGATTCATCTTCCAAATTTCCATTAGAATTATAATCAAAATATTTATGAAAAGACAAGTATGGACACTCCAATTAATATATGTATAGAGAGAAAAAATTGTGATCAGATTTCTATTGGGAAGATGTCACCTATCATAACTGTGTTTCATGATCATCAGTGGTTCCCAGATACCTGCAGGATCAGGTCTATGCAAGATCTTCATACTGAATCCAGAAGAGGAAAGACCTTGTCCATCCTACATCCCTAGTCTTTTCAGTAGCCTCTCTCTAAGTATTATAAACTCTTAGGACATTTTTCTACTCACCAAATTTACCATAATTGATCATTTAAAAAATATTTTTATTGATATATATCATAGACGTAGAAAAGTCTGCATATCATAAGTGTAAATCATGATGAATTTCCACAAAGTGAAAACTACACCTACTAACACTGAGATCAAGAAACAGAATACTGTCAGCACCCCCAGGACCCTCTGTGAACTCTTCCAGACACTCCATCCTCTCAGTGATAACTGCTGTCCTGATGTCTAATACCACAGATGAATTTTGCCTATTTTTGAACCTTATATAATTAGAATCATATAGTATGTACTCGTTTGTGTCATTCACTCAACTTTATATCCATGAGATTCATCCATATTACTATATGCAGTTGTATTTTGTTCATTCTCATTGCTGCATAATTTACCATTGTGTGAATATACCACAATGTATTTATCCATTCTATTGTTGATAGACATTTGGATAATTTCAAGTGTGGAGCCTATTATAAATAGTGCTGCTGTAAACATTCTAATACATTTCTTTTGTGAATACATGTATGCATTCTATCGGTTGTATACCTAGGAGTGGAATCATTCTATCACAGACTATGCATATAGTCAGCTTTTGTAGATTCTTCCAAAAACCTTTCAAAAGTGATTGTACCAATTTACACCCACACCAACACTGTAGGAGAGTTCAATTGTTCCACATCTTCATCAATGCTTTGTGTTGTTGGCTTTTTTAATTATAACTATTCTAGGAGTGTGTAGCAGTATTGCCTTGTGGTTTTAATGCATATTTCTGATTTCTAATAAAGTGAGCACTTTATATGTTTTCTGGCTATTTGAATATCTCCTTTTGTGAAATTCTTTTTAAGTCTTTTAGTCAATTTTCTATTGGGGTACCTGCATTTTCCATATTGTTTTGTATGAGTTCTTTAGATAGTCTGAATATGCCACTGTGCATTTTTATGTTTGTAAGTGACTGGGCCATTTTCTAATGGCAATTCTTATGAAACTTATGTAACCTTGACAGGCTTCTATTTCCTGAGTCTGTTTTCCATATCTTCATGCATGAACCAGCTAAATCCTGTAGTCAGATGCCTCACACAATACCTAAAACACTGTATTCTTCACAATGTTAGTTCGCTATGCTTGTGTATTCAGTGAATGTCTGAGACTCTTTTAAGGCACTCCTTTATAATGAACACTAAGAAAGATAAGCTCTTGGACAATATCAAATTTCCATCATTCCTTCTTTTTCCTCTGTTCCTGGACATATCTCTTTAGTGAACTGTCAGATAAAACTGGCTGAGGAAAGTTTCATAAAGGGAGTCATTTCACCTGTCTGAATCCCCTCAACTGTTTCCCCAGGCTGAGTTCAGTATTGCTCTGTACACGCCTTCATCATCAACAAGTCACACCACAGTCTATTATAATACCTCTGAGCAACTGTCAAGGTCAGGGCCACACTGTACAACTGCAGGGGGCACCATACGCATTCTGGGCTGTGTGAATGGGCCCTCCTGGAGTTGTGGCTCTCAGCCTGTGCTGTCAGGGAGGATGGCCCTGACCATGAGCCAGAAACTGCATTGCTGACCCCCCCATACTGGTGGGAAAATGGATATCAGACACTGACAATGGTGGTCGAGAGCACTGTGTGAAGTTACACTCACAGAGGAGGTCAGGAGAAGCTACTCAGTTCAAAGAGGAAACACCTGTGTCTTGGACCAGAAAATGTTTGTCTTCCTTATTGTAAACCTAGTACCTAGCATAGTGCCCAGCATAGTGTCATATAGGTTTGTACCAACCTTCTGTCCAGAGCAGCCAAAGTGAAAATTACATGTCCACAATCCCAGATGAAGAAGAGTCAGAGAACTGCCTTCTCAGGCACATGCCAATTTGGATGCCTGCTTTCTCTGTTGTTCCTAAAGATCCATACATCACTGTGGTAGAGTTAAAGCCACCCTGGGCTGTCCCATTTTTTTTCCTTTTTGGCATGCTTCTTGCTTTCTCATACTTCTTCAAGGTCCTAAGTTTATTAGATGATAGTAAGAATCAGAAAATAAAATGTCTGTCTTTTATACATGCACTCTACACGTATTACTTTACTTAATTCTCCAGCCCTGTGGGATATTTTTTGATTTTCCAATGAGAAAATTGTGGCTCAGGGAGGCTAAGTAATTTTCCTAAGGTTGTGCTGCTAGGTGGTGGAGCCAGGATTTAAATCCAAGTGGCCTAAAGAGAAAGCCTATTCACTTAATTCCTTCACATAAAGAAATAACAATTCTGACCCTTGACACTTCAGATGTTATCAGATCCTTTGCCCATAAAATAATTCAAAGGCAAGGTTTTTTGTCCCCTTTTTCCAACCCCATTTCCCTTTAAAGCAGAGGTTTGCAATGGGAATAAGTTCACCCACTAAGAGAAGCTGCCTTCAGAACAATGCAACCAGGCTTCCCTGCCTCCCATCACTCCCAGTTTCTCCAACATTTCCACACAGATTATGGCCCATCCTCTGAATGCAGAGCCAAAGTTATCTTCCTTATCCCAACTGTACCCAAGATCCAAGAATGCAGCAGTATCTGATACAAGGGAGGCTGCATCCTCCTCCTCCTGCTCCAATGCTGCATGGGTGACAAAGGAGTTCACCAAAAAGCTGTGTCCTTGTCATGTAAAAAAAGGACAATAATTCTGACCTCATAGAGTGGTTATGAACATGGGAAAGATTACAAACTGTTTAGCACATCACAGGCATTGATTAAAATGTAATGATAACCAGACACCACCCTAGGATTTCACAGCCAGTATCTCTCGAAGTCTCCCTTCTTTCAAAGCCTATACATGGCATTATTCCTTTTCTTCAGAAGAGGAAATAGAGTCTGAGAGGTCAGCAAACCAGTCAATGACCACGTTAAGAGTAAGCAGAAGAGACCAGCTTCAAGTGCATGTCACTTGACTTCAAAGCTCATGCATCTCTGTTCCTCAGCATTTTCATCCCTAAAATGTTCTTAAAATATTTTTCTCTTGAGATAAACGTCATGTTATGCTGCTTCTTTCTGTTAGTTATGATCATTCTTAGCATATTAATGCTGAAAATATCCACCCACAGAGATGAAATAGGATTACACAGTCATGGGCTCTCCTCATATACAACCCCTGCCTCCTTCCCGACCACTTACATTCATCAATCCTTGAGGGTCCCCATGGAAAAGTCCTAAGACCAAAGGGGCCCCTGTGCTTATTGACCGTCCCTGTGTTACATACTGTGTGAGTTAAATTATAGGCTCGTGGCTTAGGAAGAAAAATTTTCTCTCCAAAGCAGTAATCTCCTGAAAGAGCAGTAGAGAAACTTGATAAAACTATATGTGGAAGAAAAATAAAATAAAGATGGTTATAGAGAGATGGAGACAGATAGATGATAGATGATGGATAGACAGACTGAGAGGGAATCAGTGCAGAGCAGACCCTCTTGAGGAGGAATAAAATTAAACCATAGTCTCTGCCCTTCTACCATCTTACTCATCCAGGTTCTGGAAGACAACAAATAGTGCAAAGACTGTTTATTTCTCTAATCAGGGAAGTCTATCCTCAAAAGCCAATCTATGAGTCACTGAAAGGAGATGGCTCAGCTTAGAGAAGGTTGGACACCATCCCTCCACCAAGGTTTCTATGGCAACAAGGCATCAGTCTCTAGCACTCCAGGGAATGTGAGGTGTTAAGCCTCAGGCTTAACCAGCTGAGTCCTGGGGCCAAGAGAGAAGTTTCAGAAAAATAGGCCCTGGCACTGCATCCCTAGCCTAGAAAAGGCTGTCAGGAGCCAGGAACCTAAGTTTTCCCCAAGCCCATGATGCTATTGTGCTTTAGCCACAGTTAGGTCTAATACTGCCCTGCTCAGAAATAAGCTTTGCATAAACCTGTCTAGGCCAAGCACCTATAACTGGGAAGTCACAAATTGTCTGCAGGCCCCCTATCTTCCTTGAAACAACTCAGACCCCTCAATCCCTATCACTTTCTAGCTGTTTGGGGCTTTGATTATATTACAGGGATGAATGGAGGATGTGTGGGGAGGGGTCCTATTCTTCACACCTCCTTCCTCCCCATGCCACTTACAAACTGAGAGACATTCAGAGGCTACTGCTGAGCATTAACAAAGGACTTAGATCCTGAAAGCTATTGATGAAATTACAGTGAGATCTGATTAAAGGAATAAAATTAGAGTTTCTCAAAATGTTTTAGTTTGTTTATAGATTCGGGGATACATATAGAAAAAATCATTATTATTAATTAAATCTGATCCTAGAAGTCTTTTTTTTCTATCCTTTATTTAATCTCTTTAAATATTTTTAAACAGGAGATTCTCTTCAAATCTGATCATATTAAGCATTGCCTCATTTTGAAAGTTGGTAACCAAAATCCTTGATTAAATTTAAGTGGTAAAGCCAGGGTCTGGAATGGGTCAAGAATATCTCTAGTATTGAAGATATCAAAGTTTAAATGATAGATAGGTAGATGGGTAGACAACCTAGAGCAGAGACCTTTCACATAAGTCATTGGCATCTGTGAATATTTTGTAACCTGGCCTTCTGTGATCTTCCCTCCGGGATTAACACAGATAAATCTGCGAAGCTACCTGCTACCTGCAGAGCTATCTGCAAATATGGCCTCTTTAACTTCCTTAAATGTTTTAATAGCATGAATAATGTGTGTTCTGTTAAAGGCGCGTATCTCATATCGGCATTTCAGAGGTTGAGACAGTTTGGCATATTACATATATCCTAGGTAGAGAGCACAGGGTTAGAAGTGTATGCTCAAGATACAGACTGTCTGAGTTTAAATCTTGGCTTTACTACTTATGATTTATAAAACCATGGACAAATTTCTTAAGCCCTCTATGTCCTAAATGTTCTCACTTATAAAAGGGAAATGACAAGAGAACTTCTGTCACTAAGTGGTGGTGACGTTAAATGAGTTCATGAAGAAATCATAAGCCCATTATAAGGAGTAACCACAATCAGCTGTTACCTAGGTGCCAGCTTTCTCAACCTGAGTCATCCTAGAATAAGATGGAGAGTGACTCCCCTCTGCCTCTGCTCAAACTAGTCAGAATATGTCATCTAAGGGAAGGTTTAGTTAAGCATCTAGACGCCAGATTGATCCAGAGTCCATACTCTAGGCCTGTCTTTGTCCCAAAAGCAGAAGTCCCACAGTAGGATTCAGGACACCTATCACATGCAGCCTATGTTAGGAGTATCCACTGCAGCCGAGCCTAGAGAACCATCAATAAATTTTTTTCCAGATTTGACCAATTGGTTGAGGATTGAAGAGGAACAGCATTTCCTTTCATCATGAGGTGACCACGTTCCTTGGCCAGATCATCAAGGAATAATCAAACTCAAAAAGGGTAATGATGTGATAAAAGCTCATCACAGATGCCCACCCAAGCTCATTATGTTGCAAGAGGGAGGATCAACAAAGGCCTTAAGGTCATTCTCACCTGGAATGGAAAGATCTGGAGGGAGGTTGCCTCCCCTAAACAGATACCATCCAGCACTGCCCAGTGCTGCCAGGCCTCGGCCCAGACCCCAGTTTTGACACCCTGGTCCCTGCACTCACCAAAACTCCAGAGCTTGTCTCCTCTCATCTGCCCCTCTTTTTGGAAAATCATTTCTTGCTGTGTCCACAAAGGCCAGTACTTTATAATCCTCTTGGTGGAGGTAAGGAAATAACAGGTCTGCTGGGATCCAGGTACAAATCTAAGAGATTTTCATAGTTGAACTTCCTGAACCCCCTGAGTTCTGGGCCAGGCAGCTCTGGGACTTGGAAGGAAGCATCAGGAAGTGCATCCTAATGATTTTTCTTATGTGGCACCAGAGGGATTCTAAGATGTCCTGTACTGAGCACCTGCTCTTTCTAAAGAGCCAGGGTATGAATTTCCTGGTGGCAGATGGAGGAAGGTGGGGAGAAAAGAGGATGGCTAGAGACTGGGACACACTCTGTCCTTCTGGGACAACAGAGGCCATAAGGAATTTCTGCTTCTAGAAAGAATGAGCACAGGCTCTTTCCAAATTCTGCCAGAGGGATATCACGCAGTGTAACCAAAGAGATATGCATGAGTGCTTCAGACATGGGACATGCTAAAGAGGAGAAAAGAGGTTCTCTAACTTTATGCCTATACCTAGGGAATGAAGGTGGCTGAAAATAAAGTTATACTGATGAAGCAATCCCTCTCTCTTCCAGTAATACCCTTGGAGATCATCCATCAAGCATGATGTAGTGGGAAAGCTATAATCTATTTCTGAATCCGTCACTTACTGTGTGATAATGAGCAAATTACTTTACCTCTTTGAACCTCTTATGCTTTATCTGTAAACTGGGGATAATGGTTATTTCATGGGATTATTGTTAGAATACACGAAGGCACTCAGAAGGGCTTGCAAGCTCCACACGTACTCCCTTTCCTTTCCAGTAAAAAATTGAGAACTCGTTTCAGTTACCTATCTAGACTCCTCTACGTCCAGCATGTTACAATAACCTTCCCCTACCACACATGGTCAGGGGATTTTTTAAATAAACTTTTTATTTTGGAATAATTTTTTATTTACAGAAAATTCTCTTAAAAATGGAACTGGAAATTTCAAAGCGTGAAGTGTTTTTAGGTTTCCTAAATCTATAATAAATATCAAAGTTCAACTGATGTTTTAACCTTAAGTTATAAGGGACAAAAATAAAAATAAAAAGACAGGATGTCTGAGTTGGAATGAATTGAGAATTCTAGCTTGACCAACCTCCCTCTTTTCTCCTCTGCAGTTTATGGCCACACCCCTTACTAGCTGCCCCTCAGCTTCTGCTTGGACAGCACAGTCTGTTTTCTCAGTGATGTCGCTATAATGAGGGTCTTCCCTGGACCTTTACTCTTGAGCACTTGTGCTTACTATGTTGTCTCAAACCAGTTGCTTTACTCCTTTCAGCCTCGGTGTCCCCACCTGTGATATGAAGATAATAACCCCTAAGTCACCAAATTGTTGTGTGGCTTAAATAAAATAAAACCTGAAATAGCGGCATTATTCACAATAGCCAAAAGGTGGAAGCAACCCAAGTGTCCATCAACAGATGAATAGATAAGCAAAATGTGGTGTACATACAATGGAATGTTATTCAGTCTTCAAAGAGAAGGAAATTCTGACACGTACGACATGGATGGACCTTAAGGGCATTATGCTAAGTGAAATAAGGCAGTCATAAAAGGACAAATACTTTGATTCCACTTATATGAGGCACCTGGGATAGACAAATTCATAGAGAAAGAGAATGGTGGTTGCCGGTATAGAGTTTCAGTTTGGGATGATGTTCTGGAGATGGATGGTGATGGTTATACAATGTGAGTGTACTTTTTGCCACTGAACTGTACACTTAAAAATGGTTAAGATGGTAAAATGTCATGTTCTGTGTGTTTTACCACGATTTAAAAATCAAAATAATAATATAACCTGAGAATATCCCCGGCTCAGTGACAAGAACACTGTTGCTTCTCAATAAATGTCAATTCCCTTCTTACCACTCACTGGTGTGATACCTGCCTTGGGGTCATGCCGAAGAAATCTCTCACACCCAGAACGTTAAGAGTATCAGTCACGTGAAAGAAAATTCCCTTCTGAAGTAGGAAGCAGATGGTGGCACTTGAGGGAGAGCACTAGACACTCTTCTCTGCATCCAAACCTCCTTAAAAGCAGCTTCCAGACGTGGACATAGCATCTAGGTGGGGGGCGATGACCGGTGTCCAAGAAAACAGCATCGACTCCTCCGTCCTGTAGACAGGACACTCTACAAGATCGGATCCTGGAGACGCGAGGGCGTCCAGCTGCTCCCGGGTCCCAGCCTCTAAAGGCTCGGACAGCACCCGCGGCCCAACTCCGCCTCCTGCCCTCCCGGCCCCGCTCCGGCTCCTCTGGCCGCCTCCCTCGTCCACACACCCCCTCGGCTCTCCCTCCCGCGGCTCCGCCCCTCCCGCCCCCGCTCCGCCCCTTTCCTTCCAGACTTGCCTCTGAGAGGAAAATGAAAGTGAAATAGAAGCCGCCCGGAGCCCGCCGATCTGGTGAGTGAGCCCCGCCAGACCGAGGTACCCCTGCGCTCCCTGGGAGACCCTCTCCTCCCCCCACTCCGGATGCGAACAGCCCTTCCAGGCGGTCCGCGCCCCTAGAGCCCGCCCCATCTGCCCCTTCTCCGGCCGGGTCGCTCAGCCCAAGCCCAGCGGTTGTTCCGGTGGGCCGACTGCCTGGGAGGGGCTGGGTGTGAATGTGACTTCGGAGTCACCCCGCAGGGGCTCAGCTGCCCTGAGGCTGGCCCCTGAGCCGGGAGGAGGGGCAGGTGAAGCGGTGAGAACCAGGACTGTCACCTCGCCCGGTGCGGGATGGTCTGCAATGCTGGAGACTCCCATCCCCCAAAGTCTCCCCCATCCCAGGAGTGAGAGGGGCAGGCTGTTTAGGATGTTCAACTAGAAATTTACGCGCCTTCGAGACTGCTCTATGCCCTAGAGGAAACGAAGACAGGAAGTAGATTTGGAGCAGCTGAGAGAGGAACCCAGGGCGTGCTCTCAACATGCGTGTACATTACCGTAAAGATCAGTGAAGATGTAGGCAAAGCATGTAGCGTCTCTCTGGCACGTGGAAGGCGCGTGGTCAGTGACCACTGATATTATGATTATAATGCTCCATTATAACCTCTATTATGTCAGCAACACGGAGGCCTGTTGCCCTGGGTCCGCAGAAGGCGGATGGGAAGCCTGGGCACTGAGGGTTTGAGCAGGGATGGACGTGATGAAAGTAGAATTGTCAACAGCCTTAGCTCTGAGGTTCCCACCGGTTTTCCCTGCCTCTTTGGGGGATGCAGTTTCTCCTTCTGACTGACTGGATCAATGGACCAGACTATGGAGGAGAAGTTCTTGTTATTCAGGTTGACATTCTTATGTTTTCTTGTTTTCATCCTTCCAGTTCACTCTCCCTCTGTTTTCCTCTGCATCGTTTTTCTCTTGCAAACTCCTTCTCCTTTTCTCTTTTCCCTTTCTTCTCTCCCCACCAGTTCCCCTCAGGGTCACCACAGTGTTGCTTAACTGGCTATGGCCTCAGCAATGCCCCTGGCAATGATGTGGGAGGAGGTCACGTGCCCTGTCTGCCTGGATCCCTTCGTGGATCCTGTGAGCATCGAATGTGGCCACAGCTTCTGCCAGGAATGCATCTCTGAGGTTGGGAAGGATGGGGGAAGCATCTGTCCTGTGTGCCGGCAACGCTTTCTGCTCAGGAACCTCCGGCCCAATCGGCAGGTAGCCAACATGATGGACAACCTTAGAAAAATCAGCCAGGGTACCAAGGAGGGTACACCGGGGGCGCAATGTGCAGTGCATGGAGAGAAACTTCACCTGTTCTGTGAGGAAGATGGGAAGACCCTTTGCTGGGTGTGCGCCCAATCTCGTAAACACCGTGACCATTCCATGTTCCCTATCGAGGAGGCTGCTCAGGAGTATCAGGTGAGGCCTAAGCACAGAGACACCAACAGGAAGAAAGAAGGTGGGCCCTGATAAGTGCTTTGTTCCCCAGAGGTGAGGATGGGAAAGAGTCACCTCTGGAGTTGAAGAGTTGGGTAAAGGAGGGGTGTCCTTCCTTCCATGTCTAGTGTAAGGGGATAATTGCAGGCTAAACACAACCTTCTCATTCCCTAGGAGCAGGGGCTATGCTGTGGTAAAATGCTTCAAGGATCACCCCACCCTGCTACTTGGTCTGGTTGGGGACTAACCTGTTATCTTTCTCTGCAGGAGAAGCTCCAGGGGGCATTGGAAAAACTGAGAAAAAAACAGGAGATGGCTGAGAAGTTGGAAGTGGATGTTGCAATAAAGAGAGCAGACTGGAAGGCAAGAGTCATGTCCTGAAGGCTGCGCAGGGTCCAGGGTCCTGGACTCACAGCCTTAACCATAGCTATCTCTGTCTGAGGAGTGATAGAGTTGGTATAACTCACTCTCCAAGAACCAGCTGCCCTCTAGGTCTCCAGATAGAGGGGAATAAAAAGAATGGAAGCTCAAAGGAGAGCTCCCCATAAAGGCATGAAGATCAAGAATCACAGAATAAGGTTCTGAGAGGGTTGAGCTATACCCTAAATCTCCCCACTCCTCTGAGCCCAGTCTTGGGGGCTGATGGCATCAGTACCTCGTTGTCTAGGACAGAGGTATCACAGGAGAGAAGCCCAACTGCTCGGTCTTTCAGGAACTAACAAGGGCTGTGAGGAATAGACTTTGGGGAACCATCAACACCTGAGGTAGAAAAACTCATCTGACTAGTTGGTTGCTTGACTGTGTCCAGATCACTGGTCCAAAATATAATGGAGAACTAAAGTTCATTCTACACTGGTGATTTGTTAGTAGAGGCAGGGCATGTCAGGCATTAGGGAGAAGTGGAAGGAACTCATGGACAGTGCCTTCCAGAAGAGGAAGATTTGGGATTGAGGAAGGGTGAGTCAGGCTGTGGTGGCAAAAGGGATCGTCCTATGTCATTGGGTAGCCTTCCAGCTCCTAGCAAGAGAGGGTGAGCAAAGAAGGTCCCAAAGCCACCCTTTCCCAGGACTTAGGGATGGTAGATGGTATTGTGAACCTGTCGTTGTGAGGTTCTTGGGAGTAGGAACAGGTGTTACTCTCTTGGTAACTCATTGAGACGTGAAGACAAAGGGACACATTTGCGTGGTGACTGGGTTTTGGAAGAGAGGTTGAAAAAAGTCTCTGATGCCATAGGTTCATGCAGCTGTGCTTGTAGGCCAGCTACAATGTGCTCCCTACCATTCTCTTTCCCCTCTCAGCCCCAGAAGCCTCGCCCACCTACCTCCCCAGCAAAATTGTGTGTGTGTGTGTGTGTGTGTTTATTCCCAGACAGCATGTGCGAAGTGGTAAGTCTCCAGGGTCTAGAAATAGGTACTGATACCTCCATTCCCAAAGCCTGGGAGATTTTAATAAACACCACCTCTCTCTTTCCCTTGACACCAAAGAGGAAGGTTGAGACACAGAAATCTACGATTCATGCAGAGTTTATGAAGCAAAAAAACTTCCTGGCTGAAGAGGAAGAGAGGCAGCTGCAGGAGCTGGAGAAGGATGAGAGGGAACAGCTGAGACGTCTGGGGGAGACAGAGGCTGAGCTGGCCCAGCAGAGCCAGGCCCTGCAGGAGCTGATCTCAGAGCTGGAGTGGAGGAGCCGCGGCTCAGCCCTGGAGCTGCTGCAGGTGAGGGGAGGATGGAGGCCCCCTCTGAGATGAAAGGAGGAACCGAATAAAGCCAGAGCTGTGTGGAGGTACCGTTAGAACAAACGGAAACCTGGTCCCTGGAATATTCTTAAATAAACTGGAATTCAGACCCATGAGTGGTTTGCATTCAAGGCATAGAAGGGTACAGATTTAGGAGGGGATATTCCATTCAGCAATTAACAGAAATGGCCATCCCTGGTAAGTGCTTGCTCTAATACCAGGTGTGGGACCTTGAGAATATTCCTTAATCTTTCTGAGCACCCAGTTTCTCATATGTTAAATTGATATAATATATATCTCAAAGGATTTTTATGAGGATTAAATGAGAAAATCCACTAAGACTCTCAGATGAGTGGCCATGAAAAGATTTTAAAATCAATGTAATATAATGAAAAACACTGAACTGAAAATTCAGAGACAGTAGCCAAGCTCCAGCCCTGCCACCAATTCTCTCCATAACTCTAGGTTAAGTCCTTTTCCTTTCCTGGACCTAATTTCTGCATTTGTGAAACAAGAGAGACAGAGCAGACTAAATAACAAGGGTTGCCCAAACTTTAGTCATAAATGTATCATCTTTACACTTTCTGCTACTTCCATGAACTACCTAAATGATTTTAACGTGTTATTATTCTTTAAATTGTCTCACTCTTTTCCCTGAATAAATTTAGTTTAAAAGGGAATTTTTCCAAAGCAGTAGGAGCTAAGAAATCATGTGTTTATGTGTTACTGATGCTTTTTCTAATTTATTTCATAACAATCATAATATTAACTGCAAATTCTTAAATAGCCCATATTACCTGCCAGGCATTCAGGTGGGTGCTACTATTATTTCTGTTGCATAGATGAGAAGACTGAGATGCAGAGACGTTGAAACTTAGTGAGAGACTAAAGCTAAATAACTTGAGCAAGTTCACCCAAACAGTAAGAGGTAGAGTTAAGATTAAAATATATACCTTTTTTTTGAATCATCAGTATATGTTCTACTTAAAATTATCTCATATCTATCAGTGATATGTTTGCCTCACTTTCGGAAACTGAATGATGGTCTCAGAAGTCCCCTCTGCTCTAACATCCTACAGTTCTGTCTCCCATACCTTTTCACTGTCTCTGTCAGATGTGGTCATGAAGCCATTTCTTTCTGGTTTGTGCAAAACTGATTTTATTTGGCTTTCCTCTGCCCAACATTGAACCAGGTTTTCTAAAGCACTTTGGACTGGGCCTTGGAGCCTGCCAGCTCCCACGTAAGGGCCCCCAACCCCTGCAACAGAATATTCTCAGGTGATTTGATTTCCTATACAGGAGGGGGCAGCATTAACTATAGCACACAACAGAGGTCTAACTAACCAACCCTTCCTCCCCAAACAATTCAAGCCATCAAGTGAGCTAGAGCAGATTCTGGTCATCCTACTTGGCCATTCTCTCCCTGTGACTGTCTCTGGACTTCAGCCAGGCTGGACTTTTTGCCCTCTTCCACCCTGCTCCCTCCCTTCCCCTGCCCCCAAGAATCTGGTCTTTCTGAGTCAGAGTCCTTAAACTGATGATCCTTCCCTAGCTATAGGTCACACCCATGCTGGGTTTTTGGTGATTCCACAAACATCCACACATCCTTTCTGCTCCGAGCTGATCAGAGTTATCTTTTGGGCCTTGGCCCAAAGGAAGGGGAAAGGCAGTGCCCCAGGGACCACAGGGAGGTGTCACATCTCCCACAGGGCTGAAGTCTCAGTGGTGAACCAGAAACTCCAGAACTTACTCTCTATCTCTTTTCTCCTCAGGAGGTGAAAATTGTCCTGGAAAGGTAAGGAGAAGTTTTCTTTGTTAGAAGAGGGGATGGCAGGAAGCATATATCCCTATGAAAAAGGTTATTGAGTTATAAGTACAGGCACTGAAGTTTTCTCCATCCACCTCTCTATTCTCAAAGATCTGATCCTCTATAAAATAGTTTCTGATCTCAGAAGGCTAACACATGGACATCTCAGATGGTGAATTGCCCAAAGTGATTGTATTATAACATCTCCACACAGTAAAGCCCTGCCAAACAGGGAAATTCTGGGAAGTTTTAGGTCTATGTATTGCTGAGATTTCTTCTTTAGATGGACTATAACCAGTTACAAGCTCTCAGAAAGGGCCGTGATAAGACCCACAGCATAGGCGAGACTCCTCAAGTTTCCTTACAGAAGTAATTCAGCTTATATCAGATGCCTCGCCTGTAAAATGAAATAGAATGTGCTTGCATAGTGACCCCAGGCTTGGAGAAGAGATACAGACTGTCCACATGCTGCAGAGCCTCATATAACCAGGAACTCCTGTGTAGGAACTAAATCCTACATTTTTTGCCTCTCACTCCCACCCCCAGAGACCTAAACACAAGAGGTATTTGTGAATCTGAGTTGAATTAAATTATCAGAGGTTATAGTGTTAGTGCTTGAGGTAGGAGGTAGGAGTGGAAGAAAGGAGTCTCAAACACTCTTTTCCCCAGGAGTGAGTCCTGGAACCTGAAGGAGCTGGACATTTTCTCCCCACACCTGAAGAGTTTGTGCTGTGTGCCAGGGCTGAAGAAGATGCTGAGGATGTACGCAGGTGAGGCGAGCTCTTGGAGCTGCGGGGCTGGAGCTGCAGGGGTTACTGAGGGTGTGGAGTGGGTCCCAAGGTTAGGGAGAATAAGAGTGGACACCAGGTCAGAAGCAGGCCACAGCAGGCGGGGCAGAGACAGAGGTAGGGAAGATGGTTCTCTCACAGGTCAGGGCAAAGGCCAGACTGGCTGAGGGTCACTTCCTCACATGGTGAGGTTCAGGGTCACCGCCTCATCCTTGCCCTGGAGTTTACACAAATCCCCCCACCACAGGCACAGGGTTACTGATTTCCCACACACAAGACCTGACTGTGGTCCTCTCTCTGCAGTACACATCACTCTGGATCCAGACACAGCCAACCCATGGCTCATCCTTTCAGAGGATCGGAGACAAGTGAGGCTTGGAAACTCTCGGCAGCAGGTGCCTCTAAGTGAAAAGAGATTTGATAATTATCCCATGGTCCTGGGTGCCCAGCGCTTCAACTCTGGGAAACTTTACTGGGAGGTAGATGTGACCGGAAAGGAGGCCTGGGACCTGGGGGTTTGTAGAGACTCAGTGAAGAGGAAGGGGCTTTTTGCACTCAACTCCGAGAATGGCTTCTGGACAATTTGGTTGTGGAACAAACAAAAATATGAGGCTAGCACGCACCCCCAGACTCTCCTCCATCTTCAGGTGCCTCCACGCCAAGTTGGGATTTTCCTAGACTATGAGGCCGGCACTGTCTCCTTCTACAACATCACTGACCATGGCTCCCTCATCTACATCTTCTCTGAATGTGCCTTCACTGGACCTCTGCGGCCCTTCTTCAGTCCTGGTTTCAATGACACAGGACAAAACACGGCCCCTCTGACCCTCTGTCCGCTGAAGATGGGACAGTAGGAACCCACTGACTGTTGATGGCACTCTCTGGGCACTGCCACCCTCCCTGTTGGCACCCCTTCTCAGCCACAGACCCTGCCTCTTTTCCCATGAACTCTGTACCACCTTTGTCTCTACAGAGGCATCAGGATCCCAGCCAGCAGGCTTTAGCAGCAAGGTCACTTCAACACCAATATTCCTGCCCTAGGTTGCTTTATGATTCCCTCCAGGGAAGCAGACTCCTTATATTTGGCCCAAACTCATCTGGATCAACCAAAAAATGTGATTCTTCTCTATGTGACTTAAGTTTTGTTTTCTCCTCCCTTTCTCTAGGTTGTTGCCTTTGGTCAGATCTCTATTATATCTTGCATGGTTTGCAAAAGGGCTTTCTAAAAAAATTGTACCTTAATCTATCCTATTCAGTCCTTCCTTAATGTTGAAATACTTGACAGCTCTGAATATAATTAATAATGATGTATCTGTAACATTGCTCATGTTCTTCCTGCCTGGAGTGCCTCCCCACCCTCATTTGGAATATTTGGCTTGGACTGAAGACCCAGGTCAAGAGTCTCTTGTGTAACTCCCCACAGCAGCCACTGTGGGGATAGAAGGCCATGTGAGGCTCTGATCACTGCCTGAGAGGGGGTGCTACCTCCTCACTATGAGGGAACTCCTGGTTTTGAAAGACAAAGTTCTTCTGGGGCCAGTGTAACTCTCTGGACCTCTGCATCTCTGACCCTTACAGACCCAAGACACCTTCTGAGCATGTTGTTAGTGTTAGGTTGTGGAGAGCTAGTGCACATGAGTTTCGAGAAAGATTTCTACAGACAAATGGGGACAGAAGGAAGAAGTTTATTTACTTTTCCCTGGGGGGGAAAAAGGGCCAACACAGAAATAAAGGAAGTGGAGAATGTTGGCAGAGAGAACGGGGAATTCAGGCTTCTTATTTAGGGGGTGAAGAAGGTTTACGGCGGTAGCCATATTAACAGTGTACTGTTCCACCCACTCTGTTCTTTCTTCCTGGCCAGGATGTCAAAGTCCAAGAGTTGGCTCTCCTGCCTTTCCCTGGAGAAGGGAAAGCATATCTCAGCAGGAGATATGGCTGAGGCCTGAATCTCGCACCCTGCTGTTCACTCAGGAACTCTGTAAAAACAGATCTTCAAAAGCAATTTTAAGAGAGAAAGATTTATATCTTTTTCCATCTATTCAGCTCTTTTCAGAAGTGCAAAACAAAACTTCTGCATGGTACTTGTTAGTGAGAGAACTCATAGGATCTTAAACTGTTACCAGGAAATTGCAGGATTATTTTCCTGTTAATTTTGCAAGGCCACCCCTTTCACTTAGTAGTTGACCAGTGACAAAATCCAAGTTCCTGGAACTCTCTGTCCCTGAAGGATCAAGGTCGGGATGCCTCCTGCTCTCGGTGTTCTCCTCGACAACTGGAAAACTCCTATGCCCCTTGAAACATCTAATTTCAATATCATTCCTCTCTGAAATGCCCCTTTCTTGGGCAAATTTTTCTGACTTCTCCAGAAGAATAAATGTTGCATCCACTAAGGGATCCCGGAGACAGGGTGTGTATGCAGTGGGTGTGACCACCTCCCCAATAACAAGGAAGGGATTTGGAGCCTGGAGAAATGTGTGTCTGTCTGCATGTGTTCCATGGCAGCAGGAACGTGAGTACTAGGAAGAAAGAGCCCAGTTTGTCTTCCGCAAGCTTCCACTGCAGAGATTGAAGTATCCTGTCAGCTAAGGTGAGGGGAGAACGTGGGAGAAAGAGTGATTGTGAAGGTGGTTTCATCTCCTTCCTGTCTGAGTGACCAGGCCGCCTCCTCTCAAACTCCTGCCCCTGGCCCCATGGCTCCTACTTAAATGGTTGGTGGTGGAAAGAAGAGTTGTAAATGGGTATGAAAAAAAACCCAAACAAAGAAACCATCTAAATCTGGGACTCAGAGGTTGATGAGCCCTCTCAGACATCTGCAGCTCAGGCTGTGCCTCAGGGCCAGGGGCCTCGGGATGGAGGACAGAGAAGAGGGGCAGAGACAGGCTGGACAGCTTCTGCAGACAGAGACCCAGGAGAGTGGGATGGTCTCTGGGGTCAGGAGTAAAGGGTGGGACATGGACTCCCTCTGGAGTGTCCCCATAAGTGGGTTGCGGCAACTTCCTTCCCTTCCTTCTCTCCTCTCAAACCCTAAGTACCCCTCACTGTTTCTACCCCTCCTCAGTTCTCTTTGAGGGGAGAAACCATTCTCCCTGTTCTCACCCCTTCCCGTTCCTTCCAGATTCAGACCCCTCAGCCCTGGATGGTTCTGCCTCATTCCACCCACCTCCACCCTGTCTTTCTCTGAACTGATCTCCAGCCAGTGCATCCTTGGAGCTCCTCCCCAACACAAACGCATCTTGTTCTCACCCCACCTGGTTCTTGGCCTCACCTTTGACCTGGACCTCTGATGGCTGCTATGGGATAAAGGCCAGAGCCTGGAAGCCTGTGGGTGGCTGGTCTCCCTGGGTCTCCTGCAGGAATTGCCCAAGCTTGGTGAGGGATTGCAGGTGGGGAGGGTTAAGGTGTGGAAGGGGCTGGAGGGGGCTAGTATCTGCCCAGGGGAGTGTGAGTCGCTGCAGCATGAGGCTCTGGGTGCTTCTTTGTTGATGAAATTTCCTCCCTACTACAGTTCCTAAAATGCAGGGATTGAGGCTGAAGCTCTCCCCAGCCACATCCTGATTATAACGGAGTCAATTAAAGAGCATTTCAGATACCACAGGCCTGTCTTAGTGTGAAGCACACTTGCCCGGAGATATAGAGTGTGGCCACATCCTCTCTCAGCCTCCTGATTCTGCCTTGGGAACTGTTTCAACAGAGAGAAGTGTGGAGCCCACAGCCTTCTCCAGGCCGCTCTGTCTGTAGGGACAGCCCCAACAACGAGGAGCAGCAGCTATGTGTAGAGCCATTCTGCCCTAGGGAGAGAAAAGAAGGGATCCTAAGTCCTGTGGTAATGTCTGAGAAGGGTGTGGATGCTGGCCACTGCATCCCCTGTCCCTAACACAGTGCCAGGGACAAAGCAGGTTCTCAGGAAATAGTTGCTGGAATATGTCCTGGGAGTCCAGGTGAAAATTACATTTGGATTGAAAATGAGAGAGGATCTTACCTCAGATTGCATAAGACTAAATATTTACACTTCCAGGACAAGTGACTAATATAATAGTCGAGTCAAAAAGGTATTTCTCATTGTTTACAAAATGTGTTTTCTCTCCTCCCTCCCTCCCTCCCTCCTTTTGGACTCTAGAAGCCCTCAAGGTTCTTTGGAAATTCAGGAGGAAGTAGGAGCTCTGAGAGGGAGCCCCAGTAGTGCCATACTGGTTATCTTGATGATCTAGCATCTGTTTGGGTTTTTTACACTTTTTATTGACATAGATGTGCATTCAAAAAGGTGCACATAGCATGCAAATCAATGATTTTTTGTAACAAAATAAATATACCCCCATAATAGAATCCATATCCAGAACCAGAACATTACCAGCACCCCAGCAGATCTAACTGAGCTCCCTTCAAGTCACAGCCCCCAAGGCGATCACCATCCTCACCTAACAGCATAGATTTATTTTTATCTTTTGAATCATATATGAATGTAATTATACAGTACCCATTCTTTTATGCCTAACTTCATTTTAGCATCATAATGTCCATAACTCAACATCATATTGTAAGATTCATCCTTATTTTGTGTAATTGTGATGCATTCATTACCATTGCTGCTTTACATGTCATTGTTTGGATATACCAGTTTATTCATTCTATTATTGATATTTAGGTAATTTCCAGTTTGAGGCTATTAAAATATAAATAATTGTTTCATAAATATATAAACATAAAAATAATATCAAATATAGAGGTGGCTATTATACCACCTCAGAGATCATGGTGAACATTATCAGTCAGAGCTTCTGTGAAATCTTACAAAATGTGTTCCCAGTGCAGCAAAATTACCTGACGGTCTTGATCCCACATGCCTTCTGTATGCAATGAGTATGAATATTCTTGTATATCTTTTGGTAAATATATATATATGTATGTGTGTGCATTCTCCATGTATAATATATTTTGGAGGATAGATCTCTGGGAGGATAATTGTTGTGGTCTATTATGTCTTTGAACAAGTTTTCATTTGAGATGAAACATAAAAGAAGTGACTGTATTTCAGTCCTCTCCATGGAAGATCCTCCTGGTGGCTTTACCCTCACATCTTCTCATTCTCACTCAGCACCCCCACCCCTGCCATGTCATATTTACCAACTTTTTTCTAGTATTCCTAAATGTAAAGGAAAGGTCATCCTCTTATTCTTTCCAAAAAGCTCCATAATGATAGGGAACTAGGAGCAGAGAAGAGGGAATCTAGAGAAGTTTTCAACTACCTTAATTTTGTGGGATCTATTTTTAATATATAAATTATTTAATCTATACCAATTACCATGGTATTCAGTTCTCTTTTGGAGACTCACCTGAATTCAGCAGATGATTAGTAGTAATGTATGGAGTGAACTGGGGAGACACCTTGCCTGACGTAGCGTGCACAAGGGAGTCAAAAAGTTCTTAAAGAAGTTTTGCTTGAAATGAGTTAAGGACTTAAATGTAAGACCTGAAACCATACAAATCCTAGAAGAAAACAGGGAGGAAAAGCTCCCTGGCATTGGTCTCAGCAATGATTTTTTGGATATGACACCAAAAGCACAAGCAACAAAAGCAAAAATATAGTTTGACTATAGCAAACTAAAAATCTTCTGCACAGCAAAAGATGCAATCAACAAAATGAAAAGGCAACCTAAAAAATGGAAGAAAATATTTGGAAACTATGTATCTGATAAAATTGAAAATATATAAGGAACTTATACAGCTCAGTAGCAAGAAAGCAAATATGCCAATTTAAAAATGGGCAAAGGATCTACATAGACACTTTTCCAAAGAAGACATACAAATGGCCAACAGGTAGATTAAAAGGTACTCAACATCACTAATCATCAGGAAAATGCAAATCAAAATCATGATGAAATATCACCTTACACCTATCAGAATGGCTAGTATCAAAAAGATGAAACATTAAGATGAAACATAAGTGTTGGAGAAAAGGGAACCCTTGTACACTGTTGGTGGGAATGTAAACTGGTACAGCCGTTATGGAAAACAATATGGAGGTTCCGCAATAGACTAAAAATAGAACTGCTATACAACCCAGAAATCTCACTTCTTGGTACATATATCCAAAATCAGGATCGCAAAGCAATACCTGCACTCCCATGTTCACTGCAATATTATTCACAATAATCAAGACATGGAGACAACCTAAGTGTTTGTCAATGGATGAACAGTTAAAGAAAATATTTTGGAATATTATTCAGACATAAAAAAGAAGGAAATCCTGCCATTTACAACAGCATGGATGACCCTTGAGGTCATTATGCTAATTGAAATAAATCAGACAAAGAAAGACAAATACTCTATGATCTCACTTATATGTGGAATCTGAAAAAGTGGAACTCACTTGGTGGTTGCCAGGGCCTAGGAGGAGATATTGATCAAAGAGTACAAACTTTCAGTTATAAAATGAATAAGTTCTAATGTACAATATGATTACTATAGTTGTATAGTTGTATATTGTAAATAACAATATTGTATATTTGAAATTTTCTGAGAGATCTTAACTGTTCTCACCACAAAAAAGGCAACTATACGAGGTAATGGATGCATTAATTAACTTGTTTGTGGTAATGATTTGACAATACATACATACGTCAAATCATCACATTGTACACCTTAAATTCTGTCAATTATAGCATCTATAAAACTAGGGGAAAAAGTTTTGTTGTTTGCAAAATAACTCTGTTCCCTTTCTAATAGGAAAGAAAAATAAAAATAAATTAGAGAGTCACCTCCTTCTGAACTAATCAGAAAAAAAGAAACTAAGTCCTGAATAATTCAATTTTTACATATTTGCTTTCTTCCACTTTTCCCCACTGCAAAGTGGAAAAAGAATATACATGAACAAACATGGTGTTCTAAATTTAGTTTGCATTTAACTGTTGGAAGAAGGGCTAGCTCTGGTATTTAACCTACCCCCCTTCTCCACCCACCCCCCAGCTTCTGCCTTGCTGGTACTCCAGTCCAAATATTCAAGTTACCTCAGTACCAAGTTCCCTTTTATGCTTCTTCAGCTCAGTATAACTGCTGTTCACTGCTTGGAACAGTCCATGGTCCATGGTCATGAATGTGCTCCCAGAAATAAAGCCACAATGAATATGGATCTCAAAAAAATAAATAAATAAATAATCTCTTTTCTCAAAATCTAAATACCTTGGCATATCAAGTTACCTTGATACTTGGAGACATACATTACACAGATGACACACTCCCCTTGACCTTCACCAAAAGAAATCAAGTAGCAGAGATTTCATAGCATCTCAACTTTTACCTCTACCAATAATCTCTAACAAGTAATTCAGGTACATCCTTGCCTGTCACATAAATATTATCTCAAGAAATAAGGGAAGACTCCACAAGCACTAATGCCAATTCTATTTAATATTTAATATTGTCCTTTAAAATTCAAAGCCTGTTGAATTTTGTTTTTTGATGCTTCTTCCAAGAACCTTTATTTTATAGACACCTTCATATGTAACTGGCCAGACAACAAAATAATATGTTTTCCATGTTAGGAGGAAGCATTCCAGAATGTTATATTCTTTTTTTTTATTATTCCAGAATATTATGGGGTAAAAATGTTGAGGTTACATACATTGCCTGCATGCCGACCGAGTCATAGCTACAAATGTGCTTATCCCCCACCAGAGCATACCGTACCCATTAGATGTGAATTTACCTTCCCTTCCTCCACCTTCCCTCCTGCCCAATACCCAGTGATTGCTACTTGCACATGTGCACATAAGTGTTGCTCAATCAGTACCAATGATTGATCAGTGAATGTTGATCAATGAATACATGTGGTGCTTGTTTTTCCATTCTTGAGATACTTCACTTAAAAGAATGGGCTCCAGCACCATCCAGGATAATACAAAAGGTGTTAGTTCACCATTGTTTTTTGTGGTTGAGTAGTACTCCATGGTATACATATACCACATTTTATTAATCCACTCATGTATTGAGGGGCACTTGGGTTGTTTCCACATCTTTGCAATTGTGAATTGTGCTGCTATAAACATTCGAGAGCAGATGTCTTTATTATAGGATGACTTTTTTTCCTTTGGGTAGATACCCAGAAGTGGGATTGCTGGATCAAAAGGTAGAATTTTTTAATCTCCTTTGATTCTACAACTTTCTTTTGAATTGAGAGAGGTGGAAATTATTATCCCAAAATTTTAAATATGGTAAGGTGGAAAAGGAAGAAAAATTTAAAATGTATCCACTATTTACTCTGTATCATGTATATTCAAGGTCCTGTTTATACTTTATTTTTATCACAGCCCTATTATAAATGTACAATCAAGACATAAGAAATGTAAAGATTATGGCATTCTCCCACATCTAATTCAAAATAAAATATATTTTAAATGATATCAAATGTATGTATATTCTTACATTAAGATAGATTCTATCTAGATGTTTTTATTGTAATGCCCTGGGTAAGTTTAGTGTAGGTAAAGTTTTCTCATTGTTTAATTTAGTTACTGTGGTTTTGATATTCCTCTTTTTATGGTACCCTAAGCATATACTAAGAAGAGTCTCTGAGAGAATAAGTAACTTACTCGAGGTCAAACACATTATCAGTGACGGTGGGATTTAAACTTAATTCTGATCCAAAAGCTCATGCTCTTTCCTAAATACTACTCTTCTCAAGGTTACATGGCAATCTGACTTTCAGAGTCATAAACAAGTCACTTTGTTCATAGTCAGTGAACAAAGACTTAATTCATAAGTCTCAACAAAGTAGGCAAAAAAAATGTGAAGTGCTACATTGGTAAACATACCACCTGATCAGCCAAACTCAGCATTGTTTACACTGTGAAGACAAAGTACTGAGCACACGCTTTCGAATCTGCCTGGTCTTGATACCATAAATGATGGGGTTCAGCATGGGCGGGGCCAACATGCAGACATTGGCTAGCAGAATGTGTGTATGGAGAGGCACATGGTGCCCAAACCGCTGGGTAATTATCGTAAAAATGCCAGGCAAGTAGAACATGGAAATGACCCCAAGGTGGGAGCCACATGTGCCCAGAGCCTTTTGCCGAGCTCCTCGGGAGGGCAGGTGAAAGACTGCATAGAGGATGAGGTTGTAGGAAACTAAGATGAACAAGACATCTAGCACTACAGTAGAGAGAAGGACAGACAAGCCATACCAGACATTGACACGAGTATCAGCACAAGCAAACTTGGCCACAGCCATGTGCTCACAGTAGGTGTGAGGCAACAGATTGCTACGGCAGAAAGGCAGTCGCTTCACCAGAAACACATCTGGGAGTATCACACAGAAGCTTCTCAGGACCACAGCCATGCCAACCCTTATGATTACTGAACGACTGAGCACTGTGGTATAGTGCAGTGGGTCACAGATGGCCACATAGCGGTCAAATGCCATTGCCAACAGAATTCCTGATTCAGCGATGAAGGTAGCGTGGATGAAGAAGATTTGGGTGACGCAGCCATCAAGGGAGATTGCTCCAGCATGGAACCAGAATATGGCTAGGGCCTTGGGCACAGTGGTAGTGGACAGAATGAGGTCAGCCACAGCCAGCATGCAGAGGAAGAGGTACATGGGTTCATGGAGGCTCCGTTCAGTGATGATGATGAAGATGAGGAGGCTATTCCCAAGGAGAGCAATAAGGTAGGTAATAAAGAAGGGGAGAGAGATCCATGTGTGCTGGTCTTCCAAGCCAGGGATGCCCAGCAGAATGAAGAGTGAGTGGCTGGTACCAGTGTAGTTGGGAGTTGCCATGCCCAGGGCAGGTCACCTGTGTGTTGGTATGTAGGATTTGGCAGTCACCTCTTCTCTGTTCCTAAAAAGCTGAATGGGGTTGGTGTAGGGTAGGAAGGAACAGATCATTTTTCATTGGTTGGAGCAGTGAAAATGGTCCTAGTCAGGAAGTCAGGAGATGTGGGCTAAAATTCTTTGCCATTCTATTCACTAGCTGTGTGGTCTCCATAAAATTACTTCCCTGCTCTGGGTCTCTCTTTATCACCTTAAAACTAAAGTTGGGGAAAGAATTGATTACATCATGTGTAAGAGAGCCCCTCCAGCTCTAGAATCCCATAGATCTTAGTGTCAGGTTGTTATAAAAAGTTAAGAGCTGTGAGTAACAAACACTTGTTTCCACTTTGAACACCAGAACGTGATGAGCATCTCAAAAGGAAAATGGTAACTGAGCTGCCTATCAATTTAATAAACCTTACTGAGCACTTACTGTGCCAGGCATGGCTTCTTGGGGACCTATGTAGGGGGAGACAAACAATCAAGCAGTGTCTATAATATGGACACTGTAGAGGAAAAGCTAAACACAGGGAGCTATGGGGACATGGAGAACTCCCTAGGAGTTCAGAAAAGGCTTTCTAAATGTGCACCTTGTTGAAGAATAAGTAAGAGCTTCCCAAGTAAAGGAATGTGGTGAGGGAAGAACTTGAATGAAGTCATGGAGATCTGAAAGGACATGGGGTTTGGAGGAAATTGGAATGATTCAGGGTTAACAGCAAAGAGGACATGGTAGACATAATAAAAATGGTAGAAAATAATGCAGGTGAGTGAGGTAAGGGCCAAATCACCGAGGGATTTGAGTACTACTATCAGGACTTTAGATTTATGTTGAAGAGGTAAGAGCCACCGGAGGCTTTGTAGTGAAGGAACAGTGTGGTAAAATTTGCATTTTAGGTGCTCACTCCTTGCAGTATTGTGTGAGATGAGTGGGGAGGGAGGGGGCTGCAGAATAAGGCAGAGGTCAGTTAGGACGGGTGCTGTGCTGAGTTACCACAGCCTGAGGTGACTGTACTCCTTTCCCCCATTTTGCTGATAGGGGAGCACACCAAGCTTAGAGAATTTAAGTAGCAGCCCCACCCAAGGTCACGTGGCTTGCAAATGGTGGCGCTGGAATCTGGCTTCCCAGACTGGCTTCAGGGGCTCCATGTGTGCTCTACTCCACCTTGCTCCCGCTCATCAGGTGATTGTGATTCCCTGACTGCTGTCTCAAGGAGAAGAACAAAGTCATCTGTTGTTACTTCTCTTAAACTCCCCCACCCTCACGCTGCCATCTACAAATTTATTTATATTCACATCGTCTTTTCCCTCTTCCTCCTGTTTAAAGCTAAGCCCTCCGTCTGCACACTAGACCCCAACTCTTTCTTCTTTTTAAGTACCAGTCCCCATTAATCTGTCACTCCCCAGTAATTTCAACCTCTCCCCCTCTGTTGGCTCCTTTTCCTTACTGTGTAAATGTGTTCAGGTGTCTCATCTCCCCTTTGCCTGGGTTTCACAAAAGAAGGGATTTGCTCTCTCTTCCTCAGTCCTCTTACCTCCTCCTTGATCCTCACCCACTGCCAAGTGCCCTGTAACCCAGCACACCACTAAAGCCTCCTTCTCTAGAGTGATCTATCACACCATGATTGCCAAATTTAATGTCACTTTTCACTTCTTATTCATAATCTCCAATTTCCATTGCTAATACCTCTTAGTTTTATAACAGCAACTACAATATTAAATACATCCTGAGTGTTAGATATAGTTATTATTTCTAATCCTCACATCAAACCTATGTAGTTGAAATTATCATTAGTTTATGCATGAAAAAACTGACACTCAAATAATTTGTCCAAACACAAATCACTTGCTAGTGGCTAGCCTATTTGAATCAAGACTGTCTAGGGCCAAAGCTTCCATTAGTTTTAAAAACTTCCATTTGGTTATGCTGACTACCTAAACTACCTTTCTTGGGCTTCCACCCCACTCCCTTCCAATTCTCCTATTTATGCCGCAACTTCTAAAACATGTAAAAGACAGTTTAACATAGGAAAATGATATGGGCTTTAGAGTCAGACCTACTTTGGTTCGATTCCAACTCTGCCAGCTACAAATACACAGACACACGCACACACACAAACTTCCATTGAGACGCATATTTTCACACACACTCATTTATACAGTCACCATCACACGTATTCACTTACACAAATACTGATGAAGATTTATGCACTGACACACATTTTCACAGTTCCCACAAACAGCTCTTCACGATGACACTTCACACACACATTTTTAAACTTTCCCAAACACATGTACCCACACAAATTCACAGTCATTAATTACTCAAACTCACTCTGACGTAGATCATTTATGACTTCTCTAAGTCATCTTTTATGACTCCCTCTTCCCCCTGCCTCCAGTGTTATAGTCCCCTTGCCCCTGCCAGCAGAGGAGACTCTCACAGAAATGCGATTCACAAAGCAACACCCCTGCTTCACCAGTTCCTGTCTTGAACTGCCTACCCTTGAGTGAGAGATATAAAATATAAATGCTGGTTGGGACTTAATTGCAGTAATCATCAAACTGCAGCCTGTGGGACAGATCCTGCCCACCACCAGCTTTTGAAAATAAAGTTTTATTGGGACACAGCCATTCCCATTTCTTTATATATCATATATAGCTGCTTTTATGGAACAGATTGAATAGACCATATTTGAAGCCTAAAATATTTACTCTGGCCCTCTACCAAAAATGTTTCTGAACTCCAGCTTTAATCCTCACACCAAACCTAGAATATTCTTGCCACGTAACTTACTATTTAGGAGGGCCCCAGAAAGGAAGGTGATTTTCCCAATGTCGCAGAGGAAATGAGTTAAGGAAGTCTAGAAACAAGTCCTCTTGCCTCTCATTTCACTAGTATGTCCACAATGTCACAAAGCTTCTGCAGAAACATTTTGGTCTGTCCTCCCTGACTCTGCTTTCAGGGGATAGAGAATTCCAAATACAACCTCTATAGAGTCGCCAAATGATGAAGACAATCCATCATTGTTTCTCATCAATAAATTCAGTGTTTATCCCACCTCCTTGATCCCCACACTTAGTCAGACCCCACAGTTCATGCCCCTGGGCAGAAGGGCCCACAGAAGGACCAGGCTGTGCTGGTCAGTACCAACCTACACCTCTCCTCACCCTAAAGCATCCATCACAGTCATTGGGAACTGCCAGCTGGAGCCATGCCCCTGCCTTGATCTCAGGGTGTTCCCACACCACAGACTGTGTGCAGTGGCCAGGGGACCAAGCTGGAAGAGGAGCTGAGGGACAAATTATTCTTTCTGTGAGCATCTTCAGGGACAATGGACTTATCCATGTGACTTTCTTCTCCCCTAGGATCCCCTCTATTGCCAGTGACATAACTGTGAAGCTGTTAACTCTTTCCCTGCATGGATGCTGGAAGTCCACCATGAGAAGCATGCTTGAGAGGCTTCAAGAGCTTGGGAGAGAGGATTTAGTGGGACAGAGGATTCAGAGGGGAGAGGTCAAGGCAGAGGGTAAGAATGTGGTTAGGGAGCTTCAGCAAGGCCCCACACCTTGCTGCATGTCGTCCTCTTCAATCCAGACTTCCAGAAGACACAGAGCACTTTAGGAGCTAGAATCCTATAGTTTCTCTCCAGCATTCTTTTATCCATTTTCCACCCATTTAACCAATATGAGTTAAGTGCTAACTATATAGACAGCACCATAATAAAATGTTGAACACAATCAAGTCCATTTAAAATGTATTTATATTATTTTGTCTATAGAACTAATGCTTTGATTCTATCATCCAGTGACTATCATGGAACATTTTGTTGATAACCATCCAAGCTTTTTTCTCCCCTATTTCTGGATATTTATATTTTTGAGATCATACTGTACATTTGGAATGCTCTTTTATTTAATTTCATAATATAGTAATTTTCCATGGTAATAAATGTTCTGTAAAACACACAGCTCCTTTATTTTTTCCCCATTTCAAGAAATTGTACTTTTTTAAAAAATAATTTTTATTGTGTATATTTAAGTTATATAACATGTTGTGGTTAACAGATAGATAGTAAAATGGTTACTATAGTGACATATCCACCATCTCATATAGTTACTCATTGTTTTGTTTGTTTTTGTGGCAAAAGCAGCTAAAATCTACTCATTTAGCAGGAATCCCAAATACAGTACAATTTTATTACTACATAGCTCCATTAATACAGCTGCATTTGTCTCCAGTCTAGCACAATGCCACACACATAGTTAGTACTCTATAAATATTTCCTAAAAAAAAAAGATGACTAAATATTTCATGTTGGTGTTATACTACCATATGTACTGTTCTCCTATTGTTGAACGTTTATATACCTTCCATTTTTCTCTATTAAAAATATGCTGTGATGAACATATTTATACATAAACTTTTATGGGTATTCTGGATTATTTTATTTAAATATTTGATATTCAAAACAAGAAAATTATTATGGCAATATTTCCACTTCTATGTAGTATATTTTATTACTGATGGAAATTTTTATATTTTAATAATTATTTACAAATATTTTTTCACAAAGAAGTCAATTTTTTTTAATTGGAAACCTACTCCGTACCAGGCATTTCATAATACAGGAGTGAAAACAGGTGACTGTGAGATTTATGGCACAAAGTGAAAAAAAGATACTAAGGAAAAGATGAAAAGCAAAACCCCCTAGTTAAGTATTTTATCCATTACTGTTTTGGTGCTATTTATTTAGAATTTGTGGGAGTCCTTGATATTTTAATGATATAAATCCATTGGGGGGGGTGATTTTTACTGCAAAGCATTTCTCAGGCTTTGTTCCAGGCTAATGCTCATTCAATTTCTTGTAAAAGCTACTGCTCCTTTGAAATTCATCTTATCTGCCTTCTACTCATCCATACTGTTTGTATGTCTTCTAGATTCCCTCACAAACAAATGTATGTAAGACTCTGGCACTGGTATCATAGACACTTCAGTGTCCATGTAGAAAACTAATTCTTCACCCTGAGCTCTTTTTTTCCCCAGCTTTATTGAGTTATAATTGACAAGTAAAAATTATACATATTTAAGGTATACAATTTGATGTTTTGATATGTATATACATTGTGAAATAATCACCATAATCAAGCTGATTAGAATATCACCTACATGATTAGGTGTTAAGAACATTTAAGGGGGAGGAGTCAAGATGGCTGACCAGAGACACCACCAGCCAGAGCGTCTCAGTAAGAAGGAGAAGCTTTAGATGAAAGAGACAAACACAGATCTGATGAGGGTCTGAAGATAGGGTGCCTGAAACTATAGGAGACGCCATGGGAAGAGATTGCAGAGAAGAACTGGAAGGAAAAAGGTATCAGCAGGGATTAAGCCTTGAGAGGCTTGGAGACTAATGAGAAGGGCAGGTGGAGAAGTTAATTTCTCCCTCCCTTGCATCTTGAACCGTTGGTGGGCTCCCAAGCACTGGAGAGACCTTCTGCCCACATGTGCCCAGAGACTGCTACCACCAGTGAGCAGGGAGCTTCTTGAAGACAGGACACCAGGCTCCCAGCCCCACTGGGGCACCTCCCACCCCATAGACCCAGCTGGACGGCAGGTGCCATACTGCTTCTCTACACACCACCAGGCGCCTTTGTCCTCCTGAGGGGGCTTCAACTCCTCAAGTTCCATCTTGCTTGTCCCCAAACAGACATTTCCCAACTCCAGCCCAGACTGCAGGAGCCACAGGGGTCCAGTGGGTCCCAGGTGATCTGTGTGACTCCAGAGCCCAGTCATTCTAGGCAGACTGCCTCCTGGGAGAGAGGGTTGGAGATGACCAGAGTGCAGACTTTCCTCCAGCCAGACTCTTTTTCTCCCCTCCCTCTTTCCTACCCACAGCTGCTGAGAGAGACAACTGAGCTGCAACACAGAGGCTTCCACAGGGAATGAGGCTCAGACCTTTCCTTTTGGGGTCCTGCAGCAGACTGAGGGGTGCTCAGACAGTGAGCTTCCTGCCTGTCGGCCCTCCCTAGTGCTGCTTGCCAGGCGACTCCATCAGAGTGGGGCATGCCCTAAGTGGGAGGGACATTGAACCAGTTGGGGCACCCTGTGGGTGACTCTGGACCAGCATCCTCCTCCCTGGCATGGTTAGGGATTGATATCCAGGGCCCCAGGTACGGGCCCACAGGACAGAGCCCGTACACCCAGGTCTCAACCACATTGCCCAGGGGCACAAAGGGGATATTTGTGAATTAGTCTTGGGAGGTATGAGTGCCTGCAGAGGCAGATCAGGGGGAGAGTGCAGTGTGGGTCCTAGCTCTGTGGTATGCTCTTGGGTACCCCTCCTCCCACGGGAGGGCCGCGCTCCCAGCTCAGGCTGGGATCCTGGGCAGGGAACCTCCTGGCTTACATCAGAGTCATGGGGGAGCTTGGCTAGCTTGAGGTCCTGCCTGCTGGCAGAGGCCCAGGAAAAACTGTGGAATAGGGGAGGGATAAAAGGCATGAGGCCTGCTCCAGACTGCCAGACTGTGGGTCTCAGACAGCCCTGCCTCCACACGCAGACTTTTTGGTTAAGTAAGGCCACTTCAGCCCCTCTCTGGAAGCTTTATCAGAGGCAGGGAACAGACCCTTGACCCCTTATAAAAGCATCTGTGGAGCTTAAGAGCAGGCTTACCCAACCAGCCATGCCCAGCCTCACTTCCTTACCCTTCCCCTGCTGAGATGGAAAATAAGGACACACCTGGAAGTTCCAGGGCCCCACCCATCACCTGGGGCATTAGAGTGCTTCTACTGAGGGACTAGAGCTGGTCACAGGATCCAAAAACAACATTGCAGCTTCTTCCTTCTGGCAGGCACCACCTACTGACAGAGAGGTCAATACAGTCAGCATTTACTGACTCAATCATACAGGGTATGGTTGATTCTCACCCACAAGCACCACCTACTGGCTCAGAGGTTAAACTGAGTGTGTCATTATCTAAACAAAAGAAAAACCAAAAGTAAGAAGCAACAACTGTTCCATATGAGAAGGAATAAGCAAAAGAACTATGAAATATGAAGAATCAAAGTGAAAGGACACCCACAAATGGGAACACCAGCTCTCTAACAATGGATACCAACAAAAATCAGAATATTGAAATGACAGATGAAGAATTTAGAACATGAATTATAAGGAAGCTCAAGGAAATACAAGATAAAATGTAAACCCAACACAAAGAAATCACAAAAACAATGCAGGAAAAGAATGAAAAATTTACTAAAGAAATTGAATTATTAAGGAAAAATCAAATAGAATTTCTGGAAATAAAAAAATTCATTCAAGGGATTACAAAACACAGTGGAAAGCCTTCAGAATAGGTTAGGTCAGGCAGAAGAAAAAATCTCAGAACTTGAAGACAACACCTTTAAATTAAACAAGGCAGTCACAGAGATAGAGCAGAGAAATACAGGAAAGAGAAAAGCCTACAAGAAATATGGAATTATGTAAAGAGGCCTAACATAAGAATCATAGGCATCCCTGAGGGTGAAGAAATATATATACAAGGGTTCAAAAAACTACCTGAGGGAATAATTGAGGAAAATTTCCCTGGCCTTGCTAGAAATATAGATATCCAGGTACAAGAAGCTCAAAGCATTCCTGGGAGATTCATCACAAAGAGGAATACACCATGACACATAGTCATCAGACTGGCCAAAATGAATATGAAAGAGGTGCTCCTACCAGCCATAAGGCAAAAGCAGCAGGTAAGTTACAAAGGAAAACCCATCAGACTAACTGCAGATTTCTCAACTGAGACCCTCCAAGCCAGAAGGGATTGGGACGCCATTCTCAGTCTTCTCAAACAGAATACTGCCCAGCATAGAACTTTGTATCCTACAAAACTAAGTTTAATATATGAAAGGGAAATAAAGACTTTCTCAGATAAGCAACCACTAAGGGAATTTGTCAAGACAAGACCTGCCCTGTAGGAAGTACTCAGAACTGCATTATACACAGATCAGCACAATAGACACCCACCAGTGTAAAATCATCCAAAAGCTAAAGATTAAAGGCCAGATACCACAGTGGCTCAAGAGATAAAACAAAGCAACAAAGTTGACCTCAACAGGATGAAAAGAAACCCACGCCACTTATAAATTTGTCCAATAAATGTGAATGGCTTGAACTGCCCACTGAAGAGACATAGGCTACCTGAATGGATAAATAAATACAAGCCAAGTATCTTCTGTGCCCAGGAAACACATCTAACCCACAAGGACTCATCAGACTCAAGGTGAAGGGATGGAAAACAATAGTTTTCAAATCAACGAAAGTAATGAAAGACAAAGATGGTCATTATATAATAGTAAAGGGAAAAATTCAACAAGAAGACATAACAATTATCAATATTTACAAACCTAACACAGGTGCACCCACATTCATAAAGCAAATCCTACTTGATATAAACAAAATGATAAACAGCAGCACTGTAATAGTTAGGGACTTCAACACCCCTCTAACAGAATGGGACAGATCCTCCAAACAGAAAATAAACAAAGAAACAATAGACTTAAACAGAACTCTAGAACAAATGGGCCTAACAGACATTTACAGAACATTCTACCAAAAAACCACTGAATATATGTTCTTCTCATCAACTCATGGGACATTCTCTAAGATTGATCACATCCTAGGCCATAAAACAGATCTCAACAAATTTAAAAAAATAGAAATTATACCATGAATCTTCTCAGACCACAGTGGAATAAAATTAGAATCAACTCCAACAGAAACACTCATCTCTACACAAAGTCATGGAAACTAAACAACCTACTACTGAATGATACTCATGTCAAAGAGGAAATTAAGATGGAAATCAAAAGATTCTTTGAACTACATGGTAAAGGGGACACAAGTTATCAAAATATGTGGGATAGAACTAAAGCAGTCCTGAGAGTAATATTCATACCCATAAATGCCTACATCCAAAAGAACAGAAAGATTGCAAATAATCAATCTAGTGAATCATCTCAAAGAACTGGAAAAGGATGAGCAAACCAATCCCAAATCCAGCAGAAGAAAAGAAATAACCAAGATCAGAGCAGAACTAAATGAAATCAATAACAAAAGAACTGTACAGAAGATTAATGTAACAAAAATTTGGTTCTTTGAAAAGATAAACAAAATTGACACACTTCTCACTAGATTAACCAGAAGCAGAATTGAAAGGACTCTAATAAGCTCAATCAGGAATGAAAAAGGAGAAATCACAACTGATACCATGGAAATACAAAATATCATCTCTGAATACTATAAAAATCTCTATGTACATAAACTTGAAAATGTGAAGGAAATGGAAAAATTCTTAGATACACACAGCCTCCCTAGGCTCAATCAGGAAGAAATAGATTTCCTGAACAGACCTAAAACAAGTACCAAAATTGAAGCAGCCATAAAAATTTTCAAAAAAAAAAGTCCCAGACCAGATGGTTTCACACCCGAATTTTACCAGACCTATAAAGAAGAACCATTACCTGTCATGCAGAAATTATTCCACAACATTGAGAAGGAAGGAATCCTCCCCAATATGTTTTATGAAGCCAACATCACTTTGATACCAAAGCCAGGAAAGAACACAACAAAAAGAGAAAACTACAGACCAATATCCCATATACATATAGATACAAAAATTCTCAATAATATCCAAGCAAGTTGAGTTCAGCTGCTCATCAAAAAAATAATCCGTCACAACCAAGTGGGCTTCATCGCAGAGACGCAGGGATGGTTGAACATACACAAATCTTTAAATGTAATTCACCACATAAATAGAAGTAAAAACAAAGACCATATGATCCTCTCAATAGATGCAGAAAATGCATTTGACAAAACTCAGCACCCTTTTATGACAAGAATGTTTAACAAAATAGGCATAGATGGGACTTACCTCAAAATAATAAAAGCCTTATATGACAAACCCACAGCCAACATCATACTGAACAGGGAAAATTTGGAAGCATTCCTCCTTAGAACTGGAACCAGACAAGGTTGCCCTCTATCACCACTTCTATGCAATATAGTGCTGGAAGTCCTAGCCAGTGAAATCAGACAAGAGAAGGAAATTAAGGGTATCGAAACGGGGGCAGAAAAGGTCAAACTCTCGCTCTTTGCTGGTGATATGATCTTATATTTATAAAACCCCAAAGATTCTGCCAAGAGACTACTGGAATTGATAAATAAATTCAGTAAAGTCTCAGGTTACAAAATCAATGTGCACAAATCCGTAGCATTCATATACACCAACAACAGTCAAGCTGAGAACCAAATCAAAGACTCAATACCTTTCACAATAGCAACAAAGAAAATAAAATAGCTAGGAATATATTTAACTAAGAGGTGAAAGAACTCTGCAGGGAGAACTATGAAACACTGAGGAAGTAAATAGCAGAGGACATAAACAGATGGAAAACCATACAATACTCATGGATTGGCAGAATCGTTATTGTTAATATGTCTATACTACCCAAAGTGATCTAAAGATTCAATGCAATCTCTATTAAAATACCAACATCATTTTTCACAGATCTAGAAAAAATAATTCTACACTTTGTATGGAACCAGAGAAGACCAAAGCAACCTTAAGCAAAAGGAACAAATTGGGTGGCATAAATTTATGAGACTTCAAGCTACACTACGAGGCTATTGTAACCAAAAAAGCATGGTACTATACAAGAACAGTGACATAGACCAATGGAACAGGACTGAGAACCCAGATATAAAACCATCTTCATATTGCCATCTGATCTTCGACAAAGCAGACAAATGCATACACTGGGGAAAAGAATCCCTATTCAATAAATGGTGCTGGGAAAATTGGATAGCCACATGTAGAAGACTGAAACAAGATCCACACCTCTCACCACTCACAAGAATCAACTCACAATGGATAACAGACCTAAACCTAAGGCATGAAACCATAAAAATTCTAAAAGAAAATATTGGAAAAACTGTTATAGACATTGGCCTAGACAAATAGTTTATGAAGAAGACCCCAAAAGCAATCACAGGAAAAATAAAAACAAATAAATGGGACCTGATCAAATTAAAAAGATTCCACACAACCAAGGAAACCATCATTAGAGTGAACAGACAACCTACAGAAAGGGAGAAAATATTTGCATTCCATACATCCAATAAAGGGCTGATAACTAGAATCTATATAGAACTCAGGAAAATCAGCAAGAAAATATCAAACAAGCCCAGTAAAAAGTGGGCAAAGGACATAAACAGAATCTTTTCAAAAGAAGATAGACTAATGGCCAACAAACATACGAAGAAATGCTCAACGTCTGTAATCATCAGGGAAATGCAAATCAAAACCACAATGATATATTACCTAACTCCACTGCGATTGCCTTTTATCAAAAAGTCCCAAAACAACAAATGTTGGTATGGAGGTGGAGAGATAGAAACACTCATACACTGCTGTTAGGGCTGCAAACTAGTACAACCTCTATGGAAAGTAGTATGGAGATACCTCAAAGAACTAAAAGTAGAACTACCATTTGATCCAGCAATCCCACCACTGGGGATTTACCCAAAGGAAAAAAAGACATTCTATGAAAAAGACATCTGCACTCGAATGTTTATAGCAACACAATTCACAATTACAAAGATGTGGAAACAACCCAAGTGCCAATCAATACAAGAGTGGATTAATAAAATGTGGTCTATGTATACCATGGAGTACTACTCAGCCAATAAAAAAATTTTGGACTAACACCTCTTGTATTATCCTGGATGGAGCTGGAGCCCATTCTTGGAAGTGACGTATCACAAGAATAGAAAAACAAGCACCACATGTACTCACCATTAAATTGGTACTAATCAGTCAACACTTATATGCACATAGGGAGGTTATATTCATTGGGGATCGGGCAGGTGGCAGGGGGGAGGAGGGGATGGGTAAATTCACTCCTAACATGTATAGTGCACACTGTCTGGGGGGTGGTCATGCTTGTAGCTTTGAGTAGGGCAGTGCAAAGGCAATTTATGTGACCACAGTGGTTGTACCCCCACAATATTCTGAAATTTAAAAAAAAGAATAGAAAAAGAAACAGCACATGTACTCACCATTAAACTGGTACTAATCAATCAAAACTTATGTGCACATATGGAAATAACATTCATTGGGTGTTGGGCAGGTGGGAGGGGTTAGGAGGGGATGGGTAAACTCACACCTAACAGGTGCATGCTGTCTGGGGGATGGGCATGATTGTAGCCCTGACCCAGGCAGTGCAAAGGCAATCTATGTAACCAATCTATAATATTCTGAAATTTTAAAAAAAGACTAAACAGATAGATGACAAAGTGTTTTATGACTTCTTTACAAAACAGAAATGATGGAAAGTACTCTATATTTCTTACAAAATCTATCCATGCTTGCCATGAGCTTTAACATCAGTATTTGAGAGGAAGTGCAAATCAGTTAAATAACTCCAGGTATTGTTGGCTCTAATGTAATTGCATCAGGGATGTTTTGGTGCGTATTTCTTCCAAAACCTACAATCAGTCATTAAATATTAGTGTTTTTAAAGGCTTAGTTACCTGTCTTATCCATGGACATAAGAATTAACCCAGTTCACCCCTCTAAGTCTCTTTTACCTCTATAACCCAAGACTGGACAATTGAATAAGATGAACCTCTGACAATGGTCTTTCCTATTAATTATTGAACTATTCTTTTTTAGTGTGTTTGATACCTTGAATGGCTTTACTTGTTTGATTCCTTTTATCAAGCTTAGGACATTTCTCCAGCCATTCTCCCCTATATCCTGTGTATCTTTAACTTTGATCTTTACCAGACCATTCCCATTAGTTTATATCATTATTTCTCCAATATAAAAACATAGCAAAATAAAAAAAAATTTAAGAATAACCCTTCAATCCACATTCACCTATAGCTACCACTTCATTTCTCTTCTCTATCTTAGACAAAAGCACCAAGAACTATTTGTCCTTGTAGGCTTGACTGTCTCTTCTCGTTTTTTCTCTTGATCCTAATCCACTTTGGCTTTTACTCATACCTTTTCACTTGTCAAGGTCATAAATGATCTACAAATTGCTAACTTGATAGTCAAAATCCATCCTAGCCTTATTCAATGCAATGTCAACATTTGATACCTTCAACCATCACCTCCCCCTTGAAAATCTTTCTTCATCCCATGCTCCTTGTGCTCCCACAATCTTCATGACTGCTCCTAAAACTCTTTTGATAGGTTTCCCTCATCTCCTTGATTTCTTAACACTGGAATTCCCTGGGCTCAGTCCTTGAACCCCTCCTCTTCTCTACCTATAATCACTCTCTAAATTCATCCATTCTAAAAGTTTCTGATGCATTGATATGTTGCTAGAACTTCCAAATTTATATCCTCATTCTATGATTTATTCTTCAGACTTATACTTCTAATTTTCTGCTTAACACATTTACTTGTATGTCTAATAGGCATCCCAAATGTAATAGCTCCAAAATGAAACTTCTTCTTTTACTACCAAACCTCTTCCTCTCACAGCCACCTTCTTAGCATTTAAAGACAATTTTCTTCTTCTGATTGTTCAGGCCCATCCTCAGGTCTTATCTTTCTCTCATAAACTACATCACTCACTGTCTTCCTACTGGGGTCTCTTCTTCTACATTTACACCACAACATGCACATACATCACATATTTGTATCCTATCATTTTATTTTATAATAGCTATGCTGAGATATAATTCATCCCTTTAAAGTATACAATGCAGTGGTTTTTAGTGTATTCACTAATTTGCAACTATCAGCCCCATCTAATTCAATTTCATCACTCAAAAATAATCTTATTATAATATTTTGGAGTGAACTATCAAAATAGAAATCAGAAATTCTCAATTTTTTGGTCACAGTACCTCAGTGGCACTGCAGTATAGGGGCATAGTTCTTCCAAGAATTTAAAGGTCCTACTTGGTCTTGCCTCTGGCCTCATATCATAACTGTTTCTTCTTTCCTTATTCTGCTTTAACTATTTTTGTCTCCTGGTTATTCCTCAAATACCCCAAAGATTATTCTTCTCAGGCTCTTTGCACATACTATTCCCTCTGCTTAGATCCTTCTTTGCCAAGATTTCTGCATGACTTGGTCCTTTGTCCCCTTTGGGTCCTTTCTCAATTAAAACTTTCTCAACGATGCCTTCTGCAACCCTCATATTTAAAGTTACAAGTCCTGTGTCACCTCATTCTTACACTCTAAGCTCTTTCGATTCATTATTTTTCTCTACAACATATAATGTTGATGATTATTATGGTAACAGCAAACCATTACACAGAGCTGACTGGATGTCAGTATTGCTTACTATTTTATTCACATTCTTTCAAGTAATATAATCTTGATAAAGAAAAGGAATTTTGTACGGTTTCTTCACTGCTTTATCTTCAGCACCTACAACAGTTCTTGTCACATATTAGGACTTCATTTAAATATTAAATATTGTTGAATAAAAATGAATGAATGAGAGGATGAATTAATGTCATATGAGAGTAGTTGCTGGTAGAAATTCTCAAGGATCTGGGTATCCTGAGGCTGGTGATTCCCAAGTCAAAAAAAGACTGTAGGTTTTGGGAATGATACTGTGGGAAGGGAATTGGGGATCTCTTACTATTTGCGATCAGAAAAAAATATCTCAAGGATTCCCACCTCAAATGGCAAATAAGTCTATTAGGCAACTAGCTAGAAGCTACGTTTCTACAGCACCTTCTTTTTCACCTGTCATAAAATCTGTTCCTCAAACAGAGCACATTATTTACCCACCCTACACCTCTCTTTGGCCATGCCATGATCCTCCACACCGCTGGCCTTGCCAATGCATCTTCCAAGAGTACCTGGCTTTTCCTTGATTTATTCTTGAGCCTTCAAGGCCACGTTTATTCTTCCCTCCCTTGTGGAGCCTGTTACACACCACCCAAGAAAATTTACATTGTACACCAAAAAAGTTGGCTAAATTTTTATTTGAAAACAGCATTTACATTTTGGTGCATCAAAAATAACATGGATTGATGGATGGATGCAGATATTGATATTATATAATGATTTGACTTACTTACAATTTTTGACTTTATCGATGGTGCAGAAGCAATATGCATTCAGTAGAAACCATACTTCAAGTACCATAACCATTCTGTTTTTCACTTTTCAGTATATTATTCAATAAATTGCATGAGGTATTCATACTTTATTATAAAATAGACATTGTATTAGATTATTTGGTCCAACTGTAGGCTAATGTAAGTGTTGTGAGAATGTTTAACGTAGTCTAGACTATGCTAATGATATTTGGTAGATTATGTGTATTAATTGCATTTTTTACTTTAAATATCTTCAACTTACAATGGGTTTATTGGGATGTAACCCCATTGTAAGTAAAGGAACATCAGTATGATAAAGCAAGTAGAGGCACAATTTAATGGAAGAATCTAGGTGGTTGGCATACAGTTGATTGTTATAGAATTCTTTCAAGTTTTCTTTATATTTAAACATTTTTATAATAATATAATACAAAATGCATTTATTTACTTGGATAAATCATGGTCACCCTTCTCAGACTAGCCAATACAGACTAACGGAAATAAATAAAAGTCACCAACTTCTTGATGTTCTGAGATTTTCACTGTTAATAAATTTTAATGTATGTTGTTATATATCATGCATGTGTATGAGCATTTGTGTGTGTTTATCTGTGTGCATTTCTTTATTGTTTCCCTACTAGTACCTACTGTATCTACTAACACTACTAATATAAGAGCAAAAGTATGAAATGCTCATTGTAGACTATTTGAAAAATATTTAAATGCATAAAGAAGTTCCTTTTATGACTCGTGTTTATGGTATAATTCTGTTTATTCTCTTTCTTGAACTTTTTACAAATTTAAAATCAAACTATGTGCAAAATCTTATACCCTATTATCTTTGCACATATTTCTAACAAGCATATCATTATATTTGAAACATATTTTAACTAATGTTTACTAGCTGCAAATTGTAACAATTTAAATGTTTTCCATAATGTAACTAATTATTTTGTATTTAACATATTTCACATTTTACAGACTGAGGAGAAATAGGCCTTCTAGGGTCTTAATCAAAATCTCTGAAGGATTTTTCTCTAGGAATAAAAGCATATAAGACAAAGACTGATTTGACTAAAACTGAAACCGGCCTCAACTCACCCCAAGTCCTATTTGGAGAAAAATGATTATCTGCTCCCCTTATCTGGATAACATAAAACAAGGAAAATATTTCTGATAAGATAACATTATCTACAGCCTTATGTAGGTTTATTATTAGAATACAAAGCATAAAATAAAAACCTACTAGACATAAAAAGGAAAATCTTTATGACCAGTGATCAAGAAAAAAATGGAAAAGAAAAGTAGAATGGCAAATGACACAGTAATTGGAGTTATCAGATGAGGATTATAGAATTTTAATGAATATGTTCTCAAAAAGTACAAAATATGCTGAGGGTACTTGAAACTATAAAGAATTTATCCAGAGAATTAGGATCTGGAAAAAATTTCAAACTGAATATTATGGGTATTATAGAACCAAAGGACATAATTATGTGATAATAAACATGCAATGGATGAGTTAGTTACACAGAAGACTTTAAAGAGCAGAAGAGGATGAGTGAACTGGAAAATTGATTGATAGACATAACAGAAATTAAAGTTAGATAGAGGGAAACATAATGACAAAAATAATAAATTAGCATAAGAAACATATAATCAAAATACTATACGGGAAAAGAAGAAAATGGGGAAATAGACTCAAGGAGATAATAGTGAATCAAACTAACAAACTGACATTATTAACAGAGCTTTAAAATCCAAAGAGGATAATGAAAGGACCAAATGAGAATAAACATGAAAAAACAAAAGTAAAGAAACATTTAAAAAATAGCAGGGAGAAAGCAAAAAATAGAAACAATACGCAAAAACCTACACCGGATATAACGAATTAAAATGGGCAAAATGTTCAAGGAGATGGAATAGCGAAAGTCCAAACGAAAAACGACATGTCAAGGGGGGGGAAGGCTTGGGAAAATCCCAAGCAGGATCAATTGCAAAGTCGGGAAGGGCACACTAAATACAACTTCTGAATCAAAGAAAAACAAAAGAAATTTATTACCAATATTAGTCAAAACGAATTCAAAGAACAAGAAAAGAAAAGGAGCAACAATGAAAATTTCATGTGAATTCTCAAAAGATTGGAAAAAGATAGCAATAGAAGGGAATTTTTAAAGTTCTGAAAAAATCCTCACCAACTAAAAATTCCATACTCAGAAAAGTGTCTTTTAAAAAATGAAGAAAAGATTAAAATATTTTCAGATAAGCAAAACCTGAGATAATTCATCTCTTGCATTCTTACACTGACAGAAATATTAGTGAATGGTATTTTGACCATATCTTTTTAAGTTTTTACTTATTCTTTTTTGTGTAAATCATGTTCACTGAATAAATGTTAGATAATTCACAGTGAAATTATTACCAAAAGTACCCTTATGATTCATATATATTCACCATTAATATAATTTTGCTATAGATTGATGCATATATCTGTAGAAAAATATACTTTAATGGATAATATTTAACTTTATCTGGATTGACTTCTCTTCTAACTCTATTGTTGAGAGCATCATCTCTCCTGAAGAATAGACCCATGTTATTCTATGCTATTATATTCCACATGTTATTATATATCTATGTGTTGTTGGTGTGTTGTTGTGTACTGTCATTAATTTAGCCAGTATTACTCCTTAGAGATCATTTCTGATACTTCACCATAATTTTTGTTTAATAATTACTTAACATATTATTATGTGTGTACTGTGTTTTAGCCAGCACTGGATCTATGTAAATTTTTATTTCACGGAACATTGTATCCAGAGCAAAGAAATATAAACGCTATTTTTGTCAAGAGACAAAACTAAAATAATCTACATACACTATCAATTTATAAGTTTATGATACAGGTAACTTTTAATAAATTGTAGTTTCTTGTGTGAAACAAAAATTTGATATGTGAATCATTAAAGCAATGGCAGAAGTAAAATCGCAGAAAGAATTCAAACAAGTACAGCTATTCAAAGCTTAAAACACATCAGAAAACAATATTTCAGCAATTATACAGAAGGAACTGATGTCTCCACTTCATATCCAATATCCAGTCTAAGCTTATAGTGGTATAAGTGATTTCAAGATGTAAACTGATCTAGTTCTTAACTCTGTGAATGAGAAAACTAAGCACCCAAAGACACTGATATCTAATGACTGATTAAAGCTTTTGGAAGAAACATGAACCAAAATGGCCCTAATGAATTCTTAGGCACATAGATTCAATCTATTGACTAGTTCCCAACATCTCCTACACTAAAGCTCACTCTCCTGCATGGAGAGAAATTACTGTAGAACCTCACATGTTAGTTTCCGTTCATCATTCATTCTGCTTTTGTAAGACACAATGCACTGGTCCGGATCTGTTTGGTTTGATCCCATAAATGATGGGATTCAGCACAGGGGGAGCCAAAATGTAGACATTGGCCAGCAGGACTTGGATATGGGGTAAGATGTGGTGTCCAAATCGGTGTGTGAGGACTGAGAAGATGCCAGGCCCATAAAAGAGGATGATGACACAGACATGAGAGCCACATGTGTTGAGAGCTTTGTGGCGAGTATCTTGGGAAGGGATGCGGAAGACAGCACGGAGAATCAGCACATAAGAAATAAAAATGAGCAAAACATCCAAGACCATGGTTGACATTAGGACAAAAAAACCCATACCAGATGTTTATTTGGATGTCATCACAGGAAACATGGGCCAGGACAATGTGCTTACAGGCAGTGTTTGGAATGATGTTATTTTTGCAGAAAGTCAATCTTTTCAGAAGAAATATTATGGGGAAAACTGTACTATAACTTCTCAGAAATACAATCACACCAATTTTCCCAATAAGTGCATGTGTAAGAATAGTGGTGTATCTCAGTGGGTAGCATATGGCAATGTAGCGGTCAAACGCCATCACCAGCAATATCCCTGACTCATAGACGAAAGTGGAAGAGAGGAAGAAGACCTGAGTAATGCAACGATCCAGGGAGATCTCCTCAGCTTGGAACCAGAATATGGCCAAAGCTTGTGGTACTGTGCATGTGGAGAGAACAATGTCTGCTCCGGCCAGCATGCAGAGAAACAGGTACATGGGTTCATGGAGGCTGCGCTTTGTGAGGACAATGAAGATGAAGCAGGCTGTTCCCAAGCAGGGCAGTGACATAGGAAATGAAGAAGGGGATGGAAATCCACATGTGCTGGTCTTCTAAGCCAGGGATGCCCAGCAGATGGAAGACTGTGTGGCTAACACCAGTGTGGTTTATAGTAGTCATGCCTGGGAAAACTTTTCAGGACCTCCCCTGCTATTCACAGAGATAGAGGAAAATTCAGATTATACTCAAAGATTTCCTTTGATGTCACCTAGTGCTTTTGGCACCTATCTGATCCCATTCCATTCTGAAGATACAAGGAGCTATATTACATAAAGACAAACAAGTCCTGGCTCATTATCTCAATAAGATCTTGATCACAAAAACAAGGTACACACTTATATAATGAAAGAAAATAAAATGATTAAGGTAATATCTTAATTGTACAAAATAAAACTCATACAGTAACATAAGGGAAGAAGTAATGTGCTCTATATTCGTGAAGTATTTAAGAATGAGTGCACATCTGAAGTTACCCCTGAAATACCAATAGGTGGAAGGAGTGGCAAAGAACATTTTTCTTATGGGAGGCAGAAAATAGAGCTAAGGAGCTCAGGGATTAAGATCTGGTCCATAGGTCAACTTGTATGTACTAGAATAGTTGATTATCTAACCCAAGGTCAGTCTAAGAAACTTCTCAAATGCCTAATGAAGGTTTTCACAGCCTTGATACAGATGCCTTCAACATCCTGGAAAAGTCATTGCAAACTCTCTTTTGTGCTATTAAAGAATCACCCCTATTCAGAGCACTTCTCACGCCTGCATGACACATCTTCCCATAAATTACCTTTTCCCTGCTTTCACAATAAGTATATCAGAGTGCTGATCTCATGGATGAGAGCATATATGATTACCTGTCAATGATACCCCAATTGATTGTGAACTTTCTGTGGTCTGAGTATTGTCTTTCTGTGCATGAATTTCCAGAACCTAGCAACACTGAACACAGTGTAAGTCCTCCAAATATTTAACAAAACAACCCAATGACAAATATTGGATGGGTGTGATTAAGAATCAGGGCAAGGAAGTCAGGAATAAGCCCCTTTAAATACTTTGAATGTTTACAGGAGTCAGGGTCCAGGGCCAATGTGTAAGCTCATCTGTAAGAACTCAGGGTCTATCAACACAAAGAGCTAAAGATATCCTCAAACCCAGTGCCACCCCATTCCCCCCTCCAAGACAACACTTTCCATTTTCCTAGTATAGTTCATAATTGTGACTGTGGTTCCAGTAGTGTGCTGGTAAACTGGCTCACCAAAAAAATAAGTAAATAAATACAAATAAAATAAAACAAAGCCTGATTTGTAATGTTTGCAAATTTCCAAGATCAGATATACTCCCAGCATGGCCCATTTCCAGCTACAAATGTGTCACTGAATGTGAATCTGAAATATACACAATTGACTCTCATGAACCTGTATTAATGGCTTCGACACACAACTGCTCTGTCTCTCTAACTGGGTCTATTTCACTACAAAAATAAAAATGTTTTAATATTTTCAGCTACTTATTTTAGGGCCCATAACATCTAGTAGGGAAGCAGGACTTCCCTCCCTGAAATTTCATCCCACAGCAATAAAAATTCACTCACCTGCTTCAAATGGAGTTCTCATGGGCTAAAATGGTATTAGTCATAATAGGAGTCTCAGAATGATGGGGGAACTGAGATTTTATGCATTTGTCTGAGGCCTTCAGGAACAGCCCCTACCCCAGGAGAGTGCAGACTTAGGGCTGTCTTTTTAACAACTCCCTCGCTGCCCTATACATTTGTATCATATCACTATGGCTGTCCCCTATGCACACCACCCTTTCCTCTGTAACACCATCTCAGGATTAGATGAACACGTGTGCTTTTATCAATTAATAACCCATTGCCACTTCTGCACAAATATTCCTGTATCCATTTAATGAGAATTAGCAAATATTAATTGCATTCCAGTCAGCACAAGTAATTGGAAATTAATATAGAAATTATTTTAAAATACTGATAATGACAAAAGTATTCATTAAAATTTAGACAAACTGAAATTAAATATATACCATATTTTTAAAGTCATTTAAACTTTGCAACTTGTAATAATAATGTCTTTAAATTTACATAAAATACTTGAGCATCTTTTTAAAAATCTATTTTCACTACATATATGAGTCAAGTTCAACTGTGAAAAACATTCTGTACCCTCTTTTCCATTGGCTACCAAGTAATCTACATTTAATTTTCAGTTATTTTATTCAGTAAAGCTCCTCTTGCTGATAAAATTGTCTGCTTTTTTATAGTATGTTTATATCTTTTTCTTTTTATTTAGTTAGTCCAAGCAAATGGTACATACATATTTGTAAAGAAAAAACAGCTTTCTATTTCAGAATCATCTTTGTGTCTGTGCATGATAATAAAACCAAGAATTCAGGTCAAAATGATATAAGGAGTTTATTCAAAAGAACTCTATTCCCACTTAAATCAGAGAGGAGCTCAGTAAAAATTCTTACTTGTTTGTGTTGTTGTTGATAGTGAGTTGTACTTTCATTGTAAAAATATATTCATTCTCATTGGTGGAGGCTGTGATGGTTATTTTTGTCAACTAGTCAACTTGGTTAGGCCACAGTGCCCATATATTTGGTCTAAGGCTGGTCTGAATGTATTTTCTCAGAGGAGATTAACATTTAAATTTTCAATAAAGCAAATTTACTTTGAGTAAAGCCAATTACCCTCTCTAATGTGAGTAGGCCTCATCCAATGAGTTGAAGGCCTTAAGAGGAAACAGGCTGAGGTCCCTGGGGAAGAGGGCGTTCTGCCTCCACACTGCCTTTGGGCTGGAGCTGCACTAGAACTCTTCCCTCGGTCTCCAGCCTGCAAGCCTACCCTGTAAATTTTGGGCTTGCCAGCCTACACAAATGTGTGAGCCAAATCCTTAAAATGCATATACATACACGTGTATATTTTATACATCCTACTGGTTCTGTATCTCTGAAGAATCCTAACTAATACAGAGGCCAAGAGTTTTTAATGGAGTCATATGTTTCAATTCCTTTTGGGAAAATACCTGGGATTGGAATCACTTGGTTATAGAGAACGTGTATATCTAATTTCATAAGAAACTGCCAAAACTTCTTTCAAAGTAACTGTTCTATTTAACACTCTCACCAACATTGTGCAAGAATTCTAGTTGCTCCACATCCTCACCAATGTTTGTTATCTATCTTTACAATTTTAACAATTGTGGTATGAGTCTAATGGTAACTCATTGATGTTTTAATTTGCATTTCCCTAATGACCAATAAATATTGATCACATATTTTTGTGTTTATTGTCCATTTGTATGTCTTCTTTAGGTTTGTTTTTCTAATGAGTTCCCATTTTTTAGTATTTTTTGTCTTTTTATTTTTGACTGTAGGAGATTGTATATACCCTGAATACCAGTCCATTGTCAGATACATGTTCAATGAATATATTTTCTTGCCTGTGGCTTGCCTTTTTTCTTTTAATGGTATCTTTTGATGAGAGAAGCTTTTATTTTGGTGAAGTCTAATTTACAAATGTGTTTTGCTTATGGTTATTGCTTTTTGTGACCTGGTAAGAAAACTTTCCCTACCCTCATGTCACAGCAATATTCTCCTGTGTTTCCTTCTAACAGCGTCATGTTTAAGCCTTTCCTTAAGTTACTTAAGGTCTTTGTTTAAGACCTTTACTTAAGGTCTATGATTATTCTTGAATTAATTTTTATGAACAGTGAGGTATGAGTGGAGATTTATTTGTTTCCATATAGATATACAGTTTTTCTACAATCATTTTCTAATATGACTGTCCTTTACTCATTGAATCGTTTTGGCAACTTTGTTGAAAAACCAAATGTCCCTGTGAGTTTTTATTTCTGGGCTCTCTATTCCACTCCATTGATCTATTTGTCTGGTTTTTATGACAGTCCCACACTACTTGATAGTAAATAATTATTTCTTGTAGAGTAAATTCTTCAACTTTGTTCTTCTTTTCCAGATTGCTTTATATATTCAAGGTCCTTTGAATTTTCATATAAAGTTTAGAATCAACTAGTACATTTTTCAAAAAATCCTGCTAGGAATATGATTGGGATTCCAGTAAATCCATACATTAATTTGGGTAGAATTGGAATCTTAACAATATTAAGTCTTCCAAAACATGAACATGGTATTTCTCATCTTTTATTTAGGTCCACTTTAATTTTTTCTAAGCTATATATTGTAGTTTTCTGTATGGAGATCTTGCATTACTTTTGTTAAACTTGTTCTTAGATATTTTATGGGAACATTGATCCTAGAGTAAGTTAAATAATTTTAAATTTTATTTTCTGGTTACTTGATTTTTATATAAAAATACAGTTTATTTGTGTATTTTAAACTTGTACTTGATGATCTTGCTAAATTCACTTGTCAGTCCTCATAGTTGTTGTGTGGATTCCTTAGGATTTTCTAAATACATTTTAATATCATCTGCAAGTAAATAGAGTTATATTTCTTCCTTAACAACTGAATATCTTTTATTTGTTTTTCTTGCATTATTGCAATGGATATGATTTCTAAAATAATGTGGAGTAAAAGTGGTGAGAGTGGGTATCCTTGCCTTGTTCCTGATTTTAGGGTAAATTGTTTAATTTCACATTTACATATAAAGTTACCAATAGATTTTACATAGATGCTATTTATCAGATTGAGGAAGTTCCCTTCTATTCTGAGAGTTTTTATTCTGAATGGATCTTGAATTTTGCAAAATGCTTTCTTCATATTGTACAACTTCATATAAAATAAACCTCTGCAGCTATGTTCATCACATCATATATTTGCTATTATTGTCATATACATTATATGTGTTTATATATTATAAACCCTACAAGAAAATATTATAATTTTTACTCTAAATAATCATATGTATTTAAAGAAATTAAGGTAAAGTAATTTTTTATATTTAATCCAATATTTATAATTTCCAATACACTTCATTTCTTCTTTAGGATCCAAGTTTCCAGGTGGTATCTTTGGTATCATTTCCTTTCAATCTAAAGAACATCTTTCAACATATCTTGTATTGCAGGTCTCCTGGCAACAAATTTTCTCAGTGTTTTTTTACTTGAATATATCATTATCTTAGCTCTTTCTGAAGGATATTTTTGCTATTTTTGCTACAGATTTCTGGGTTAGAAGTTTTTTATTTATTCCTGCACTTTCAAGATTTTTTTAGTCTCTTCTGCCTCCCACAGTCTCTTGAAAAGTCAGTAGTAATTTGAATTATTGTTACCATATAGAATATGTCATTTTTCTTTGTCTTCTTTCAAGATATTTCTCTTAGTTTTCAGAGGTATGTGACTTGGTGTCATTTTCTTTATACGTACACTTCTTGGGTTTCAATGAGCTTCTTTAACCTGTACAATTTTTCAACTAATTTAGAAAATTTTCACAATTATTTTATAGACATTTTTTTCTGCCACAATCTGTTTTCAAGCCCTAAATTACACAAATGCTAGACTTATTGATATTATCCCCCAGGTCCAAAGCTATATTCATTTTTCTCTACTTTTTTTCCTATCTGTTGTTCAGATTGATTAGTTTAACTGATGTATCATCAGGCTCAATTATACTTTTCTTTGTCATCTCCTTATTTCCTTCAAACCCATCCACTGAACTCTTAGATTTTATTTATGAAATGTACTTGTCAATACTAAAATTTCCATTCAGATTTTTTATATTCTATTTTCTGCTGTATTTCCTGACCTTTCACTTTTTGTGAACGTTTTTTCCTTTACTCAATGAGCATAGTTAAAACACCAGCTCAAAAGGCCTTTAATCATAATTTTAAGATCTTATTCATCTTGGGATTGATCTGTGTTGACCATCTTATCTCCTAAATTCACAAGAGTTCAGCTAAGATTTTTGTAGATTCTCTTGGACGTTCTACATAACCAATCTAGTCTTTTAAAGACAAAAATAGCTTTACTTCTTTCTTTCCATTATTATGTGGGGTTTTTTTGTTTTTATTGACTTATTACACTGGTAGGGCCTCCATTTCAGTGTGGATGTTAGCTGTAAGCTTTTTGTTCATGAACCTTAGCAGACAGAGGAAGTTCACTTACACTGCTAGTTTGCTGAGATTTATCAGTAACCAGTATCTAATTTTTCATACAGTTTTTCTCCCAATATTGAGATTATTCTATAATATTTCTTTTTCTTTTTTTGTTAATATAATAAATTATAATAGTTTATGTTTAAATGTTAAAGCAAGTTTGTGTTACTGGGATTGACATTAGTTATCATGCAATATATTTTTATATATTTCTGGATTCAATATGCTATTGTTTTGCTATTTTTGTCTATGTTCATAAGGAATATTGGTCTGCAATTTTTTCTTCTAAAACCTTTGTTAGTTTGGGGTGTCTTTGTTATTCTGGCTTCATAATATGAATGAAAAATTGTTTCTACTGCCTATTTTCTTAATGATTTTCTGTAAGATTTTATTGTGTAATACTTACATTGTTTTTCTTAAATTTTTGACAGAATTCACCAGTGAAGCTGGTGCCTGGAAGTTTGGGTGAGTAAACTATGTTTTAAATATGTAGGGAGCTACTAAGCGCCTGCAAAAATAATGAAAAAGTATAGATGCATATTCAGGATATATTGTTAGGTGAATAAAGTAAATTGTAAAAGAGTGTATATCACAGGTCTTATTTAAGGAAGAAGGGGAAATGTAAAAATATACCATTATATGCTAAATTCTACAGAAAGAAACACAAAAGGATAAACAAAAAAAACTAATGAAAGTGATCACAAAAAGGGATAAATGGGAACAAAATGGAAGGGAAAGGAAAAAGACTGTCGTATCTCTGAGTACATATATATGTGTGTGTATATACACAGGTACAGGCATACCTCATTTTATTGTTCTTCACTTTATTGCACTGTGCAGATATTGTATTTTTTACAAATTGAAAGTATGTGGTGACCCTACATCAATCAAGTCTATTGACATGATTTTTCCAACAGCACGTGCTCACTTCATGTCTGCGTGTCACATTTTGATAATTCTCATGATATTTCAAACTTTTTCAAAATTATTACATCTGTTATGACTATCTGTGATCAGTGATCTTTGATGTTACTATTGTAATTGTTTGGGGGCACCACAAAATGTTCCCCTATAAGATGGCAAAATTAATCAATAAATGCCGTGTAGGTTCTGACTGCTCCACTGACTGACTAGCTGTTTCCCCACTTCTCTCCCTCTCCTCAGGACTTCCTATTCTCTGAGACACAACAATATTGACAAAAGGCCAATTAATAACCCTACAATGGCCTCTAAGTATTAGTTGATGCCGCTCACTTTAAATCAAAAACTAGAACAGATCAAGTTCATTGAGAAAGGGCATGTCAAAAGCCAAGATAGGCCAAACACTAGGGCTCTTTGCCAAACAGTCAAGTGGTCAATGAAAAGAAAAAGTTCTTAAAGGAAATTAAAAGTGCTATGCCAGTGAAAACGTGAAGGATAAGAAAGTGAAACAGCCTTATTGCTGATATGGAGAAAGTTTTAGTGGTCTGGATAGAAGATTAAACCAGCCACAACATCCATTCCCTTAAACCAAAGCCTAATCCAGAGCAAGGCCCTAACTCTCTTTAATTCTATGAAGGCTGAGAGGTGCGGAAGCTTCACAAGAAAAGTTTGAAGCTAGCAGAGGTTGCTTTATGAAGTTTAAGGAAAGAAGCTGTCTCCATAACATAAAAATGTGAGGTGAAGCAGTAAGTACTGATGTAGAAGCTGCATCAGAAGATACAGCTAAGATCATTGATGAGGGTGGCTACACTAAACAACAGATTTTCAATGTAGATGAAATGGCCTTATATGGAATGAGATGCCATCTAGGACTTCCATAGCTAGAGAGGATAAGTCGATGCCTACCTTCAAAGCTACAAAGGGCAGGCTGACTTTCTTGTCAGGAGCTAATACAGCTGATGACTTTACATGAGCTAATGCTCATTTACCATTCCAAGAATCCTAGAGACCTTAAGAGTTATGCTAAATCTACTCTGCCTAAGCTCTATAAATGCTATAAATGGCACAACAATGCCTGGATGAGAGCACATCTGTTTACAACATGGTTTACTGAATATTTTAAGCCCACTGTTGAGACCTACTGCTCAGAAAGAAGATTCCTTTCAAAAAATTACTGCTCGTTAAGAATGCACTTGGTCACCCAAGAGGTCTGATAGATCTGTGCAAGGAGATGAATGTTGTTTTCATGCCTGCAAGCACATCCATTCTGCACCCCATGGATCAAGGAGTAATTTCAATCTTCAAGTCTTATTATTTAAAAAATGTATTTTGTAAGGCTATAGCTGCCATAGACAGTAATTGCTCTGATGGGTCTAGACAAAGTAAATTGAAAACCTTCTGGAAAGGATTCACCATTCTAGATGCCATTAAGAACATTTGTGATTCATGGGGGAGGTCAAAATATCAACATTAACAGAAGTTTGGAAGAAGTTGATTCCAACCCTCATGGACGACTTCAAGAGGTTCAAGACTTCAGTGGAGGAAGCAACTTCAGATGTAGTGGGAATAGGAAGAGAACTAGAATTAGACGTGAAGCCTGAATATGTGAATGAATTGCTGCTTCTCACAATAAAACTTTAATAGATGAGGAGTTGTTTCTTATGGATGAACAAAGAAAGTGTTTTCCTGAGATGGAAACTGCTCTTGGCCAAGATGCTGTGAACATTGTTGAAATGGCAACAAAGGATGTAGAACATTACATAATCTTAGTTTATAAAGCAGCAGCAGAATTTGAGAGAACTGACTCCAATTTTGAAAGAAGTTCTACTGTGGATAAAATGCTATCAAACAGCATCACATGTTAGAGAGAAATCTTTTGTGAAAGGAAGAGTCAATCTATCTGGCAAACTTCATTATTATCTTATTTTAAGAAATTGCCACAGCCACCCCAACCTTCAACAATCATCACCCTGATCAGACAGCAGCCATCAACATTGCGCCAAGACCCCCCACCAGCAAAAAGATTATGACTCAGTGAAGGCTCAGGTGATTGTTAACATTTTTTAGCAATAAAGTATTTTTATTAAGGTATGCACATTTTTAGACATAATGCTATTAAACACTTAGTAGACTACAGTATATTATAAACATAACTTTTAAATGCACTGGGAAACCAAAAAATTCTTGTGACTGCTTTATTGTGATATTCACTTTACTGCAGTGGTCTAGAAACGAACCTGTAATATTGCTGAGGTATGTCTGTATGTACATATGTGTGTATAGTAAAAATTTGACTTTTGAAGCTATGTTAACTTTTTAAAATTCAAAAAATAAAAATAATTACACAAGGAGAAGCAAAAAACTAAAATCTTTATAAGTGAAAACATTAATATATCAAATAGATAAAATAACACATGGGGAAGGAAACAAAGCAAAATAACTTTGAACACAGTACCTAGACTCAATACTCTTCATCAAAAGACAAAAAAGAACTACAAACAAACGTTGAAGATTATTTTGTAGTTTTAGATGGGTACTGAGATGAATGTGGCAATTCTGAAACTAATCAGTATATATTATAGGGCTGAAGAAATGAGTAAATATATTGACATCAAGGCCAAAAAGGTACAAGTTTATAGACAGAAGACAGATAAAAGATACAAATGTGAAATACTGGAAGGCAAAGATGAAATCTGTGATATTAGATTGGAATTAAAGCTATCAGTATAATGATTCAGGAGGAAAAAAAAAAAACTTTGTTCTCCCCTGACTCTAATAAATAAAAAGGCCTAGAAGGAATGACACAGAAATAGCAGTGAGAACACATAGTGCTCAGACTTGTTTTCTAAATACTATTCACCATTAAAAGTATCTAGGGGATCTTACAGAAACAGTTTATTCCAAGGCTGAGCTGGCAATTGCAAGATGATTCTGGAAGGTCTTATGCTACTATGTAAGAAAGTGTTCAAAAAAAATAGGGAGATGGCACAGGTTACAAGAGCCAGTTTGGTGCAACTCTCACTAGCCAAACCTGGGAGAGTTTAACTATCAAAATGAAAAATGGCAGCACTGGATTACATAAATTATTGAATCAAAAAAGAATCCATGGTTACTTACTAATACTAAACAGACAAGCAGTGAATGGGAAGCCTCTTGTTTACAGTAAAATGCCAACTAATAAATGTAACGGGAAAGATTGAATTAGAAAACTACTATTCTGGTTATTAGCCCTTTATAGGATGTATAGCATGCAAACTTTTTTTCCCACCCTGTAGGTTGTCTATTCGCTCTGTTGACTGTTTCCTTGGCTGTGCAGAAGCTTTTTAATTTACTCAAGTTCCATTTATTTATTTTGGTTGTTGCTGTGATTGCCCTTGGGATCTTCTTCATAAATTCTTTGCCTAGGCCAATATCTAGAAGAATTTTTCCAATATTTTCTTCTAGAATTCTTATGGTTTCATGTCTTAGGTTTAAGTCTGTTATTCATCTTGAATTAATTTTTGTGAGTGGCGAGAGATATGCATCCTGTTTCAATCTTCTACATGCGGCTAGGCAATTTTCCCACCACCATTATTTAATAGGGATTCTTTTCCCCAGTGTATATTGCTGTCTGCTTTGTCAAAGATCAGATGGCTATATGGGGATGGTTTTCTCTGGATTCTCTGTTCTGTTCTGTTGGCCTATGTCTCAATTTTTGTGCCAGTACCATGCTGTTTTGGTTCCTACAGCCTGGCATGCTATATATTCAATGCAGGGCTGATAACCAGAATCTACAAAGAACTCAAGCAATCAGCAAGAAAAAAATCAAACAACCCCATTAAAAAGTGGGCAAAAGACGTGAACAGACGCTTTTCAAAAAAGGATAGACTCATGGGCAATAAACATATGAAAAAATGCTCAACATCTCTAATTATCAGAGAAATGCAAATCAAAACCACAGTGAGATATCACCTAACCCCAGTAAGAATGGCTTTTATCAAAAAGTCCCAAAACAATAGATACTGACATGGATGTGGAGAGAAAGGAACACTTATACACTGTTGGTGGGACTGTAAACTACTGCAACCTCTATGGAAAATAGTATGGAGATTCCTCACAGAACTAAAAGTAGACCTACCATTTGATCCAGCAATCCCAATACTGGGTATTTACCCAAAGGAAATGCCATTTTATCATTTAATCAAAAAGACACTTGCACTCAAATGTTTATTGCAGCACAATTCACAATCGCAAAGATGCATAATCAACCCAAGTGCCCATCAATTCATGAGTGGATTAATAAAATGTGTAATATGTATACCACGGAGTACTACTCAGCCACACACAAAAAATGAATTAATACCTTTTGCAACAATCTGGATGGAACTGGAGACCATTCTCCTAAGTGAATTGTCACAAGAAGGGAAAAACAAACACCACATGTACTCGCTATTAAATTGGAACTAACTGATCAGCACTCATGTGCACAGATGGAAATAAAACTCAATGGAAACCATGCAGGTAGAAGTGGGTGGAGGGGATGGGTGAAATCATACCTAACAGGTACAATGTACATAGTGTGGGTGAAGGGCACACTTATAACTTTGACTCAAGCAGTACAAAAACAATCCACATAACCAAACATTTGTACCCACATAATATTCTGAAATTTTGAAATGGTGAATTTCTAGCATGTGAAAAGTATAATAGTTGAAAAAAAGAACATGGTAAATGGGATTTTTAAACATCATGATTGTTATAGCTGAAGAAAGAATTAATGAGTGGAAGTTCAGTCTGCATTGTGGTCTACACCCCTGATGAATGTACAAACCACAATCTTCAATGTAGCTGTTGCCATAGAGTATGAATAAGGAATGTAGTGTATTGTTCATTCCATTGCAATTTTTGTGAATTTGTGCAAACTATTTAAGTGCTATACATTTGGTGGTCTTCATCGAAAAAAATGTTGTGTTACTTTGTAAGTCTTTAACTGTCAAAATTATACAATACTAGATGATAAGATTACATTATTACATACTACTACAGTGTAATACCATGTTAGTACATAAGCCTACATAAATATGAATCAAATAAGCAAGGATGTCTAAAGAAATTAGGAATGGACCAGAAGGAAAAAGAATTTATAGGATAGTAAATTTTGTATACCTTGCTTATCAAGAGTCAAATATATTCTTTACAGAGATAATGAGTAATAATCATGGCCTGTGGCTTATAAAATAATTTAACACTTCATATATAATCTTGCAGATTCAAAATTTATTCAATTTTTATTTTTGTTTTCTTTTTATTTCAGAATATTATGGCGGTACAACACTTTTGTTATATATATTGCCCGTGCACTGCCCATGTCAGAACTATAATCGTAGACATCCTCCAAACTGTGTGCCCCGCACCCATTCAGTGAGAGTTTTCCCATCCCCTCCACCCGCCTCCTGCCTGCCCGCCCCCTGATGAATATTATTGCCATGTGTGACATAAGTATTGATCACTTAGTACCAATTTGATGGTGAGTACCAGTGGTGCTTGTTTTTCCATTCTTGTGATACTTCGCTTGGAAGAATGGGTTCTAGCTCCATCCAGTATAATACCAGATGTCTTAATTCACTGTTGTTTTTTACTGCTCAGAATACTCCATGGTATGCATATACCACATTTTATTAATCCACTCATGTATTGATGGGCACCTGGGTTGTTTCCACATCTTTGCAATTGTGAATTGTGCTGCAATAAACATTTGGGTGCAGATGTCTTTACTATAGAATGTCTTTTTTTTCCTTTGGGTAAATCGCCAGTAGTGGGATTGCTGGATCGAATGGTTGTTCTACTTTTAGTTCTTTGAGGTATCTCCATATTACTTTCCATAGAGGTTGTACTCATTTGCAGTCCCACCAGCAGGGTATGAGTGTTCCTATCTGTCCGCATCCCCACCAACATTTGTTGTTTGGGGACTTTTTGATATCAGCCAATCTCACTGGAGTTAAGTGGTATTTCATTGTGGTTTTGATTTGCATTTCCCTGATGAATAGAGAAGTTGAGCAATTTTTTATATGTTTGCTGGCCATTATTCTGTCTTCTTTTGAGAAGTTTCTGTTCATGTCCTTTGCCCATTTTTTCATGGGGTTGATTTTTTCTTGTTGATTTTCCTAAGTTCTATATAGATTCTGGTTATCAGCCCTTTATCAGATGTGTAGCATGCAAATATTTTCTCCCATTCTGTAGCTTGTCTGTTCACTCTAGTGATAGTATCCTTGGCTGTGCAGAAGCTTTTTAATTTGATCAGGTCCCATTTATTTATTTTTGTTGCTGCTGTGATTGCTTTGGGGGTCTTCATAAATTCTTTGCCTAGGCCAATGTACATAAGAGTTTTTCCAACGTTTTCTTCTAGAATTCTTATGGTTAAAGTCTATTATCCATCGTGAGTTGATTTTTGTGAGAGGTGAGAGATGTGGATCTAGTTTCAGTCTTCTACTTGTGGCTATCCAGTTTTCCCTCCCAGCACTATTTATTGAATAGAGATTCTTTTCCCCAGTGTATGTTTTTGTGGGATTTGTCAAAGATCAGATGACAGTATGAGGATGGTTTTATATTTGGGTTCTCAGTCCTGTTCCATTGGTCTATGTCTCTGTTCTTGTGCCAGTACCATGCTGTTTGGGTTACTATAGTCTTGTAGTATAGTTTGAAGTCTGGTAGACTGATGCCTTCCAATTTGTTCTTTTTGCTTAAGATTGCCTTGGCTAGACAGGGTCTTCTCTGCTTCCACACAAAGCGTAGAATTATTTTTTCTAGATCAGCAAAAAAATGATGTTGGTATTTTGATAGGGACTGCATTGATTCTGTAAATCACTTTAGGTAGCAAAGACATTTTAACAATGTTGATTCAACCTACCGAAGAGCATGGTAGGGTTTTCCATCTGTTTACATCCTCTGCAATTTCTTTTTTCAGTGTTTCATAATTCTCTCTATATAGGTCTTTCACCATCCAAAAGACAGAAAGGTCACAAATCAGTAAACTAATGAATCATCTCAATGAAATGGAAAAGGAAGAGCAAACCAATCCTAAACCCAACAGAAGAAAAGACATAACCAAGATCAGAGCAGAATTAAATGAAATTGAGAACAAAAGAATGATATAGAAGATTAATAAAATGAAAAATTGGTTCTTTGAAAAGATAAACAAAATAGGTCACTCACCAGGTTGACCAGAAGCAGGAAGGAAAGGACTCTAATAAGCTCAATTAAATGAAAAAGGAGAGGTCACAACTGATATCATGGAAATACGAAACATCATCTTCAAATACTACAAAAATCTCTATGCCCAAAAACATGAAAACGTGGAGGAAATGGACAAATTCTTAGAAACATACTACCTCCCTAGGCTCAATCAGGAAGAAATAGAATTCCTAAACAAACCAATATCAAGCACTGAAATTGAAGCAGTAATAAAAAATCTTTCAACAAAAAAAAGTCCTGGACCAGAGGGTTCCCACCTGAATTCTACCAAACCTGCAAAGAAGAATGGGTGCCTATACTGCAGAAATTATTTGAAAACATAGAGAAGGATGGAACCCTCCCAAACTCATTCTACAAAGCCAATATCACCTTGATACCAAACCCAGAAAAGGACACAATAAGAAAAGAAAACTACAGACCAATATCCCTTATGAATATAGATGCAAAAATTCTCAATAAAATCCTAGCAAACTGAATTCAAATGTACATCAAAAAAATAATTCATCACGATCAGGTGGGCTTCATCCCCAAGATGCAGGGATGGTTCAACATATGCAAATCTATAAATGTAATTCACCACATATATAAAAGCAAGAACAGAGATTGTATGATCCTTTCAATAGATACAGAAAAGGCTTTTGACAAAATCCAGCACCCTTTTATGATAAGAACTCTTAACGATATAGGCATAGATGGCTCATCCCTCAAAATTATTAAAGCCATATATGATAAACCTATAGCCAATATCATACTGAATGGGGAAAAATTGAAAACATTCCCCCTTAAAACTGGCACCAGACAAGGCTGCCCACTACCTCCACTTCTATTCAACATAGTACTGGAAGTCCTTGCCAGAGCAATCAGACAAGAGAGAGGAATCAGGGATGTCCAAATGAGGGCAGAAGAGGTCAAACTTTCACTCTTCGTGGATGATATGATATTGTATCTAGAAAACCCCAAAGATTCAACCAAGAGATTACTGGAATTGATAAATGAGTTCAGCAAAGTCTCAGGATACAAAATCAATGCACACAAATCAATAGCCTTCATATATGCCAATAACAGTCGAGCTGAAAAACAAATTAAAGACGCAATACCTTTCACAATAGCACCAAAGAAAATTAAATATTTAGAAACATCTAACTAAGGAGTTGAAAATTTATTCAATTTTTTAAAATAAACAAATGTTAGTTTCTTAGGTCACAATTTTAGATGTCAATTAAATTAGCAAGCTGTGTTTTCCAGAAAAAGTGCATAATATACAAGGGAAACATTCTCCACTAACATTAAATAATTGAAGAGCACAATAAAAATATAGCACTGGGAGAGCTTATAGGCCTTCCTGAAGACCTTTTTATTCTCTCCCTCTGTTCATTTGATAATTCTACTACCAAAAATAAAATAAATTCTTTTAGCTTTTAAAAAAAAGAAAACTACTACTTAGCAACCATCAAAATAAAAATTTTCTTTTTCATAACCTGATTTATGTAAGTACATTACAGATATTAAAATTTTTTAATTTTAAAGAAGACATTAAAATTTTCTGACATTAGCAATTAAAATTCATTATTTCAGTGTCCAGAATATGAAATGACATGACAAATATGGTATAAATTTCATCTTAAATCTGTCTAAATTACAAAGATAACCTTGTGGGAATAAGTGTCTCAAAAATAGTCTACATATTGGATAGTTAATTTATTTGTGATTATTTAAAATAGGATTAATATTTACTAATTCTCATTACAATGGGACCAGGAATATTTGCTATAGTAACACTAACATTTCATTTATTGCAGGTAATATGTATGCACATCTAATCCAGGGGTGGAATTGTGGAGGAGAAGGTGATATGGGCATGCTAGGAGAACTACTAATATAATAACTTAACTTGTGTGTATGTACGATGGAGGGGGTGTTTTTTTTTGTTTGTTTGTTTTTTTATTTTTAATTTCAGAATATCATGGGGGTACAACACTTTGGCCATACACATTGCCCCTGTTCTGCCCGTGTCAGAGCCACAATCATGGTCATCCCCCAAACTGTGCTCCCTGCATCCATTCAGTGAGAGTTTTTCCCATCCCTTCCACCCCCCTCCCGCCCGCCCACCCTCAGATGAATGTTATTGCCCTGTGTGATGTAAGTGTTCATCAGTCAGTACCAGTTTGATGGTGAGTACCAGTGGTGCTTGTTTTTCCAATCCTGTAACACTTCGCTTCAAAGAATGGGTTCTAGCTCCAACCAGAATAATACCAGATGTGTTAGTTCACTGTTGTTCCTTATTGCTGAGTAATACTCCATGGTATACATATACCACATTTTATTGATCCACTCGTGTATTGATGGGCACCTGGGTTGTTTCCACATCTTTGCAATTGTGAATTGTGCTGCTATGAACATTTGTGAACAGATGTCTTTATTATAAAATGTCCTTTTTTTCTTTTGGATAAATACCCAGTAGTGGGATTGCTGGGTCAAATGGTAATTCTACTTTTAATTCTTTGAGGTATCTCCATATTCTTTTCCATAGAGGTTGTATTAATTTGCAGTCCCACCAGCAGTGTATGAGTGTTCCTATCTGTCCACATCCCCACCAACATTTGTTGTTTGGGGATTTTTTTATATGAGCCAGTCTCACTGGAGTTAAGTGATATCTCATTGTGGTTTTGATTTGCATTTCCCTGATGATTAGAGACATTGAGCACTTTTTTATACGTTTGCTGGCCATTATTCTGTCTTCTTTGGAAAAGTTTCTGTTCATGTCCTTTGCCCATTTTTTAATAGGGTTGTTTGATTTTTTCTTGTTGATTTTCCTAAGTTCTGTATAGATTCTGGTTATCAGCCCTTTATCAGAGGGGTAGCATGCAAATATTTTCTCCCATTCTGTAAGTTGTCTGTTCACTCTAGTGATAGTTTCCTTGGCTGTGCAGAAGCTTTTTAATTTGATCAGGTCCCATGTATTTATTTTGGTTGCTGCTGTGATTGCTTTGGGGGTCTTCTTCATAAATTCTTTGCCTAGGGCAATGTCCATAAGAGTTTTTCCAATGTTTTCTTCAAGAATTCTTATGCTTTCATGTCTTAGGTTTAGATCTTTTATCCATTGTGAGTTGATTTTTGTGAGAGGTGAGAGGTGTGGGTCCAGTTTCAGTCTTCTACATATGGCCATCCAGTTTTCCCAGCACCATTTGTTGAATAGGGAATCTTTTCCCCAGTGTACATTTTTCTGGAATATGTCAAAGATCAGGTATGAGGTTGGTTTTATATTTGGGTTCTCAGTCCTGTTCCATTGGTCTACGTCTCTGTTCTTGTGCCAATACCATGCAGTTTTGGTTACTATAGCCTTGTAGTATAGTTTGAAGTCTGGTAGATAGATGCCTCCCAATTTGTTCTTTTTGCTTAACATTGCTTTGGCTAGACGGGGTCTTCTCTGGTTCCACACGAAGCGTAGAATTATTTTTTCTAGATCGGCAAAAAATGATGTTGGTATTTTGATAGGGATTGCACTGATTCTATAAATTAATTTAGGTAGCAAAGCCATTTTTACTATGTTGACTCTGCCTATCCAAGAGCATGGTAGGGCTTTCCATCTATTTACATCCTCTGCAATTTCTTTTCTCAGTGTTTCATAATTTTCTCTATATAAGTCTTTGACCTCCTTAGTTAAATATGTTCCTAAATATTTAATTTTCTTTGTTGCTATTGTGAAAGCCCTACCAGCCTCCCCAAGAAGGTTTGCCTAGGCCCCAGGTCCTGACTACTGTAAATATCCTGCCGCTTCTTTACTCTCAACCAGTATCTTTTTGTGCTAGATTCTCAAAATCTACAGAAGGAAAACAAGTTTCAGAATTCAACAAGCTCACAATCAATGAAATAGGAATTTTAATGAATAAACTGCTTGCAGAAGCAGAGGAAAGGAGTGACTTTTGGGGAGATGTGTCTCTCGGGTGGGGAATGTGTGGAAGATGGTAAGTGTGCCCTGAATAGGACCAATTCTCTTAGCAGCCCAAAGCAGAGAGATGGAAATGACTTCTCTGGGATGCTGAAGGTACCTGGATCTCATCATCCTTCTTTCCAACTTCATGAGGCATTCAGAAGTTTTTTCAGGATGAGCCTAAGTTAGACAAGCAGCCATGGTAATTCAGGCAACTTCTCCCATAAACCAACCCTTGAACTCTGATCTCCCAGGCTTACCCTATCTGCTTCCCAAAAGAAAATTCCTCCTTGCTATCCATAAAGTATTCATCATCTATTGACATCTGGAAGCTAGTGCTCTTCCAGCTCCTCCTTTTATTTACTTAAGAATTATTTTTGCTTTATCTGCATCTCCTTTCCAGGAATATGGTGTGTATAGTTGGCCTTCAGCCCCCTCTGGCATTTTCACACCTGTTTTAATTTCTTCCAACTCCTCCAGGAGAAGGGCTTTCCTCAGGGGAGCATCTATTCTCATAGTGTTTGCGTGGCCATAGCATGACCTTGTGGTAATGTCCACAGCAGGGCTTATCCACACTCTTGAGCAACTAGTCCCCATCAAAAACCTATGTCCCAGCACAAGCCTCTCCTGGCTCTCCTGCCATGTGATTTTATTGGCATACAGTTTCAACCGTTACACAGAGGGACAGATAGAGGTGAATGAATTTCCTACTTCAAAAATTAAAGTTCAGAAAAAAAGCAGAATTGAACCTTTAGGGGAAGGAACTAATGATTTTGTGTACTTTCTACTCACTAGGCCCTGAGTCAGGCACTGACTGAATAAACAGGCTGGTAGATGCTTATCGGTGCTTCTTTGTTCCTTGGATCCCTGAACTTCTGATTACCTCTGAATTTCTCATTAGCTTGGTTCTACACCAAGTTCATCTCCTAAGAACGGAGATGGGAATATCAAGTTTAACATCAAGCCAAAGAGAGTGTGGGAATGAGCAGGACCAAGAGTAGAACTTCTCAACCTTCACACTATAGACAGACGGGGGCCAGACGATTATTTGTTGTGGGGCAGTGCTGTGCATTGCAGGATGTTTAGCAGCATCCCTGGCGTCTACCCACTCGAAGCCCTGGTTGACAACCAAAATGTCTCCAGGCATTGCCAAATGTCCTTTGGGGAGCAAAATCACCCTCACCTGAAAAGCACTAACCTAGACTTTGGCCTCAAGAGTGAAAGAGCATTTATTTCATATGTAATATTACTTGTATTTCCATAGGAATAATGAGCCCTCTGGCTACTTAATCACCTGGCTTTCTTCTAGATTATCTACATCCGACTCAACTTGACTTATTTTTCTCCATCATTTATTTGTTTTGGGTCCATTTGCCCTTTTTCTTTGTAAGCACTTGAGCTCCTCTTTTCTGTAGTACTTTGGAAAGGACAGCCTTTTCTCAATCTCTTCAGCCTTCAGCTTGAAGGTGCACAACTCTTTCATGGCTTTACTAGAAGTCTTTGACTACTAGTAGCTAAAGAGACATATACAAGGGAACAAAATATAAAAAACTGTTGGAATTTCAATTATAAATTATGTAAAAACCCTTGCAGTATTACATATGCTCTACACACCAAGGATAGGGCACAGCAGCCCCCTCAGGGGCTCTCCACTCTACCTCTTGACCCCAACCACAAGGCCTTGTCAATTTTCCTCAGTTCAGTACTGTCTCTTGCCCCTTGATGCCTTTCACAGGTCAGAAAATGATGTATTCTACAGTTAGAGAACCTTCAAATCCAAGCTGTACTCCTTACCAGCTGTGCCAAGTTCGATGACCCTTCTTATTCTGAAAAACTGAAGATGATAACATAATATCTACACTTGCCAGCATTGTTACAAGTAATAAACGAGGTAAGTAAGGTTTTTACATTAGTGCCTGATATAATATAGGTAATTTTAAAAGTTTTTTGTTAATTCCATTTCACTGTAAAAAATTATGTCAATACATCATTTTCTTCTAGTAATAAAAATGCTATACTTTCTTTTTAGATTATTTCTCCCTTCTAATCCATTCTCCAATCACTTCCAGATAAATACACCTAATGCTCTCCAATTTAAAAACCCATGTTAGCCACACAGTCTTCCGTTTGCTGGGCATCCCTGGCCTAGAGGACCAGCACATGTGGATTTCAATCCCCTTCGTCATTTCCTATGTCACTGCCTTGCTTGGGAATGGCCTGCTCATTTCCATTATCCTCACAAAGCGCAGCCTGCATGAACCCATGTACCTCTTCCTCTGCATGCTGGCCGGAGCAGATGTTGTCCTCTCCACGTCCACAGTACCACAGGCCTTGGCCATCTTCTGGTTCCATGCTGGAGAGATCTCCCTGGATCGCTGCATCACTCAGCTCTTCTTCATCCATTCCACCTTCATCTCTGAGTCAGGGATCTTGTTGGTGATGGCATTTGACCGCTACATTGCCATATGCTACCCACTGAGGTACACCACTATTCTTACAAATGCTCTGATTGGGAAAATTGGTGTAACCATCTTCCTCAGAAGTTATGGGACAATTTTTCCCATAATATTTTTACTGAAAAGACTGACATTCTGCAAAGGTAAATTCTCCAAACACTATTGTAGCAATTGCTTGGCCAAATTTTCCTGTAATGACATACAAGTAAACATCTGGTATGTTTTTTTTGTCTTAATGTCTACAGTGATTTTAGATGTCATGCTAATTTTTATTTCCTATATGCTTATTCTCCATGCTGTTTTCCATATCCCATCCCAAGATGCTCGCCACAAAGCTCTCAATACTTGTGGCTCCCATGTCTGTGTCATCCTCCTCTTTTATGGACCTGGGATCTTCTCAGTCCTCACTCAGCGGTTTGGACACCTCATCTCACCCCATATCCATGTCCTGCTGGCCAATGTCTGCATTCTGGCTCCTCCTATGCTTAATCCCATCATTTATGGGATCAAGACCAAACAGATCCGGGACCAAATGACTCATGTCTTGTTTCCAAAATTGATAAGACTTTAGGAATGAAAACCATTTCATTTAGGAATGAAAACCAATCTACTGTTTTCTTAACATTTCTAGCCATATATGACGTGAACTTTAGCAGTCCTGTTAGGTGAGGGACAGTTGGGACTAGATAAATATCTCAATGAGTATGTGTCTGAAGTAAGTGCACTAGGGACATTTTGGTGTCTGCTTTTGAAGGTCTCTGATCAATAATAGGAGATCAATTTCCTTGTGGCTCAATGGGTTTTCTCATTCAGAAATAAACCAGTTCACCTTTTTTATTCACTACTAGTCTGTAACCCTGGATAGGCATTTTGAAAGAGCTAAACTATGGATAATTGCTGGAATATTCTTCCCTGGTTTGTTTCATGCCTTGATGTGGCAAACTAGTTTCCATTCCTCTTACCTACCTTAGGCATTGTTCTGTGTATTCTTCCCTCTGACCTCTCTATCACAAATTTATTTTTCACAGGCTCATTTCTATCTGTATACATTTTATTATTCCTCCTATTGGAAGGAAGGAAGGAAGGAAGGGACAGAGGGAGGGAGGGAGGAAGAGAGGGAGAAGCCTCTGGCATCCACATTTCTCTCTCTCTCTCTCTCTCTGTGTCTCAGAGAAACATCTTGAAAGAGTTGTATATACATTCAGGATTTGATATCTTTCTCCCTATTTTTCTTGATCTCACTCCAGTGAGACTTTATTCCTACACCATTGACGCTGCACATCACAGGGATCTACTCAGTCTACATCTTACATGACTTATCAGCAGCATTAGACATAGTCAAGCATTTTCTCATTCTTGAAACTCCTCACTCATCCTATCTTAGATAATATAGTAGAAAAAAATCCATACAAAAATCACCCACTTTTTAAATATAGAGATATTTGCTAACATCATTTCATAGATTGCTATATATTGCTTATTATTTATGTGTGTGCAGGAAATATATTTTTGTAAACTGGATTATATTCCACTCACTCTTCCAGAATATACATTTCTCACTTAGCAAAGTAACGTGGACTTATTCCCATACCCAAAATATAGACCTTTGCAGGCATTTTTAATGGCTCTCTATTATACTCAGTATAAAAATGTGCCATACATAATTTAGACAAGTATAGTCTTTTTAAAAAATATTTCTTACATGTCATTTTAATTATTTATTTAGTGTTAATTTCTCAATTAAGAGTAGGCTCAGCATTCTATTGCTTCCCTGGTGTCCATTATATCATCTCAAAGAGTAGGCATTAAATCAAGATATTTAAAATGCACTCCTTTGTAAATTGTGAAACTGTGAAATTATCACATTAAAGTAATTGGAGATAATGAAATGCATAAAGGAGATACACTTATTATTTTATTAGTATTATTTACCTTCTTTGTCTCTTTGTTCTTTTATAGTTTACATTATAAAACTATTATTTTCACATAGATTTATAATATAAGTATTTATGATAGTTTAACATAATTTTTGCTGGCTGTAAATTATGCCAATTTATGAAAGAACCATAATTTACCTATCCATTTCATTGTCATTAACATGTAGCATATTTCAAACTTTTCGGTTGTCCAAGAAAGCAGTATTTATTAAAACTGCTTTCCCCATTTTGTCTGTCCACTTATTTTAGATATACATGATTCCTTACATGTTATTTAGCCAAATTAGCAGTTTTTTCCATTGTTTCCTTTGTGTTCCTCAGAAGTGTGTCAAAATCAACAAAAATTATATTATTTTAATTTGTGTTTCTAATTAATTTAGCATTTGAATATTTATGGTCAATATTTCAAAAATATCCATGGATATAAAAATACAAAATAATAAATCAGCATTTTAATGGCTAATAAACACAACCACTAAACAAAATAGTTCATAAATACAAAATATTTTTTATTTCAGCATATTTTCACATATTATGGACTGTGCAAGTATTTTATGTTTTACTTGTTTACATAATGTTATATAACAAGTGTTTTCCTTTGGCATAAAAAATACTACCTAATTATTAAGTTTAATAAGTGCGTAATGTACTATTATGTGGGTATATTGTATGTTAGTCAACTAGTAGATTCGTGTTCAATATTTACTGCAAAGTAATTGACAGAATAAATAAAATTGCCATGAACATAAGCATTAATAAACATTTGCTGTACTTTATGTACGTGTGGAATACTATAAGAAAGATTCTTGAAAAATTGTACCCTGTATATGTATGGCTAAATCCTAGCCAAGTTGAATATGTATTTTTATAAGAAAAAAGTTTTTTTGTTGTTTTTGTTTGTTTAATTTTTATTTATTTATATAACTGACAAAAAATTGTATATATGATTTGTGTACATGTTTTAAAATATATATACACTATGGAATGACTAAATCAAGCTAATTCACATTTGCATTACCTCACATACTTAACATGATTTGTGGTGAGAACACAATTTTTAAGAATTCAATACACTGTTATTAACTTTAGTCACCATGATGTACAATAAATCTCTTAAACTTATTCCTCCTATCTAACTGAAATTTTGTATCCTTGACCAACATCATCTCAACCCACCCTACTCCTATCCTCTGGTAACCACCATTTTACTTTCTACTTCTATGAGTTCAACATAAGTGAAATAACTGGGTATTCATCCTTCTGAGCCTGGTTTATTTCACTTAACATTTTAATTTATTCTTCTTCGTGGGGATATTCAGTTGTCTCAACACCATTTGTTGAAAAGACTCTTTTCCCAGTTGTGTTCCCTTGGCATCTTGTCCGAAAACAATTGACCATAAATGCATTGATCATTTCTGAGGTTTCTGTTCTGTTCCACCAGTCTATGTGTCTGTTCTTATATGGGTACCATGCTGTTTTGATTATTGTAACTTTGTAGTATATTTTGAAGTTAGGTAGTGTGATGCTTCTGACTTTTTTTTTCAAGATTGCTTTGGCTATTAGGGGTCTTTTGTGGTTGGCTCCATATAAATTTTGGGTTGTTTCTTGTATTTCTGTGAAAAATGTCTTTAGAATTTTGACAGAGATTTCATTGAATATGTAGATTAATTGGGGTAGTATTGACGTTTTAATGATATTAATTCTTCCAATCCATGAATTTGGGATATCTTTCCACTTATTCATGTCTTCAATTTCTTTCATTGTTGTTTTATAGTTTTCACTGTAGAGATCTTTCATCTCCTTGATTAAATGTATTCTTAGGTATCTAATATTTTGTAGCCCTTGTAAATGGGGCTGATTTCTTGATTTCTTTTTTGAATAGTTCATTATTATTACAAAATTCTGCTTATATTTGTATGTTTACCTTGTTCCCTGAAACTTTACTGAATTCATTTATCAGTTCTAACAGGTTCTTTTGGTGGAATCTTTAGGGTTTTCTATATAGAAGATCATATTGTCTGCAAACAGGGACAATATGACTTCTTCCTTTCCAATTTAGATGCCTTTTATTTCTTTCTCTTACCTAATTGCTCTGTCTAGGACTTCCAGTACTATGCTGAATAGAAGTGGTGAGAGAAGCATCCTTGTTTTGCTCCTGATCTTAGAGGAAAAGCTTTAATGTTCTCACTATTGAGTACAATGTTAGCTGTGGCTTTCTCATATATGGCTATATTGTGTTGAAGTACATTCCTTCTATACTTCATTTGTTGAGAGTTTTAATCATGAAAGGATGTTAAATTTTGTCAAATGCTTTCTCTGCATCTGCTAAAATGATCATATGATTTTTGTCCTTCATTCTGTTAATATGGTGTATTACCTTTATAGGTTTGCATATGTGAAACATCCTTATATCCCTAAGATAAATTCTACTTGACCAGTTTTCCAATCAAAATAGCTGACTAGAGGTGCCCAGCACTCACCTCCTCCACAAAGAAGGACCAAAACAGCAAATAGATAACCACACATCAAAGAGAGCATCTGGAGTTCAGCAGGGAAGTGACAGGGAACCTCTTAGACATGAAAGGAAAGGGAAGTGAGGAAGCAGCTGGCCCAGCCAGGAAAAGCTTGGAGTCAGGAGGAAGTTCCCATTTCAGGGTGGAGGTAAGCAAGAGATACTCAGCAGTCCACATTCCCACCATAGATGCCTGCAATTCTAGCCACAATAGAGGCCCTGAGGCCTTGCAGGCCCTAAGCCTAGTGTAGGGAGCTGCCTGGAGTCCACATGACTGCATTGTTCCAGAGAGGGAATTCACATGGGTCCCACTCACCTCTGAAGACCCAAACAGCTGCAGAACAGCACTATTTGGAGAGCACAGCCCATACCAGACTACATCCTGCCATGTGGCCCAACAGCCCCCATATCTCCACATCTCTGGAACCCCACTGACATCCTCCTACATCCAACCACCAGGCTGCAATGTTGCAACACCAGTGGACCCAGTGGTGCATTTGGGTCCATTCCTGGCACTCTGGCCCATGTAGTGTCCTATACCCGGGGGAACAGCTGGTGTAGCACAAGAGAAAACGCCACCAGGACAAAGACAGCCAAAGCAAATGCTCCCCAGAGCCTGGGAGCTGCCTCCGTGGGGCTGCTGCCACCATCAGCAACCCTGCCCCCTCCAGCAGCAGGGTGCTGTGCAGCTGCACCTGCCTTCAGGGAACTTAAAGACCAGCCTGCACACATGTGCCTCCAGAAGCCTGAGGACGGGTACACCCTGTCTGCTGCTGCCACCAGCACCTGCACATACCATCAGGGGTCTGAAGACAGGCCCGCCCCACCTGCCATCTCCTGCCACTTCCACTGCCTGTGCATGCCATCTAGTAGCCTAAGGGTTGGCCTGCCCTACCTGCTGCTGCCAGCACCCATGCACACCACTGGGTGGCTGGAGGAAAGAACCACCCTGCCTGCTACTGCCAACAGCACCCACATATGCCATCTGGGAGCCTGAGGAAAGGCCCAGCCCACTATTGATTGTGGGGTTCTCTAAATATTCCTCCTCAGAGAGAATCTGCATTTCGCAGACTTTTCAGCTATAACCCACTGTCATTATACTGAGCCCTGTTAGTGTGATAGTAAAGTATGAGGGAGGGGAAGCATCCTATTATCTTATGATTAAATCTTGATCTTTTTCATGGACCTATGTCTCTGGGTTCTGTGGCCTCCACAAGTATTTTTCCCTTGGTATAACTTTTTCTCCCTTAGGTAAGGCAGGAAGGCTTGAAGGAACTGAAATGAGGGTGTCTGGTACAGTCCTTTCCTTTGGAGAGTAGGCCTTTGTTATGAAAAAAAACTGTGAATATATTTCAAAATGATCATCTCCCATCCTGTAGCCAGAGCCATGAAGGAATATTTATTGGATATCCACTATGAGAACATAGTGGAGTTTCTGCAGGTAAAACCCACAAAAGCATAGGGATAGGCCTCTAAGCTGAAGGCTCTAGGTTTTGTCATTCTCACACCAGTCCACATTCAGCCACAATAATTTGTCAAAACTACCATATAAGGACTTCTACCATTTTTTGTCTCCAGTGGCTTCTGTCCAAGACAAGCAAATCTTGGTTAGGACTCTCTGAATCCACCTATTTCTCCAAATTTCAGGATGTTTTGCCCTGCAAACTCAGTTCTCTCGTGGGTACAAGAAAAGTTGTTTATTTTCTGTTTGTTCAGTCTTTTCTTGTTAGAACTGGAGGGACAACTCCCAGGCTCTTTACATATCAGAGCTGAACTGCAAGTCTCAGGCTCAATACCTTTTTTTTTTTTTTTTTCTTTTTTCTTGCCTAATTGCCCTGGCTAGAAGAGGTGAGAGAGACATCCTTATCTTGTTCCTGATATTAGGGGGAAAGCTTTCAGTCTTTCACCATTAAACCTCTTTCTATATGAAGTTAGCAGTGGGTTTTTCATAGGTAACTTGATCAGATGAGAAGGTTCCCTTTATTCTTAATTTGTTGAGTGCTTTTTATCAAATTTTTAAAAAGGTGTTGGACTAATACTGTGTTTACTAACATGATCAGGTGGGGTTTTTTCCTTTTATTCTACTAATATGGTGTATTTTATTGATTGACTTCTTCATTGTAACACCTTATAGTATTTTGTTGAGGATTTTTGCATCTATATTCATAAGAGATGTTGGCCTATAATTTTCTTTTATTGTAATGTCTTTTTCCGGGTTTTGGTAGCAAGGTAATACAAGCCTCATAAAATGAGTTGGGAAGTATTCTTTTCTCTGTAAGAAGAATAGTATTTATTTTTCCTTAAATGTTTAGTAGAATTTACCAGTGAAGCCATTTGGGCCTAGATGGTCCTTTTTGAATAGTTTGTTTTTTTGTTTTTGCTAAGTCACTCTCTTTACTTGTTATATTTGTCTATTTTCTACTTTTTTCTTTTTTTTTCCCCTCTCTTCTTGAGTTTTGGTAGTTTGTGTCCTGGCCCCTTCAGTGACTGCTAGGTCCCTAGCTTTGACCATGATGGTGGTGCTGCTGGTTCTCAAGACTACTGTGAGTTGGAGAGATTAGGATGGGAATAGAACAAGTTAAAATACAGCAAAGTGCATTGTTCTTTGATTCAGCTACCTTTTTTGAATATATGCACCTCATATTGTTGCAAGCTTTGGGTTAATTTCCCGAGTTTTGTAAATGTTTACTTTGGCCATTTTTTGCCAGTGTCCTCATTGCTTTTAAGGAAGAGAGTATTTTCAGAGGTCCTTACTCCATGATTTTTACCGTTTTCCCTAAAGTTATTCAACCCAATCACTTTTGGGTGTATCTGTGGTCAGTCCATTCATATGAAGTGTATTTATATGGTTGGATTTTCATTTGCTATTTTGTTTTTCTCTATATGTCTCACCTTTTTTGATCCTCTTTTATTCCTTTATTCCCTTCTTTTGATTTAGATAAAATTTTTTGTGTACTATTTTAATTCTTACAATGATTTTTTAATAATCTTAATTATTTTCTCAGTGGTTGCCCTAGAGATTACAACATGCTTCTTTACTATCATGATCTATTTAGATTATTATATACTTAATTCCAGTAAAATATAAAAATTTTGCTTCAATGTAGCTCCATTTTTGCCCACCTTTATGCTTTTGTCGTCATACATAGTGCGTCTATATATGACATGCAAAGCCACTCAGAGACATTTTCTGTTGACTGCTCATTTTCTTGTATATTTATCACACTATCTTATTCTTTTGTGTATTCCATAACTTTTTTTGAAAACCAATTCAAAGTTGTGCTCAAATGCAAAGGTGTGCTTCAAATATTTCCCCTTTCAGGTTCTCTTTCTCTCCTCTCCTTCTGGAATTCCAATTACACAAAAGTTATACTGTTTGATATTGTGCTATAACTCTTGAATGCTCTGTTCTGGGGGGGTTCTGTTTATTAATTCTTTGTTTAGGGGGAGTTGTGGGTATTTTGGCACCCTTTTTTCTCTTTGCATTTCAATTTGGGTAATTTCCATTGACCTGCCTTTAAGTTCACTAATCCTTTCTTTTGCTGTGTGAAGTGTAATTATGAGCCCCTCAAAAGCATTCTTCATTTCAGTTATAGTGTTTCTTATTTTTAGAATTTCCATTTCATTATTCCTTACACTTTTGTTCTTTCTGTTGAAATTCCATCTAATCATGCATATTTCCACCTTTTCCACAGCACATTTAGCATTTTAATCATATTCTAAATTTCCTGAATATCTAATCATTTCTAAATGATTTGATATTCCAGAATCAGTTGAATTTCTCGTTTGGTTTAGTTCTTTGTGTCTTGACTATGTATTTTTTATTGATTTTTTTATGTGTGTGTTTCATAATTGTTTTGCTAAAAGTCATATGTAGACAATATAGACTAAAAAACAAGAAGATCTTGTCTTTTGCTAGGCCTTTAGTTTGTATGTTGATCAATCTAGTAAGGAGTTTGAAAGGGTGGAAATTTATTAGGTGTTCACGGTGCACAGGAGAAAGATTTCTCACACAGAGATTAGGATATACAGAAGTAAAAGTTTATTTATTTCTCTGAGAAAGAAAGAGAGAGAGAGAGAGAGAAGGAGGGAGTGGCCATGGCACACAGTTGTGTTGTGACTTTTCTCTTCAAAGGCACAATTATTTACTGTGACTTTATTTCTCTTACTTTCTGTTAGTTAGTTTATTTTCCTCTGTTAGATAGGTTATTAGTAAGGCCACCTTTCAGAGTTGAGCTGGGTTTTGGTTTTCTTGCTGCTATGTGTTTCCTTAATGAACCACATGTTTTAATGGCCTCTAGTGTTGCTGTCTTAGTCCATTCCTGCTGCTATAATAAAATACCTGAGACTGAATAATTTATAAAAAAAGAAATTTATTTCTCACAGTTCTGGAGGCTGGGAAGTCCAAAATCAGGCACAGGCAGGCTTGATGTCTGGTGAGGGCCCATCCCCTGCTTCAAAGATGGCACCTAGAACACTGTGTCCTCGCAAAGCACAAAGGAAGGAAGGACAAAAAGGCCCCAGGTAGTTCCCTTCAGCGCTTTTATAAAGTTGCTAATCCCATTCAGGACAGCTCTGCCCTCATGACTTAATTATTATACATCCTAAAGGCCCCATCTTTTAATACTATCATTTTGGCAATTAAGTTTTAACACATGATTTTGAAGAACATAGTCAGACTATAGCAGTTACCATTCCTTTAAAATTGGAATTGACTTGTAAGAGTGTTTTTTCTCCACTGTCTCCTCCACTCTCAGCTTTAGGCCTTCCATTAGTGCCTACCCTCAGAGAAAGTCTCTGTCCATATTCTTGATCCTCCCTTGAAGTAGACTACTGTGATATATTACTCAAAGCTTGTTAGAGTGAAGGTAGAGGGCAGTTCATAAATCATCTGTTGTTCTGGTATATCTTCTGTTTTAGGCACATGCTGGTCTGTTTCTGAGTGATGGGGACTTCTCAGTGATTCTGACACTCCCACAGTTGTTAGAGACCTCTAATTGTTGGATCCAAGAATATATGCCTGTCCTCCTCTCAGTAGCAGAATGTGTTTTTTTCCTATTCCCTTCTCTCAGCTGCAGTAGGTCTTCACCTATGCCCTGAAAGTTACAGGAATTGTGGCCCTTCTCCAGTAACCTATGAATTTTGTTCCATAGAGAAAATAAGGGAGAAGAATCTGGGGGGATTTTGTACCTTTCCCACAGAAGCTGCTTTCCTCTCTTCCAAATCTATATAAGGGAATTTTCATCAGAACTTTCACTCTGCCCAAAATCATCCTTATGAGCATCTGTAGAAGTCAGTGGAGAAGAGGCTTATGTGAGCAGGCAGTTGTAAATATTATTTTGGAAATCTTGAGAAAAATCAGGCCTTGAGGCACAAATTTGGGAGTCATGGGCATGTAAGATGTTAATTTATGACACTGTTAGAATCATCCTGACAGGATTGGAGAAGTAAAAAGTCTAGGAATGTCTAGTAAGCCTTATAATATCATGTGTCTTAATATTGTTGGATAAAATATATAAGAACCATTAAAAGCAACAAAAAATACAGGCTAATTGAGACTGTAATCATTGCTGCTATTTTGATATAAAGAAAATATTGTGTATCAAAAATTTATATTAGATTTCTATTGCTAATATAACCAATTACCACAAACTTGGTGGCTCAAAACAACACAAATTTATTGCCAAAATTCTGTAGGTCAGAAGCCCAGCACAGGTCTCCCTGGGCAGAAATCAAGGTGTTGGCAGGGCTCTAGGAGAAATACAATTCCTTCCTCATTCAGCTTGTTGCCAGAATTCAGTTCCTTGCAAGTATAGGACTCAGGTCCCCATTTTCTTGCTCAGTTTAGAAATAAACTGAGGTTCATTCCTAGCTTCTAGAGAACAGTCTGTCTCTAGTAATTTTCTTTGCTCTGAAGTTTACTTTATCTGATATTAATATAGTCATGTCTATTTTCATTTGATTAATGTTGATTAATGATATACATTTTTCTACCCATCCTGACAATATTATTATATTTTATGTAAGTTTCTTGTAGAGAGCATATAGTTGGGTCAAAATTTTAATACACTCGATCAATCTCTATGATTTAATTTTTATATTTAGACATTTGTATTCAATTTAATTATTGAGAAGGTAGCTCTTAAGTCTACTATTTTTTTCTATTTTTTTCTTTTCTATGTTTTCTGTATTCTGCCTTTCTGTGGTTTACATGAATTTTGGGATTCTATTTTGATTTGTCTATAGTGTTTTTGCATATCTTTTTATATAACTTTTTAGTGGTTGTTCCAGGCATTATAAATATATATAAATGACATCACCATCATCTGCTGTTGTGATTTTACAGCAAAATGAATTGTAAAAATTCTTACTTCCCTTCACACCCCTTTGCTCTTTCCCATTTATAATATAATTGTCTTGACTATTTCTCCTACATGCATTTATAACCATCTCAGACAGGGGAGAAGAGACATAAAGTCTACTGTATTTATCCATATTTTGGCATACTATTAACATGTTTGTTCTTCCTTCCAATATTCTGTTTTCTTTACTTATAATTTCCTTTCTGTATAGAAAACTTCCTTTAAGTAATTCTTTGAGAGTAGGTTGGTGACAAATTCACTTACTTTTCCTTCATCTGAGAATGTCTTGATCTCCTCTCCCTTCTTAAATAATATTTTCACTGGCTATGTCATTCCAAGTTGACAGCTCTTTTCTTTCAGCACTTGAAAAATACTGTGCCTCTTCCTTCTGACATCCACGGTTTATAGTGAGAAATACACTATCACCCCAATTGTTTTTCCCTATAGTTAAAGAGTTGTTTTTCTCTCACTACTTTCAAGATTTTACTTCCTCTTTAGTTTACAGAAGTTTAATTATGATAGTCACAGATTTCTTTAGGTTTACCATATTTGGAATTGCTCAGCGTCTTGCATCAGTAGGCTTTTGTCTTCTGATAAATTTGGAGAGTTTCAATCATTATTTCTTTGATCTCTCTGCACATTTTTCTCTCCTTCCAATGTGTTGGTGGCAAAAATCTTAGATCTATTATTTTTTAGTCCCACGGGTCACTGAGCCTCTGTCTATTTTCCATCTATTTTCTCTCCCATATTTAGACTGGGTAATTTCTATTGTTCTAACTTCCAGTTTACTGATTCTTTCCCCTGTCTCCTCCATTCTGCTATTGAGCCCATTGATTAAGTTTTGGGGCTTGGTTGGGGGTTTTTTGTTGTTTTTTGTTGTTGTTGTTATTGCAGTTTTCAGTTCTAAAATTTCCATTTGGTTCTCCTGTCTGTCTTCTATTTCTTTGCAGAGACTCAATTGTTTCATTTGCTTTAAGCATGTTCATAATTAATCATTGAAGCATTTTTATTATTACTGCTTTAAAATCTTTGTCAGGAATTCTAATATCTCTGTCATTTCAGTGTTGGCATCTATTGATTATCTTTTTTTCTTTCAGTATGAGACCTTCCTGGTTCTTGGTATGGTGAGTGATTTTCTATTGCAACATTGACATTTGCGTATTATGTAATGGGACTCTGGATCTTATTTAAACCTTATGTTTTGGTTGGAGTACACTGTCACTTCTTAGATGAATAAAGTAGAGAAGACAGATTTACAAGGGAAATTTTCACTTGGAAGATGGATAGGGCACATATTGACTGTCCTCATTTTATGACTTTAATTTAATATAAGAGAGAACCAGTAAGGAAGTATCCAAAATACTATGTATAAACACTGTCCAAATATCTGGCTGAATCCCGAACCATGCAAGCACAGTACAGACTGAACAGAACTCAGCTAGGAATAAAAGATCTGAACTGAAATTTGAGCTGCCTCCCAATAGACAAAATTATAGTTTCATTCCAATCAAGATAATTCAAATTAAAACAGAAATATCAACATTCTTGGGAGGAATGTAGCAGAATCCAGTGTCTACCACCATATCATTAATACTGCCAAGTACTTGATCTGAAATTTATTTATTAAGAATAACCAGAAAAATGCAACCCAATTCCAAGAAATAAAATAATAGATAAAGACCAATCCTGAGGGGCCCTAGATGTTGAAATTAGGATAAAAGTACTTTAAAGAAGATTCATCACCACACTCATTGAGTCAAGAAAACTAAGTTTGTAACAACGAAAGTATAAGAAATCTCTGTGGAAAAATAGAAACTATAAAAAAAGATCTAAATAGAAATTCTAGAATTGGTAAATACATTGTCTAAAATAAAATTTTAAATTATAGTGGATACGACAGATAAAATTAAGGTGATGACTGAGGACACCGTGAGAACTTGGTGGTATATCAATAAAACTATCCAATCTAGGATCATTCCTAGAAACTATTAAAGACATATACGATAAACCCACAGCCAATATCATACTGAATGGGGAAAAATTGAAGGCATTCCCCCTTAAAACTGGCACCAGACAAGGGTGCCCACTATCTCCACTTCTTTTCAACATAGTGCTGGAAGTCCTGGCCACAGCAATTAGACAAGACAGAGGAATCAGGGGCATCCACATAGGGGCAGAAGAGGTCAAACTTTCACTATTCACAGACGATATGATATTATACATAGAAAACCCCAAAGATTCAACCAAGAGATTACTGGAATTGATAAATGAATTCAGCAAAACCTCAGGATACAAAATTAATACACACAAATCCATAGCCTTCATATATGCTAATAACAATCAAGCCAAGAAACAAATTAAAGATGCTATACCTTTCACAATAGCAACAAAGAAAATTAAATATTTAGGAACATATCTAACTAAGGAGGTCAAAGACCTATATAAAGAGAATTATGAAACACTGAGAAAGGAAATTGCAGAGGATGTAAATAGATGGAAAGCCCTACCATGCTCTTGGATAGGCAGAGTCAACATAGTAAAAATGGCTTTGCTACCTAAATTAATTTATAGAATCAATGCAATCCCTATCAAAATACCAACATCATTTTTTGCCGATCTAGAAAAAATAATTCTACGCTTCGTGTGGAACCAGAGAAGACCCCGTCTAGCCAAAGCAATCTTAAGCAAAAAGAACAAATTGGGAGGCATCTGTCTACCAGACTTCAAACTATACTACAAGGCTATAGTAACCAAAACTGCATGGTATTGGCACAAGAACAGAGACGTAGACCAATGGAACAGGACTGAGAACCCAAATATAAAACCAACCTCATACAGTCACCTGATCTTTGACAAATTCCAGAAAAACGTACACTGGGGAAAAGAATCCCTATTCAACAAATGGTGCTGGGAAAACTGGATGGCCATATGAAACTGGACCCACACCTCTCACCTCTCACAAAAATCAATTCACAATGGATAACAGATCTAAACCTAAGACATGAAACCATAAGAATTCTCGAAGAAAACGTTGGAAAAACTCTTATGGACATTGGCCTAGGCAAAGAATTTATGAAGAAGACCCCCAAAGCAATCACAGCAGCAACAAAAATAAATACATGGGACCTGATCAAATTGAAAAGCTTCTGCACAGCCAAGGAAACTATCACTAGAGTGAACAGACAACTTACAGAATGGGAGAAAATATTTGCATGCTACACCTCTGATAAAGGGCTGATAACCAGAATCTATACAGAACTTAGGAAAATCAACAAGAAAAAATCAAACAACCCTATTAAAAAATGGGCAAAGGACATGAACAAAAACTTTTCCAAAGAAGACAGAATGATGGCCAGCAAACATATAAAAAAGTGCTCAACTTCTCTAATCATCAGGGAAATGCAAATCAAAACCACAATGAGATATCACTTAACTCCAGTGAGATTGGCTCATATCAAAAAATCCCCAAATAACAAATGTTGGCGGGGATGTGGACAGATAGGAACACTCATACACTGCTGGTGGGACTGCAAATCTTTTCCTCTATGGAAAAGAATATGGAGATACCTCAAAGAATTAAAAGTAGAATTACCATTTGACCCAGCAATCCCACTACTGGGTATTTATCCAAAAGAAAAAAGACATTTTATAATAAAGACATCTGCTCTCGAATGTTCATAGCAGCACAATTCACAATTGCAAAGTTGTGGAAACAACCCAGGTGCCCATCAATACACGAGTGGATCAATAAAATGTGGTATATGTATACCATGGAGTATTACTCAGCAATAAGGAACAACAGTGAATTAACACATCTGGTATTATCCTGGTTGGAGCTAGAACCCATTCTTCGAAGCAAAGTGTCACAGGATTGGAAAAACAAGCACCACTGGTACTCACCATCAAACTGGTACTAACTGATGAACACTTACATCACACAGGGCAATAACATTCATCTGAGGGCGGGCGGACGGGAGGGGGGTGGAAGGGATGGGAAAAACTCTCACTGAATGGATGTGGGGAGCACAGTTTGGGAGACGACCACGATTGTGGCTCTGACACGGGCAGAACAGGGGCAATGTGTATGGCCAAAGTGTTGTACCCCCATGATATTCTGAAAATTAAAAAAAAAAAAAACTATCCAATCTAAATAACAGAGACAAGGAAAAAAATGTAGGAAAATGAAGAGAGCCTAAGGGACCTGTGGAATAATGTCAAAAGATTGAACATATGTGTAATTAGGGGCCCAAAAAAGAGACTGTGTCATAAAAAAAGTTTAAAAATAATTACCAAAACTTTCCAAATTAGGTAAAAGAAATTTACAGACTCAAAAAGTTCTGTGTACCCCAGAAAGAGTACATACAGAGAAAATTATGCCTAGGCCCAGCATAATCAAACTTCTGTGAACTAAAGAGAAATATCTTGAAAGCAGCCAAAGAAAAATGATGCATTAAATATGGGGATAATTACTTAAATGACCACTGATTTCACAATAAAATACGTGGGACAGAATAGTATGAAAAACACCTTGAAAGTGTAGAGATAAATAAAAGCACTGTCAACCCAGAAATATATATTTAGAAAAATGTCCTTCAAGAAGGAAGGCAAAACAAAGATATATTCAAGTAAAAAGAAAACTAACAGTTTGTTATCAGCAAATTTTCAACACAAGAAATGCTAAATGAAGCTCTTCAGGCTGAAAGAAAATAATACCCGAAGAAAACTTGAAACCTCAAGAAGAAATCAGATGGATCAAAACTGGTAAAAATTGGCATAAATACGAAAAGTTGTTTTCCTCTTAATCTCTTAAAAATTCATATGATTATGTAAAATAAAACAACTTTGTCTCATGGTGTTTTTAATATATAAATACATGCAATATATGTGATAACTATAGCAAACATATGGGTGATGAATTTTGGAAGTCACAGAGATTTCTATATTTTACATGAAGTTGTACAGTATTAAGGAAGTAATTTTCAAGATTCAAGACCCATTAAGAACAAAAATGTTCTGCTAGTAGGAATAAAAGTTAGTTTCCTCAATTTAATAAACAATATATATGTAAAACGTACAGAAAACATCATATTTAACACATTGTCACACTAGGAAAAAAAATGTTTTCCCTGGGGCCACAGTGTTTTATTAAAACGAAATCACCTTTTCTAATTTGTTATTTTTTATTGTTTTTTGTGCATGAGCTATATGCAACACAATCCACAATTTTAGAATTAAATTATCAACATTACTTGTAACAATAAATTAATTGTAACAGTAAGAACATCAACAAGTAAGATTTTCATGAACCAACTGGAAGGTTTTGCTTCACGTGGCACTGGGCTCAAAACTAGCCTGAGTTAAATACAAATCACATGGCAATGTGTTAAAGGTTAACTATTGAACACTTTCTCCCTAAGATCAAGAACAAAGCTACAACATCCACTCCTAGTGCTTCTATTCAACATTACCTTGCAGGCATTGCAGTAATACCAGAAAACTAAATAAAAGGTAATCAAAACAATGTAATATGGATGAAAGAATAGGCAAATACATCAATAGAACAGAATAGAGAACCCAGAAATAGAGCAACCCAAGAATAGTTAACTGATCTTTGACAAAGGAGCATAGGTTATACACGGCGAAGATAGCCTTTACAACAAATGGTACTGGAACAACTTGATATCTACATGCAAAAAAAAAAAGAATCTAGACACAGACCTTCTACACTTACAAAAATTAGCTTAAAATAGATCATAGACCTAAATATAAAATGAAAGACTATAAAACTCCTAGAAGATAACAGGAGAAAATCTAGACGACCTTGGGTTTGGCAATGACTTTTTCAATACAACACCAAAGGCATAATTCATAAAAGAAATAATTGATAAACTGGACTTAATTAAAATTAAAAACTTCTGCTCTGCAAAATACACTGTAAAGAGAATTAAAGGACAAACTGGGAGAAAATATTTGCAAAGATATGTCTGATAAAGAACTGTTATCCAAAATATACAAAGAACTCTTAAAACTCAACAATAAGAAAATGAATAACTCAATTAAAAAATGAGTAAAGTCCGGACACGGTGGCTCATGCCTGTAATCCTCACATTCTGGGAGGCTGAGGTGGGAAGAGAGCTTAAGGCCAGGAGCTTGAGACAATTCTGAGCAAGAGTGAGACTCCATCTCTACAAAAAAAATAGAAAAAATTAGCCAGGCATAGTAGCACACACCATTAGTCCCAGCTACTTGGGAGGCTGAGACAGGAGGATCACTTGAGCCCAGGAGTTTGAGGTTGTGGTGAGCTGTGATGATGCCATTGCACTCCGGCCTGGGCAACAGAGCAAGACTCTGTCTCAAAAAAAAAAAAAAAAAATGGGTGAAGATGTGAAAAGATACCTCATTAAAGAAGATGTACAGGTGGTGAATAAGCATATGAAGATGTTCAACATCACATGTCATTGGAGAATTGCAAATTAAAACGTACTACTGCATATCTACTAGAATGGTGAAAAACACCAACAACCCTAAATGCTGTGGGGGATGTGGAGCAACAGGAACCCTCATTCATTACTGGTGGGAATGCAAAGTAGCACAGCCACTTAAAAATATAGCTTGGCAGTTTCTTGCAAAACTAAACATTCTCTTACCATACAATCCAGCATCATGCTCCTTGGTATTCACCCAAATGAGCTGAAAATGTATGTCCACACAAATACATGCACACAGATATTTATGGCAGTTTTATTCATAATTGCCAAAACTTAGAAACAACCAAGATGTCTTTCAGTAGGTGAATGCATAAGTAAATTGTTTTTTAAAAACCACCTAAAGAAATGATCTTCAGATTGGAAAGGATGACGTAAAGAGATGATATGATTGTGCATGTAAAAAATCTTGAAGACTCTACACAACACAGGATTAATAAATGGATTTAGCAAGGTGATGGGATACAAGTTTAAAATATAAAAATAAATTATATTTTATATACTAGCAGCAAATGATTTAAAAATAAAATTGTAAACAATTTCATTGTAGCACCAAAACAAAACGTACAATATCTAAAATTTAGTGGAGCTTAACATCTAGGTGTGGTCAGAGAAAGAGACATGGCCCAGCAAGTAGGGTGGTCAGCTGAACACAATTCAGTTCTGGGACAGCAGAAAGCCTGAAGTCCTGCAGAGCCCTCTTGGGGAGTGCTAACTAGTTATTTACAAGAGCCAGAGGAGCTTGTGGGGCACTTAGCCAAGGATCTTGCAGAATGCTAACAGATGGGGGGCACTTCACCAGCCATGCCAAACGGTCTCATGGAGTGCTAGCAAATGTTTACAAAAACTCTTCAGTTCCAAAAGAGACCATCCTTCTCTCTAGCCCTCAACTAAGCTCACTTGGTGGGCCAAATTAAAAATCCAACAGAAGAACTCTAAAAGAGCTTTACAAAAGACAGTTCAAGAGCCACTGCTCACAGTGCTCCAGCAAGACCAGAGATGTTCAGAAGCCCCACAAGATAAATTATACCCAATAAGTATTATTAACACTAAACAAGTCCCTGGCACTGCTAAATACCCTGTGACAGACAAAATGATATTTCTTAGGCATAAAACTGTTTCTCCTGTACAAATATGTATATATGCACTTATTTGGACTAATTAAATTAAAATATGAAAATAATATATAGAGGAAGAGACAAGTTTATCAGAAAGAGGAGCTTTACTAAATAAAATAAATGAAAAATAAATGTAGATTGTTTGGTAGCCAAAGGAAAAGAGGGTATGGAATGTTTTTCATAGTTAATCTCGACTCACATGAGTAGGGCAAATGGATTTTTAAGAAGACATTCAAATATTCTCATGTAAATATTTAAAATATCATCATTACAAATTCCAAAATTTGAATGACTTGATGAAATCTTATAAATCTAATTGAAGTTTATCTAGATTAGTAATGTTTACTATGTTTTGTTAAACATAGTATTTTGTTTTGTTATATTACGTTTTTGATAATTTTCAAATTGTGCTGATTGAAAATGGGATTAATATTTACCAAATCCTATAAAATACAAACAGGAATAATTGGTATAGTAGTTCTAACAATTTATTTATTAGAAATAAGTATATGAAAAAAAAAAGAAATAAGTATATGAGCATGCCGAAGGGATGGAAGATGTTTAGAGGACAGGGTGGATTAGGCAGGCTTAGAAAGCCATAACGACTTGAACAACATGTGTGGAATACAGGAGGTGGTGTTGAAAAAACACCTCTACGTCTGGGCTCCCTGGGGAAATAGCTGCCCTGGAGGCTTTCAGGCAAATACATAAAATCTCAGTTCCCTGGCACCCATCACTCTGACAGCCTTAAAGTCACTCATCCCATTCTAGCCTAGAGAACTCCATTTAAACCAGGTGAGTGATTTTTTTATTGCTGTGAGTAAAATTTCAGGTGGAAAGGCCCTGTCTAGACTAGATGGTATGGAACCTAAAGTAGGTGCTCAAAAATATTAGGCCTAGTGTCTGGAGTTGAGGAGACAGAGTTGGAGAGACTACAGCAGTTGTGGGGTGGAGCCACTTGTACTGGCTCACTTGTGCACATTCCTTTGAAATTCTACATTCAGTGATGTCATGTTGGTACCTGGAAAATGACAATGGTGGGAGTATATACACTGCAAAAATTGGCAAGCATTACAAATAGGGACTCTGATTGATTGGTCTTTGTGTGTGCATTTGAGCTGGGTTACCAGCACACCCCTGAACCACAGTCACAAAAATGGGCTAGCCCAGTAGAATGGAAAATGCTGTCTGGAAAGGGAAAATGAGTAGACCCTGGGTATAGCTCTCAGTGTTCCAAGGAGCCCCGAGCCCCTCCAGAAAATGTTATACTTGGCCCCAGAGCCTGACTACTGTTAATATCCAAGGCCTTAAAGGGGCTTATTCATGGCTACCCTGCCCTATCCTTCATACCCATCCAATATTGGTCATTTGATTGTTTCGTTGAACATTTTGAGGAGTTACACTGTGTCTTACTGTGATGAAGTCTGGAAAAACACAAAAATAAAAAGACAATTCTCACACCTGAGAAAGTTTAAAATCAGTTGGGGGAACATTGCCAGGTAACTAATATACTCCTATTCTTGAGTTAGGTGCTCTGATAATTGGAGTTCTTGTGAAATCAGAGGGAAGAAGTGACTTATGGAGAGAAGGTTCTCACAGGCATGTTGCTGACATACTGGACAGATAATAAAAGATGCCCTTAATAAGGGTAATTCTCTCAGGAACACAAAGCAGGGAGATGGAACTTAATTCTCTGGGATGCTGAAGATAACTGGATCGAGACTGGGAGAGCATTCATGAGGCTTTTGAGAAGTTGTCTTAGATGAGATTGAGTAGACAACCAACTACTCAAGTACCTGCAACTCCACCCCTAAGACCAGACCCCAACCATTGAGCTCCGCAAACTCTCTTCTCTGCCTCCCAGAAGAAAAACCCTCTTCACTCCCAAAGCATCCAATGGCCATCCTTATGTGTAAGCAGGTCCTCTTCAGGCTCCTCTTTTCAGTTATTTAAGATTTATGTTGCTTCATTTTGATCTTCTTTTCTGGCTATTACTTTGTCAGTATAGTGGTGCACACACTTGGCCATCAACCCCCAATGGCATTTCCATATCTATTTTTATTTCTTACGTCTCCTTCAGAACAGCAGCTTTTCTCAGGGCATCATGTATATTCTCATAGTCATTGTGTGGCCACAGACTGACCTGGTGGTGGTTGCTGTCTACAGCAGGCACGTCCTCGGAAGCTTTTACTGGGCTCCTGTCACATGATTTTATTTTTAAGACAGTTTCAGCCATTACTTAGAGAGTAATATAAGAACAAAAATAGGAGTGGATTTTCCTACTCCAGAGATGAGGAGAATGGAACCTAAAAGGGCAGGGAACAAATGAGTGTGTGTACTTACTATGTGCTAGATCCTCAGTCAGGTACTGAGTAACTACAGAGATACTGAAAGTTGCTTATGTGTATACTCCTTCATTTCCTGTATCCCTGAACTTCTGCACCCAGCTCATCTCCTGAGAATGCACATACAGATGTCAAGTTCAACACACAGTCAGAGAAGCCATGGGATAGTGTAAGCCCTGGGGTTTGGCCTTGATAGTGTAAAATTATTTCTCTTACAAATAATGGTACTGACTGCTTCAGGAGAATAATGAGCCCTCTGGCCACTAAACCACCTGTGTTTTTCCTAGAATCTAAAGAAGTTTAACTTTTTTTCTGTCTTCTCCAGCAATCCTGAGTTTGGGTCTACCTGCCCTCCTTCTATGTTAGCACCCAGTCCCCCTTCTGTGGTATGATGGAAACCAAAACTGTTTATGTACTTCCCAGCCTTCAGCTGGCCTGAGGATATGGTGCACAAGTGTTTTAGGTCTTTACTAGAATTTTATCCCTATTGCCTAAAGAGACATTGACAGGGAACACATCAACTATTGGTGGGGTTTCAAACATAAATATTTCACAGCCCATATTATATTACCCCTACTCCCCATTCTGTAGTAAAAAAGATAAGGACATAGCTCTTAACTCATTGTGGCTGACCATTTCTTCACAGTTTAAGTCCAAGATCCTTAATTTGTACTCTGAGAAAATCTTTGGCTGCCATCTTTTCTCCAATGGCCCAAATCTACAATGCCACAACCACACAGAACTGAGAGGTTACAAACACGCTTGGCATTTGCATATCAAACATTTCTTCTTAAACTCCCAAATGACCTTGTTCCATCCTCTACTTAGTATACTTTCCAATTATTGACATTCTAAACTATATTTAAAGGTAAGTTCAAAAATAAACTTATTCTTAAAACCAACATGAATGCAAAGTGAATTACTCCTTCCATTGTGTTTCTGTGTTCTGTATTCTGTGTTTTATTTTGTACCACTTACATGCAAGCTTAATCATTTAATTTTCTTTAATTGTGTAAAGGTCTATCTTATTTATGAGATAAAGGCTTCATTCAAAAAACAAAAGATATCTTATTTGTCTTTACGTGCATCATAGCTCCTGGTATCCTCAGAATGGAATGGGATCAGGTAGGTACCAAAAGCACTAGGTGACGTCAAAGGAAATCTTTGAGTGTAATCTAAATTTTCCTCTACCTCTGTGATAGGAGGTGAGGTTCTGAAAGGTTTACCCAGGCATGACTACTGTAAACCACACTGGTGTTAGCCACACAGTCTTCCATTTGCTGGGCATCCCTGGCCTAGAGGACCAGCACATGTGGATTTCCATCCCCTTCTTCATTTCCTATGTCACTGCCTTGTTTGGGAACAGTCTTCTCATCTTCATTATCCTCACAAAGCGCAGCCTCCATGAGCCCATGTACCTCTTCCTCTGCATGCTGGCCACAACAGACCTTGTCCTCTCCACGTGCATAGTTCCTCAGGCATTGGCCCTGTTCTGGTTCCAAGCTGGGGAGATCTCCCTGGATCGCTGCATCACTCAGGTCTTCTTCCTGTCTTCCACTTTCATGTCCGAGTCAGGGATCTTGCTGGTGATGGCGTTTGACCGCTACATTGCCATATGCTACCCACTGAGGTACACCACTATTCTTACACGTACACTGATTGGAAAAATTGGCATTTTTATCTTTCTGAGAAGTTATAGTACAGTTTTTCCTGTAATATTTCTTCTGAAAAGACTGACTTTCTGCAAAAGTAATAAACTCCCAAACACTGCATGTAAGCACATTGTCTTGGCCAAAATTTCCTGTGATGACATCCGAGTGAACATCTGGTATGGGTTTTTTGTCGTAATGTCAACCTTGGTCTTGGACGTTTTGCTAATTTTTGTTTCTTATGTGCTGATTCTCCGTGCTGTCTTCCACATGTCTTCCCAAGATGCTCGCCACAAAGCTCGCAATACTTGTGGCTCTCATGTCTGTGTCATCCTCCTCTTTTATGGGCCTGGCATCTTCTCAGTCCTCACTCAGCGGTTTGGACGCCACATCGCAGTCTACATCCACGTCCTGCTGGCCAATGTCTACATTCTCGTTCCACCTATGTTAAATCCCATTATTTATGGAATTAAGACTAAACAGATCCGGGACCAGGTGGTTCATGTGTTGTCTCCAAAGCAGAAATGAGTGTAATAATGGCAACAAGTATTGTATTTTGCTCAGGAATTCCCTCCATGCTTGAGGTGGGCTTTTGTATTAGGACGTGGAAGGGTACAGTGGACATATTAGTGACATGACTCTATGTCTTGGTGTCTTAGAACAATCGTATCAGGAATGTTTTGGTGAATGTTTCTTCCAAAGCCCTTAAAAACTCATTAGATATCAGTGTCTCTGGGGGCTTAGTTAGCTCTCTCATTCATAGAATTCAGGACTAGACTAGCTCAGCTCTCTACCCCTAGCCTGGAGGCTGGAATGCAATGAACTGGAATCAGTGGTCTTTCATGGGTAATCATTAAACTATTCTTTATTAGTGCATCCTATGCTTTGAATGGATGTACTTATTTTATTCCTCTCATTAGGACATTTCTCTAGCATTCACTCTCTTATCTATCTTCAAATTTTTGCTTTTTAGACAAATTATAATAACATTCACCTATACCTTATGGTTTTAATATATTCACTATTGATACAATTTTAGCATAAATTAATGAGTGGATATGTACAAACATTTTACTTCTTTCTCTTAATACACCAAACATAGCAACCTTTATTAGTGCTTATGTTCATGACATTTTTAATTATGTTATCAATTGTTTGGATGGAAATATTCAACATCAGATCAAATATAGTACATTCACATAAAAGTATACAAAGCAATTATTAAACAAAAATGCATTGATATGTAAGAAATGTTTTCTAAAGAACATATTTGGTTAAATTAATCATGGCACATCTATAACACAATATAAAAGAACAGTGACAAATAATAATACGGGTCTATGTTTTTGGGGATCGAACTATACTATCAGTAAAATTATAACCATGTCATATCTATTTTGATTTCTTCCACCTCCTTCAGAAGATGGAAGAAATCAAAAGTGAAAGAAGTAGGTTCCAGATCAGTCAGTTAAATATGATGTAATTTTTTAAAAATATATTTATCTAAACATCACATCAATCTATACTAAAATCATATGAATGGTGAATATATGTGAATTATAAGATAGAGGTGATTTCCATAATAATTTTACTCTGAATTGTCTGATATTTAGACGGTGAACATGATTTACTCAAAGGAGAGTAAGTGAAAGGTCGTTTTTGAAGAAGTGTGAACAAACACCAGCAAGTGATATTTTCTGTAGTATAGGAATGCAAAAGGGGAATTCTCTCAGGTTTGGCCTGTCTGAAAATATTGTTATTTTGTATTCACTTTTTAAAGGATAATTTCATAAGTATAGAATTTTATGTTGGCATGGGTTTTTCAGCACTTCAAAATTTTCCATCTAGCGCTTTTTTGCTTCTATCTTTTGTATTAAGAATCGACGTGAAAGTTTTACTGTTGCTCCTTTGAATGTAATCTGCTTCTCCTGTCTGGATTCTTTCACGATTATCTTTGACTTTTTATCTTTTCAAGACGTGTATTATCATGTGTTAATATCTGTGTATGGTTTGCCTTGTATACATCTTCAGATGTTTCTGACCTTCTTGAATATATGAGTTTATAACTTTTATCAGCTTGGGAAATTTTTCAGCCATTATCTCCTTGAATATTATTTATGCCCCAGTTTCCTTCTCCTCTCTGGTTGAGACTACAGTTATTCTTGTATACATTTTAAATATGTCTATTTGGGGTCTTGTGCTCACTTTGTTGGCCATTCTTTTTATCTCTCTCTCACTCCACTTTCTGTTGTTTCTATCGCTCTATCTTCCAGTTCACTAATGCTGTCTTCTGTTTTGTAATATCGATGTTTAAACCCATCGCTAAATGCTTATTTGTAGATAATTATGAATTTAAGTTCTATAACAAACACTTGAATTTTTTCAAGATCCCTCGTTATTTTGCCACAATTTCAAGTATCTTGCCTATATTTTGCTCCTTTTTTAATATTATCATTAAAATTTTATAAATGTTGCCTGATAATTTTAATAACGACATCATCCGTTGGTCTTCCCTTTTCTTTTTTTACTCTTGATTATTAATCGTAAGGTCTTGTCTCTTTTCATATCTAGTAATTTTTTATTTAATGCTTTATACTATAATAAAAATACTGTAGAGGCTGGGTATAGTGGCTCACACCTATAATCCCAGCACTTTGGGAGGCCACGGAGGCAGGATCACTTGAGGCCAGGAGTTCAAGACCAGTCTGGGCAACATAGCAAGACCCCATCCCTACAAAAAATAAAAATAAAAAAATTAGCCAGGCATGGTAGCGTGCACCTGTAGTCCCACCTACTTGGGAGGCTAAAAAAGGAAGATCACTTGAGCCCAGGAATTTGAAGCTGCCATGAGCTACAATCACACCACCGCACTACAGCCTGGGCAACAAAGCAAGACCCTGTCTCTAAATACATAAATAAAGACTGTAGAGCTGCAGATAATGTCATCTTCTATCAGAAGTATTCTCCGTATTTTCTGTTAAACAGATAAGGGAGCAGCTGATCATTTCAATCAATGAGGACTTGGGCTGAGGCAAGGCCAGGTACAGCTTTAGTAAGACTCTATCTCTGCTATTCTCCTATTCCTAGGAAAGGACCCTCCAGAAATTTTGACTGAGACCCTAGAAGGCCTTTGAATCTTCAGTCTAAAAAATAACTGCAGAATATTCAGTTCTTCTCTTCAGAGGTCTTTTAATTTAGCTCTTTAGACTCCACCTGATGCATCTCCAAACTTGGAAAATGACATATAGGAGACATTTTATACTATCTTTTAGATGATCTTGGCTTGTTTTCCATCATCTAGTGCAGCCCCAGAATTCAGTAAATATTCCATACCAAAAAAAAAAAAACCAACAAGCACAACAGCCATAAATTTGAGGCCCTCCAAGCCTTGAATTTGTTACTCCAGCCCTATAAGGCCACTAAAAGCTAGGCAGTTCCTCTTTCTCCAAGCAGCAGCCCTCTGCCTGAGCCAACGTCAGTCCTTGGCCCTGACTAGAATCAGTAAATATTCCAGTGGGAAAAAAGGCCTAGAGATTGCCACTTACTTTTAAATAATTCTTCTCTCTCTCTTAAATTTTAAATCATCTAGACTTTGTTATTTCTGCAGATCTGTAACCTTAATATATGATTTTTGTTTCAAGAGACTAGTTATGCCTGCCTTGAAAATATAAAAACAACAAACCAGTAACATTTAGCCCAAAGTGAACTAATATTTATGCCTTTGCAGCAACAAGAAATATTTCTATATTTCCCATCAGGAAACCAAAAAAAATGGTCACTGAATTGTTTCAACTTACTTATCTTAATTTGAGATTCATTTTATTTTGGATTTTAGGAATCCCCACCTTGTATTAGCATTTACTTAATACTAACTGAGATACTTTCTTTTGCATCTTATCTGAATTGAGACCATACACAAAATAAAGGGGCCGATTTTCCTTAGCATTTTTAAAGTAAAGATTATTCTCCTGCCCCCAAAATGCTCTTTGCCCAAATTTCTATGACTTACTATTTAACAAATAAGACTTAGCCCAAATGCCCTCTTGTCAGTGAGAACTCTGATAACCCATTCTTAATTACATATACACAAATAGGGAATCAAAGATTTTCAAACCAAAATTCATAAAGGACCTTCATCAAAGGCCAACTGGGGCAGCTCAGCCACGTGTTCTCAGCTCAGGCAGTTGGGTTCTAGAAAAAGATTCAGGACCTGATGTTGACCCCTTTATACATGCCTCTGATTTGTTTTGAACCTGTCCAAACTCTTATTTATTTACATTTTTCCTAAAACCAACCAGATCCCTAAGTCCTGTAACAACTCTGTCTTTTCATCTGTTTGGTAAGACATCCCACTGTTCCTCTAGTGTGCAGTTTTTGTCATTACAATGAGTAAAGAAAACCTGAATTTGTTAGGCCACAGATCATTCCTAGGGGTCTTAAATTGATTGGGCTAGGACTGAGTCATTAATCTCCAATCTCACACCTCACTCAGGATCCTACCCTTATTGAATTATTTTTGATAGCTAAGCATTAATATGGACACTCTGATCATGCAATTCCAGCTATTGGAGGAAAAATCATCATTTTTGCTGAAATAAAATTTATAAATTTTTGCTAAAGATTCATGATTTAAATTTTAATTTAATTCACGTTGTCATTCTAATTTAACAAATTTTTATTTGATTTTTTCAGTATACTTAAAAACATAAATAACATGTATTTTCTTATCACTTTGCACATATTCAACCTGGCCAGGGGCAAGTCAAATATAAATTAATGTTTCAAAATCTCTCATATGTGAAAAAAGTAACAGAACACAAAGAAAAGTTTATGGATAATTATGTTCATAAAAACTTAGTTGATACTGGCAACTATTTGAAAAATATTCAAGAAGAATCTACTAATGGGCTAAAATATAAGATGTTTATATTTTGAAATATGTTGTTCACCTGAAAATATATTATGTAATATCAAATGAAACTTAATATATATGTGAATTATTTTGAATGTCAAAGAAAATTCTTGTCATGTAACATTAAATAAAAATGTAAGATGTCATAATCATTATATAACATATTAATCTGTGAAAATATGCTTAAGATATTTTCTAAATATTAATGGCTATGTTTCATAGGTGTGGTTACTGGGAATTACAAGTTTCTTCAAAAAGTATTTTTTAAACAAACAGACATGGCTGAAAAACTAGAAATGAAATTTTAATTTTAAAACAAATGGAATAAAAATCAGTAAGTAATGGGCTTACCTTAAAATGAGAAAAACTAATGTGCAAACCAAAGGGGGACAAATCAAACAAAAAGACTAGTGATTTAACCACATGGAAATCAGTAGGCATGAGGGGACGTGGCTTCCTAAGAGTTTCCACCAGCAACTCTTATCCTATGATTCATTCATTTATCCTCTCATTCCTTCACTCATTCATTCAACAAGTATTTAATGAGCTCCTAAAATGTGCCAGGAACTACTATAGCTGCTGTAGATAAAGCAGTGCACATATCACCCAAAAGTGCTTTCCTTCATCAAAATTGAAGGAATAGAGAAATAAAGAAAACACATAGGGAAAGCTGACATATAGTCAACTCTATATACTGATTTCCTGTGACCAACAGCAGCAACAGCCGCAGCAGCAGTAGTGTTATATGTTGCAGAGAAAAATAATGTATGAAAAGGGCTTAGAATGCTGGCGGTAAGATGTCACAGGGATTGCAATCTTAAATAGGATGGTGTGATGTTAATTTTATGTTTCAACTTGGCTAGACTATGGTGCCCAGTTGTTTGGTCAAGCACCAGTTTAGATGTTGGTATGAAGGGTATTTGTAGATGTGATTAATATTTAAGTCAGTAGACTTTGAGTAAAACAGATAACCCTCACAGTGTGAGTGAGCTTTACCAATTAGTTGAGGGTCTTAAGTGCAAAGACAGAAATCCCCAAGGAGTAAGGAGTTCTGTCTCCAGACTGCACCATAGCAATTCTTCTTGTTTCCAGCCTTCAGACTCAAGACTGTAACATCAACTCTTGCCTGAGTTTCCAGCCTGCCAGTTTCCAACCTCCACAATCATGTGAACAAGTTCCTTAAAATAAATCCCTCTCTCTCCCTCTGAGTGTGCATGTGTGTGTGTCTCCTTCTCTCTCTCCATATATATATAAATATATATATGTATATATACTGTATGTTTATGCATAGTACAGGTGGTTAGAGATAGTATTCTTGAGAATGTTTTAATTGAGTAAGAACCTTAAGGAGGCAAGAGACCTAGTCATGCAGATATCTTGGCAAAGTAGGATCTAAGCAGAGAAAATAGCATGGTCAAAGATCCTGAGAAGGAAAATGACTGCATGTTTGAGGAATAACCAAGAGGCAAAGATAGTCAAAGCAGAATAAGGAAGGAAGCAACATTAAGAATATTAAGCCACATGCAAAATTAAGTGGAGCTTTTAAATCCCTAGAAGGACTATATGGCCCTTACTCTGGAGTGCCACTGGTGCTCAATGACAAGAAAATTGAGAAGCTTCTTTTTCTATCTGGTATCACGCTAAAATAATAGGATGATGGGGGGGTGATGAAATTAATCTTGATCTGGAATTAGATAGTAGTGATGTTTGCACAATGTTGTAATATACTAAAAACCACTGAATTGTACACTTTAAAGTGTGAATTTTATAGCCTGTGAATTATATTTCAATATAGCTATTACAATAAAATCAAATAATAGAATGAAAATATGCATTTCTGTGTGAAAAGTGTAAAGGTATAAGGAGGGAGCCCAGTAAGAAAATACTGAGTGACATCACGCATGAGAGAGACAAGAACTGAGGATGGGCCTGAAAAATTTAAAGAATAAAATTTTCTTTCAATGATAAGAGGAAGGCTGTGAGGCTTGCAGTTAAGAAAAATTTTTGTTTCACACATATTACATTTGAGATGCCTACCAGACATACAAGTAGATATGTTGAGCACAAATTAGAAATATAACTCTGCAGAACAAATTAGAGCCTGGAGATATAAATTTGGAAGGACTCAGCATATTGATGCATCTAAACCCATGAGAATGGATGAGATTAGAGACCAAATGTAGATAGAGAAGAGTAGGGGTTCAAGGACCTAGCCCCAGAAATTCGAGTTAAGTCAAAGAGATGATGAAAACACACAAAAGGAGTCTAAGCTGGCATCAGGAAGGTCATAAGAACACAGGGAGACTGAAGGGAGGAAATATTTTCAAGGGAGAAATATCAAAATGCCAGAGCTATTACATTGAATAAGGTGAGGATAAATTTTGACTATTAATTTAGCAGTATGAAAATCATTATTCAATTTCAGTACATAAATAAATAAATATTTTTGCTCAAAAAATTACAAGAAAGATACTTCAGAAAATGCCATTTAAACAGTCATCCCAACCTGACCCTGTTTATATAGGTCAAGAAAGCTTATGTACCTCAAAAAGAAAAAAAAAGAGACCTTTCTTCTCAGCTTCTATATTTCATATACAAGTTGGAATAAGCACAAAGATAATCTCAAAATTAAAAAGATCACTGTGGCCCTGTCAAGTGAAGTTTCCATGACATGGTGTAGGTGAAAGTGGAGTAAGGCCAAGAGAAAAGTGAAGGCAGAGAGTCAAGCCTGCAAGAGGACAAACCATTCAAGGTGCTTTCCTCTAAGATGGAAAACAGAAATGAAATAGTAGCTGAAGGTGAATGTGTATTCAAGGCTTATTATTAAATTTTTGTTTTATATTGTTGCGCTTGTACATTGGAGAAATAACAATGGGAATGAACTATAAAGAGCAAAAATTTGGCCAGGCATTGTGGCTCATGCCTGTCATCCTAGCACTTTGGGAGGCTGAGGCAGGAGGATTGCTTGAAGCCAGGAGTTCAAGACCAGCCTGGGAAACATAGCAAAACCCTATCTCTACAAAAATAAAAATAAAAAAATTAGCTAGGTGTGGTGGCATGCACCTATAGTCCTAGCTACCTGGGAGGCTAAGGCAGGAGTATCACTTGAGCCCAGGAATTTGAGGCTACAGTGTCCATGCCACTGCATTCCAACCTGAGTAACACAAGACCCTGTCTCCATTAAAAAAAAAAAAAAGGGAGAAACATGAAGATACAGAGGACATACAGGAGAAAGTTCGAAGCTCTAAGCTTGTTGAGACTAAAGCTATCCAAAAATAAAAAAACACAAAAGGAAAGAATTTTCCAGCAATTATCAGGAAAGGCCACTGACATAGATTTATCACACCCAATTCTCCAGAGTTATACAGGTAAGAAAGACTGAGAAAGGTGATTGGATCTACTCCTCAATTATGCAGGTGACAAAGTGAATGAAGCCCCCAAAGACACTGATATTTAATGACAGATTAGAAGCTTTGAAAGAAATATGGACCAAAACCTCACTGATGCAATTGCTCTAGGAATATCAACACTTAGAGTCATTTAACTAGTGCCTCACCTGCTGCCACATGGTGATGCTAAAGTTCACCTCATACATGAAGAAAATTGTTAAGGAAAAAGAATGTCAGCTTCCAACATCAAAATTATTTCTACTTTGTAAACAACACATGAACAAATTGCTCCCAGATCTGTTTGGTCTTCACTCCATAAATGATGGGATTCAGCATAGGTGGAGCCAGAATGCAGACATTGGCCAGCAGGACATGGATATGAATTGCAATGTGATGTCCAAATCTCTGAGCAAAGAGTGGTAAAGATCCCAAGCCCATAAAAGAGGAGGATGACACAGACATGGGAACCACGTGTGTTGAGAGCTTTGTGGCGAGCAACTTGGGAAGGGATGCGGAAGACAGCACAGAGAATCAGCACATAAGAAATAAAAACCAGCACAAGGTCTAAGACCACTGTTGACATTAGGACAAAAAAACCATACCAGATATTTACACTGATGTCATCACAGGAAATTTGGCCAAGACGATGTGCTTACAACCAGTGTTCTGGAGAATATTATCTTTGCAGAATGTCAGTCTTTTCAGTAAAAATATTATGGGAAAAATCGTAGCATAACTTCTGAGAAAGATGGTTACACCAATTTTCCCAATCAGAGCATTTGTAAGAATAGTGGTGTACCTCAGTGGGTAGCATATGGCAATGTAGCAGTCAAACACCACCAACAACAAGATCCCTGACTCAGAGATGAAGGTGGACTGGATGAAGAAAAGCTGAGTGATGCAGCGATCCAGGGAGACCTCTCCAGCATGGAACCAGAAGATGGCCAAGGCCTGTGGTACTGTGGACGTGGAGAGGACAACGTCTGCTCCAGCCGCATGCAGAGAAAGAGGTACATGGGTTTGTGGAGGCTGCACTTTGTGAGGATAACGAAGATGAGCAGGCTGTTCCCAAGCAAAGCGACGGCATAGGAAATGACGAAGGGGATGGAAATCCACATGTGCTGGTCCTCTAGGCCAGGGATGCCCAGCAAACGGAAGACTGTGTGGCTAACACTAATGTGGTTTACAGTAGTCATGCCTGGAACTTCACCTCCCATCCACAGAGAAGAAAATTTAGGTTACACTCAAAGATTTTCATTCATGTTACCAGGGGATTTCTGCACCTACATGATTCTATTCCATTCTAAGGGTGCTAAAAACTATGATATATGAAGGGGAAGAAAATATGGTATGTTTTCTGAACGAGATCTTAATCTCTTAAATAAGATAGACATTTATATCACTAGCAAAAATAAAATGATAAAGTTAACACATTGGTGATACAAGAATATTTTAATCTGGAAACACAACAGGAGTAATTCTCCCTATTCATATTTGTAATCAACTTAAGAATGAGTGCATATCTGAATAAGCTAGGCAAAGAAAAACAAATACTGCATGATCTCACTTACATGTGGAATTTTAAAAAGTCAAACTCATAGAAGCAGGGAGCAGAATGGTGGTTACCAGGGGCTGGAGTGTGTGGAGGAATGAGCAGATGTTTGTCAAAGGATACAACGTTTCAGTAAGTTTCAGGAATAATTTCTTGAGATCTATTGCACAGCATGGTGACTACAATAATAATGTAATAATATTTCAAAATTGCTAAAAAAGTAGATTTTAAATGGTTTCATCATTAAAAAAGATAAGTATGTGAGGTGATGCATATGTTAATTAGCTTGATTTAATCATTCCATAATGTATAAATATATTAAAACATCACACTGTACCCCATAAATATATGTAATTATCACTTGCCAAGTAAAAATAAAATTTTTAAAAAGATACAATTTTTAAAAAATGAAAGAAACTACCCCTTGCCAAGTTTTGTGGTTGTTATCAAAGAATATCCACAATTAAAGGCTTTTAAATACTCCTCCCTTTTCCAACTACAACAGCAACAAAAAAAGAATGGGTTCATATCTGAACTTAGCCTTGAAAACAGAGTAGGATGTATCAAGTAGTGAATGGAGTAAAGTGGTTTGGGAATTTAAGGAGAACTGTTTGGCACAAAAATGCAAAGTATATTTAAAGCAGCTTTCAGCTTTGTGAGATTGTGGTGCTGCAAATTTGCAGCTATTGGATAAAAACATGACAACAAAATAGATGGCTGCAAATACAAACTAGAGTCTAGGCTTTGTCGTGTGGAGGGGAAAATGTTCAGCCACGATGAGTTCTGAAACACGAAAGCATTTTAGATATATTTATCTTGCAGCTAAGTGGAGAATAGAAAGGAAGGGAAAGGTGGTAAAGACTAGAATTCAATGAGACAGCAAAGGGTTTACCCTACTAAGAAAAACTGATGTACTGATAGATTATTCTCCCAATGAAATAAGAAAGAAAACTTTTCACAGTACCTACTCAATGTGAGACATGGATGTAAAAATGTTACTTGTGGCACATCATTAAAATCTTCTGCCAGCACAGACCAAGAGGTATTGTGGTCATCAACTTTCCAAAATAGGAATCTGAGGATCAACAATCTTGTCACAACTCAAAGAACAGACCTGGAATTTGAAGCTTTTCTAAATTTACTAGACATAATTTCCTTGTCTGTGAACTGGGTCAAATAAAAGACAACTTGCTCAACCAATGAAATTGAGAAGCCTTCCTGACAGGGCATGGGGGTGGGACTGGGGGAGGGGTGAGAGTAGGGGAACAAAGGCAGCCCCTTAGCAGATAGCTGTGTTTTATCTCCTTCAGCACAAAATAAGGGCAGGGATAATACTATAAAGGTCTTATTACTACTTATGATTAAAATTCCATCAGGTTTTGATATTTGCTTGCTTGATGTCTCTAAAGGGAACAAGGGTTTGTTCTGATAAAGATATAAAATATTTGTGCACCCTATATCTAACCCACCCGAAGGCTGAGAAGTTGAGCAATGGCTCAAGGTACTACAGAGGAGCCAGGTGCTAACCTGAAAAGACAGCAAATGAGCCCAAGCTATATGAAGTGGTAGAGAAGAGAAAAAATAAAAAGACAAACTGTTTCAGATTCTAGAAGAAATGCAGTGGGTTTAGTGGACGGAGGTCTCATTGTTACCCCGTAGAGAAAAGAACCGTTATTTCTAAAAGGAATGATTTTTCACTCTCAAGGCCAACCTCTAGATCCTAACCTTTCCACACCCCCTCCAGCTGCTTGTTTAACTTGATATCTATTTGCAGGATGTGAGCTTGGTGCAGAATGCACGTAGTGAGAAGTTCAGAGGTCAAAGAAATGAAGAAACCCAAACTATTGTCTGCACATTTGCATTTATTCAATGCCTGGCTCAGTGCCTAGCACTTAGTAAGTGCACATAATCATTCGTTCCCTTGCCCTCCAGGTTTTATTCTCCTTACCTTTAAATTTAATTTCCAGAGTAAGCAAATTCACTCCCATTTTCATTGCTGTATTACCCCTAAGAAATGGCTGAAACAGTACTAAAAATAAAATCATATGAACAGAGCCCAGCAGAGGCTTCTGAGGATGTGTCTGCTGTGGACAATTGCCACCAGGTCAGTCTGTGACCATATAACCACTGTGGGAATATATAGTCCCCTGAGTAACGCCACGCCCTTGGAGGAGCTGGAAGAAATCAGAATAGATATGAAACTTCCATAGAGGGCTGATGGGCAAGTATGTGCACCACTACCCGGAAAAAGAAATCACAGGAAAAGGAGATCAAGGTAAAGCAAATAAGACCTAAGTAACTTAAAAGAGAAGCTGAAGACGACCAGCTCATAGATGTTGATGGACATGGGATACTTTTGGAGTAGCAAAGAGGGTTTTTCTTTGGATACAAGAAGATTACAGACTGAGGAGCTTGCCTCTTGGGGGCTATTCACTGGGTGGAGTCACATGAACTACAGTAATTGCTTGTGGAACTCAAGGTCACTTTAATGATGTTCTCAAATGCCTTGGGAGATTTCTGCAGCCTTGATGCAGGCACCTGCAGCCCCCAGGAGAAGTCTCCTCATACCCCTGATTTGTGCTGCTGAGCTTTCAGGGCACTCTCACAGTCGGCCAGGGTGCCAGGAATGTGCCTGACTGACCCATCCCACAGGTCACTCTTTACCCTCTGCCTTCACAAGGTGTCTAATCATCTGAGCATCTAACTTGTAGATACGAGCATATCTGATTACCATGCCATGTTCCCCAATTCATCATGTTCTTTCTGAGGTCTGAGAATGGTCTTCCTTTTATTTGTGTATTACCACAACCCAGCACACTGAAGCACAACGTAATTCCACAATAGTGACAACTATGGTATGGGAGGTATAAAGGATCCTGAAAAGAGGCATAAATAAGCCCCTTTAAATGCCTCAAATGTTTACTGTACTCAGGGTCTGGTGCCAGAG